>JAWZYT010000517.1:1160000-1897500 GCA_034508575.1 Petrolisthes manimaculis
AGTCACTATCAGCCATGGCTGTACACACACACGTATTCTCTCTCTCACGTATTCTCTCTCTCACGTATTCTATCTCTTTTTTTTTTTCTCTCTCTCTCACACACACGAAACCAAAATTAAAAATAAATTTAATTGGCTTTCTTTCACACCCTACGTCAACTCCCTACAATTTTCCAAAAATAGGAGATAAATAATAATAGTAATAGTAATAGTAATAATAGTAAATAGCAGAAAAAAATATTCTGAATCTACTTAGAAAGATAGAGAGATAGAGATAAAGATAAAGATAGAGATAAAGATAGAGATAGAGATAGAGAGATGCCGATTAAGGGGGTGTGGGAGTAGGGGACAGGCTTGGGGGGGTTTGGGGGGTGCGGGAATAGGGGGACAGGCTTTCTACCCCACTCCACCCCCACCACCAAGCCTGTCCCCCTACTCCCCCAACCCCCCAACCTCCCAACCCCCAAGCCTGTCCCCCAATTCCCACACACCCTTAAACCCTCCCCCAAGTCTGTCTCCCTACTCCCGCATCCCCCAAAACCCCCCAAGCCTGTCTCCCTACTCCCGCACCCCCCAAAAACCCCCAAGCCTGTCTCCCTACTCCCGCACCCCCCAAGCCTGTCTCCCTACTCCCGAACCCCCCCAAAACCCCCAAGCCTGTCTCCCTACTCCCGCATCCCCCAAACCCCCCAAGCCTGTCCCCTACTCCCACACCCCATATCTTTTGAACTCCCTCCGACCCAAAAACATTTAATTAAATTAAATAGGTGTCAAATGTCATTGCAGTTCACTTCGAACCCACTTTTAAACCTTTTAAAGATAACATAGAACCTTTCCAATAGTCTTACTGTATGAGGAATTTAATTAGCTTTTAAATGAACCATATGGGAACTCTGTAGGATAAATAGAACCTCTTAAAAAAATGTATACATTTATTTCGAAACGAACTCATTTTAAACCCATTTTGAACCCTTTTTGATGGGAAAAACCTTACCGATAGTCTCATTGGGTGGGGAATTTAATTCGCTTCAAAATGAACCCTACCTGAACCCTTTAAGATAAATAGAACCCCCTTAAAAACAATTATAAGTAAATATAACCCAATTAAAAAACCCAAAAGTAAAATAGGTGTGAAAAGTCATTATACATGCTATTGTATTTTTTTTTTCTCTCTATCTCTGTCACACACACTCTCTCTCACACACACACATGCATACTCTCTCTCTCTCTCTCTTTAAAACATACACACTCTCTCATTCACACATACACCCTCTCTCTCTCTCTCACACACACATATACTCTCTCTCTCTCACATACACTCTCTCTCACTCACACACACATACATACTCTCTCTCATTCACACATACACCCTCTCTCTCTCTCTCTCTCTCACACACACACACACACATACATACTCTCTCTCTCTCTGTCACACACATTTTCTCTCAAACACACATACATACTCTCTCTCTTTAAAACATACACACACACTCTCTCATTCACACATACACACTCTCTCTCTCTGTTTCTCTCACACACACATACATACTCTCTCTCTTATTCTCGCATACACCCTCCCTCTCTCTCACACACTCTCTTTCTCTCTCTCTCACTCACACACACACTCTCTCTCACACACACATACATACATACTCTCTCTCATTCACACATACACCCTCTCTCTCTCTCTCTTTTTTTTTTTTTTTTTTTTTTATTTAAACTTTCTGGTATGGCTGTACATGGCTGAGCTAAATAGCATAAAAAGGCAGCCCTCTGTACACTGGAGTGCGGCTTAAGCCTAGGTCACACATTCCCGAACTGGAGTCCGAATGCATCCCGAAGTGACTTCGGGATGAATTCGGGCATGTTCAGAGAACTTTTTCAAGGTCAAGTTTTCATCGGTATGTATTCGGTATGTATTCGGTATGCATTCGTAACGCACTTTCGAATGCATACCGAATACATACCGAAGTCATACCGAAGTAATTCCGAATCGAAACCGAAGTTTGAAATTCAAAATATAATGTGTTGTTTTCGTTCCGAAATCAAACCGAATACAAACCGAATGCAAACAGATAACATACCGAATGCAAACCGAACCCCACCCGATTGCCAACCGAAGTCTGACAGATTGTATATATAGTTGGTGTACACTATATTTTTACTATTATATTATATTATATTATATTATATTACTCTCTCTCTCTCTCTATCACTCTATTTATTTATTTATTTTGTGTGTGTGTATGAATGTATTATTCTCTGTGTGTGTGTGTATGTATGTATTATTCTCTGTGTGTGTGTATGTATTATTCTGTGTGTGTGTGTATGTATGTATTATTCTCTGTTTGTGTGTATGTATGTATAATTCTGTGTGTGTGTGTGTATGTATGTATTATTCTCTCTCTCTCTCTGTGTATGTATGTATTATTCTGTGTGTGTGTGTGTATGTATGTATTATTCTGTGTGTGTGTGTGTATGTATGTATTATTCTCTGTGTGTGTGTGTGTATGTATGTATAATTATCTGTGTGTGTGTATGTATGTATTATTCTCTGTGTGTGTGTATGTATGTATTATTCTCTCTGTGTGTGTAAGTATGTATTATTATCTGTGTGTGTGTATGTATGTATGTATGTATTCTGTGTGTGTGTGTGTATGTGTGTGTGTGTATGTATGTATGTATGTATGTATGTATGTATGCATGTATGTATGTATGTATGTATGTATGTATGTATGTGTATGATGCTACTCCCCCTCTCTCCAACGGCCAAAATTCAAACCGAATACAAACCGAATACAAACCGAATGCAAACCGAATGCAAACAGATGCCATACCGAATGTTCCGAAGTATTCCCGAATAGTTTACGAATATATCCCGATCTCTCCCCGAATTTTTGCCCATTCCGAATTGGTTCCGAATGTTTCATGCAACACCAAACATTCGGGAAGCTTTCCGATTCAGTCCCGAACTTTTGCAAATGGCCCCGAACCATTCCCGAACTCTTCCCGAACTATTCCCGAACACCCCGAATCATTGCCCGAATGCATCCCGAATACAAACCGAACACACTTCGGGATGCATTCGGACTCGAGTTCGGGTATGTGTGACCCTAGTATTAAGCCTAGGTCACACATTCCCGAACTGGAGTCCGAATTCATCCCGAAGTGACTTCGGGATGAATTCGGGCATGTTCAGAGAACTTTTTCAAGGTCAAGTTTTCATCGGTATGTATGCGGTATGTATTCGGTATGCATTCGAAACGCACTTTCGAATGCATACCGAATACATACCGAAGTCATACCGAAGTCATTCCGAATCGAAACCGAAGTTTGAAATTCAAAATATAATGTGTTGTTTTCGTTCCGAAATCAAACCGAATACAAACCGAATGCAAACAGATGCCATACCGAATGCAAACCGAACCCCACCCGATTGCCAACCGAAGTCTGACAGATTGTATAGGGTATATAGTTAGTGTACACTATATTGTTACTATTATATTATATTATATTATATTACTCTCTCTCTCTCTCTCTATCACTCTATTTATTTATTTATTCTGTGTGTGTGTATGAATGTATTATTCTCTGTGTGTGTGTGTGTGTATGTATGTATTATTCTGTGTGTGTGTATGTATGTATTATTCTCTGTGTGTGTGTATGTATGTATAATTCTGTGTGTGTGTGTGTGTGTGTGTGTATGTATGTATTATTCTCTCTCTCTGTGTGTGTATGTATGTATTATTCTGTGTGTGTGTGTGTGTGTATGTATGTATTATTCTCTGTGTGTGTGTGTATGTATGTATTATTCTCTCTGTGTGTGTGTATGTACTATTCTGTGTGTGTGTGTGTATGTATGTATTATTCTCTTTGTGTGTGTATGTATGTATAATTCTGTGTGTGTGTGTATGTATGTATTATTCTCTCTCTCTCTGTGTATGTATGTATAATTCTCTCTCTCTGTGTGTATGTATGTATAATTCTCTGTGTGTGTGTGTGTATGTATGTATTATTCTGTGTGTGTGTGTGTATGTATGTATAATTATCTCTGTGTGTGTAAGTATGTATTATTATCTGTGTGTGTGTATGTATGTATGTATGTATTCTGTGTGTGTGTATGTATGTATGTATGTATTCTGTGTGTGTGTGTGTGTGTGTATGTGTGTGTGTGTATGTGTGTGTGTGTGTGTGTATGTATGTATGTATGCATGCATGTATGTATGTATATGTATGTGTATATGTGTGTGTATGATGCTACTCCCCCTCTCTCCAACGGCCAAAATTCAAACCGAATACAAACCGAATGCAAACCGAATGCAAACAGATGCCATACCGAATGTTCCGAAGTATTCCCGAATAGTTTACGAATATATCCCGATCTCTCCCCGAATTTTTGCCCATTCCGAATTGGTTCCGAATGTTTCATGCAACACCAAACATTCGGGAAGCTTTCCGATTCAATCCCGAACTTTTGCAAATGGCCCCGAACCATTCCCGAACTATTCCCGAACACCCCGAATCATTGCCCGAATGCATCCCGAATACAAACCGAACACACTTCGGGATGCATTCGGACTCGAGTTCGGGTATGTGTGACCCTAGTATTA
This sequence comes from Petrolisthes manimaculis, assembly GCA_034508575.1. Classification (NCBI taxonomy): domain Eukaryota; kingdom Metazoa; phylum Arthropoda; class Malacostraca; order Decapoda; family Porcellanidae; genus Petrolisthes; species Petrolisthes manimaculis. The sequence continues at coordinate 1,164,611 of JAWZYT010000517.1, forward strand.
AAGTGCCACTTTTCCTCGTGGCACTATCTTAAAAGCCGCGTTGTTTGAATGTATTATGTTTTCATGGGCGTTGGTAATGTTCCTCGCCACCTGTGAGCAGCCACCTTCACTTGTTGGGTGGACAGATCTTGCATGGTGGGAGCTGCTGCAGTGAAAACATTCCACATTCTTGAGGTTCTGGCAGTGAAGGTCCTCTGGTGCTGACTGGAGTGTGACCTCGGCACCCCGACCTGCTCTTGGCTGGAGGACACCGTTCTCGTGTCTCTCACAGCCTCACGCGGGGGGAGCCTAAGTCCTGCCAGGTGTTGCACCTCTTGAACCTGAGCCTTGTGGAGGACCACCAGAGCAGCAACGTCCCGGCGGTGCTCTAGTGTGTCCAGGGCAGGTATGTCTTGTAAGGGAGGAGGACAGATGTTGTTCTCCATCAGTCGCTGCACTCTTCGCTCCACTTTGTCGAGTCTCTGCAGATGTGTAGCAGCGCTGGACATCCACGTCAGGGCCCCATACTCAAGGTGGGGTCTTACCTGTGCCTTGTAGAGTGTCATAAGGCCACGTTTGTCCAGGAAACCTGCCACTCTACGTAAGGCAGAGACCCGAAGGGAGGCCTGATGGGCGATGTGGTGAATATGTTTCTTGAATCGGAGCTCCGCATCGAAGGTCACTCCGAGGATCTTGACGTGATCTTGGAGTGGGAGGGTGACAGAGCCGAACTTCACTTTTCCCTCAACAGCTTGTGAGGCTGCCGGGGACCGAGAAACCACCATGGCTTGTGTCTTCTCAGGAGCAAAGTTTACCTGCCAGCGCTCTCCCCATCTCTTTATTGCTTGTAGCTGCTGATTAATGTCGGCAACTACTTGCTGGCTGTCCTGGCGAGAATAAGAGCGGGAGAGTGTGCAGTCATCAGCATATGCAGAAAGTGCTGGTAAGGTCCTGAGAAGGTCGTCCATATATAGGTTCCAGAGAACCGGTCCCAGCACAGATCCCTGAGGGACTGAGGCCCCTACTGGGAGGTTCCTGGATCGTTGCCCATTGACGACTACATGGAGTGTCCTGTCATGGAGGTAGTCACCCATCAGCGTCAGAAGGTGACCCCGGATGCCCTTGGCACGGAGCTTTTCCAGTAAGCCCGCGTGCCACACACGGTCAAAGGCACCTGCGATGTCCAGAGCAACGACAATGGTATCTAAACCGCTATCCAAGGAGTCTTGCCAGTCCCTGGAGAGGAGCATAAGGAGGTCCGAGGTGGAGCGGCCAGATCTAAACCCGAACTGTTGGTTGGACAAGAGGGATTCATTATCAAGGTGGTGGGTGAGGGTCTGTACCACTATCCTCTCCAATATTTTGCCAACCACAGACAGGAGAGAGATAGGCCTGTAGTTTGCAGGGTTAGTTCTTGTTTTCCTCTTGTGTACAGGCACCACACGAGCCTCTTTCCATATGGAGGGCCACGTGTCTTCCTGGATGCAAGAGGTGAAAACCTCTGTGAGCGGTCCTGCCAACTCACTCGAGCAGTGGCGTAGCACTTGTGGGCTCACATCGTCAGGCCCAGATGCCTTCCTGATGTCCACTGCTCTTAGGAGGTGCTCCACTTTTCCCTGTGTCACCTCCACCATTGTTATTTCCTGGTCACACTCCTGTGCCAGCTGAGGTGGAGGCCTGTTCGGATCGGCGACGGTCATCTTGGTAGCAAAAATGTCTGCTAGCAGGTCAGCTTTCTCCTTGCTGCTAGTTGCCGTGGTGCCGTCTAGCCTAGTGAGAGGAGGGATGGTTTCCTGGTGACTGGTACCTTGTCTCTCCTTAATAAGGGACCACCAGGTCTTACTACCCACCCCTGGTCCACACAGCTTTGAGCGGAGGTCATTATCCCACCTCCGCTGTGCCCACATGCTGGTGGCTGTCATGCTCCTACATGCCTCGCGATGAAGAGTCTTGTTGCGGAGGGTTGGGTTCCTCTTGAAGTGCAGCCACGCAGAGTACTTCCTCTCTGCCGCAAGCCGACATCGATACCCAAACCAGGGCTGATCGGTGGGTCTTGACGTGTACTGGCGGTGAGGAACATGCTGACGCTGAAGAGACTTAAGCCTCTCAGTGAAAGCCCTGGCCTTTTCATCAGCACATCCAGTCAGGATGGCACCCCAGTCCGTGCGCTGAAGGTCTTTCCTCAACGAGGACCAGTCTGCCCTGTCCCACAGCCATATGGTGCGGGAGACGGCCTCCTCACGCGCCACACCCACCTCTGTCTTGATCAGGATGGCATGGTGGTCTGAGCTACCAACCTGTCCAAGTTGGTGACAGGTGACGGTGTCCTCGCCCAGGTCTGTGATGGCGGGATCCAGTGTTCCACCACGTTCATGGGTTGGAAAAGTGACATAGTCTGTCAGTCCCTGCACCATTAGTAGGTTTTCATAGGCGGCTCCTTCCATGTGATGGATCAAGTCACCTACGATGAGGACATGTCTGCAACGATGACGTGTCAACAGGTCGTCCAGGTGCTCAGTGAGGAAGTTTATGGGGTCGGGGCCTTGTCTCGGGGAACGGTACATGGCACAGAGTAGGAGGCCTGTGCCGTTAGCCATCACTACTCTGAGAAACACCGCCTCTGTCAAAGGTGGAGTCTCTATATCCAGTCTGTGTGCCTGTAAACCTTCCTTAAGGCAGATTGCTACACCACCTCCCTGTCTTCTGTGTCGGTCCTCTCTAATCCAGTGGGTATATCCTGGGATTTTTCCAAAGGTTGACTCCACTTCACTGGTCAGCCATGTCTTGGTCACAACAGCAATGTCTGTTCGGTGCCTTAGGATGAAGTTGTGAGTGAGGTCACCTATATTAGTGCGGAGGCCCCGCACGTTGGCAGAGAGGACTGTCAGGTTAGGTGATCTCATTTTACCGGAGTTGTTGTTGTTGGTTGGCGTGGTTGTTTAGGTAGGGAAGGTTAGGTGCCCACTGCCAGCCTGGTGTCTGTCCCCATAGAGGGGGCTGAGGCACAATATTTGAGAAGCCCGGTGGAGGTGATGGGAAGCTGGGAGTAGGCTGTCTCACCTCAGCAATCACACGTCTAAGGAGGTGTTCTTGCCTTTGTTCTGCAGCCCTTGTCTTGCAGTCCTTGATGGTGTGGCCTCGGCGGGAGCAATAACTACACACTGTCTCCTCCCCACGTCTTCTAGGGGGGGCAGGGGGGCGGTGTTGTTTGGCAGGCCGGATGTGGATGGAGCTGTTTTGTCCAGCTGGATGGTGTGAAGAGAGAGAGGAGCGGTACTGAGCAGTAGGAGGGTGATAATACCCCTCCTGTTGCTGTCTTGTTCTGGTGGCTCGTTGTCTGCTCTGCTGTTGCCGATTTCTTATTCGGTAGTTTTTGTAGTTGTTGTTGCCACTGTTGCCACCGCCTCTGTTATCACACACACATACATACTCTCTCTCTGTCACACACACTCTCTCTCACACACACATACATACTCTCTCTCTCTCTCTTTAAAACATGCACACTCTCTCATTCACACATACACCCTCTCTCTCTCTCTCTCACTCTCTCTCTTTAAAACATACACACACACTCTCTGTTTCTCACACACTCTCTCTCTCTCTCACACACTCTCTTTCTCTCTCTCTCACTCACACACACTCTCTCTGTCTCTCTCTCTCTCTATCAAAGTATCGTACATGGAGGTATAATATAATGGAGGCGACATGACCATGGAGGTATAATATAATGGAGGCGACAAGACCATGGAGGTATAATATACTGGAGGCGACAAGACCATGGAGGTATAATATAATGGAGGTGACAAGACCATGGAGGTATAATATAATGGAGGCGACAAGACCATGGAGGTATAATATAATGGAGGCGACAAGACCATGGAGGTATAATATAATGGAGGCGACAAGACCATGGAGGTATAATATAATGGAGGCGACAAGACCATGGACGTATAATATAATGGAGGTATAATATAATGGAGGCGACAACACCATGGAGGTATAATATAATGGAGGCGACATGACCATGGAGGTATAATATAATGGAGGCGACATGACCATGGAGGTATAATATAATGGAGGCGACATGACCATGGAGGTCTAATATAATGGAGGCGACAAGACCATGGACGTATAATATAATGGAGGCGACAACACCATGGAGGTATAATATAATGGAGGCGACATGTCACATATCACGTTAAAATGTCACATATTTAACCCCTAAAGACCGGTTGACGTGATAGACAGTCGTACGTATGGAACCGGGCAACAGCACCTACCGTCACAGCGATTTAGTGCTATTTCGCGCCCTGTACGGCTAGTTTTTTTTGTCGTTGGGCGAGAAAATACACTCACAATATCGATCCGCTACCCACTCAGTCAATTCTAGGACCCCACGATGCCTGGGCGATTTTTAAGTAATTGCCCTTGTCCGAATTTGTGCTCTAACGATCGTAAGACAATACCGTAGTGAATATATGTACGTGAGTGACACTGTGATATTCCTACAAGGTTACAAATTATTATTTAGTGTATAGATCATGACACACGATATATAATGGGGTAGTAATAAGAAAATAACACCACAAAACACACCCATACAGGCACAATTGATAATAAATATACGTGTTTCCTACTGTACAAGTCGGTTTGTTTATCATTTTCTAAGTGACAGTTACACGATGATATATTCCTACAAGTGTTCATACTATTTTTAGTGTTGAAATCATGACATACGATACATAATAGTAGTAATACGAGTGAGTTGACAAGGGACTTAGGCGGGAAACTGAAAACCCATGCCGCAGTCACACCGCACTCACGCGTACACACAGACACACCTCTGTCTCGCGCCCAAACATGGTCCACTTAAACTCGCCCTATCTCCACAACTATTCATCGTACAGCCCTCCCGATGGTACCATTGGAAAGAGGAAGAGTTGAAGGTAAGGATGGAATAATTTTGAAGTCAGTACACTATATAGGTTAAGAGTGTGAGCGTTGTGAATATAGGGCAAATCGAGGAATTTTGACGCTAGCGGCAGGGTAGAAATGTGGAGGCAAGGACCCCCCCCCTCCCGGTCTGCAGGGGTTAATTATTGAAATCAGGTGACTGTCAACAAACATATCTAGATTACTGGGTATACTCCTGATGTTATAGGTCAAGAATGTTGTATGACTATGGTACGTACGTACAAATAATTCAAGTTCGTCCTGATGATAATAAATAGTTTCTGAGACGAAGTGTAGACTCTCTAACTCACCAGCATCATGACTACGAAGGTCAATGTCATAATCTACATCTGAAGTATGATTATAATTAAAGTTAAGATTATAATAATCACTTATATATAAACTGTTTTCATTAGCATTAATATCAAATAAATTTTGAAACTGTGTCATCAATATAATTGAAGGGAAAGATATACATATTTTAAGAAAAAAATAACACCAAGTTTACCACAGTCCTACAGGTAGTACTACGTTGTTTACTTCTTCTTAGCAGCTGCCCTCCTTGGCCTTTCCTCCCTCTCCAGTCCATGCCCACCAACAGCACCCACTCCACTACCTCCAGCAGCTGTCAGGTACTCTCCAAGGGTTACCACAGCAGAGGCCGAGGGAGCAGATATCCCGGCAGCAGGGGCAGGGGCAGGTAAAGCAGTTGCCAGGCGGGAGTCTGTAGATACACTTATAGGTCCAGTTCGTTCCCTTCTCTCCCTGACGACCAACTTGGTTTAACTGAAGTAAGCTATCTTGCTGTCAGCCCTGGCCTTTCGGAGTTCCGGCAGTTGAGCCTTCCACTCTTGAACAGAAGCTTCACACAAATCCTCATTCAAATATATGTTCGTATTCTTGAGTTTAGGTGAGCTTCGAAGCGCCTGCTGACGGTCGGAGTATCGGCAGAAACGAGCAACAATGGTACGTGGTCGCGGCGGCATGCCACCACGACCATGCAACCATGAGCCTACACGGTGAGCCCGCTCAAGCTGTACCTCGCCCATACCAAGTTTCTCTCGAGCCAGACGCTGTACCTTATCCTGTATTATTTCCCAGTTCTCACTTGGGTCCTCCTCCAGTCCATCAATGCGAATATTATTCCTGCGAGAGTAGTCTTCCTGATAATTTAGCTTCTTTTTGATCACTTCCATTTCTTCTTCGTACTTCCTGTTTTTTCAGCTCCGCCATTTCTTTCTTCATTCTGTTAATTTCTTCATCTTTTTCTGTAGAGGTCTTCTTTAGATCATCCACTTCTCTTTGCGTGAACTGAAGGGAAGCAGTTAGTTCATTGTGGTTTGCTTCGAGTTGCTTGATTCTGTCATTAAATGTCGATCGAACAACGTCTATGAGATCACGATACGCCTTCTGTTGTACCTCTAGTGCTATCCAGATATTTTCACTCATAGGCATCTTGTATAGTCTCAATGAAACCTCGTGATTCGTACACCGATCAGGGCCAAGAAAAAATGGACGACAGCGTTTCCCTCCAATAGTTTAACACATATACTTTTCCTCACTTTTCTTCAAAAGTATTTCAGACTATGTGACAATATCACTCATAGTCCAGCTATGCACACTTACGAAGGTTGCTGTACACTTGAAACAGTCTTAAAACACTCAATAAACTCCTGGAATGCCTTTGAAGACAGATCACAAAAACTGCGTGTGGCTCCTCTGTGTGTGTGTATATCTCTATCTATCTATCTCTATTTATCTATCTATCTATCTCTCTATCTATATCTATCTATCTATCTATCTATATCTGTCTGTCTGTCTCTATGTATCTATCTATCTATCTATCTATCTATATCTGTCTGTCTGTCTGTGTCTCTGTCTGTCTAAGAACATGATTACATTTACATAGAGAGAGAGAGAGAGCATGTGTTTTTCTAGCAATTTTCTTTGATTGTTTAAGGAGATACTATTTTATTTAAAACAAAATTGAAGAATTTGATACTCTTGTTATAAGCTGTTGCGTACACGTAGATAGCTCCCGTTTTCAGTTCCTGGTGTGTAAATTCAAGCTCTTTCATTCTCGTACAATTTTTTTTTTTGCCTACATGAAAGTTGAAAAATGACAAAATTTACCAGCATTTGTCAGCTGGGGTGGGGGGGAGGAAAACAGTCGTTTTAAATTGGTTGTCATTGAAAAAATAAAAAAAATAATAAGGCCAAGACACTCTCCAGGTTTTAGAGATAAAAAATATGTAAAAATTATTACTCTAGGTAAAACGATGCAGCTGTGCATAGCGGCTATACAGACAGACAGACAGACGGAAAGACAGACAGACGGACTGTTTTATATATATAGATAATACAAGATATATATAGATAATACAAGATGGTAGTGCTCCCTTGTTATACTTCAAAGGAATCCGATTGCTCCAATGAACCATTAGTATATTACACCTTTAATTAGTCTTGGTCCAGAACAACAACAACAGAGGCTTGGCAGTGTTTCATGTTGTGGTTCATTGGAGTAGTTATCGTTTCTCTTTCATTAAACTTCTTTAGGTTTTGTTGGGGTTATAGAGGGAGAGAAGGATGGGGGAAAGGGATTCGGAGATAGAGTATAAAAGAGATAAAGAATGAATAGATGAAAAGAGAGAGATACAGTAGATGGAATGTGGACAGACGGAAAGGAAGAGAATGGGAGGGTGGAAAATAAAAAATAAGAGGAAAGGAAGAAGGGAAGGAATCAAAGAGAAGGAAGGAAGGAAAGGAAAGGAGGGACGAGTAGAAAGGGAGGGGAAAAGGGAAAAGGTGAGGGAAGGAAATCAAGGAGAATGAAGAGGAAGGAGGCATAGGAAGGGAGGAAGGAAGAGGGAGGAAAGAGGTTGGTGGTTGATGTGAAGATATTCTATCATGATCCTGAGGGACTTATTTCCTGCTCTGGGAGGGAAGAATATTTGAACAGGGAGTGTGTGTGTGTGTTTTGTTGTTTTCTGTGTGTGATCAAATGGTGTTGCTGGTGCTTCAGTATATAATTATAGTGATGATGAGCGTACTTCATTATGACCGAAGTGATACTTCAGTTCTCTGGTGGTGAGAGGGCTTCAGCATGGTACCAGGGAAGGAGAGCCATTATGACCCCTTCATCGACCACCACTGGGCCATAAACACACTCAGTATTTGCCCCCACCCCCCTATCATCTGACCAAGTGTAATTTCAACTTTTTTTTGTAGTTTTTATGTGCTTATCAGTGTGTTGTTTTGTGTGAATGGATAAGAGTCATGTTTACATTCTATCAGATGTTTATTTACAGACACAGAACGAACTAACTGCACTGAAATCAACCAGTTTTTTTTTTTTTTAGCTAAGTCATTTTTTCTGATAGGATTTTGTCATTGTGGTTTTGTCATATGGTGATTGTCGTAGTGGTTTTGTCACAGTGGTTTTATCTGAAGGGGTTTGTCTCTGTGGTTTTGTCTCAAGGGGTTTGTGGTGGGGGTTTGTCTCCCGGGGTTTGTCTCAGGTGGTTTATGTAAGAGGGTGTTAATTTTAGTCTATGCACTCCCCTCCATCTACCCACAAAATAGTTATGACACCTTCAAGTTGGTCCCGTATTCACTTCTCATCCTGTACCTTGGTTTTAGTATTCATGGGAGAGTAAAAAAGTAGCCCCAGCCCCCTCCCTCCTCACCTTATAAAAAGTTAATACGCTTTGTGGTTAATTACGTTTATTAATGACGTTTAGGTTGGATGATCTGCATGAAATCATGGCAATTTGTTTAATTAAATATCGTGTTGATGAATTTGGAGAAAAGGATTTTCCAAACTATTCCCTGACATACATTGATTGGTAACATCTCTCTCGAGTATATTATTATATTAGGCCTGTTTCTTAACATAGTTTAGATATATTTACACACATACATACACACAGAGATTGACGGATGAATTGACATTTAGACTGACGGATGAATTTTGCGGATATATTGATGGATGAATTGACGGATAGACTGATGGATGAATTTACGGCTGAACTGATGGATGAATTAATGGATGAAAAAAGTGACAAAAATTTGTCTATTTTCAGCCAATCGTAGATAATGGTAGAATACTTGTTAGGTAAATTTAGTATCTACTGTGGAAAACAAATTACAATATAGAGAGCTGTTCATCCAATGTTGTTTTGGAAGACAGACAAACACTCTTTTACAAAATACTGTAGGCTATATACAACCACTCCCTCTACACAACCATTCTCAATTATCTACACATACTGTATATACAACCACTCCCTCTAATCATCTACATCTACACAACCATTCTCAATTATCTACACATACTGTATATACAACCACTCCCTCTAATCATCTACATCTACACAACCATTTTCAATTATCTACACATACTGTATATAAAACCACGCCCTCCACTCATCTACAGTACATCAACCTACTATAGTTACGCCTAAAAAATACTTAAGTATTCATTTTCATTCGAACCTGTTCATAAAAGAAATTTATATTATTTTCATGCTCCAACTAAAGATAAATTAATAACACTTGATGATGGATTCACCTACCCATGTTAAAATTTCAGTTGAAGTTCAAGTTGTAGGTCCCTCAGAGAGCCGCTCATGGGCAGAATAATATGTATGAGTCCCTCAGAGAGCCGCTCATGGGCAGAATAATATGTATGAGTCCCTCAGAGAGCCGCTCATGGGCAGAATAATATGTATGAGTCCCTCAGAGAGCCGCTCATGGGCAGAATAATATGTATGAGTCCCTCAGAGAGCCGCTCATGGGCAGAATAATATGTATGAGTCCCTCAGAGAGCCGCTCATGGGCAGAATAATATGCGGGGGTTGTGAGGGGGATTTAGGGATCTAGGGGAGTATTAGGAAGGGAGTTAGGAGAAGGGTGGATTGGGTCAGGGATTGCAGGTTGATGATTAGGATTGGGTGGGTAATGATTGGTGATCATATTTCTAAACTTTTCAAGAATGGGGCTATTAACGACGTAAGATGGGAGATGATTCCACTCTTGGATGCTGCGGGGAAAGAATGAGTACCTAAATATATCAGTGCTTATCTGGTATCTAATATTTAAAATACTCTGTCTGTTTAGCCGCTATGCACAGCCGCATCGTTTCACCTAAAGTAATAATTTATACATACGTTTTTTCGCTGAGACGAGAGGAGTGTCTAGGCCCTATAAAAAAAAAATCTTCAATGATTAACCCCTTAACCCCTAAAGGCCGGTTGACGTGATAGACCGTCTTACGTAAGGAACCGGGCAACTGCACCTACCGTCACAATATCGATCCGCTACCCACTCAGTCGATTCTGGGAGCCCACGATGGCTGGGCGATTTTTAAGTAATTGCCCTTGTCCGAATTTGTGCTCTAACGATCGTAAGACAATACCGTAGTGAATATATGTACGTGAGTGACACCATGATATTCCTACAAGGTTACAAATTATTATTTAGTGTATAGATCATGACAGACGATATATAATGGGGTAGTAATAAGAAAATAACACCACAAAACACGCCCATACAGGCACAATCGATAGTAAATATACGTGTTTCCTACGGTACAAGTCGGTTTGTTTATCATTTTCTAAGTGACAGTTACACGATGATATATTCCTACAAGTGTTCATACTATTTTTAGTGTTGAAATCATGACATACGATACATAATAGTAGTAATACGAGTGAGTTGACAACGGACTTGGGCGGGAAACTGAACTCCATGCCGTAGTCACACCACACTCACGCATACACACGGACACACCGCTGTCTCGCGCACAAACATGGTTCACTTCAACTCGTCCTATCTCCACAACTATTCATCGTACAGCCCTCCCGAAGGTACCATTGGAAAGAGGAAGAGTTGAAGGTAATGATGGAACAATTTTGAAGTCAGTACACTATATAGGTTAAGAGTGTGAGCGTTGTGAATATAGGGCAAATCGAGGAATTTTGACGCTAGCGGCAGGGTAGAAACGTGGAGGCAAGGTCTACCCTTCCCGGACTGCAGGGGTTAAAAACGACTTCTTTCCTCCCCCCCCCCTCCCAGCTGACAAATGGGGGTCAAAATTTTCAAATTTTAACTTTCATTTAGGCAAAAAAAAAACTTGCAGAAAGTAAGCTTGAATTTACACACCAGGAACTGAAAACGGGAGCCTTCTAGGTGTACACAAAAGCTTATAACAAGAGCATCAAAATCTTCTTCTTTTTTTTTAAATAAAATAGTATCTCCTAAACAATCAAAGAAAACCACATGCTCTCTCTCTTTCTCAAAGAAAACTACATGCTCTCTCTCTCTATGTGCATGTAATCATGTTCTTAGACAGACAGAGACACAGACAGAAAGACAGATATAGATAGATAGATATAGATAGATACATAGATATAGTTAGATAGATAGATACATAGAGATAGATAGATAGATAGATATAGATAGAGATAGATAGATAGATATAAATAGATAGATATACATAGATATAGATAGATAGATAGATCCCCGGACGTCGGGTATCCCTGCTATATTCATTCTATCTCGTACTGACCCACAAGGCTGTGGCTCCTTCAGAGTGCGCTGTTGCCATATCTAATTAACGGTACCCTATGACAACTCCAAAGAGAATGGGAACAAAATCGTTCTCTTTATATTTGTATGGATGTCACCTCAGTCACCTCACTCTCCACACCCCGGAAATTCCTGGGTCGGAAGTAGTGGCAACGTCTTTTGATTGAAATGCCACATCACACATGAAATATCTTCTATATTTTACGTACATAACAATTGTTCGTATCATATACCATTAAATGAAAAATTAATTGTGTGTAGAAAATTTCATGTCAATATACTCTCGTTAGTGGACAGTATCCTTTATGTGGTGAATGTTTTGATTCTAGATTTGGCAACACCGCGGTCAACTCCTCACGGGTCAGTACAAAATAGAGATACTACAGTGTATGATATTTGACGTTGTAGCTGCCTGTAGATATGTGTCTTTGTCTATGTCAACTAACTTGTTTGTGATTTTGTAAATTATCTGTTGTCTGTGTATCTATCTTCGTGTTACCAATTGATATAGTTTTGTGTCTTGTTTAAGCAAAATGATTGATGTAATGGAAACGACTGATGAGCCAGTCGGACGTTGTTGTGGGAGCTCCTTATCTTACCCCCAATATCAGTTGATACACATTCCAAAGTGATCTAAATATATATTAAGAAGCTATATAAAATAAAGTGACACAAATATAAACCGAGTAACAACCCAGAAGTGATAGTGTACCAATATATTAGAGAAAAACAGTGGACAAATAAATCGAATCCCACAAGAACATCAAGATGGCCGTCCCCAGTGAGGATGTAAACAATGAAGAGTGTTGTGGAGTGAGTGGCCAAATAACTACAGGAGGCGTTTGTGGTGCCTGTGGTTTTAAGGACGACATGGAACATACAATCCGCTGTGACAACTGTAGGGCTTGGATCCACTTTTACTGCAGTAAGCTCCTATTATAGAAAATAATGTGCCTGTGTAAAACAAACAGAAGATACACCTGTGAGAAGTGCTGTGTTCGTAAGTATGATTGGGATGAAGATGAGTGGATAAAGGAGGCACAAGCAGCTTTATCAAAACAAAGTTTATCAATTAAGCCTACCAGTACCAACAGGACAACCCTACCACCTCATGAAAATACCAGCATCAGAGAGGAACAGCAGGATGAACAGGTACAGGTACAAACCACCACTACCCTTATAGAAATTGAATGTGAACCAGAGTGTAACGCCCAGTTCCGTCCCGATCCGTTTACCCCACCAATATATATATATATATATTATTTTAAATAATAATGAGAATAATCTCACGGGTAATACTGGTTGGTACACCCTGGGTCAAAGCGAAGCTGTCGCTATCACAAATATATATATATATATATATATGGTTCCTGTGATCTTCATCGAGTCTCGGTATTTTAGTCAATAATCACATCAAGCAGGGGGAAGAGAAACGAGTCAGTTTAATTTAATTTACATTCAATTATCACAATGATTTTTAATAGCTAATTTACATAAAGAAAATGTTAAATACATACAACATTGAAAGACAAAAATATTAGTTAACTTGAACTATGGAAATTATGAATTTACCCTCTAAAACTATTTAAAGTGAATTTTTAAAACCCCTCCCTTGACTATTATCAAAAATAATTAATAACAAAATATATATATAGGGACTATCTCTACCTGTTTTTCTACCTATTCCATCCTACGGGAATAATCAATGGCCAAGAAAAACATACTGTATAAGTAAACTCAATCCACACTCACACTTTGAAAATATCGACCAGTGCACACGGATCCCCTTTCGCACCGACTGGGTAATATTACTCTACTACGCCTGCGTCTTTACAAAAGGTAAAACAACGTGATTCCTTACGGCCCACTATCTCCCAGACACACTTCAAAAACCACTAAATCACACCATAATTACTTGAACAGGGAGCCACACCAATTAATTGCTCACACCTGACTCAAGAACCGACTCTCCCACGCGGTTCACCTAACCAATGGCCCTGGTCATATTTCGAATAATATTCAAACAGGGAGTCACATCTGACTAACTACTATCTTTTTTCACTACTGACAAAGTTCATTGATTTTTCTTCTCTTAACCAGACTGGATATAACAGACGTTTTCACATCTAATGGTGTCGTCTACCAGAACCTGTGTGATGGAAGTCGAGATCAGACTCGCTTTAAAATGACATATAACACATAAATCAAACTTTCTTCTTAGTTAACACTCCCTGAACAACAAAAGCATATATATTCCTACTTCTTCACAGTTATTTATAATAGTAATTCCCTCAATAACACTCTAAATTACGAGATTACACTCAGAGCTAAAAATGAACAGTACCTGTATGATGGAAGTCGAGATCAGACTGGCGTTAACTCTAGCACAGTGTTGCCAACCCCTTGAGACTTCTTCGCTCTACACAGACACTGAAATTACCCTTTACCTTCATTGCCTTACGACTTAACAAGTTAGGATAAAAATATTCCTCAACTACTTGGAGGTTTTATTTATAATTTATATAAACAAAAATGTTCTTTTTCTTTTGAATATATGCAGTTTCAATAATATTGGGCCTCAGTCCGGTGGTACAAAATGAATCGTAAATGAAATGTAGTAAAAATATATAACTAAACAACATAGTAAAAGGATGAGTATAAAATAGGCAAGATAACAATTCTTACTTCTAGCCATACATATCTAAACTTTTGTTTCCTGGGAGTTTCCTTTTCTTTCTCTAGCTCTCCTCGGTACCGCCTCTTCTTTTTAGTTAGAGTGGTAATGGCAGATTCATGAGAAGCATTTTCTACTACCTACTGTTGAGTTTTGAAGTGTTTTATTTTTTATGTAGTTGAAGGTAATAGGTATTTTTAAGCAATACATTTTTAACATATATCTATACCATTTATATGATATTTTATTGTTACAAAATATGTTATCACTTATACCAAAATGTTGTAACGCCCTGTGGGAAGTAGGGAGTATGGAAACAGCCGTCTAGTTGCAGTGGTGTATGTATTGGCGAGTTGACAGTGAGTGAACATCAGTGGGGCTGGACAGCCGGCAGGTAGTCAAACAATAAGAGAAAGAGGCCTGCAGACAATCATCACAATAAATACATTTCCCCAGACACCTTGCATACATATATATATATATATATATATATATATATATATATATATATATATATATATATATATATATATATATATACATTAATATACAACACAATACTATACAACAATTGAATATAAATGTAAGGGTCAAACATTCCCTATCAAAATCTGCCGGTTAAACATACAAGTTCTAACAATAACTCCTTAAGACTAGCAATCAATACAACTTATCACTGTCCACACATTAAATACATATTATATAATCAACCATATCATTGATACACCATATAAATGCTTACCCAAATTCATGAAGAAAGAATTAAGAATAGAGTGACAGACACTAGGTGTTAACATTAGCTGAGCTGCCAGTCGACTGAGACAAACATGGCGTCCTCAGTATTGTAGCAGAGTTGATGAACCTACCAAAACATTAATGGAACCACCACTCATAACCAAGTAATTTAACACATGACATATTATAATTATATACAATTACACAATATGAAATTACACTTATTTTATATACAATCTTTGTTTCATTACACACTAATAAATTATGCCAATACATTAATAATTTACATACACATATTTCACCACAATAATATATTATAATAATTTACATACACATATCTCACTACAGTCCTGCGTTTCGTTATGATTCTGTAAAATTATCCTACGCCCTACAGACAAGGATTTGAGGTCGAAATGCCCTACATATAGGGCGATTACCCTACGGTTGGCAACACTGCTCTAGCGTCCCCTTCAAAACCCACACACACAATTTCTCACCTTCGCCATGCACATAAATATCCTTATTTTCTCCTTCTACACTTCCAATATTTACACTATTTCCTCTTATCAAAACTACTCTCTATATAAGTCTCTCATGCTCAAAAACCATTACAACTTCTAACAAGCCTTTAATAATACAGAATATTTCAATAAATAAGAAAATCTAGCAGTCTCTTTCAAAAACATTATAGGAACACCTTCGTAACTAAAATACCAAATTGACTTGAACATAAATTATAGAATTGCAGGATATAAGGATGTAAACGTACGACAAACATATAAGGTGAATTATTTTTCTATTTAGTTTTCTACTTGAGCTTGTGTCAACATAGCGTACCTACTTCTCAAGACTTTCAACATACTTTAGAAATTCTCAAATCATAACTCGAATCTTCTAACGACTTCTCAGATAGATCAAATACCTTCACAAACAACTTATATCAATGCCTAATGAATAAATACCTTAACTTAGAACAGAAATAGACAATTATACTCGAAATTCCTATAACACAATATCTAAATTTCTTTAGTTATACATAAAAAATACACTTCACATTTTCTCTCAATAAATCCCAGCAACGAAGAAAACGGCATTTAAAGGAATAACTAAAATAGAAAATAATTTGGAGCGTTACAAGAGTGTGATGAGGATAAGCAAAATCCCACACCTAGCACATCTAAATGGCAGCCCCAAATACTCACCAATAAACAGCAGACACAAGCTAGTCAACATGTAGGCCTAACCAAAACCTGTAGAAAAAAACAACCTAAAGTAGACATGCACCAAATGGGAATGTCAACAGAAATACCAGGGCAACAAAATGCAATAAAGCCAACTACAAACAACAATGTGCAACTTCCTGAAACACAGACAATATGCAAATTTTATAAGTAGGGACGATGTAAACATGGCAGAATGGGGCGAAACTGTAAATACAATCATCCCAGGATTTGCCCCAAACTGCTAATAAGCTAGGATGCACACTAGGCAATAAATGTCCATACCTACACCCCAAGCTGTGTCACTATTCTGTAACAAAAAGGGAATGTCTGGAACCTGACTGTAAATTCCCTCATATCAAAGGAACAAAACGTTACAGAGACATGCAGGAAGACAGGTCATACAGTGAAGCACCAAGCACAAAAACAAACACCAAACAACAAGAAAAGCAGAATCAGGGATACACTAGTCAAGCATCTTTCAGCAAACATATGCCTAAAATTAACACCTTTTTTAGACCCTCTGAAAAATATACAGGTGAGCCTATTTACACTAACCCGAGCCATGGAGGCACAGGCCAGGCTGCTAACAACCTGAGCCGTCATCTGGTCGTCCAAGCGGAGGATTGGGGTACCAAGACCGACTTGGGAGCGCTTGGTTTCAGTGACGAGAACTGACCAAATACGTAGAAACTGTGTTCTCGTCGTCCAGATTCGGATTGGGCAGAAACAAAAGAAAGTATGTAAACAAAGTCGTAAGAAAATACTACAAATTAGTCTACTTTTCCTTCACTTTTCTCATATTATGAAGCAAATTTGTGTCCTAAATTGCATGTATTATACACCAAAAGATGCAGAATTAAGAAACAAATAAGATGATACCAACTAGAAGTCTCTTTATATGATCTTTTGTTGAAGACTTGCGATTTTCATGACTTTATTCTCGATTTTCGGTGAAAAATTTACTATACTTGCTAGAGATAGGCTGCCAAAAAGGTGATTGATTAGCTATATTTCTGGAATGTCCATCAACCATTTCGCAACACTTCAGACATCCACCTTGCTGAAAGTGCACATGATATTTATTCACCTTTTTGGTACTCTCTGAAGTTCCAGGCTCAGCTCATGGACTAATAGTGTTTGTGTGCCTATCATGTCAAGATGATCCTTGATTTTGGTTTTATGGTGTGCAGTCTGTGATTATCTTTAGGGCTCTATTCTGTATGGGTGTGAAGGGTGTTGGAGATGAGTCTCAGTAAGGTTGGTGGTCTGTAGGTGTGGTAGCGGTGCGGCCCAGGCAGGACTTGCATAATCCATCATTAATCGAATATAGTAATTGTTTGCATATTGTAGTTGTGGTTTCTTTGTTGTGTCCAAATATTGAGCTGGCAAGTGATCTGAGGGCTTTACATTTTTGCATGCATTTGTTTTTGATGGCCATTATGTTATTTGAATGTCATGGATGTGTTGTATTTTATGCCAAGTATTTTGTATGTGTGCGTAAACTCAAGGTAGGCAATACAGTGTTGATTGCAGCTTTTATTTTGTGAAAATAAACTCTTAGTATCAAACATAATGCTGTATAAATTTTCTTATCCAAACAAAATTAAGGTACAATATCACACAAAGTACAAAAATATATATGCATTATATAGGGTTATTCAAAAGAAGTTTCTGCTAACATGGTAAAATGAGTACGAGCTTGCATTCATGAAAATAGATTACAGTTGAACATATGATCTGCTATTGCTTCTTAAACACTGTAAATAAGTTCTGTATATCATGTCTTAAATGCATATATACAGCGTATAATACATATTTAATGAATATTATAATATGTATATGAATCATCCTGTAGATATGGTACTGTACTTGGTTCAGCACTCACATAATCAAAGAAAAATGCGCACATGTAGGAATGATGGTTGTGAAAAAATGAGAATAGTCCAAAGATTGGAGAAGTCTTCCATTGTGTTTTAGGTCTTCAGCCATTATAGGTAACCATTATGGCAGGAGTTGTTGTTGAAGTTCCTCAAGCTGTCTGGCCGAGCAGCCCCGAGCTCTCGAGGAAGGCCATGGCCTGAACCGGGCTTTCCCAAAGTGCCCTCAGAGTGTATGTTGTGTTGTTGGCTAGTGTGGTTGTGTGCGTTGCAGTCTTCAACCACACCCGAAGGCTATCAAGGAAGGCAGCTATGGGAGCCAAACCATCACAACACCAGGGGGCACGAGTCCCTGGACATAGAGTAGGGCTCATCAGTCTAGAATAGGTGCAGTAAAAATGAGTTACTTGAGAGGTGCATGTGGACTTACAAGGTGGGACGGAGAAAGTAATGAGAGTGTGGTATGAGTGAGAAGGCAATTGGTAATGAGTGTGGTGTGGTTGAGAGTGAAGTGTAATACATTGAGGTGGTTTGGATAAGCTTCCTCTCTCCCTTATGCTCTTCCTTGGTTATTGTACCAGTAACATTTGTAAAGTACTAGTTAGTATCAATGAGACAACAAGAGGAGTGCCATTGTTAATTAAGGAAACTGAACTGCTCTAAACCATTGCATATAATTATCAGAGCATACATAGTTAGTGTCAAGCAAATTAATACTGTTTCGAATTAAATGAGAACTTGTATTGATTCAAATGTATTGATGTTTCAAATGTGTTTTTTCCGTAATTTTTGAGGTTTCGAAACAGGGTGGTTGGACTTGGCCAGAGGTGATGACTGGACTGGGGTGGGAAGTAGGAAGCAGTTGGGGACGAGCACTGGCAGTGAGTGGTTGGCAGCAGTTCTCCTATTTAAGCAGCATTCCCGTTTACTTTACTCTTCTCTGTATGGGAAGCAGAGTGTTGTTGTGTGTTGTCGCCCTGACTACAGTCGCTATCCCACTCTTGTCCACTCGTTCTCTCTGTGCAACTCACCATACCCAGTTTCTGCCTGCCGGTGTACTGAAACACCAGCCCACGTTTACTTTCAAGTCCAGAGGTATTGTAGTGTTATGTGTTATTTTATATACTGTACAGTTGTGACTTTCATTGTAACATATATATTTCATGTAATTTTGGTTAAGGTTTAGGATTAAGTGTTTTGTATTATTGGATATCCAGTCTATTAATTATGTTTAAGTGGGTTACTTGGGTTACTTCAAGTGCTAGTATTATTGTGATTAATGTTATCATTGTTGTTGTGGGTCAATGTGAGAACCTTCAGAGGTTTTAGGTTAAGTGTGATATTGTTGTTAATAAACTTAAATGGTTACATTGGTTCTTTCCATATTCAATTTACCAGTACACAACCGCTGTCAAAACGGGTCTTTTCTATAAAGAACTCTGGAGTCACGAGCTTGTTAATTATTCTCTTAATATACATACTTTAACAATTATCTAAAATTAAACTCCTGACTGTTAGTAAAGGAAAAAGTTTCCTTGAATTAAATATTGAATATCTATTTTTGCAAATGACTAAGTCTGGATTAAAGTATTTTTATCTTTAACCTACTCTCAGCAAAGGAGGTCGAGGGGATGGGCGATACTGAAGGAAGACTCTCCGCTTGTGCTTCAACTAAATGGGACTGTATGCAACTACAGGCATCATTTGGGTCATCGAATGCACGTTCACAGTACACACACATAGTCCTGGAAGTAAAGAATTTAATGTAGTAACCTACTATGGTAAGAAACAGTTAAAGAAGGGAATACAGTATCTGGTACTTGACATATTAAACACACATGCTTTATAAACTAAATTTGCAATGTAGTACAAAAATTACCTCTCCCTATATAACGGTAAGGAAATTATTGAATTAGTTAGACCTAACCTAATTATTTTATGGAATTTATTGCTGTTCTGTAGCAGTGTCCGGCTAGGTCCCGGTTAGGTCATGGTAGTTTAACAAGGTTAGGTGCCATTGGTTGCTCTGGTTAGGTGCCGGTAGTTTGCTCCAGTTAGGCCCTGGTTACTTTTTTACGGTTATTTCCCAGTATTTTGCCCAGGTTACGTCCCAGAAGTCTGTTGCGGTCTAGGCAACATTTACAAGAAACCATTGCATAGAAATATCAGGGCATACAGTACTTGATAGTACTGTTAAACTGTATTTTTGCAAATGATTGTAGATTACATTAGTTTGATCATGTAAATACAGTAATATTAATATATGGTTGCAATGACCTGTCTGTGCTTGCTAAAAACACATTACAACCTCTATTCTCACCAAAGGAGGTAGAGGGGATGGTTGACAGTGGAGGAGATGAATCCATCAGAGGCTCCATAACCTCTGTTTCACCTGTATGGGACTCCATACACCTACACACATCCCTGGAGTCATCGAATGCTCTCGCAGTATACACATGTTGTCCTGGAAGTGAGGGATATGATGTAGTATCCTACTACTATGGTTGGAAACAGCTGAAAGGAAGAGAATAAACTGTCTGCATTTATTAATGTTCACCTATAATTTCCTAACATTTTAAACATTGCATGCCTATTTTTTCATGTATTAATTTTATTTTTCAAATTCTGAGCAATGACTTTCTTTTTTTTACCCAAATTACCCGGACCTAATCTACTAATCAAATCAAGACCGATGCAGATTACGTGTACCTAACCAGGCAACTTACCAGAACCAAAGTTGTTATTAATACACAATAACTGGGTTTTTGGCTAGGATTGCACAGTGTTACCACATCCAGCTAGATCACAGAAATTTGCCCCAGTCACTTTATGATAGTTTACACCAGTTATATCCCGTTAGTTTACCCAGGTGAGGTCCCGGTATTCTGCTGTGGTCTAGGTTAGGTTAGGTCAGACAAATTTCCAAATTATGTTTGTAAAACATAAATGAAAAGTGTGTGAAAATAGTCCAAAATAGTTAGTAATGATACTAAAATATACAATATAGTGAACCCAGTTCTTCTGTAAATTTACCCCGAACTTATAGCCAACTACTCAGGCCTAACCTGGGCGTAATATCTGGACTTGGGCTTTGGAAAGCTGCAATTTTGTAAGTGCTATTATGAACTAAATTACTGCAATCACATTTGAAATACACATGAAGGTGGACCTCTTACATCCTACAGTGATACTGTGTTTAAGTCAGAACCGGTGAAAGTCAAAGTCCATTCCTGTATAGGTTTGGTCAATTTTTCCATTATTTGTATATCCTTTCCTCAACCAAAATCCCTTAATTAGTTTCCCAGCCTTTCCATTATTATATGTCAAGATTGATTAAAAAAAGAAAAGGTTAGCATGATTCTATAGTTTTACCAAGAACTGATTTCCAATGAAGTACAATACTTCCCTTCACCTTAATAATATTACATAATTATCAACAATGGGTCACATAACCCCTAAGCAATCCATATAATCTCATATAAGTTAAATTAGATACGAGAACATAAAAAAAAAAAATAATAATTTATATCATTATCGTGATTCTCCAGGTTTTAACAACTACTATTTTAGTAGAAATGGTAGACTAATAGGAACTCTACACCTGCTCTAATCTGCCATTGCTATACTTAAAGCCTTATTTGTGTTGATATCGCTCTATTTTACAGCCTGTTGCACCTACAATTCATGTATTATTATACTATTAACTTACTTGTCATATCTTTAATGGCCGCCATATTTACTGCTATACTTCTCCTATCCTTTCCAAGCTGCCCGAATCGCTGCTTTTTGGCGAGCTTGGATGGATACGTGGTTGGTCTTGGTTTCAGTGGCTGGCAGCAGGGTCCAACTTGGTGGATCGACGAATCCTTTTGACCGACCAGAACAGTTCCGCTTGCTTTGGCTTGGTTTCATCCAAGCGAACTTCGTATCCGATTGACGTCCAGATGACGGCTCTGGATGACTGGACAGTAGCAAACCAACTTACAACCACAATTCAGGCCAGCAACAATACCATGGGTAAATATAGTAAAGGCTCACTAGAGAATATACTGTTAGGCAATATACAATGTTTATACCCCAAAACTAACCAAACTAAGGACTGGAGGTTGCCAAAGAAGATAACCTTGCCATAATGGGGAATTTTCTAAGCTCAGCCACCAGATGTCACTTGGGAGCCTCTCCCCCAATGTCCTCTATTTACGTATTTCATGTTTTATGTTACTGAAAATTCAGTGAGCATACAAATGCATTTAGCATTTATGAACATACTTTATACAAAGTTCTGCATACAGTTTTTAATACTTTCAATTGATGATTTCATGAAAAAAAAACCATTATAATTAAATTTTCTATCTCTGCTGGCATCGACAGATACAGGTCGAGTCATCATTATTTTTAATACGACACAGCACAAGTTTAATTGTATTTGACTTACAGACGTAGAAATATATAAAATACTGTGGTACTACTTATTATAACAAAGTATACACAGTGACACGGTGATATACGTATATAGTTATTCTATACAGCGATTCTCGCATACCACTCTCCAAGCGACTGACATGGCAAGTTAGTCGAGAACGCAGAACCAAACCAAAACAAACAGTCGAGTACTTCAAGCTATGCCTTCCTGGTATTGTGTGCATCACTGTTCAAATAGACGTAGTGG
This sequence comes from Petrolisthes manimaculis, assembly GCA_034508575.1. Taxonomy (NCBI): domain Eukaryota; kingdom Metazoa; phylum Arthropoda; class Malacostraca; order Decapoda; family Porcellanidae; genus Petrolisthes; species Petrolisthes manimaculis. The sequence continues at coordinate 1,187,312 of JAWZYT010000517.1, forward strand.
CCATAAATTTCCAAGTGATCCTGTCCTGAGGAAGCGTTGGATAATTGCTGTTTTTGTTTAGATGGTGCGACCACTCTGGCCAGGCCATGGTTTCCAATGTTCAAATTTAGTTTTCGTTTATTAGGCTACAAGATGTTCTATGCCAATTGGTATTTTAAGTGGCATAGATATGCTGCCTATTAATTTCTACTGTTTGTATTAATACATTTCAGATGAATAGTGTAATTGTTTAAAGACTTGGAACGACCGAAATACGAGAAATGCCAGGCTCACGATAAAACCAACTCCGATATATTGTTTACATGAATACAGTTTAATTATTCATATGATAGTACTTCGAATGAAATATGTAAAATTAAATATTAAATACACTCAATGTATTAATGTGCACAGAAAAGCTCTGTAAAACATGTTTGAAATTCTTTATAAGATGCGGGTGGGGGACTGGCTCACTACTGCCACCTGGCGAGGGCATAGTTTGGAAAATCCCCCATTGCCTTAACGGAAACCCATCTCTCACCAGAAATGTTAGAGGGGAAGTAAACTTTACTAATTACACCATGTACAGAACTGACAGGAAAAACAGAAGCCATGGTGGTGTAGCATCATATGTGAGGAATGACCTCGCAATAGAAGCTGAACTACTCCTATCCTACTCAAATGGGGTAGTAGAAATAAATATGCTACACTTAAAATAAGTCAAACTGATCCTCGTCAACATCTACAGACCTCCAGGATCCAAAACAGAAAAATTCAAGGCAGCTTTAGGTAAAGTAAGGGATAAGTTAAATGATATAAGTGCACCACTTCCAGAAATACTAATGTCTGGTGACTTTAACTTCCCAAATTTAAGCTGGCCTGAAAGAAAAGTTATTGTGGGCACCAAGGAAAACTAAGAACAGGCCAACGAGTTACTAAACTTTGCAAACAGCTACTTCTTGGAACAAATTGTTCTGAGACCAACAAGAGGTCAAAATAAACTGGACTTTGTTTTCACGAATAGTCAGGAGCTCATACACTCTTATGAGATAAACCAAACCGCACTTTCTGACCACAAGCTAAACACACTTCAAATATTCACCAAAGCAAGAGGAAGCACACACTGTACAGTTGGAACCATACAACAAGAGGGACTTCAAGCACTTCACTTTCATCATGAATCCATAAAATGGGATAACCTCAATGCAGAACTGAAGGACATAGACTGGCCCAAAGTGATGGAATGTGGCGAAATTGACCACATGTTTGAAAAATTCCTCAAGAGCCTAATCAGAAAATGCTGGGAACACATACCAAATAGGAAGATTCCTGGAACTCGGAAAAGAAGCCACATACCACAAGACAGGAAAAATTTTATGCGTAAAAGGGCAAGTTTACGGAACAAACTGGCAGTAACCTGTGATAAAAATGGACAATGTACACTTGCAGCCAGGATAGAAGGAATAGAGAAGAAGATCATTCAGTCACATAAAGCAGAAAGACAAAAGGAGAAAGAAAAGGCAATAAACATGATCAAAGAAAACCCAAGATATTTCTTCCAATATGCAAAAAAGGTACTTACGAACAAGAGAACAAATAGGACCACTACTCACAGAAGAAGGAATACAGAAGGAACCCCAGCAAATATGTGAAGCTCTGTCAGCACAATACCAAAAGGTATTTAACTCGCCAGACAAGAGGAAAATGGTTATAAACCCGCAAGCCTTCTTCCAGGAAATACCAGAACACGACGAGCCAATGGACATCACAGTGACAGTAGAGGACATCACCAAAGCCCTTAAAGAACTTAGGGTCAACTCAGCACTGGGCCCAGATGGTGTCCCAGCAGTACTACTAAAAAACTGCTTTCAAGCCCTTGCAGCACCCCTAACAGTACTGTGGCAGAAGTCTTTGGACATTGATGTAGTACCCAAATCCCTAAAAAGTGCACTAATAACACCGATTCATAAAGGTGGAGATAAAAACCTTCCCCGTAACTATAGGCCAATAGCCCTAACATCTCACATTATTAAGATTTTTGAGAAAGTTGTTAGAAATAAACTAACGGAACATCTAGAGAACCGGAACAGTAATAAAAATATATTAACTAATTTTGAAATATTTTATTAGGGTGAGTGCTAACTAATATTGAAACATTTTATTAGGGTCAGTGCTAAGAAAAAATCAAATAATATGTGAGTAATACCATACACCCAAAAGAATAGTATTATTCAGTCGAATCAAACATTGCCAAATTCATTATTATTATAAATGTGCAGAAAAGAAACATATAACCTAATTGTCTCTCACCTTAAGTACCCGGTAATCGGGTGTGAAAATTTAAGGTTTCTAATTCCTCCTATCAATGCTATGAAACAAGCTCCTCCATAATATAGATAGTGTTTCATGGCAGTATATGAAGGACTCCTTTACCTCCAATTTTCTGACTACATCACAGGGTCACTTAAGCATACATATAACATACATACATTCATGTATGCATTCTTATTGACTTGCATACGTATTTAGGCTACATGAATACATACATACATACTGTTGGGACATATGAAACCAACACACCTGAAACGGGGACCCTCATTGAGCAGATGGTAGGATGAAACGCTGTGTGTGTGTGTGTATAGATGCGATGAGTCCTATTCCATATGCTTGATAATTAAAGTGTGCCTGTTTCACTTGTCTACAACTGTATTGTATATAACTCTATAGGAAACAAGTACTGGTTATTACTGTGGATGAGGTTATTAAAATTTGGAATATCATTGTTGATATTATTTTCTGAGGACACAGTTATGCATAATTTCATTCTTAATGTTAACAAAATTCCTTCAGTAATAGCATATTGTGTGTGTTTACCCGAGTAGTGGTTTATGCGTATGTAGGTAGCCTAGGTATGTTAGTAAGTATGTATGTATATACGTAAGATACAAGAGGAGTTAGTAGGTGCGTATGTATATCCGTGATGGTGTTGACAATGAAGCCGTAGTTACGGTCCGATGACCCTATGGAGTCATCGTATACTAGTACCTGACCACAACAACCATCACTAACACCACCTCAATTTATTAATGATCTTTAATATAATAAGGCAAGCTGGACCCTACTCACTCACCAATTAGTTACGAGAGAGAGGGCTACATAAACAAACAGCTTGAAATAAAAGTGAGGTTATAAGTGTTATCATATTATAAATAATGGAATATAAATTATGGAACTATATCGAAGAACCGTTCTAGAACTTGTATCCCTCACTTTATTTAATCTGAATTACACTTGATTATATATATTTCTCGGTTGGTGTCTATCAAATAAAACTCTATTCTCTAGAACGGTTTAGGTCAATTACATTCACTAGGTCAATCAGGATAGAACGAAAAATAAAAATTCGCCGTCTCCTAATCACACATTGGGTCAATTGTAGTTGTTTGGATACATTTACGTTGGCACCACACATAATATCTGAACCCTGGGTATGTCCAGGCGATGTCGGTTTTGAATTGAATGTAGGCGTAACCGTCAGCAGTGATGTAACCGTCGAAGTTTTCATCACCACATGTCCTGCAATTGTAAGAAAACAAATACTATATGTATGTGACAGAGGGACAGACAGACAGGTAGACAGTGGAAAATATTCATCAAATATTCGTTCATGATATATCTACTTGTAGTACACTTTAAACCAAGAGAAATAATAACATAATAAATCAATTGGCTTATAATGAACAACTTATTCCTTACTCTATATATGTAGCATTATCTTGTAACGATAGACAGTCTACACACTCTCCATTAAACAGATCCTCCAATATTTGTGATGCCATATTAAACAGCAGTTCGGTACTCTCCTGAGGTTCACAATACACGGTCCAATCAGACCTGAAAAAAACAATGGTTTAGTATACTTGTCCTTCAACATTGCGAATAACTGCTAATTTGGTTAGCATTTTCTTTTTTAGTATCAGGTTTCATTGATAAAAGTACGTTAAACTTTGCGTCAAATGAAATCATCATATTTCGTTATGATACAACAGAAGCTGTATGTAATGTACAGAACAAGCAAAATACACTATATCTTTGTGACTTGTTATATTGTGATGGGTTTGTTTAACAAGGAAAAATGTGATATATTCACACATGGTTTTCCTTCTTAGCTCAATCAAAATATTCCTCTTATTTGGAGATGCACTTTGCTGTCTCTTCCTTACCAATGGTCATCTGGGTATTCTGATATTCCATAATTCAGTGATTCGATGGTTATTCTCTCATCAATTTGCATGTTAATTGTTGTATTAGCAGCCACGAGGTCTTCTGGGGGGTCTGCTAACACCAGTACCCCAAGAAGGCCCACTGCTATCACCACTTTCAGCATCCTGCGTTGTGAAGTAAAGAACAACACGCATATTAAGTCAAGTAAGTTGAATCTCTACATATGAATCAGTATCATTAATAAATATTGAAATAATATAAACAATACAGTGAAGGGATCTGAACAGAACAGTGAAAGGATGTAAACAATACAGTTAACAGTAGGTGAACAAAACAGTGTAGGGATGTGAACAATAGTTAAACAACACATTAAAATGATGTGAATAATACTGTGTGCAATAGGTGAACAATACAGTGATGGGATTTGAAGAAAACAATGAAGGGACTTAAACAAAACAGTAAAGGGATGTGAACAGTAGGTGTACAGTACAGTAAAGAGATGTGAGCAATACACTAAACAGTAGATGAACAAAAACAATGAAGGGATGTGCAAAATACAATCTGTAAATCTGTGATACGGTTTAGAAACGAATTTATATGAAGAGTGAAGTGATAGTTAACCCTTCATACAACATATACCCCATCTACTGGCTAGGGAAATATAAATATGCCCAGGGAAAAGTTGATTTAATTGATTTAGACCATTGCTAGGAGTTGTGGTAAGTGTAAATTGAAGATGCCCACTTCCATTGAAGCGAAATCCACTGATTCATTCATTACAGTTTCGTGTATGTTTTGTAAAACAGTCATTTATTGACACAGACCACCAGCAGCAGTCAGGAATTTATGAAAATAATAATGCTTTAGTATATGAAAGCTTTATCTCTGGTAAGATGTATTCTGGGAATTGTAGAGTGGCAGCTTTGTTGAAAACAAAACCTCTGGAAGAACAAAAGTATTACTCAGAAAGGGATTATGTTGGAAATAAAAATGTTGAAAAAACAGATATTTTCAGCAGAGTTTATGAGAGTGTATAATTACTCTATGTATTGAGCTTTATATTTTTCCTGATGAGGATGGCATACTGAACATAAATGAAGGCTGTCTTCTGATGGCTCATAGCTCATAAGAGACGTTTGGAGCGCCTTTTCGCGGAACAGAAATCGAGCGTTATATAAGACGGTCGCGTGCGTCAGTGAGCACAAGGTATCCACACAGAGTGGAATGAAAGGGTTACACAGTCAAATGGTAATGAATGAAATGGTTGCAGTCAAATGAAAATGATGTGTAATGAATGAAAAGGTTGCAATCAAATGAAAAAGGTATGAAATTAATAAAAGGGTTACACAGTCAAATGGAAATGAATGAATGAAAGGGTTACAGTGAAATGGTAATGGTGTGTAATGAATGAAAAGGTTGCAGTCAAATAGAAATGAATGAATGAAAGGGTTACAGTGAAATGGTAATGGTGTGTAATGAATGAAAGGGTTGCAGTCAAAAGGTAAAAGGTGAAATTAATTCGTATGTCGCAGTCAAATGAAAAAGGTGTAAAATGAAATAATGTGTTGTTTGTAGTATACAAGAACTAGTCACAGAATCACTTGTTGCAGAAATGCTTGACCTAAAGGACCCAGAATCCTCATGAGTCCATGCACTCAAAAGTGTTGAACAGCCTCAACAAGATGAAGTTTTATGGATTGAAGACCTGTGTTTTTGTCACGGCCTCCAGCACAATTTTGGCTACACAGCTGCATATATGGCATCAACTCTTGGCTTTGGAGGTGACTGTTCCTACACTATGAAATATTTAGAAGACAGATAAAAAGAGGAAGAGAGCAAGAAGAAAGAACAGGAAAGTAATGGCTGCAGGAGAAGCATACACAGCAGGTGCTTACTAATTACCATATGTATCGTACTGTACAATAATACAGAAAATTATTCTTACTAAAATGACACGCACCATTTACACTCAATAGACGAAGTATACCAAAACTGCTCGAATCATACTCCACTTTATGAAACTCAATGTTCACGAAATTAAGGATACTTTTCTGTATGATATTTTATTACAAGATTTATGATACTGTAACATACAAATATTCATTATCCCTTGTGGTGCAGTCCTAGTGATGATTTGAGAGATATGATATTTATTCTCCTAATTTCTACAATAGAATAGAGGATTCATGCCAAATTTCAAGTGTATAGGACATATATATATATATATATATATATATATATATATATATATATATATATATATATATATATATATATATATATATATATATATATATATATATATATATATATATATATATATATATATATATATATATATATATATATATATATATACACACTGTATATATATATATGTTATATGTTGTTACATGATTGTATTATTATATTCTAGTTTACCTTTCCAGGTTAGCTATAAATCTTGATATGTAAAGTAGTACCTAAAAAATATTGATGATTTATTATTTATTCAGCCATATAACCCTTATATGATAAATAGAGAGACATTAACTGGCGTGCCATTAACCCCAAATGAAGACAACATCTTCATTAACATCTTGACTACCCCTGGTTCCACATTGGTTACATCACTCCGTAACAATATATATATATAAAATCATGAGCCGAAACCCTTACCAAGAGGCATGTGACGCAACCAATATTCGTCATTCTGTGCCAATTGAGTCAATGTATTGTAATACAATATTAGTGATAATCTAAGGAGATAATTCATATTTGTTAAACTACCGGTAGTTCTACAATGGAATAGGACATTCAGGCTAAATTTCAAGTGACTAAGACAAATAGATCTTGCATATTAATTTTAGTGAGATGAATTTCTAAGTACTGTATGAATTCGTATCATTAACGAATAGTAAAGGAATGATAACAATACGGTAAAGGGATCTGAATAATACGGTGACAGAATGTGAACGATACAGTGAACAAAACAGTGAATAATAGGTAAACAATAAAGTGATGGGATGTCAACAAAACAGTGAACAATAAGTGAACAATACAGAGATGGGATGTGGACAATACAGTGAACAATATTGGTAAACAAAACAGTGAACAATACAGAGATGGGATGTGGACAATACAGTGAACAACAGGTGAACAATACAGTGATTGGGATGTGAGTAAACTAATTATGGGAAGTGTGAACAATACAGTGAACAATATTGGTAAACAAAACAGTGAACAACAAGTGAACAAAACAGTGATGGGATGTGAACAAACCAATGCAGGGATGTGAACAATGCAATTAAAAAAAGGTGAACAAAACTGTAAGGGGATGTGAATAATGCACTGAAGGGATGTGAACAATTTAGTTTACTCATATATTGTGTAAATTTTGATGTTATATTCATGCTGTGTTAATTTAAGAGGTATGAAAGGGGGAGGGGACAACAAGGAGAGTAACTGCACCTGATACAAGAAGGGTAGAACGTCGATGAACCTGGGTGTTGGCTCTGTGGAGTTAACCTGCACCACGACCTAACCCTGGTGGCTTTATATACCCTCTTCCACAGGTGTCTTAGATCCCACAGCTGCAGCGGAGGAGTTGAATGATGCACTTCACTCACACCAATAATTCATAGCAGCAAGAGTATAATATTCAAAAGTCTTCGACAAGTAAATTATGGGGTCGTTGCTTGTGTGATGCTCGTTCGTTCAAACTCTGCCCTCGTTGGGTAGGTATTGCCTTTAATGATGTGGGCAATGTTTTAAGGGTTTGGGTGCCCCTTCGGCCACAGCCACTCCCTTTCAGTTCTTCAGCTATGCTTCTTTTCCTTCCTGCTTGCTGTCTCACCTCTATCACCTTCTTCTGGCGATATATGACCTCACTGTTGCGGCGCCTAAATTCAATCAATCAATCAATTGTCCAAACTCTGCCAGTAAACAAACAAGCTGCACCTCAGTTTGTGAGTAAGGCATCTTTGTTTGCTGGATAGTTTGGAGGAATCAGTGGCCCTATATTATGTTCTGGAATATTTGTGCACCGAGTAGCAATGCGTGTCCGAAATATTTTGATAACCGGCTTACATTTCCAACAACGACTGATCTGTGCTCTGACTACATAGGGAAAATCTAGAAATATATAAGAAGGATACAAATTATTCAGACATCTCACAAGTGAATTAATATCAGAGGTGAATGCCCTAATGTACAGTCGGCGGCAAAAGTCCTGTCGCCTCACTTGCTTCACCGAGGCACGCGATGTTCAAAGACTCGAGATTATTAAGTGTAGAAAACGAGTGTATTTCTCGAGTCCATGAACACTGCCTGTCTCGGTGAGGCAGGTGAGGCAACACGACTTATGCCGCCGACTGTACAGGATAAAATATTACTTCCCTGAAAAATTGCTTTTCTTCTCATGTTAAGGAAGGTGTGCAGTTTTGGTAATTCTGGAGCAACTGATTCCTCCAAGCTATTCCACGCACCGAGTCATGAATCGTATTTCTGTCAATTATGTTCTGTTTCCTGACTTACTTTAGAGAAATCAAAGCACTCCGTTGTACCATGAATATACAATCCCATTAATGATGCTAATATAATCCCAACACATTCACCTATAGTACAAGATATATACTGTATGTCCGATGCAAGATACTGTACCTACATATACGATGGATCTAATTTGTATAAATAGAGAGTCATCGACCAAAGTATATATATATATATATATATATATATATATATATATATATATATATATATATATATATACATGCGTGCAGTAAAAAGGTGTGTGTTGGTGGTGGGGAGTCATTAATTCTCTAACTGTAGTGGATGTGACAGCTTCCTCGTTTTTACATGAATAGACCAAGACTTTGATGAAATGTGAGACAAATGACCTGACCTGTGTGAGGTAGAGAGAAAAATATATACAAGACAGATAATCTGACAAATGTGTGTGTGTGTACAATTAAAAAATACAAGACAGATGACCTGACAAGTGTGTGTGTGTGATTAAAAAATACAAGACAAGACAGATTAACTGACAAATGCGTGTGTGTGTGTGTGCTTGTGTGATCGAGTAATAGAAGATAGATGACCTGCCATGTTTGCTTTCGTGTATGTGTGTGTGTGTGTGTGAGAGAGAGAGAGAAAGAGAGAGAGAGAGAATACGGTTTCGTATATGATAAACATTATTTATGGTACAAAATTACTACGACTATATCTTTAATTGTGCCATCCACCCCTCCACATCGTTCCCTCTCCTCAGTACTAGGGCCACTGGTAGAGCTCATGAATTTACACAGTCTTTCATACTGTAGATTCTCACTTATCAAACTTCATTATCCCTAAACCAACAAGGTCTATGGTTGGATTTCACTTCCCCTGTAATTATTTATTGTTATTTCCCCTTCGTCCATTCAGTAACTTTAAAAGTTTCTACTTTTATCCACTCTATCTATCCTCTGTCTATATGTATATTTACCCACCAATCTACTTACTTACATACCCACCCACCAACCCACCTACAGGATTTAGGATACCTACCTACCCACTCACCAACGCATCTACCTACCTACCTACCTACCTACCAAGGTACCTATAAGAATAGTCATTAAATAGAGGCATATGCAAAGTAATCAATTAAAAAATAATTATTCACACATATAAAAAAAGACATATCATCATCAGCATCATCATTCATTCTTCAGCCCATATCGTCCCACTGCTGGGCAAAGGCCTCTTCCAACTGATGCCAGCCATTTCTGTTTTGTGTAAATCTTGGCTATGCGGTGGTACCGGTCTGGCTAACTAGCTCATATCTCCATGCCATTTTCATTCAATAAATATTAGAATACCTTTTGAAAGTGCCTATGAAGACATAAATCTATTTATATAAGTATAGCCTAATTAGGAAAAATAAAATTGTGTTCGTTTATGTTTGAAGATAATCGACTTGGATTTGAATTTTACTTTCTTGTGTGAAAAATCCCCTACATTATGGCTATATATCATCATTTCCCCCCTACACATTGCCATTTTCCCCGTAGGTATCCCCTACCCCCTACGTTAGGCGGCAGCCTTGCTTGGCCCTATAATATTTTTTTTCTTCAATGATTGACCCCTTAAAAACGACTTCTTTCATTCCCCCCCCCCAGCTGACAAATGGGGGTCAAAATTATCAAATTTCTACTTTCATTTAGGCAAAAAAAAAATCTTACAGAAGGTAAGAGCTTGAATTTACACACCAGGAACTGAAAACGGGAGCCTTCTAGGTGTACACAAAAGCTTATAAGAGAAGCATCAATTATTATTTTTTTAATAAAATAGTATCTCCTTAAACAATGAAAGAAAACCACATGCTCTCTATCTCTCTCTCAAAGAAAAACCAAATGCTCTCTCTTGCTCTCTATGTACATGTAATTATGTTTTTAGACAGACTCACAGACAGACTCACAGACAGAGACACAGACAGACAGACAGGGACACAGATAGATAGATAGATATAGATAGATAGATATCGATAGATATGGATAGATAGATATAGATATGGATAGATAGATATAGATATAGATAGATAGATATAGATATAGATAGATAGATATAGATATAGATAGATAGATAGATAGACAGAGACACAGACAGAAAGACAGAGACACAGACAGACAGACAGACAGACAGACAGACAGATATATATATATATATATATATATATATATATATATATATATATATATATATATATATATATATATATATATATATATATATATATATATATATATATATATATATATATATATATATATATATATATTGGAGGTAGGTGGTGACAGAGTGGATAACACAAACGGATTGCAAGTTTCGATGGCACAGGATTGAGTCCACGAGAAAACGTTTTTTTTTTTTTTCGATGGTGATCTTCAAGTATCCTGGCTACACCGAAACGTCAAGAAAATAATAATAATCCCCTATATCGTCACTCCCCAACTCACAACATAGAAGATGTCCGACCGAATTCCAAGATGCTGTGAGTGATGGTGTAGCTGCAATCTCCAACTTGTGACGTGTATAAATAAGGTGTCTCCATCTAGTGGGGCAGAAAAGAAACAACCAACACCATGAAGCTCCACTATCTCTTCTAGTGCGACACACTTGAAGCATCTAGTATCCCGTAGCTTCACTCAAAAACCTCAGGGCCTGGGAAGAGTCATAGGTTACTGGCAGCCTACAGTCCCGAGGTTGAGGTGTAAAAAAAAAAAAAAAAAATCTCACCCAGTAAACACTCTAAAAATGACCTTAATATTTTCTCACTCACCTCATTTCTCCACCCCTCCTGCCCTCACCTCATCTCTTTAACCTCACCTATTCTCCCTTCACCTAATTTCTCCACCCCATCTCCCATCTCCACCCTACCTCACCTCCCCTCTCCCTCACCTTCCTTGACAACCAGCCATCCACACTGCTCAACTTTTTACCCCAAACAATAAACAGTTTACGTCTTCACACTGCAGTCTTTCTCCCTAAAGGCATAACGGGATATTGGTCTATAGTATACTTAGAGCCAGAGTTTCCAATATTAGAGGAGTTTTCATGCGAATTAGTATAAGTGGCATTTGCTTGAGTCATGCAGGTATAAGGTGCTGGTACCGTCGCCGACCATACAGACGCCTCTCGCCTTGAGTTTATTTTTGTTTTTGTTTTTAATTTATATATATATATATATTACGTGCTGAACCTAAAACACAACCTATTGTTTCCATAATATGATAATTTTCATATACCGGTACTTACTTTAAAACCAACTCTCCCTCCTCTCACCTATTGCCTTCCTCCTTCACTCACACTGAAGCAGTGGCTGTGGATTTCGTATGGGTCAAGGAGAGAGGCGTTGTTATTTTCGATGAGTGTACAGTACTAGAGTGAGAGATTCATATAATCGATTAGAGAGATTCTGTTATATTGTCCTCTTTTAGTAAACGGCAAACTCAAAGTACAGTAAAATTATAATCTGATGAAAACCTACAATATCAGAAGGCCAAATCATTAGATCTTTCCTCGGTAATAGTCAAGCGTTTGTCCATAATCTACTTTCGACTAGAGGTTTTCAGAATGCACTGTTTTAAAGTGTGTTTTGAACGAAGGTAATGTTCACAACCGTCGCAAATTAATGTTTTGGGAGATATCACCTTCTTCCTCCCTGCCTCAACTCAGTCTCCATAAAAATCCCATTTTCGCCATATTTGTATTAGATTCGTCTGAAAAACACTACAATGCATTAAATAGAACTAGGTAGTCCTTACCTGACCTAACCTAACCTAATCAGGACTGCGGCAAACTACCGAGACATAACTTAGCAAGATATGGGGTGGATGTAAACATTTGGTGGCCATCTTGAATTGATATTTTTATACTGGAACAGCCGGTTCATGTTAATGCATTTGCGACGGAAATACCCAATAAGGAATTTACATACATGTATTAATTAAGAAGTATATTAGACATAAACAAATTAATGGGATTGATTATGGACAAGCGCTTGACTAATACTCTTTCCTCTCCTCTCCTTCATTTTTCACTTTTTTCCTTTAGTCCCATCGCTATACTTCACTCCTCTCCTGTTTTCTCTTCTTCCCCTTTTTATCATTTCTCTCCTCTCCTTTCCTGTCCACTCCTGTCTTCTCTTCTCTCTCTCCTCATTTCCCACTTACTCACACAAACACACCTTAATTACAATACACCTTTCCAACCGAGCCAATCGCCCCCTCCAACACACCTATGAGATTATTACAGTGTTAATTTGATCAGTGGGAAACGAGGCAACGAAGTCTTTGTATTGATTACTTGAAACATGTGGGAGGTGGAGGAGCAGAAGGGGGAAGAACTATAGGGAGGAGAGGGCATGTGGGAGGTGGAGGAGAAGAAGATGGAGAATAACTGTATGGAGGAGTGGAGGTAGTGGGAGAGAAAGATAAATAGATGTATAAATAGATCGATAGAAAAGGGACCGATATATAGACACACGTATATGTAGCTTCACAGAGAGACAGACAGAGCGACATAGAGAGAGACAGAATGATCGACAGACATAGAAACAGATTACTCCATAGCCTATATGACCTACAAAGGAAATAGAACTAAGAGATTAACAGAGAGTGTGGGACAATCGCAGCCTCACTTTCTCACTTCTGTTTGATAATATCCGCTAAAGGAAATGATCTTAATACCAAGTTGAGTTGCCTGTCACTCAGCCTCTATCTAAACCACTACTCAGCAATTACATACTGAGGGGCGCGAAACTCAGTAAAAATCAGGTAATAATATTAAAAATCAATAATAATAATAAGCGATATGCAACAAATTATCATAAAGCCCTAAATTTAGTACATGACCCCAAAATCAGAGAAAACTAATCATCAGAAATGGCAGAGAATCCCGGATCTTTCGTATCAGGAAGGAGATAGATGAGTGCGTGCAGCGAAGAAACATCATGATAGAGGCAATTGATAAAGTTGTCAGATTTATGAGGTGGAGTGAAGGCTATTTCATTTGATTGGTTGGCTGTCCCTCCCACTTCCTCCTCCCTCTCACCTGTGTTTTGGTAGGGCTGATCAGGGATTGGTGTGATCTATAGGAGGACTTTTTAATATTATTATTATTATTATTATTATTATTATTATTATGAGTCCCTAATAATTGACTTTCCTAATTACCATCCTAACTACATAACTGCATACTCTCTCTCTTTCTCTATATCTCTCTGTAAAACTCTCCTGCAAAAAACATTCCCTCCCCCCCGACTATATTCCAAGATGCCGTGAGTGACGGTGTAGCCATGACCGAGGAATTGTAATGGTCTTGAGATAGATGACCTGACATGTTTGCTCTAGAGAGAGAGAGAGAGAGAGAGAGAGAGAGAGAGAGAGAGAGAGAGAGAGAGAGAGAGAGAGAGAGAGAATACTCTGTTTCATATATAGTATATATTATTTATGGTACAATATTACTACGACTATATTTTTAATTGTGCCATCCACCCCTCCACATCTTTCCCTCTCCTCAGTACTAGGGCCACTGGTAGAACTCATGAATTTACACACTCTCTTTCATACTGTAGATTCTCACTTATTAAACTTCATTATCCCCAGAGCTACAAGTCTCTGACTGGATTTCACTTCTCCTAAATAGCTTCCCACAAACTTACAACCTTCAACAGTTAAAACCAGTTATTACACACATTTTATGAAAGGAGGGTGACTTTCGACATTGGTATTGGGTGAATGCCCTAATGTACACTTGCGCTCAGAAATTGTGTCCCAATCCCATGGCAAGATGAATCGCAAACAGCCTAGCTTTGAAGGTTTGAACAACGGTGTGTCTCCCAACAACACACAGTAGTTCGAATAATAAAAGCTTGGGTAGTTGTGATTCATCGTGCCAAAGGATCAGGACACAATTTCTGACCACGACTGTACAGTCTCCTCCACTCCCACTTTCACCAGTTCAGCGTTGCCAACGTATATACCCAGCATCGTGTGAGCTACCAGTTCCGACTCTCTCATCCAAAACACTGATGTGAGAGTTGTATCTGGTAGCTCACACGATGCTGGGTATATACGTTGGCAACGCTGAACTGGTGAAAGCGGGAGTGGAGGAGACTGTACATACAGGCTAAAATATTACTTCCCTGGAAAATTGCTTTTCTTCTCATGTTAATTACGTGAAAAATGGATCTGATTTGTGTATATAGAGAGTCATCGACCAAAGTGTATGCATATATAATAATAATAATAATAATAATAATAAACGGTTTATTGGACAGAGTGCAGCCCTGAGGCTGAAAATATACATACATAATAAATTGATACAATGGACATAATGGATGAATAGGGTAAGATGTGTAATATATATACAAAGATGATACATGAATAGAGTGGATGATTACTTGTTTATTATATTTGTGATGGTAGGAATAGGACAATTTTTGTATCTGTCCGTTCTTGCTTTGATGGGTTTCAGCTTATTATAGTGACGGGCTGCCCTAGATGGAGGGGGTAGGGTGGGGGGTAGAAGTGGACGGAGTCTGGGGTGTAGCAGCAACTTTTCACCAAAGGTCTGGAGGTCACGGTGGTGTCTTTCTGTCAGTGAGGGTAGCTTAAGGGAGATTAGAGCCTGGTCGTAGGTAGTGTAGGTGACCCCCAATATAACTCTACAGGCTCTCTTTTGTACCCTCTCCAGCCTGCGTTGTTGTGTGATGGTTAGTGATGATGAGAAGGCTGGAGATGAGTAGGTCAACTTGGGTAGGATGAAAGTAGTATATATATCCCTGAGTTGTTGATGTAGGGCACCCAGGGACTTCATTGTTTTTAGCATGTAGAGTCTGTAGGTGGTTGCCTTGATGATGGTGGTGATGTGTTGCTTCCAATCCAGTTTATTGTCAATGGTGACTCCCAGAAGTTTAGTTGACTCAACCAGCTGTAGTGAGTGAGAGCCAATAGTGACATTAGGTGGTGGTACTGGAGTGGTGGATGTACTGATGTGCATCACTACACTCTTGCTTTGGTTGATGGTGACACTTTTTCTCTGGTCCAGGATTGCAGGTGGTCAAGGATATTCTGTAGATGACTGTAATCAGGAGAGTCATTGTTAATAGTGACTCCTACTGTAGAGTCATCCACATACTTCCAGCGGTGTGGTGTGTCAGTGAGGGCGTCGTTAATTAGCAGCATAAAGCAAAGTGGGCCCATTTTTGTTCCCTGGGGGATGCCACAGGTCAGGTTTAGAGAGGTGGAGTGCAGTGAGAAGGTGTGTGTTGGTGGTGGGGAATCATTAGTTCTCTAAGTGTAGTGGATGTGACAGCTTCCTCGTATCTACATGAATAGACCAAGACTTTGATGAAATGTGAGACAAATGGCCTGACAAGTGTATGTGTGTGTGATTGAAAAATGCAAGGCACATTACTTGCCATATGCGTGTGTGTGTGTGATCAAGAAATACAAGATAGATGACCTGACATGTTTGCGCTCGTGTGTGTGTGTGTGTGTGTGTGTGTGTGTGTGAGAGAGAGAGAGAGAGAGAGAATACTCTGTTTCATATATAGTATATATTATTTATGGTACAATATTACTACGACTATATCTTTAATTGTGCCATCCACCCCTCCACATCTTTCCCTCTCCTCAGTACTAGGGCCACTGGTAGAACTCATGAATTTACACACTCTCTTTCATACTATAGATTCTCACTTATTAAACTTCATTATCCCCAGAGCTACAAGTCTCTGACTGGATTTCACTTCTCCTAAATAGCTTCCCACAAACTTACAACCTTCAACAGTTTAAAACCAGTTATTACACACATTTTATGATAGGAGAATGACTTTCGACATTGGTATATATATATATTTTTTTATTCTTGTTTACCCTTCCTCCATTCAGTAACTTTTAATAGAAAATAATCTACGTTTATCCAATTTATCTATCATCTGTCTATATGTTTATTTACCCGCCTCTCTACTTACTTCCATACCCATCCACCAACCCAACTACTTCTCTACAAGTGTTGACACTCCTCCGCAACAAATTTCCCACGAATTTTACTTCATTTCTCACACAGATTCAAACAGATCATGCGATGATTTCCACAAAACTCTCACCAAACAATCATTATATTGATTATAGATACAAAAGCGTGAATGGTTATATACTATACATCCAACTATTTTAGAATTTTCACAATTATTTTTATGTGTAAAGACTTGTTGGTAAAGAAAAAAAAATAGATGTAAAATTTGACAAAACAATTATTATATGTTTCATAGCATAGATAGGAGGAATTAGAAGCCTTCAATTCTCATACACGATCACAGGGTCCTTAAAGTGAGATACAATTAGGTTACAGGTTTCTTTTCTACACATTTATAACAAAAATGACTTTGGCAATATTTGATCCGACTGAATAACACTATCCTTTTGAGTTTATGGTATTACTCAATATTAGTTGATTTTTTCTTAGCACTGATCCTAATAAAATTATTCAATATTAGTTAGTTCTTAATAAGCACTGACCCTAATTAGATATTTCAGTATAAGTTAGTTCTTCAATATGAGTTAGTTCTTAGTAAGCACTGACCCTAATAAGATGCTTCAATATGAGTTAGTTCTGTGTTAGCACTTAGTTAACACGTAGTTAAGGGGGCAGTATAGTATTGGTAAATCTGGAGCTACTGATTCTTCCAAAGTATTCCCAGCAACAATGGGCCATCAACAGCTTTTGTGCTGTGGTAATTTCGTAAATAATGGATCATTTAAATGCTAATAAGATCAGTGAATTACCTGAACTAGTGAGTAGCAATAAATGTGCTGAGCCTAAGCTCATTCTAGTGGACAATCTTTCACCTGAAGATAGCAGTAGAAATATGAAAGAGAGAGAGAGAGAGAGAGAGAGAGAGAGAGAGAGAGAGAGAGAGAGAGAGAGAGAGAGAGAGAGAGAGAGAGAGAGAGAGAGAGAGAGGAGTACAACCTCTCATGAAAAAAAGTGAAAATGTGAAAAAAAAAACATTTAAAAAAGAATCAAAAGTTTATCAGCCCCAAGATAGGAAAAACTGTATCCGCTGGAAATTATGTAAAGCCTAGATGCAACAATGTTGCATGTATCTGACAAGTGAGAAAATATTCCTAATATTCACACATTATTCAGAAGTACGGAAGGCTGTCTATGGGACCGGTGGTTTGCCGTTGCAGACATAGTATATTGTGTGTTTTGTTCAACAAGCATATGTTCGACAGTGAACAGTAAAAAAATAACATATCATGGAGATCCACTTGTTATTACAACCACTTGCTAAAGGATGGTCAGTCTATGCTAGTGTGCAAAACCATCTTTCTGAATACTCTCAACATTTCAGAACAAACAATGTGGACAGCTGTGAATAAAGACAGTCGACAGGAACTATTGAGAAGGACAAGAGGCAAAAGATATTTCTAGAAGAGGATAAGCATAGGAGGGATACAATTTTGAAACACATCAGCAGATTCCCAAGAAGGGGATCGCATTATTGTCGCCAAAATTTCAAATCTCAACAAATAGACACGGTATTGTTCGAAATGTTCACTCATGGATATGTATTAAAAGGGATTTCTGCATCTTACTCTAGCTATTGTAATGTATTAAAAACACAAATATATATTATTCCACAGCCCACAGAAAGACGTGTGAGAATTACAGAAAAGGGGATGCAGAAAAGAAGAACGTACTCAATGAACTGTTTCTTCAACACAAAACGGTGAAAGTCCAAGTATTTATGCGACTGAAGAAAGAGAATACTGTACAACAAGAGAAACTTATAACAGTGTAGCAGTGGCAGCATTTGATCTCCAACAGGTTATTTATCTACCACAAACTAAGGACAATCAGCGGTTTTATAAAAGGAGGTTGGCAAACTATAATTTGACTGTGTATGAACTGAAAATTAACAAGTGTCATTGTTTTGTCTGGCATGAGGGAAAGGGTAAACGAGGAAACGAATAAGCACGTATAATTTGTATTATTTCAAGTGTAATATTCGAAACATGAGTATTCTTTAATATTACACAACAATTATTTAAATTTCGTCTTAGTAAAGTAGAATTAATTATTTGTTTCCACTTATGAAAAGACCAAAGGAACCAAGTAACTAAATTTAGTTATGCTCTTTCATCTAGTCCAGATTAATGGAGACGGGTTTTGTTGCAATAAGCATTATTTCAGTTGATTTAGATTTTCATTACCTATTCAGCATCTGGGGGTGGCGGTGGCAGAGTGGATAAAGAGACGGACTGCGGCTGTGAAGGACCCTGGTTCGAATCCACGAGAAAACGTCAGGATTTTCAGAGGTGAACTGAGTCCAGCTCTGTCGTCAATTATCCTGGCTACGCCGACACGTCAAGAAAATACTCCCTACATCGTCGTCAACTCACAACATAGAAGATGACAGACCATATTCGAAGATGCTGTGAGTGACGGTGTAGCTGCTCTCCCCTGATAGTGACGTGTATAAATAATATTTTAGTGGGGCAGAAGAGAGGCTACGGTACCAACATCACCACGAAGCTCCACTGTCTCATCTGGTGCGACACCCAATAATCTCGGGGCCTCGCAAAAGTCACGAGCTACTTAACCCTTGAACACAAACATGGGGTGACGATCAAATCACAAAAAAAAAAAAACCTTCGTAATTCTGCTGTATTAGCTAGTAGTGTCTCAACACTCCATGCCGGGTTAGTCCGAGAGTTGCCTTAGGTGGTGCTTACATGGGGGTTGGGTGCTCCTTGTGTTTTTTTGGTTATTTTGTTTTTCGGTGCAGCCCCTCCCCCTTAGTGTTATACTACTATCGGCCACAAGTATTCTTATCCATTCCAATTTTGCCTCACGCAGATTTAATCTGGTAACACTGAACCATGTCCCCCATGTCCAGATGTATGATATCTTCTATTTCCTACCTCACTTTCCTTTCACATTCTCGTTGTTCTTTACTGTATATACCTTGAAGTAATATTCTATGAATATTGTAGTTTATCCACCTATTCAGTCAAACTGTATTTACTGGGAAATTAGAATGATTTTATTGATGAATATTAAGATTTCCATTTCCTATCCCCCGCTTCTTCTCCCTCTCTGTCTCCTGCTCTTTATCTCCCCCCTCTCCGCCTCCCGTGCTTCCTCCCTTCCTCTATGTCTCCCCTGCTACCTTCCTCGCTCCCCCTGCCTGTCTCTCCAGGCCCCCTACCTCCCTCCCTCCCTTTCTCTCTCTCTAATTCCCTCTTCTTCCTTTCCCTTTTCTCTCTCTAATTACTTTATCCTTCTTTTCTGCCTCTCCTCCCTTTCATTTTTCTCTCTCTAATTACTTCTCCATCCTTCATTTCTGCCTCTCCTTCCTTTCCTTTCTCTTTCTCTAATTCCCTCTCTTTCCTTTCCTTTTTCTCTCTCTAATTACTTCTTCATCCATCTTCTCTGCCTCTCCTTCCTTTCGTTTTTCTCTCTCTCTATAATTCCTTCTCCATCCTTCTTCTCTACCTTGTATTCTATCCCAAAAAACTTTGCTTATCACGCAGGGTATTAACGGCAGCCAAGGACAGAAACAGTATTACAATGAGTATGAATCCTTTGGCTTCAACCCTAGAGATTCGAAATATTCATGCAGCCGAACGAAGTCAAAAACAAATGGAATTCAACCACCTCTGGTCAGTTCGTGCCTGTCCATCAGTTCTCCTCATAAAAAACAAGTGTAAAAACTCAAGACAAAAGTTGCATTAAAATTAGGAATAACATAGTATTAATTTTATACATTTAAGAAAAAAACAAGAAAACTATCATGGCAGTGCCTAACACTATATTCATACCACTGCCTTTCACTACAACTGTAATAAACTAATAACAGGTCCCCTACGTATACAGTATACGAATAAAATTAATTAATAGTTTTAACATCAGTACACACAATCCAATATAAATAACTTTATTTGTGAAGGAGCTTTTTTTCTCCATTAGCACTTTCTTGCTGAATCCGGAATTAAATTAAATGAATGTTAGCATTATTGATGTGGCGCCGCTCTAAAAACAAAAGCAGAGAGAGAAAAAAACTTGAGTTTTAATATATTTTACACTGTTATTTGAAAAAATTAATGGACAAGACAAAACAGATTCCAACCTGTCGTTAGACTGGAATGATGGAAAGTATAAGGTCTAGTAAAAATATGGAGTCCATCCATGTGATAAACAAACTCTTTGATTTCATGACTCATCAGACTCAAATATCACTAAGAAATATAAGTCAGACAAAAACAGATATCATTAATAAACCACTAGATACAAGGAAGAAGTTAGGAAACGCTACTCATAGATATAATCAATTAATATGAAAGAAATTCGAACTCAATACGAGGTAAGATATTTGGAGTTTGAGAGTGATTAGTAGAGAAGAGAGTATAAGTGGAAAGAGGAAGGGAAAACGACAGATAGAGAGAGTTAGAGCATAAGTTGTGGGAATGAGAGAGAGAGGAAGGAAGGGAACAAGAGAGACAGATGAGGATGGAGGGCGCATGTTTGGTAGAGAAGGGATGAAAGGAGCAATGAAGAGAAAGAGTGGGAGAGAGAGAACAGTGGCGAGAAAAAGGGGGGAGGGAGGGAGCAGTGGAGAGAAAGAGGGGAGAGAGGGGGCAGTGGAGAGAAAAAGTGAGGAGGGGGAGAGATGATGGAGGAGGTGCTATAGAATGGAAAGAAAGATGGAGGGGGACTAGTTCTCTTAACCCCTGCAGACCGGGATGGGGGGTCCCTGCCTCGACATTTCTACCCTGCCGATAGCGTCAAAATTCCTCGATTTGCCCTATATTCACAACACTCACACTCTTAACCTATATAGTGTACAGACTTCAAAATTGTTCCATCCTTACCTTCAACTCTTCCTCTTTCCAATGGTACCATCGGGAGGGCTGTATGATGAATAGTTCTGGAGATAGGGCGTGTTTAAGTAGACCATGTCTGTGCGCGAATCTGCGGTATGTCTGTATGTACGCGCGTGATAGACTCGACCATGGCTTAGTGTACAGTTTCCCGCGTAACTCCATTGTCAACTCACTCGTATTACTACTATTATGTATCGTATGTCATGATTTCAACACTAAAAATAGTATGAACACTTGTAGGAATATATCATCGTGTAACTGTCACTTAGAAAATGATAAACAAACCGACTTGTACCGTAGGAAACACGGATATTTACTATCAATTGTGCCTGTATGGGCGTGTTTTGTGGTGTTATTTTCTTATTACTACCCCATTATGTATCGTGTGTCATGATCTATAAACTAAATAATAATTTGTAACCTTGTAGGACTATCATGGTGTCACTCACGTACATATATTCACTACGGTATTGTCTTACGATCGTTAGAGCACAAATTCGGACAAGGGCAATTACTTAAAAATCGCCCAGCCATCGTGGGGTCCCAGAATCGACTGAGTGGGTAGCGGATCGATATTGTGAGTGTATTTTCTCGCCCAACGACAAGAAAAACTAGCCCTACCGGGCGCGAAATAGCGCTAAATCGCTGTGACGGTAGGTGCTGTTACCCGGTTCCTTACGTAAGACGCTCTATCACGTCAACCGGTCTTTAGGGGTTAAAACTGGATACTGATAATCAGAAAGAAATAATGACCAAAACAACAAGCAAGGTACAGGATAGGTTGGATAGAATGAAAAATATTGTCATGTACAATGTACATGAGTAAATGTACTGTAATATGAACTTGAATATAAGATCTGAAAAGGTTAAATATGATAAATTAATCTTTGGAGATGTGTGTGCAGAAATTGGTGTTGTGTGTCGAGACGAAGACATTTCCAGAGTATGGAAATATGAGCCAAACAACATTAAGCCTAGACCAGTGCTACTTACCTTGGAGAACGGAGTGAAGGAAAGGGTTGTGCATAATTCATATAAGCTTAATTAAGGACTATAAAACAGAGGATCAAAGACATAGGACTGTCCCACGACATGAATGAAAAAGAGCGGCGCTGGGAAAAGGACCTAAGAAGTGAAGCCAAAATCAGAAACAATGCGGCCCAAGGGACAAATTTGTTTTATGTGGTAAGGGGGTACCCCTGGGAGCGAGTGTTAGTGAAAATGAGGAGAAGAGTGCCAGAGGGAGACAGGCCCAAGGACAAACACTTAACAGAGAGGATAATTAACGAAGAGAGAGACTCGGGTCAGGCTCGCACGTCAGATCTGATCAAGGAACATTAAATGCACACGTACAACATAAGGTAACCTCATTAGCTAGTGATGTAAATAGTTTGTTTGTAGCTTACAGTAATGTGGACACGTTCAGCCAAAATAAATTATTAAAATTAACGATACGGAACAGAGACCTAAGAGGCTTTGCAAGAAGTAAAGCCAAAGAACTTTAGATATGAAAGAGAAACTGCTGAGTACGGGATTGAAGGCTATGAGGTTATTACCAAAAAAATAGGCAAAGAGGAAGAAGGAAGAGGTTTGATTATGTATGTGAAAAAGAATGTGCCATACAGTATTATGTGTTTCAAGCAGGAATACTGTGAGTATTTGAGCATCATTATTGAAGGGCAAAAGGAAAGTTTAGCTATCACATTGATATATAGAAGCCCAAGTGTTAATGTAGAAAACAATTAGAAATTATTAAAATTGTTTTTCTCTCTCTCTCTCATACACACACATTAATCTCTATCTCTCTTTCTCACACACACACATTAATCTCTATCTCTCTTTCTCACACACACAGTCTCTCTCGTCTCTATTAACATTTAATTAGGCCAGGCAAGGCCTAGATGGCAAGCAAACAACTAAACACAAACAATTGAACACTCTATCAGCCAGAGACACACACACACAAACACACACACATATAAAGAATCACAACAAAACAATACACAGAACCACAACAGATAAAAACACCAGAAACAACAACACACAAACAACACAAACAACAATGCAGGCAGAGCGCCAAGAGAATGTCAAAACTCCACCTATGTTGGAGCGAGAATCATACATAGCTTTCATGCATACATATATATGTACAGTACAGTCGGCGGCATAGGTCCTATCGCCTCACCTGCTTCACCGAGACAGGCAGTGTTCATGGACTCGAGAAATACGCACGTTTTCTATACCTAATAATCTCGAGTCTATGAACATCGCGTGCCTCGGTGAAGCAAGCGAGGCGACAGGACTTTTGCCGCCGACTGTACATACACATCTTTCTCTAAACACACATATAAACATTCACACATACATACATATATATACGCATACATACATATACACATACACATACATATACACATACACACAGAAGAGTTACACCCTTCCACTTCCTCCAAGAGACAGACCCACCACAAGTGTCCTTCACCAGGGTGCTGTTCTCAGTCATACATTTACTACCAAGATAGCACATATACACACATACATACATACACAGGAGACAGACCTACCACAAGTGTCCTTCACCAGGGTGCTGTTCTCAGTCATACATTTACTACCAAGATAGCACTCGTATATAAAGGGACCATGTAATTGTGTATGAAATCTGGTGGCTTTTGATTCCTTCTGCCTATGCCACGAAACAAGATCCTTTAATTAGATGGTGTTTGGTGGCAACATTTGAAGGACTCATTTATCTCCAATTTTCTGACTACCTAACAGGGTCCCTTAATCTATACCAATGGAAATATGAAATCCAATAATCTAAACCACTTTCTCAAACCCAAACAAATTGCAGAAAAGTTCATAGTTGCTCTATAGTTTCACACTATACCAGTGGGAGCAGTGCAGTGAAGAAACTTGTACAGTGGGAGGAAAAAGTCAAGTCGTCACAGGTGCCAAGTCATGAAATACAGTATTGAAATATAAGCTTCACAGACTCGAAAAATGATTGACCTTATATTGTTTTAAACTAGTTGTACCCGGCCCGCTTCAATGGTCCAACCAAACTTCAAGGTACAGTCCCATAAGGAATAACAACAATAGATTTTCATTTTTTTTTCGTATTTCAGCATTGTTTACATACAGGGTTTATATCTCAATAGTTTACCCGCCACTTTTTCTTTCTTTTCTTAAGTTTTGTTTTTGTAAAATGATGTCGTTGTGTGGCGGGTAAAGGATGTACTGAAAAAGTCCTGTATATAACTAAACAGCATAAACTTTATTGTGTTATGGTCAAACTTTCATTGCCAAAAAAATGCACACAGGCAAATACACAGACAAACAAACGCCTCTCCATTATAGATATAGATTATCTGAAGGAGAGAGTGATAATGGCTAGGAATAAGAACACATGGACCAGTAAATAGATGTTGTGTTGTCTGTGTGTGTTACTTATCTTTCCTTTGTGACCACCAGACCACAGATGGATTTCGTCCAACGGGACGTTACCTGTTGTTTCAGATGTCCAGCCAGACCTTGAGGAATACATATAAAGGTGTATATTAATATTGGAAACATGTACTGTGTTACACATGTCCCTGAGTACTGTACATATAAAGGTGTATATTAATATTGGAAACATGTACTGTGTTACAGATGTCCCTGAGTACTGTACATATAAAGGTTAGGTTAGGTTAGGTTAGCACTATACATATAAAGGTGAATATTATAACATAGAACAAGTATTAGCAACAAAAGTAATCAATAAAAAAACAGATACAAAATAGACCAAACTACCATTGTTAACCATTAATTAAAATTGAATGTTATCATGTAATGTTATATTCACCAACAACCAATACAATAATTAATCATTAATTATATTGTGGTCACAGATTAGATCCAGGGATGAATGTTAATTTTCCATGTACTAATTAGTCTACCACCTCCATCAGCCATCCCCACCCCTACACATACACGCACACGCATGCATGCATGCACGAACACACACACACGTACGCACGCACGCACACACAACTCTCTATCTCTTCCTGTTCAGTAATCTATACAACTTAGTAAATGTGTTCACACCATGATAAGTAAAGGTTGAGTTATTACTACTGTCAACATTCACTGTGCGTGTGTGTGTGAATACATCCGTGTATATACTGTTTGGATTATGATTGTGTGTGTATGTGTGTGTTCATACTATAATAAGTAAGGGTTGAGTCATTACAGTTGTCAGATTTTGTACAATGTTATATTTTACAACTAGCAGGGATACCCGACGTTGTCCGGGGATCTATCTATCTATCTATCTCAAAGTCAAAGTCAAAGTAAAAAATCTTTATTTTGCCTTATTAACATTACATATTAGTATGAATGAGTTCCTTATATTCTAGGCAGAGCTCCTTGAATGGGTAACCATTTTTAAAGAGCTCCTTTGTATTATTAATTTCTAGGATACCACAATTTCATATATCTTACATAACTATATATAAATATACATCATACACATGTACACATATATATGTATACAACACATACACATAACAATACAATATAACCATATATATGTAATATGTTCTATATAGGACAAACTGGAAAAGACCTTTCAACCAGGGTCAAACAACATAAATATAGTGTTAGGACCGGACAAGAAACTATTGCTTTATTTATTCATATGAGAGACAATAATCATTGTATTGACTGGGATAATGCTTCGTCAATCATGTCTTGTAATTCATCCGTAAATAGAAACATCATAGAGTCAAGTTTGATTAAACACACAGAAAATATTAATATGAATTTAAACAATGGTATGTACAAGTTGAATAGTTTCATCATAGACAAGATTGTTAATAAGATAAGTCCTACTGCTATTCCTTAATGACTGAGGATAATCTTAGGTTTAGAGGTCATGTCAGGTAAATCCTTTTTAGCACCATATGCATGGGTGTGTATATATTGTTTTGAACTCACAGTGGCAACACCTTCAGGTTGCCATTTAGTTATTAAGTGTAGATAAGGTGTCTCTCGGCAATCATTCCTTAATGACTGGGATAATCTTAGGTTTAGAGGTCATGTCAGGTCAGGTCAGGTAAATCCTTTTTAGCACCATATGCATGCTTTGAACTCGCAGTGGCAACACCTTCAGGTTGCCAGTTTGTTGTAAGTGTATCTGTATATAAGGTGTCTCTCAGCAACCATTCTTTTACATTCTGTTCTTTCCCCTGAAGATGTGAATTAGACGAAAGCGCTTGGGACTCCGTGTTTATTTTTCCTTCCTTGTGGATTTACGCATATTCCTGGATCACGTGCCACCAAGTGATTTATTTGCATAACCATATATATATATATATACATTAATTTTGTTCATTGAGAATATATTTCTTTATTTTCAATTTAAATGTAGTTTTGTTTTCTATTGATCTTAGATTTTCTGGTAGACTATTCCAAGCTAAACATCCCGCATAGGCAACAAATCTTTTAGCAGTTTCTGAACGTGGTTGTGGAGGCCTTAATAAATTTTGATTTCTTAGATTTTGACTATGAAGGTTTGAACATAATTAATACAAAATAACAACAGGATTGTGTAGTTGATTATGTACAAATTTCAGTTGTTCTTGTCTATGGATGTTATAAAATTTGAGAATCTGGAGATTTGTAAATAACTGTTCAGTATGATCTCTATATCCTGCCCCTGAAAGTACTCTAATTACTCTTTTTTGTAATAACAATAATGGTTGTATGACAGTTTTCCTTGCTGAACCCCAAGTAAGGTTACAATATTGGAAATAAGGGTAAACTAAGCTGTAATATAAAATTATAAGTCCTTCTCTAGTTAAATTATCTTTTATCTTCCGAATTACTCCCAATGATCTTGATATTTTGTTATGTATACAACTAATATGAGCTTTCCATAATAACTTTTCATCTATGATTATTCCTAAAAACTTTACTGAATTTACTTTATTAATTACAGAATTTCCCAATCCTACATTAAACTCTTCATTTACACCCTTATTGCCAGCAAATAAAACAAAATTTGTTTTGTTAATATTCAATGAGAGTCTATTAGCTAATAACCATTTATATACTTTACCAAGTTCTTGATTAACAATATGTTCTAAGTTTTTAAGGTTTGGGTCAGAGTGGAAAACTGTCGTATCATCTGTAAATAATATAGATTTCAAAGTATCAGTAGAAGTAGGCAGATCATTAATATATAATAAAAATAAGAGGGGACCTAATGTAGAACCTTGTGGCACACCAGTTCTTATTACTTTATTTTCTGATCTTATTCAATTAATTTCTGTGAACTGTTCTCTTCCCATTAAGTAACTAGAAAACCACTCCAATACTTCATTCCTGATACCATAAAATTCCAACTTCTTCAGCAATATATCATGATTAATTGTGTCAAAGGCTTTCATTAAATCCAAAAATATTGCAACTGTGAAATTGCCTTTATCATTATTACTTATTATGTTATTTATTAATTTAATTGTTGCTGCCTGTGGAGAATTGTTTCTCCTAAAACCAAATTGATCACTAGTTAATATATTATTTGTATCCAAATGTACCAATAGTCTATCATACATTGTTTTTTCTATAATTTTACTAATTGCTGAAAGTATAGATATAGGTCTATAATTAGATGGTTGTAATTTATCATCACTTTTATATATGGGGACAATTTTAGCATTTTTTAAGTTATTTGGAAACAGGCCATGTTGAAATGAATTGTTAATTAATTTAGATAGAACAGGTGATATTACATGTGTAGAGAGCTTTAAGATTTTTATATGAACATTGTCATGACCTGGACATGAATCCTTCAATTGCCTTATAATTCTAGTAATTTCATCAGGGGTCGTTGGAATTAAATTCATAGAAGGGAAATGACCTTGTAAATATCTTTGAGGTGATACATCAGACTCTTGTAACTTACTGTCTAGTACATGCCCTATGGAAGAAAATAAATAATTAATTTCATTACATATCTTGGTTGGGTTAGATGTCACCACACCATCCACCACCAGTTGCTCAATGGCAGTTTTTGCATTCCGTCTAACTTGCAGCATATCATTTATTATATTCCAAACTTTTTTTGTATTACCAAATGCAGCCTTAAATTTTCTTTTATAATAATCTTTTTTAGCAGTGTCTAACTTTCTGTTAACCATATTTCGATAATTTCTATATCCTACCCCATATGTCAAAGGTCTTTTGGTGAATTTCTTATAAAGTTTATGTCTATTTTTTATCAAAGTTTCCAAATTTTTATTTATCCAAGGTTTAATTATTTTTTTGCGAGATAATGTTATAAATGGAACGTGTGTATCCATTGCTCGTACTATGCAGTCTGTAATTTGTTTAACATTATCAGATACTTCTTTATTAAAGTCACATTCTTCTATTAACCCCTAAAGGCCGGTTGACGTGATAGACCGTCTTACGTAAGGAACCGGGCAACTGCACCTACCGTCACAGCGATTTAGCGCTATTTCGCGCCCTGTACGGCTAGTTTTTCTTGTCGTTGGGCGAGAAAATACACTCACAATATCGATCCGCTACCCACTCAGTCGATTCTGGGACCCCACGATGGCTGGGCGATTTTTAAGTAATTGCCCTTGTCCGAATTTGTGCTCTAACGATCGTAAGACAATACTGTAGTTAATATATATACGTGAGTGACACCATGATATTTCTACAAGGTTACAAATTATTATTTAGTGTATAGATCATGACACACGATATATAATGGGGTAGTAATAAGAAAATAACACCACAAAACACACCCATACAGGCACCATTGATAGTAAATATACGTGTTTCCTACGGTACAAGTCGGTTTGTTTATCATTTTCTAAGTGACAGTTACACGATGATATATTCCTACAAGTGTTCATACTATTTTTAGTGTTGAAATTATGACATACGATACATAATAGTAGTAATACGAGTGAGTTGACAAGGGACTTGGGCGGGAAACTGAACTCGCCATGCCGTAGTCACACAGCACTCACGCGTACACACAGACACACCGCTGTCTCGCGCGCAAACATGGTTCACTTCAACTCGTCCTATCTCCACAACTATTCATCGTACAGCCCTCCCGATGGTACCTTTGGAAAGAGGAAGAGTTGAAGGTAAGGATGGAACAATTTTGAAGTCAGTACACTATATAGGTTAAGAGTGTGAGCGTTGTGAATATAGGGCAAATCGAGGAATTTTGACGCTAGCGGCAGGGTAGTAATGTGGAGGCAGGGTCTACCCTTCCCGGACTGCAGGGGTTAATGATTCTAGTGTACTACATAAATCTCTATTGTTTACATTACTGAAATTTCGGTATTTAAATGTTTTCTGCTCTATTTTTACAACTGCCATTGAGCAAATGATGAAAGGTGAGAAATGATTAGTTACATCTGTTACTAATATTCCAGGTTTGATGGTAATATTATAGTCGTTGATCCATACATAGTCAATCAGTGAAGCACCTT
This sequence comes from Petrolisthes manimaculis, assembly GCA_034508575.1. NCBI lineage: Eukaryota > Metazoa > Arthropoda > Malacostraca > Decapoda > Porcellanidae > Petrolisthes > Petrolisthes manimaculis. Next base: position 1,217,436 of record JAWZYT010000517.1, read on the forward strand.
GATCCGCTATTCTAGTGGGTTTGTTAATACATGAATAAAACCCATGGCTATATAGAATATCTGCATAGTCCTGTATATTTTTAACATTATTATGCTTTAATAAATTAATATTTATATCTCCTAATATATAACAAAGTTTTCTAGTAAGTTTGATTTTTCCTAATAAATCTTCAAGTATACTATTAAATACATTAATATCAGAATTTGGTCTATGGTAGATGACTCCCACAATGAATGAGGACAATGATTCACATTCCACAAAACATGATTCAAAGCAATCATTAGCAATACTAATGTCATCAATGATTTTACAATTAATGTTATCCTTAATCCCTCCGCGACGGGATAACTATGGATAGCCATTTTGTCAGTCCGGGGCGAGTCTTAATTTCCCTACTGCCTGGCCGGGCGCTTTTGGCCGATTTTTCCAAAATCGCTCTATTCCACTTACTCTGTACGTCTAAACTACGATACTGAACAACTTAAATTTGGTCTTGTTAGCACCATCAACTCTTCCTCTTTCCAATAAAACCAACCCCAGCTCTCTATGACTCTCCGTTGCCGAGAAAGTAAGTGAGGAATGAAGGGTACTTTTTCGTGTGAGCGCGGCCGTGTTCGCTTAGGTGGCGTGGCTGTGACGACAACTGAACGTGGCCCGCGCGGGTGGCAGTCAGTGTTGTAAGTAAGCGTGGCGCACCACAGAATCGGACACGCACGAGAAATCTAATCCACATCCATCCATGTTTACAGTCAGTAACACACTGACTGACGATGGTGATTTGTAGGGATGGTGGTGAAGTATAGCCAAGTAAAAAAAAAACCGCCAAATTGGGCTCGTAAATGCCGACATTGGCAATAGCGGTGCTTCATCCCGCCCGGTCACCACTTGGCAAGGGTGTAAGACACCACCCGGCCGCTTCCTGGCTCCGTCTATGACCGCGGTCCGGACGTTAAGGGTTAATGTAGATCGCAACTCCTCCTCCTTGTCGATTTCTGTTTTTTGTAAACATATTAAATCCCGCAATTCTGTATAAATGCTCGATATCGTCAGAGAGTCTAGTTTCACAGAAACAAATAATTTGCACTTCATTAACCCCTAAAGACCGGTTGACGTGATAGACCGTCTTACGGTAGAAACCGGGTCACACCATATACCGTCACAGCGATTTAGCGCTATTTCGCGCCCTATAGGGCTAGTTTTTCTTGTCGTTGGGCGAGAAAATACACTCACAATATCGATCCGCTACCCACTCATTCGATTCTGGGACCCCACGATGGCTGGGCGATTTTTAAGTAATTGCCCTTGTCCGAATTTGTGCTCTAACGATCGTAAGACAATACCGTAGTGAATATATGTACGTGAGTGACACCATGATATTCCTACAAGGTTACAAATTATTATTTAGTGTATAGATCATGACACACGATACATAATGGGGTAGTAATAAGAAAATAACACCATAAAACACACCCATACAGACACAATTGATAGTAAATATACGTGTTTCCTACGGTACAAGTCAGTTTGTTTATCATTTTCTAAGTGACAGTTACATGATGATATATTCCTACATGTGTTCATACTATTTTTAGTGTTGAAATCATGACATACGATACATAATAGTAGTAATACGAGTGAGTTGACAAGAGACTTGGGCGGGAAACTGAACTCCATGCCGCAGTCACACCGCACTCACGCGTAAACACAGACACACCTCTGTCTCGCGCCAAAACATGGTCCACTTAAACTCGCCCTATCTCCACAACTATTCATCATACAGCCCTCCCGATGGTACCATTGGAAAGAAGAAGAGTTGAAGGTAAGGATGGAACAATTTTGAAGTCAGTACACTATATAGGTTAAGAGTGTGAGCGTTGTGAATATAGGGCAAATCGAGGAATTTTGACGCTAGCGGCAGGGTAGAAATGTGGAGGCAAGGACCCCCCTGCAGGGGTTAATTATTGAAATCAGGTGACTGTCAACAAACATATCTAGATTACTGGGTATACTCCTGATGTTTTAGGTCAAGAATGTTGTATGACTATGGTACGTATGTACAAATGATTCAAGTTCGTCCTGATGATAATAAATAGTTTCTGAGACGAAGTGTAGACTCTCTAACTCACCAGCATCATGACTACGAAGGTCAATGTCATAATCTATATCTGAAGTATGATTATAATTAAAGTTAAGATTATAATAATCACTTATATATAAACTGTTTTCATTAGCATTAATATCAAATAAATTTTGAAACTGTGTCATCAATATCGTTGAAGGGAAAAATATACATATTTAACAAAAAAAATAACACCAAGTTTACCACAGTCCTACAGGTAGTACTACGTTGTTTACTTCTTCTTAGCAGCTGTCCTCCTTGGCCTTTCCTCCCTCTCCAGTCCATGCCCGCCAACAGCACCCACTCCACTACCTCCAGCAGCTGTCAGGTACTCTCCAAGGGTTACCACAGCAGAGGCCGAGGGAGCAAATATCCCGGCAGCAGGGGCAGGGGCAGGTAAAGCAGTTGCCAGGCGGGAGTCTGTAGATACACTTATAGGTCCAGTTCGTTCCCTTCTCTCCCTGACGACCAACTTGGTGTAACTGAAGTAAGCAATCTTGCCGTCAGCCCTGGCCTTTCGGAGTTCCGGCAGTTGAGCCTTCCGCTCTTGAACAGAAGCTTCACACAAATCCTCATTCAAATATATGTTCGTATTCTTGAGTTTAGGTGAGCTTCGAAGCGCCTGCTGACGGTCGGAGTATCGGCAGAAACGAGCAACAATGGTACGTGGTCGCGGCGGCATGCCACCACGACCATGCAACCATGAGCCTACACGGTGAGCCCGCTCAAGCTGTACCTCGCCCATACCAAGTTTCTCTCGAGCCAGACACTGTACCTTATCCTGTATTATTTCCCAGTTCTCACTTGGGTCATCCTCCAGTCCATCGATGCGAATATTATTCCTGCGAGAGTAGTCTTCCTGATAATTTAGCTTCTTTTTGATCACTTCCATTTCTTCTTCGTACTTCCTGTTTTTCAGCTCCGCTATTTCTTTCTTCATTCTGTTAATTTCTTCATCTTTTTCTGTAGAGGTCTTCTTTAGATCATCCACTTCTCTTTGCGTGAACTGAAGGGAAGCAGTTAGTTCATTGTGGTTTGCTTCGAGTTGCTTGATTCTGTCATTAAATGTCGATCGAACAACGTCTATGAGATCACGATACGCCTTCTGTTGTACCTCTAGTGCTATCCGGATATCTTCACTCATAGGCATCTTGTATAATCTCAATGAAACCTCGTGATTCGTACACCGATCAGGGCCAAGAAAAAATGGACGACAGCGTTTACCTCCAATAGTTTAACACATATACTTTTCCTCACTTTTCTTCAAAAGTATTTCAGACTATGTGACAATATCACTCATAGTCCAGCTATGCACACTTACGAAGGTTGCTGTACACTTGAAACAGTCTTAAAGCACTCAATAAACTCCTGGAATGCCTTTGAAGACAGATCATAAAAACTGCGTGTGGCTCCTCTGTGTGTGTGTATATCTCTATCTATCTCTCTCTCTATCTATCTCTCTATCTATATCTATCTATCTATCTATCTATATCTGTCTGTCTGTCTGTCTGTCTGTCTCTGTGTCTATGTATCTATCTATCTATATCTGTCTGTCTGTGTCTCTCTCTGTCTGTCTGTGTCTGTCTGTGTCTCTGTCTGTCTGTTTGTGTCTCTGTCTGTCTGTCTGTGTCTCTCTCTGTCTGTCTGTCTGTGTCTCTCTCTGTCTAAGAACATGATTACATTTACATAGAGAGAGAGAGAGAGCATGTGGTTTTCTAGCAATTTTCTTTGATTGTTTAATGAGATACTATTTTATTTAAAACAAAATGGAAGAATTTGATACTCTTGTTATAAGCTGTTGCGTACACCTAGAAGGCTCCCGTTTTCAGTTCCTGGTGTGTAAATTCAAGCTCTTTCATTCTGTGCAATTTTTTTTTTGCCTACATGAAAGTTGAAAAATGACAAAATTTACCAGCATTTGTCAGCTGGGGTGGGGGGAAGGAAAACAGTCGTTTTTGATTGGTTAATCATTGAAAAAATAAAAAAAATGTATAAGGCCAAGACACTCTCCAGGTTTTAGAGATAAAATGTATGTAAAAATTATTACTCTAAGTAAAACGATGCGGCTGTGCATAGCGGCTAAACAGACAGACAGACGGACTGTTTTATATATATAGATAAATTATATTGGATGAAATATAATATTATAATGGTAATACAAGATGGTAGTGCTCCCTTGTTACTTATATTATTAAATAAATAAAGTGGCTTTAGAAATATACCAACAGATAGCCAGGAAGTTAAAATGGGAGTAGTACAGTGTTGGTAAATCTGGAGCAACTGATTCCTCCACACTATTCCAAGCAACAGAACACCATTATTTATGTTAATGTGGTCCGGTTTCCTGGTATACTTCAAAGGAATCCAATTGCTCCAATGAACCATTAGTATATTACACCTTTAATTAGTCTTGGTCCAGAACAACAACAACAGAGGCTTGGCAGTGTTTCATGTTGTGGTTCATTGGAGTAGTTATCGTTTCTCTTTCATTAGACTTCTTTAGGTTTTGTTGGGGTTATAGAGGGAGAGAAGGATGGGGGAAAGGGATTCGGAGATAGCGTATAAAAGTGATAAAGAATGAATAGATGAAAAGAGAGAGATACAGTAGATGGAATGTGGACAGACGGAAAGGAAGAGAATGGGAGGGAGGAAAAGAAAAAATAAGAGGAAAGGAAGAAGGGAAGGAATCAAAGAGAAAGCAGGAAGGAAAGGAAAGGAGGGACGAGTAGAAAGGGAGGGGAAAAGGTGAGGGAAGGAAATCAAGGAGAATGAAGAGGAGGGAGGCGTAGGAAGGAAGGATTAGAAGGGGGAGGAAGGAAGAGGGAGGAAAGAGGTTGGTGGTTGATGTGAAGATATTCTATCATGATCCTGAGGGACTTATTTCCTGCTCTGGGAGGGAAGAATATTTGAACAGGGAGTGTGTGTGTGTGTTTTGTTGTTTTCTGTGTGTGATCAAATGGTGTTGCTGGTGCTTCAGTATATAATTATAGTGATGATGAGCGTGCTTCATTATGACCGAAGTGATACTTCAGTTCTGTGGTGGTGAGAGGGCTTCAGCATGGTACCAGGGAAGGAGAGCCATTATGACCCCTTCATCGACCACCACTGGGCCATAAACACACTCAGTATATGCCCCCACCCCCCTATCATCTGACCAAGTGTAATTTCAACTCTTTTTTGTAGTTTTTATGTGCTTATCAGTGTGTTGTTTTGTGTGAATGGATAAGAGTCATGTTTACATTCTATCAGATGTTTATTTACAGACACAGAACGAACTAACTGCACTGAAATTAACCAGTTTTTTTTTTTTTAGCTAGGTCATTTTTTCTGATATGATTTTGTCATTGTGGTTTTGTCGTATGGTGATTGTCGTAGTGGTTTTGTCACAGTGGTTTTATCTGAAGGGGTTTGTCTCTGTGGTTTTGTCTCAAGGGGTTTGTGGTGGGGGTTTGTCTCAGGTGGTTTATGTAAGAGGGTGTTAATTTTAGTCTATACACTCCCCTCCATCTACCCACAAAATAGTTATGACACCTTCAAGTTGGTCCCGTATTCACTTCTCATCCTGTACCTTGGTTTTAGTATTCATGGGAGAGTAAAAAAGTAGCCCCAGCCCCCTCCCTCCTCACCTCATAAAAAGTTAACCTTTGTGGTTAATTACGTTTATTAATGTGGTTAATTAATGACGTTTAGGTTGGATGATCTGCATGAACTCATGGCAATTTGTCTAATTAAATATCGTGTTGATAAATTTGGAGAAAAGGATTTTCCAAACTATTCCCTGACATACATTGATTGGTAACATCTCTCTCGAGTATATTATTATATTGGGCCTGTTTCTTAACATAGTTTAGATATATTTACACACATACATACACACAGAGATTGACGGATGAATTGATGGTTAGACTGACGGATGAATTTTGCGGATATATTGATGGATGAATTTACGGCTGAACTGATGGATGAATTAATGGATGTTTTGATGGATGAAAAAAGTGACACAAATTTGTCTATTTTCAGCCAATCGTAGATCATGGTAGAATACTTGTTAGGTAAATTTAGTACCTACTGTGGAAAACAAATTACAATATAGAGAGCTGTTCATCCAATGTTGTTTTGGAAGACAGACAAACACTCTTTTACAAAATACTGTAGGCTATATACAACCACTCCCTCTACACAACAATTCTCAATTATCTACACATACTGTATATACAACCACTCCCTCTAATCATCTACATCTACACAACCATTCTCAATTATCTACACATACTGTATATACAACCACGCCCTCCACTCATTTACATCTACACAACCATTCTCAATTATCTACACATACTGTATTATACAACCACTCCCTCTACTCATCTACATCTACACAACCATTCTCAATTATCTACACATACTGTATATACAACCACTCCCTCTACTTATCTACATCTACACAACCATTCTCAATTATCTACACATATTGTATATACAACCACTCCCTCCACTCATTTACATCTACACACCACCACCACCACCGGAGTTCCAGTCGAGTGACGTCGGCGACCATGGATCTCCATCTCCCTCTATCGTCAGCCATTCTGATCAGGTCCACAGTTCTTCGTCCATCACCAATATGTTGAAGAATCGTGTCCATAAACTTCAATCTCTGTCTCCCCCTCGCTCGTCTCCCCTCTATTCTTCCCAGTAGGCAGTGTTTCTCAAGGTGATCCCCTCTCAAGATGTGTCCCAAAAATCCAAGTTGTCTTCTCCGCACGTTCTGTAACAGACTTCTCCCTGTACCGGCCCTTTTTAATACTTCCTCATTTGTGACTGTCTGTCTATGGGATTCTCATCATCCTTCTCAGGAACCACATCTCTACTGCCTCCAGTCGTTTAACCAATTTCTTTTTAAGTGTCCACGCCTCACAACCATATGTCAATGTTGACCATACATAGCATCTTAATATTTTTAATCTTAAATTCATGCTTGTAGAGATGTTTGTCAATATTTTCTTCATTTTTCCGAAATTTGTTTTCGCAATGGCTATTCTTATTTTTATATCCTTCTCACAGTCGACGTTTTCAGAGATCGTACTTCCCAGATATTTAAATTCCTTCACTTGTTTGATGATTCTGCCTTGAATTTGAACATTTACTACTAGTCTCTTTTGCCTCTTAGTAATTCCCATGACCTCTGTTTTCCCAAGGTTTATCTTCAGTCCTCTTCTTTCACTTGATTCCTCCAGCTTTTCAATCAATCTTTGTAATTTTTTCTCAGAATCCGCTATTAACACGGTGTCGTCCGCATATTGCAAGTTGTTCACATTTCTTCCTCCTATTCTAATACCCTCTTCATTTTCCAGTTCTTCAATACATTTTTGTCCATATAATAAAAACAGATTGGGTGATAGCACATCTACACAACCATTCTCAATTATCTACACATACTGTATATACAACCACTCCCTCTAATCATCTACATCTACACAACCATTCTCAATTATCTACACATACTGTATATACAACCACGCCCTCCACTCATCTACAGTACATCAACCTACTATAGTTACGCCTAAAAAATACTTAAGTTTCATTTTCATTCGAACCTGTTCATAAAAGAAATTTATATTATTTTCATGCTCCAACTAAAGATAAATTAATAACACTTGATAATGGATTCACCTACCCATGTTAAAATTTCAGTTGAAGTTCAAGTTGTAGGTCCCTCAGAGAGCCGCTCATGGGCAGAATAATATGTATGAGTCCCTCAGAGAGCCGCTCATGGGCAGAATAATATGTATGAGTCCCTCAGAGAGCCGCTCATGGGCAGAATAATAAATATGTATGAGTCCCTCAGAGAGCCACTCATGGGCAGAATAATATGTATGAGTCCCTCAGAGAGCCGCTCATGGGCAGAATAATATGCGGGGGTTGTGAGGGGGATTTAGGGATCTAGGGGAGTATTAGGAAGGGAGTTAGGAGAAGGGTGGATTGGTTCAGGGATTGCAGGTTGATTATTAGGATTGGGTGGGTAATGATTGGTGATCATATTTCTAAACTTTTCAAGAATGGGGCTATTAACGACGTAATATGGGAGATGATTCCACTCTTGGATGCTGCGGGGAAAGAATGAGTACCTAAATATATCAGTGCTTATCTGGTATCTAATATTTAAAACACTCTGTCTGTGTGTCTGTCTGTTTAGCCGCTATGCACAGCCGCATCGTTTCACCTAGAGTAATAATTTATACATACGTTTTTTCGTTGAGACGTGAGGAGTGTCTAGGCCCTATAAAAAAAAAATCTTCAATGATTCACCCCTTAACCCCTCCGCGACGGGAAAACTATGGATAGCCATTTTGTCAGTCCGGGGCTAGTCTTACTTTCCCTACTGTGTGGCCGGGCGCTTTTGGCCGATTTTTCCAAAATCGCTCTATTCCACTTACTCTGTACGTCTAAACTACGATACTGAACAACTTAAATTTGGTCTTGTTAGCACCATCAACTCTTCCTCTTTCCAATAAAACCAACCCCAGCTCTCTACGACTCTCCGTTGCCGAGAAAGTAAGTGAGGAATGAAGGGTACTTTTTCGTGTGAGCGCGGCCGTGTTCGCTTAGGTGGCGTGGCTGTGACGACAACTGAACGTGGCCCGCGCGGGTGGCGGTCAGTGTTGTAAGTAAGCGTGGCGCACCACAGAATCGAACACGCACGAGAAATCTAATCCACATCCATCCATGTTTACAGTCAGTAACACACTGACTGACGATGGTGATTTGTAGGGATGGTGGTGAAGTATAGCCAAGTGAAAAAAAAACCGCCAAATTGGGCTCGCAAATGCCGACATTGGCAATAGCGGTGCTTCATCTCGTCCGGTCACCACATGGCACGGGTGTACGACACCACCCGGAGGTTTCCTGGGTCCGTTTATGACCGCGGACCGGACGTTAAGGGTTAAAAACGACTTCTTTCCTCCCCCCCCCCCCCCAGCTGACAAATGGGGGTCAAAATTTTCAAATTTCAACTTTCATTAAGGCAAAAAAAAATCTTGCAGAAAGTAAGAGCTTGGATTTACACACCAGGAACTGAAGAGCCTTCTAGGTGTACACAAAAGCTTATAACAAGAGCATCAAAATCTTCATTTTTTTTTTAAATAAAATAGTATCTCCTAAACAATCAAAGAAAACCACATGCTCTCTCTCTCTCTCAAAGAAAACTACATGCTCTCTCTCTCTATGTGCATGTAATCATGTTTTTAGACAGACAGGCAGATATGGATAGATAGATAGATAGATAGAGATAGATACATAGATAGATACATACATAGAGATAGATAGATAGAGAGAGAGATAGATAGATAGATATACATAGATATAAATAGATATAGATAGATAGATAGATCCCCGGACAACGTCGGGTATCCCTGCTAGTGTATGATATTTGACGTTGTAGCTGCCTGTAGATATGTGTCTTTGTCTATGTCAACTAACTTGTTTGTGATTTTGTAAATCATCTGTTGTCTGTGTATCTATCTTCGTGTTACCAATTGATATAGTTTTGTGTCTTGTTTAAGCAAAATGATTGATGTAATGGAAACGACTGATGAGCCAGTCGGACGTTGTTGTGGGAGCTCCTTATCTTACCCCCAATATCAGTTGATACACATTCCAAAGTGATCTAAATATATATTAAGAAGCTATATAAAATAAAGTGACACAAATATAAACCGAGTAACAACCCAGAAGTGATAGTGTACCAATATATTAGAGAAAAACAGTGGACAAATAAATCGAATCCCACAAGAACATCAAGATGGCCGTCCCCAGTGAGGATGTAAACAATGAAGAGTGTTGTGGAGTGAGTGGCCAAATAACTACAGGAGGCGTTTGTGGTGCCTGTGGTTTTAAGGACGACATGGAACATACAATCCGCTGTGACAACTGTAGGGCTTGGATCCACTTTTACTGCAGTAAGCTCCTATTATAGAAAATAATGTGCCTGTGTAAAACAAACAGAAGATACACCTGTGAGAAGTGCTGTGTTCGTAAGTATGATTGGGATGAAGATGAGTGGATAAAGGAGGCACAAGCAGCTTTTTCAAAACAAAGTTTATCAATTAAGCCTACCAGTACCAACAGGACAACCCTACCACCTCATGAAAATACCAGCATCAGAGAGGAACAGCAGGATTAACAGGTACAGGTACGGTCGGCAGCAGAAGTTCGCTGCAAGCCGACCCTTGTGGAGAGAGTCAGTTGGTCTGGCAATACTGTATAAAGAATAGTTGCCACCAGTGCATTTAAATGCTGTTATTGGCGTGGTTTTATGGTTATTATTTAAAGTCGACGTGGCCTATGAAATAATATCCTGTTATTAATACCTGTAGTATATGAAAATGTAAACTCTTTCATGACAAAAGTTAGAAATGATATGCGAGAATGATAATAGAATATTATTTTAATTTCAATACCTACAAACTCGTTCCACCTTCCTTCCCTCTCCCCATGATAGTGTTGTTCACCCCCCTTTTCTCTCTCTCCTCCACCCCCTTTGTCTCTCCCCCACCTCTCTCTCTCTCTGGGAAGAGTCACAGCACTAAATTATAATATTATTTGCTCATTAATGTTTCAAATAACAACATGTTATCAATTTATTTTCTTTTATCAGTCCCTCATATCTCAGTCCCTGCTCTCCATCCCAAGTTTACATTATAAGGTGTGAAATAAGGTTATCACATTTTTTTTGTCCATTTATTAATATTCACATACACATCAAAATACACATGTCCTTCAGAGTAATTATATAAGTATAATAATTGTGACTAATCAACAAAATAAAGTAGTAGCTCATATGCAGGTAAATAAAGGTCATCAACAATGAGGATATATAACTTAAAATGAATATATCAAACATTATAATGAATTAATCTGTTCAGGAAAAGCACCAGACCACAACTAACTACCGAAATAATTTAGTACCCAGTCCATCCACCGCCGTTTGCAATAACTTGCTCAAGCCTGTCTGGCATAGAGGCAACTGTGTTATAGATAACTTGCTGATTTTTTCGGAATAGTTCCCATTCGCCCATTGTGTGCTGAAGGAGCTGACCTGAAGTTCTTTCTTGTCCAGGTTCCCACGACCTAACAATGTTGCCCCAGCAGTTTTCAATTGGATTGAAGTCACAGCCCTTGCTGGGCCACTCAAACAAGTCGATATCTTGTTGCTCAGCAAACCAACGGCGGATGATCCTTACAGTGTGAACTGGACAATTATCCTGTGTGAAGTAACAATAATAATACAATTATATATATATATATATCAAATGATTAATTTGCATATATAGACCTAATAAGGGTATATAAAAATTAAAATATTCACTGACTAGGTTTTTAACAGTAATTGTATAATATGATACATTAGTTTCTCTTCTATAGAATTGCATTATTTTACAAAGCATTAAATTATAAAATTGTTCGGGCTTTCATAAGTGTTGTTCTGTATTCACCTGCATGAAAAGAATTCGCTCAGGGTACGGAAGGGCCATAGCTCGAACAGTGGGAACCATCACCTCTTCCAGCAGTTCGAGATATTTTTCAGCATTAAAACGCCCTTCTATTTCAGTAAGTTCTCCGACACCATATAAATGAACCCAACCCCACACATTACAGGTCACATGGCCACTTCTGGCTACTTCACAAATGTTCTCACGGGAGTATCTTGTGCCGTTACTGTTCACTGATTCAGTGAACAGTATCATAATCCCTTACCGAGGTGTTGTCATAACACCCTACTACAATATTGATCAGTACGCCTTAAACCCCAAACAGTCACAGTCAACAAGACCATGGATCATAACCAAGATAAGATAGCCCTCCGAGGGCGTATAGTTGGTATGAGGGAGGCAGGCCACTCAACTGCTGAAGTTTTTCGTGAACTAGGTGTGTCTCATACAACTGTGGATAAATGGTGGAGAAGGTGGCGAACAGAGGGTGATTTACGTGACCGACCAAGGTCTGGGGCGCCTAGGAGGACTACCCCTGTAGAAGACAATGAAATCGTTGAGGAAGAAGCATCAATCCATCCTATTACGAATGCTATGGCCATAAGTGGCCATGTGACCTGTAATGTGTGGGGTTGGGTTCATTTATATGGTGTCGGAGAACTTACTGAAATAGAAGGGCGTTTTAATGCTGAAAAATATCTCGAACTGCTGGAAGAGGTGATGGTTCCCACTGTTCGAGCTATGGCCCTTCCGTACCCTGAGCGAATTCTTTTCATGCAGGTGAATACAGAACAACACTTATGAAAGCCCGAACAATTTTATAATTTAATGCTTTGTAAAATAATGCAATTCTATAGAAGAGAAACTAATGTATCATATTATACAATTACTGTTAAAAACCTAGTCAGTGAATATTTTAATTTTTATATACCCTTATTAGGTCTATATATGCAAATTAATCATTTGATATATATATATATATATAATTGTATTATTATTGTTACTTCACACAGGATAATTGTCCAGTTCACACTGTAAGGATCATCCGCCGTTGGTTTGCTGAGCAACAAGATATCGACTTGTTTGAGTGGCCCAGCAAGGGCTGTGACTTCAATCCAATTGAAAACTGCTGGGGCAACATTGTTAGGTCGTGGGAACCTGGACAAGAAAGAACTTCAGGTCAGCTCCTTCAGCACACAATGGGCGAATGGGAACTATTCCGAAAAAATCAGCAAGTTATCTATAACACAGTTGCCTCTATGCCAGACAGGCTTGAGCAAGTTATTGCAAACGGCGGTGGATGGACTGGGTACTAAATTATTTCGGTAGTTAGTTGTGGTCTGGTGCTTTTCCTGAACAGATTAATTCATTATAATGTTTGATATATTCATTTTAAGTTATATATCCTCATTGTTGATGACCTTTATTTACCTGCATATGAGCTACTAATTTATTTTGTTGATTAGTCACAATTATTATACTTATATAATTACTCTGAAGGACATGTGTATTTTGATGTGTATGTGAATATTAATAAATGGACAAAAAAAATGTGATAACCTTATTTCACACCTTATAATGTAAACTTGGGATGGAGAGCAGGGACTGAGATATGAGGGACTGATAAAAGAAAATAAATTGATAACCTGTTATTATTTGAAACATTAATGAGCAAATAATATTATAATTTAGTGCTGCGACTCTTCCCAGTGAGAGAGAGAGAGAGAGAGAGAGAGAGAGAGAGAGAGAGAGAGAGAGAGAGAGAGACAAAGGGGGTGGAGGAGAGAGAGAAAGGGGGGGGGGTGAACAACACTATCATGGGGAGAGGGAAGGAAGGTGGAACGAGTTTGTAGGTATTGAAATTAAAATAATATTCTATTATCATTCTCGCATATCATTTCTAACTTTTGTCATGAAAGAGTTTACATTTTCATATACTACAGGTATTAATAACAGGATATTATTTCATAGGCCACGTCGACTTTAAATAATAACCATAAAACCACGCCAATAACAGCATTTAAATGCACTGGTGGCAACTATTCTTTATACAGTATTGCCAGACCAACTGACTCTCGCCACAAGGGTCGGCTTGCAACGAACTTCTGCTGCCGACTGTACAAACCACCACTACCCTTATAGAAATTGAATGTGAACCAGAGTGTAACGCCCAGTTCCGTCCCGACCCGTTTACCCCACCAATATATATATATTTTATTTTAAATAATAATGAGAATAATCTCACGGGTAATACTGGTTGGTACACCCTGGGTCAAAGCGAAGCTGTCGCTATCACAAATATATATATATATATATATATATATATATATATATATATATATATATATATATATATATATATATATATATATATATATATATATATATATATATATATATGATAGCGACAGCTTCGCTCTGACCCAGGGTGTAAAGTCATGGTCTAATGTACTGCAACCTGGTGAATAAAAGCGAGCTATTTGAGTTAATTTTATGAACCAAAATTGCACACACAAACAGCTATAGTTTCGAATCATTTTTCGAAGACATCTCATTGGAAGGTGTTGCAGTACATTAGACCATGACTTTACCAACCAGTATTACCCGTGAGATTATTCTCATTATTATTTAAAATAAAATATATATATATTGGTGGGGTAAACGGGTCGGGACGGAACTGGGCGTTACACTCTGGTTCAATGATTTTTAATAGCTAATTTACATAAAGAAAATGTTAAATACATACAACATTGAAAGACAAAAATATTAGTTAACTTGAACTATGGAAATTATAAATTTACCCTTTAAAACTATTTAAAGTGAAATTTTAAAAACCCTCCCTTGACTATTATCAAAAATAATTAATAACAAAATATATATAAAGGGACTATATCTACCTGTTTTTCTACTTATTCCATCCTACGGGAATAATCAATGGCCAAGAAAAACATACTGTATAAGTAAACTCAATCCACACTCACACTTTGAAAATATCGACCAGTGCACACGGATCCCCTTTCGCACCGACTGGGTAATATTACTCTACTACGCCTGCGTCTTTACAAAAGGTAAAACAACGTGCTTCCTTACGGCCCACTATCTCCCAGACACACTTCAAAAACCACTAAATCACACCATAATTACTTGAACAGGGAGCCACACCAATTCATTGCTCACACCTGACTCAAGAACCGACTCTCCCACGCGGTTCACCTAACCAATGGCCCTGGTCATATTTCGAATAATATTCAAACAGGGAGTCACACCAGAATAATTCGCTCACACCTGACTAACTACTATCTTTTCTCACTACTGACACAGTTCATTGATTTTTCTTCTCTTAACCAGACTGGATATAACAGACGTTTTCACATCTAATGGTGTCGTCTACCAGAACCTGTGTGATGGAAGTCGAGATCAGACTCGCTTTAAAATGACATATAACACATAAATCAAACTTTCTTCTTAGTTAACACTCCCTGAACAACAAAAGCATATATATTCCTACTTCTTCACAGTTATTTATAATAGTAATTCCCTCAATAACACTCTAAATTACGAGATTACACTCCGAGCTAAAAATGAACAGTACCTGTGTGATGGAAGTAGAGATCAGACTGACGTTAACTCTAGCGCAGTGTAGCCAACCCCTTGAGACTTCTTCGCTTTACACAGACACTGAAATTACCCTTTACCTTCATTGCCTTACGACTTAGCAAGTTAGGATAAAAATATTCCTCAACTACTTGGAGGTTTTATTTATAATTTATATAAACAAAAATGTTCTTTTTCTTTTGAATATATGCAGTTTCAATAATATTGGGCCTCAGTCCTGTTACTTTTGTTGTTGTTGTTACTTTGTTGTAGGTTTTTTTATATGGTCCCAAAATGCGCTCGAGGCTTTCTATGGGACCAACTCTGGATAATCTATTCTTAATCACCACTTTGATAATTCATGATTGTTCAAGCTGGATTACACTATATATTGTTCCTTAATTGATTGGTCATCCAGATCATAACAGTCATTGAATAAAAACGTTTTCAATTTCGCTTTAAAGTTTTTCATATTATCTATGTTCCTTATTTCAAGAGGAATACTATTGTACAGGACTGGGGCAGCAATTTTAAAAGCCCGGGAACCAAAATTTGACCTGGCTCTATGCCTGGTTACTGTTACACCACTCTGTGCACTTCTTGTATTTATGTTATCAGATGGTTGCCTCATTTCAATCAGTGATTTCAAGTACTGGGGGCAACCCGTGGTAATCACTTGATGGGTTAATACACACATTTTGAATTTTATTCGTGCTTTAATGGGTAGCCAATGAAGATCAATTAATACTGGTGTTATTCTATCTCTGGGTGATAGTCCTTTTATCAGTCGTGCTGCCCTATTTAATATTTTCTGTAATTTTCTTAACTGATATTTAGGAAGCCCATAGTATATAGAATTACAATAGTCTACTTTAGATATAACATTGTTGATCACAAGCTTTTTAATTGAGTTTTCATCTATATATTTCTTAACAAAAGCCACATTCCTAAGATGATAACTGGCAACTCGAACCACATTATTTATTTGGTCATTTAAGTTAAGGTTATTGTCAATTAGGACCCCCAGATCACGAACTTTCTCATCAATGTGGACTTGATTGTCGTTTATGATCATATTCACATCACCTAATGACCTCAGGTTTTCTTTTTTCCCAACTAACATATATTCAGTCTTATTCTCATTTAATTTCAACTGTTTGAAATCCATCCATTGTTTTACACTTCCCAGTACACTACATAGACTCTCAGTTACACTATCAATATCAGAAACACACATATAAAGTTGAGTATCATCTGCAAACAGCTTGTAATTCACTCCATGATTTTGCAGTATTTTTGCTAGGCCAATAGTATATATGCAGAATAACACCGGACCCAGGACACTTCCTTGGGGAACACCCCTCTCCAGGGGTTCATACTGAGAGAAAGAGTCACCTATTTGAACACAATATTCTCGTTCTGATAAGTAATGTTTTAAGTATTTTAATGCATCATTTTCAATCCCTAAATCTCTCAAATCACTGAGGAGCAGTTCATGAATAACCGTGTCAAATGCAGCGCTGAGATCAAGTAACACCAACAACCCACACTTTCCCTCATCCATCACAAGAAGTAAATCATTCACAACTGAGCAAATAGTAGTTTCTGTTGAGTAGAGCTGCCGATAAGCTGACTGACTGTCAGGTATTGCCTGGATCTCATTCAAGTGGGTCAACAGTTGGTCTAGAATGGTATACTCCATAATCTTTGATAAGAAAGGCAAATTTGATATAGGTCTATATGAATTTAGGCTCTGAGAATCCAAGGATCCTTTTAGAGCTGGGTGAACCACAGCACATTTCACTTTTTTCGGGTAGATGCATGACTGTATGCTTGAGTTAACAATTTTCAGGATGATGTCTAGAAACATAGGAAGATTCTCGTCATCACTTAAGTCTGATATTGGCATTGGGTCAAGTGCACAGTGAGTTTTTTTAGCTTTTTTAAAGATACGAGTAAGATTTTCCATATCAATCTGATTGAATCTGATAAGTCTTTTCTGAGTTTCTGGCTCCATCTGCGTATCCACTCCCTGAGGAACAGGAAGAGCTGAATCAACAAATGCAGCGGTAATATTATTTATCTTTTCTCTAAAAAACTCAGTAAAATTATTTGCCAAATCTTGGCTGCTATAACCATCAGGAAGGGCTTTCTTGTTCATTTTGCCAGTTAGATTATTTAATATTTTGTATAGTTTATTCATATTAGAGCCAGCTTCACTTAATTTCCGTCTATAATATTCAGATTTTCTCACTTTTATGCGGTGAATATAACGATTTTTCACATTTTTGAATTCTTCATAGGCATTTGCTGTCTTTAATCTATGCCATCTGTGTTCTTTACGTCTTTTTTCACGTTTCATATTTATTAATTCACCATTATACCATGGACATCTTTCCTGTACAGTAATAACTTTTTCAATGAGTGGGCATCGATCCTCAAACTCGTCCCGTAGAACACTATTGTATGTATTCACAAGACACTCAGCACAATCGGAAGCAATAGCATGGTCTGTATGTACACAAGTAGTATTATTCATTTCATTATTGAATCTATTTCTCACTTCATCTATAAACAACCCTGGAGAGAAATCAGATCTATTTCTGAATGCTATTTTCTTTGTTATTTTAGATCTTGGCAATGCAATATTAAATGTAATTAGCTTATGAATAGGTGATATAGCATTTCCATTCTCAACTTCTACATCACTAATTAGATTATTCATTTCGTCGGTGATAACAAGATCTAACATATGTCTCGTGGTTGATGTCACTTGCCTCACTTTGTTTTCAAGTTGATGGTTACTAAGTAGACCACCGAATAGTAATGCTCCTCTATCCCCTCCATCTTCCATCCAAAAGTTAAAATCACCGACTATATATACACTCTGGTAGATCCTTTCTGTTTGTTCAATTAATGTTTCGAATTCTTCAACAAAGATATTTACATTGGTTCTCGGGGGCCGGTATACTATTATAAATAGAAACGCATTTCCCTTGTGTTTAAAGCTAATCACAAGATGTTCAAAGGTCTGACAATCAATACTTCGCACTATTTTAACATGAGTAAAAGCTTTCGAAACGAACGCTCCCACACCACCACCCATTTTTCCCGGTCTCGGCCTATGATAAAAGGAGTGTGTCACGGGCGACATTTCTGCGATCTTAGCCAATTCAAGCTCACCAAGCCAGGTTTCTGCTAACGCAAATATATCAAGTTTCTGTTCACCAATTTGTTCCTTAATGTCAAAAGTTTTATTACCAACAGATTGAATATTTACAAAACCACATTTAATTAGACCATGCCTAGAATCCATGATCAGTTACGGACTCAATTTCCCTCAGTTTGTTTGTAAAGGCCATGCATCCCCTAGAGTGTGCTTTGTGCGCACAGTCATTTCTCTTCATTCTTAGGCAATTTATACATTTATACATCATAGGGTCATCCTTTGAAGGGCACTCCCTCGTCGAATGTTCTCCAGCACAAACCCCACAGTTCGCTGTGCGTTCCTTAAAGTTACAGACCGTAGACTTATGTCCATATCTCTGACAGTGGTAACACCAAATCGCATGATACCTGTCTCTTATGTCATATACACCCCACGCCAATGCTACTTTATCACCACCTTTATCATGTATGAGCTTTCGGATCAACGGGTCATCACACTTGAGAATGTAATGTTTCGAGGTTCCAGATGCGTCACGCGAAAACACGAGTTTGATCTTGTCTCTTACATCATCAACAGTCTCCAAGTAGGGATTATTGTCAACAAGGGTATGAACAATATCCGCACTCTCTTCTATTTGGTTTACATTGCATATCATGATTTTTGGCATTTTTGTATAGCCATTATGTGCAGATGAATTCGGCACTTCATTTTTTATCTTCTCCGCTGCATTATCTCGATCCATTATACTCTTGAAATTAACAACAATGTTGCCACTAGTAGGGAAAGCAGTGCCAGTAAGATTCGTTCCCTTCAATGCCTTTGCAATTTCCTCTTTTCTTTCCTGTATTTTATTTCCCTCGGTTGTTGATTTTATGACCAGTTGATTCTTTTTGACAGCTCCCGCATATCCTGTAAGAATTCTTTGTTGTCCTGCCTGTCCCTGTGGTATTTGATGTCCAATTTCAGTCATGCTTGATATTTTGCGATTCATATCGTCCATTTTTCTGTTTATTTCGTCCAACTTCTGATCCGCCTGTTGTTGGCCAGCATTTGTCAACTCATCAATTTTCTTTCTTAGTTCAGCAATTGTCTTCTTGTTCTCTATTTCCAAACGTACCAACCTTTCATTTTCCTGATTAATTATTTTCACATTATCCCAACATTTTATACAAAACCACCGTATGGATTCGATATCTTTATTCTTGACACCATGAAGATCAACACACTGCTTGTGATACCATTTGTTACATGCTTCATTATCACATCCAATCCAATCTTCATTGTTTCCGTTTGTAGACTGACATTTTGGGCATGCCACCTTATTTGTATCTGATTTTTTCTTGAACCTAGCCATATTTCAGCCTTTTCCACTTCACTACATAAGATTCGTATGACCTAATTTGTAACCATATGCGGAAAACAATCGCTTATAGTTTATTAGTTTGTCACAATCCAGCTTGTCTATCAGAGCGCACAGAAACACATCCACACGCGACGGTGTCTGGTAAACCATCGTAAATGAATCGTAAATGAAATGTAGTAAAAATATATAACTAAACAACATAGTAAAAGGATGAGTATAAAATAGGCAAGATAACAATTCTTACTTCTAGCCATACATATCTAAACTTTTGTTTCCTGGGAGTTTCCTTTTCTTTCTCTAGCTCTCCTCGGTACCGCCTCTTCTTTTTAGTTAGAGTGGTAATGGCAGATTCATGAGAAGCATTTTCTACTACCTACTGTTGAGTTTTGAAGTGTTTTATTTTTTATGTAGTTGAAGGTATTTTTAAACAATACATTTTTAACATATATCTATACCATTTATATTATATTTTATTGTTACAAAATATGTTATCACTTATACCAAAATGTTGTAACGCCCTGTGGGAAGTAGGGAGTATGGAAATAGCCGTCTAGTTGCAGTAGTGTATGTATTGGCGAGTTGACAGTGAGTGAACATCAGTGGGGCTGGACAGCCGGCAGGTAGTCAAACAATAAGAGAAAGAGGCCTGCAGACAATCATCACAATAAATACATTTCCCCAGACACCTTGCATACATATATATATATATACATTAATATACAACACAATACTATACAACAATTGAATATAAATGTAAGGGTCAAACATTCCCTATCAAAATCTGCCGGTTAAACATACAAGTTCTAACAATAACTCCTTAAGACTAGCAATCAATACAACTTATCACTGTCCACACATTAAATACATATTATATATAATCAACTTTATCATTGATAAACAAAGAACATATAAATGCTTACCCAAATTCATGAAGAAAGAATTAAGAATAGAGTGACAGACACTAGGTGTTAAACTGTTAACATTAGCTGAGCTGCCAGTCGACTGAGACAAACATGGCGTCCAGACTCCAGAGTTGATGAACCTACCAAACATTATTGGAACCACCACTCACAACCAAATAATTTAACAGATGACATATTATAATTATATATAGTTACACAATATGAAATTACACTTATTTTATATACAATCTTTGTTTCATTACACACTAATAAATTATGCCAATACATTAATAATTTACATACACATATTTCACCACAATAATATATTATAATAATTTACATACACATATCTCACTACAGTCCAGCGTTTCGTTATGATTCTGTAAAATTACCCTACGCCCTACAGACAAGGATTTGAGGTCGAAATGCCCTACATATAGGGCGATTACCCTACGGTTGGCAACACTGCTCTAGCGTCCCCTTCAAAACCCACACACACAATTTCTCACCTTCGCCATGCACATAAATATCTTTATTTTCTCCTTCTACACTTCCAATATTTACACTATTTCCTCTTATCAAAACTACTCTCTATATAAGTCTCTCATGCTCAAAAACCATTACAACTTCTAACAAGCCTTTAATAATACAGAATATTTCAATAAATAAGAAAATCTAGCAGTCTCTTTCAAAAACATTATAGGAACACCTTCGTAACTAAAATATCAAATTGACATGAACATAAATTATAGAATTGCAGGATATAAGGATGTAAACGTACGACAAACATATAAGGTGAATTATTTTTCTATTTAGTTTTCTACTTGAGCTTGTGTCAACATAGCGTACCTACTTCTCAAGACTTTCAACATACTTTAGAAATTCTCAAATCATAACTCGAATGTTCTAACGGCTTCTAAGATAGATCAAATACCTTCACAAACAACTTATATCAATGCCTGATGAATAAATACCTTAACTTAGAACAGAAATAGACAATTATACAAAACAATTACACTCGAAATTCCTATAACACAATATCTAAATTTCTTTAGTTATACATAAAAAATACACTTCACATTTTCTCTCAATAAATCCCAGCAACGAAGAAAACGGCATATAAAGGAATAACTAAAATAGAAAATAATTTGAAGCGTTACAAGAGTGTGATGAGGATAAGCAAAATCCCACACCTAGCACATCTAAATGGCAGCCCCAAATACTCACCAATAAACAGCTGACACAAGCTAGTCAACATGTAGGCCTAACCAAAACCTGTAGAAAAAAACAACCTAAAGTAGACATGCACCAAATGGGAATGTCAACAGAAATACCAGGGCAACAAAATGCAACAAAGCCAACTACAAACAACAATGTGCAACTTCCTGAAACACAGACTATATGCAAATTTTATAAGCAGGGACGATGTAAACATGGGAGAATGGGGCGAAACTGTAAATACAATCATCCCAGGATTTTCCCCAAACTGCTAATAAGCTAGGATGCACACTAGGCAATAAATGTCCATACCTACACCCCAAGCTGTGTCACTATTCTGTAACAAAAAGGGAATGTCTGGAACCTGACTGTAAATTCTCTCATATAAAAGGAACAAAACGTTACAGAGACATGCAGGAAGACATGTCATACAGTGAAGCACCAAGCACAAAAACAAACACCAAACAACAAGAAAAGCAGAATCAGGGATACACTAGTCAAGCATCTTACAGCAAACATCTGCCTGAAATTAACTCCTTTTTTAGACCCACTGAAAAATATACAGGTGAGCCTAGATACACTAACCCCAGCCATGGAGGCACAGGCCAGGCTGCTAACAACCTGAGCCGTCATCTGGTCGTCCAAGCGGAGGATTGGGGTACCAAGACCGTCTTGGGAGCGCTTGGTTTCAGTGACGAGAACTGACCAAATACGTAGAAACTGTGTTCTCGTCGTCCAGATACGGATTGGGCAGAAACAAAAGAAAGTTTGTAAACTAAGTCGTAAGAAAATACTACAAATTAGTCTACTTTTCCTTCACTTTTCTCATATTATGAAGCAAATTTGTGTCCTAAGTTGCATGTATTATACACCAAAAAATGCAGAATTAAGAAACAAATAAGATGATACCAACTAGAAGTCTCTTGATATGATCTTTATTCTCGATTTTCGGTGAAAAATTTACTATACTTGCTAGAGATAGGCTGCCAAAAAGGTGATTGATTAGCTATATTTCTGGAATGTCCATCAACCATTTCGCAACACTTCAGACATCCACCTTGCTGAAAGTGCACATGATATTTATTCACCTTTTTGGTACTCTCTGAAGTTCCAGGCTCAGCTCATGGACTAATAGTGTTTGTGTGCCTATCATGTCAAGATGATCCTTGATTTTGGTTTTATGGTGTGCAGCCTATATTGTATATTATGCCAAGTATTTTGTATGTTTGTGTAAACTCAAGGTCAGTATAGGTAGGCAATACAGTGTTGATTGCAGCTTTTATTTTGTGAAAATAAACTCTTAGTATCAAACATAATGCTGTATACATTTTCTTATCCAAACAAAATTAAGGTACAATATCACACAAAGTACAAAAATATATATGAATTATATAGGGTTATTTAAAAGAAGTTTCTGCTAACATGGTAAAATGAGTACGAGCTTGCATTCATGAAAATAGATTACAGTTGAACATATGATCTGCTATTGCTTCTTAAACACTGTAAATAAGTTCTGCATATTATGTCTTAAATGCATATGTACAGCGTATAATACACATTTAATAAATATTATAATATGTATATGAATCATCCTGTAGATATGGTACAGTACTTGGTTCAGTACTCACATAATCAAAGAAAAATGCGCACATGTAGGAATGATGGTTGTGAAAAAATGAGAATAGTCCAAAGATTGAAGAAGTCTTATATTGTGTTTTAGGTCTTCAGCCATTATAGGTAACCATTATGGCAGGAGTTGTTGTTGAAGTTCCTCAAGCTGTCTGGCCGAGCAGCCCCGAGCTATCGAGGAAGGCCATGGCCTGAACCGGGCTTTCCCAAAGTGCCCTCAGAGTGTATGTTGTGTTGTTGGCTAGTGTGGTTGTGTGCGTTGCAGTCTTCAACCACCCCCGAAGGCTGTCAAGGATGGCAGCTATGGGAGCCAAACCGTCACAACACCAGGGGGCACGAGTCCCTGGACATGGAGTAGGGCTCATCAGTCTAGAATAGGTGCAGTGGAAATGAGTTACTTGAGAGGTGTATGTGGACTTACAAGTCGGGATGGAGAAAGTAATGAGAGTGTGTATGAGAGATGTGGTATGAGTAAGAAAGCAAGTGGTAATGAGTGTGGTGTGGTTGAGAGTGAAGTGTAATACATTGAGGTGGTTTGGATATGCTTCCTCTCTCCCTTATGCTCTTCCTTGGTTATTGTACCAGTAACATTTGTAAAGTACTAGTTAGTATCAATGAGACAACAAGAGGAGTGCCATTGTTAATTAAGGAAACTGAACTGCTCTAAACCATTGCATATAATTATCAGGGCATACATAGTTAGTAAAGGAAAAAGTTTCCTTGAATTAAATATCTATTTTTGCAAATGACTGTAAGTCTGGATTAAAGTATTTTTAGCTTTAACCTACTCTCAGCAAAGGAGGTCGAGGAGATGGGCGATACTGAAGGAAGACACTCCGCTTGTGCTTCAACTAAATGGGACTGTATGCAACTACAGGCATCCTTTGGATCATCGAATGCACGTTCACAGTACACACACATAGTCTTGGAAGTAAAGAATTTAATGTAGTAACCTACCATGGTAAGAAACAGTTAAAGAAGGGAATACAGTATCTGGTACTTGACATATTAAACACACATACTTAATAAACTACATTTGCAATGTAGTACAAAAATTACCTCTCCCTATATAATGATAAGAAAGTTATTGAATTAGTTAGACCTAACTTAATTATTTTATAGAATTTATTGCTGTTCTGTAGCAGTGTCCGGCTATGTCCCGGTTAGGTCATGGTAGTTTAACAAGGTTAGGTGCCATTGGTTGCTCTGGTTAGGTGCCGGTAGTTTGCTCCAGTTAGGCCCTGGTTAATCTATTATGGTTATTTCCCAGTATTTTGCCCAGGTTACGTCCCAGAAGTCTGTTGCGGTCTAGGCAACATCTACAAGAAACCATTGCATATAAATATCAGGGCATACAGTACTTGATAGTACTGTTAAACTGTATTTTTGCAAATGATTGTAGATTACATTAGTTTGATCATGTAAATACAGTAATATTAATATATGGTTGCAATGACCTGTCTGTGCTTGCTAAAAACACATTACAACCTCTATTCTCACCAAAGGAGGTAGAGGGGATGGTTGACAGTGGAGGAGGTGAATCCATCAGAGGCTCCATAACCTCTGTTTCACCTGTATAGGACTCCATACACCTACACACATCCCTGGGGTCATTGCATGCTCTCGCAGTATACACACGTTGTCCTGGAAGTGAGGGATATAATGTAGTATCCTACTACTATGGTTGGAAACAGCTGAAAGGAAGAGAATAAACTGTTTGCATTTATTAATGTCCACCTATAATTTCCTAACATTTTAAACATTGCATGCCTATTTTTTCTTGTATTAATTTTATTATTCAAATTCTGAGCAATGACTTTCTTTTTTTTTACCCAAGTTACCCGGACCTAACCTACTAATCAAATCAAGACCTATGCAGATTACGTGTACCTAACCAGGCAACTTACCAGAACCAAAGTTGTTATTAATACACAATAACTGGGTTTTTGGCTAGGATTGCACAGTGTTACCACATCCAGCTAGATCCCAGAAATTTGCCCCAGTCACTTTATGATAGTTTACACCAGTTATATCCCGTTAGTTTACCCAGGTGAGGTCCCGGTATTCTGCTGTGGTCTAGGTTAGGTTAGGTCAGACAAATTTCCAAATTATGTTTGTAAAACGGGGCATCTCCGATAGAAACACCATAAATGAAAAGTGTGTGAAAATAGTCCAAAATAGTGAGTAATGATACTAAAATATACAATATAGTGAACCCAGTTTTTCTGTAAATTTACCCCGAACTTATAGCCAACTACTCAGGCCTAACCTGGGCGTAATACCTGGACTTGGGCTTTGGAAAGCTGCAATTTTGTAAGTGCTATTATGAACTAAATTACTGCAATCACATTGAAATACACATGAAGGTGGACCTCTTACATCCTACAGTGATACTGTGTTTAAGTCAGAACCGGTGAAAGTCAAAGTCCAATCCTGTATAGGTTTGGTCAATTTTTCCATTATTTGTATATCCTTTCCTTAATCAAAATCCCTTAATTAGTTTCCCAGCCTTTCCCTTATTATATGTCAAAATTGATTAAAAACAGAAAAAGTTGGCATGATTCTATAGTTTTACCAAGAACTGATTTCCAATGAAGTACAATACTTCCCTTCACCTTAATAATATTACATAATTATCAAGAATGGGTCACATAACCCCTAAGTAATCCATATAATCTCATATAAGTTAAATTAGATACGAGAACATAAAAAAAAAAAATAATAATAATAATTTATATCATTATCGTGATTCTCCAGGTTTTAACAACTACTATTTTAGTAGAAATGGTAGACTAATAGGAACTCTACACCTGCTCTAATCTGCCATTGCTATACTTAAAGCCTTATTTGTGTTGATATCGCTCTATTTTACAGCCTGTTGCACCTACAATTCATGTATTATTATACTATTAACTTACTTGTCATATCTTTAATGGCCGCCATATTTACTGCTATACTTCTCCTACCCTTTCCAAGCTGCCCGAATCGCTGCTTTTTGGCGAGCTTGGATGAATACGTGGTTGGTCTTGGTTTCAGTGGCTGGCAGCAGGGTCCAACTTGGTGGATCGACGAATCCTTTTGACCGACCAGAACAGTTCCGCTTGCTTTGGCTAGGTTGACGTCCAGATGACGGCTCTGGATGACTGGACAGCAGCAAACCAACTTACAACCACAATTCAGGCCAGCAACAATACCATGGGCAAATATAGTAAAGGCTCACTAGAGAATATACTGTTAGGCAATATACAATGTTTATACCCCAAAACTAACCAAACTAAGGACTGGAGGTTGCCAAAGAAGATAACCTTGCCATAATGGGGAATTTTCTAAGCTCAGCCACCAGATGTCACTTGGGAGCCTCTCCCCCAATGTCCTCTATTTACGTATTTCATGTTTTATGTTACTGAAAATTCAGTGAGCATACAAATGCATTTAACATTTATGAACATACTTTATACAAAGTTCTGCATACAGTTTTTAATACTTTCAATTGATGATTTCATGAGAAAAAAAACATTAAATTTTCTATCTCTGCTGGCATCGACAAATACAGGTCGAGTCATCATTATTTTTAATACGACACAGCACAAGTTTAATTGTATTTGACTTACAGACGTAGAATTATATAAAATACTGTGGTACTACTTATTATAACAAAGTATACACAGTGACACGGTGATATACGTATATAGTTATTCTATACAGCGATTCTCGCATACCACTCTCCAAGCGACTGACATGGCAAGTTAGTCGAGAACGCAGAACCAAACCAAAACAAACAGTCGAGTACTTCAAGCTATGCCTTCCTGGTATTGTGTGCATCACTGCTCAAATAGACGTAGTGGCCATAAATTTCCAAGTGATCCTGTCCTGAGGAAGCGTTGGATAGTTGCTGTTTTTGTTTAGATGGTGCAACCACTCTGGCCAGGCCATGGTTTCCAATGTTCAAATTTAGTTTTCGTTTATTACAAGATGTTCTATGCCAATTGGTATTTTAAGTGGCATAGATATGCTGCCTATTAATTTCTACTGTCTGTATTAATATATTTCAGATGAATAGTGTAATTGTTTAAAGACTTGGAACGACCGAAATACGAGAAATGCCAGGCTCACGATAAAACCAACTCCGATATATTGTTTACATGAATACAGTTTAATTTTTCATATGATAGTACTTTCAATGAAATATGTAAAATTAAATATTAAATACACTCAATGTATTAATGTGCACAGAAAAGCTCTGTAAAACATGTTTGAAATTCTTTATAAGATGCGGGTGGGGGACTGGCTCACTACTGCCACCTGGCGAGGGCATAGTTTGAAAAATCCCCCATTGCCTTAACGGAAACCCATCTCTCACCAGAAATATTAGAGGGGAAGTAAACTTTACTAATTACACCATGTACAGAACTGACAGGAAAAAACAGAAGCCATGGTGTAGCATCATATGTGAGGAATGACCTCGCAGTAGAAGCTGAACTACTCCTATCCTACTCAAATGGGGTAGTAGAAATAAATATGCTACACTTAAAAGAAGTCAAACTGATCCTCGTCAACATCTACAGACCTCCAGGATCCAAAATAGAAAAATTCAAGGCAGCTTTAGGTAAAGTAAGGGATAAGTTAAATGATATAAGTGCACCACTTCCAGAAATACTAATGTCTGGTGACTTTAACTTCCCAAATTTAAGCTGGCCTGAAAGAAAAGTTATTGGGGGCACCAAGGAAAACTAAGAACAGGCCAACGAGTTACTAAACTTTGCAGACAGCTACTTCTTGGAACAAATTGTTCTGAGACCAACAAGAGGTCAAAATAAACTGGACTTTGTTTTCACGAATAGTCAGGAGCTCATACACTCTTATGAGATAAACCAAACTGCACTTTCTGACCACAAGCTAAACACACTTCAAATATTCACCAAAGCAAGAGGAAGCACACACTGTACAGTTGGAACCATACAACAAGAGGGACTTCAGGCACTTCACTTTCATCATGAATCCATAAAATGGGATAACCTCAATGCAGAACTGAAGGACATAGACTGGCCCAAAGTGATGGAATGTGGCGAAATTGACCACATGCTTGAAAAATTCCTCAAGAGCCTAATCAGAAAATGCTGGGAACACATACCAAATAGGAAGATTCCTGGAACTCGGAAAAGAAGCCACATACCACAAGACAGGAAAAATCTTATGCGTAAAAGGGCAAGTTTACGGAACAAACTGGCAGTAACCTGTGATAAAAATGGACAATGTACACTTGCAGCCAGGATAGAAGGAATAGAGAAGAAGATCATTCAGTCACATAAAGCAGAAAGACAAAAGGAGGAAGAAAAGGCAATAAACATGATCAAAGAAAACCCAAGATATTTCTTCCAATATGCAAAAAAGGTACTTACGAACAAGAGAACAAATAGGACCACTACTCACAGAAGAAGGAATACAGAAGAAACCCCAGCAAATATGTGAAGCTCTGTCAGCACAATACCAAAAGGTATTTAACTCGCCAGACAAGAGGAAAATGGTTATAAACCCGCAAGCCTTCTTCCAGGAAATACCAGAACACGACGAGCCAATGACAGTAGAGGACATCACCAAAGCCCTTAAATAACTTAGGGTCAACTCAGCACTGGGCCCAGATGGTGTCCCAGCAGTACGACTAAAAAACTGCTCTCAAGCCCTTGCAGCACCCCTAACAGTACTGTGGCAGAAGTCTTTGGACATTGATGTAGTACCCAAATCCCTAAAAAGTGCACTAATAACACCGATTCATAAAAGTGGAGATAAAAACCTTCCCCGTAACTATAGGCCAATAGCCCTAACATCTCACATTATTAAGATTTTTGAGAAAGTTGTTAGAAATAAACTAACGGAACATCTAGAGAACCGGAACAGTAATAAAAAAATATTAACTAATTTTGAAATATTTTATTAGGGTGAGTGCTAACTAATATTGAAACATTTTATTAGGGTCAGTGCTAAGAAAAAATCAAATAATATGTGAGTAATACCATACACCCAAAAGAATAGTATTATTCAGTCGAATCAAACATTGCCAAATTCATTATTATTATAAATGTGCAGAAAAGAAACATATAACCTAATTGTCTCTCACCTTAAGTACCCGGTAATCGGGTGTGAAAATTTAAGGTTTCTAATTCCTCCAATCAATGCTATGAAACAAACTCCTCCATAATATAGATAGTGTTTCAGGGCAGTATATGAAGGACTCCTTTACCTCCAATTTTCTGACTACATCACAGGGTCACTTAAGCATACATATAACATACATACATTCATGTATGCATTCTTATTGACTTGCATACGTATTTAGGCTACATGAATACATACATAAATACTGTTGGGACATATGAAACCAACACACCTGAAACGGGGCCCCTCATTGAGCAGATGGTAGGATGAAACGCTGTGTGTGTGTGTGTGTATAGATGCGATGAGTCCTATTCCATATGCTTGATAATTAAAGTGTGCCTGTTTCACTTGTCTACAACTGTATTGTATATAACTCTATAGGAAACAAGTACTGGCTATTACTGTGGATGAGGTTATTAAAATTTGGAATATCATTGTTGATATTATTTTCTGAGGACACAGTTATACATAATTTCATTCTTAATGTTAACAAAATTCCTTCAGTAATAGCATATTGTGTGTGTTTACCCGAGTAGTGGTTTGTGCGTATGTAGGTAGCCTAGGTATGTTAGTAAGTATGTATGTATATACGTAAGATACAAGAGGAGTTAGTAGGTGCGTATGTATATCCGTGGTGGTGTTGACAATGAAGCCGTAGTTACGGTCCGATGACCCTATGGAGTCATCGTATACTAGTACCTGACCACAACAACCATCACTAACACCACCTCAATTTATTAATGATCTTTAATATAATAAGGCAAGCTGGACCCTACTCACTCACCAATTAGTTACGAGAGAGAGGGCTACATAAACAAACAGCTTGAAATAAAAGTGAGGTTATAAGTGTTATCATATTATAAATAATGGAATATAAATTATGGAACTATATCGAAGAACCGTTCTAGAAATTGTATCCCTCACTTTATTTAATCTGAATTACACTTGATTATATATATTTCTCGGTTGGTGTCTATCAAATAAAACTCTATTCTCTAGAACGGTTTAGGTCAATTACATTCACTAGGTCAATCAGGATAGAACGAAAAATAAAAATTCGCCGTCTCCTAATCACACATTGGGTCAATTGTAGTTGTTTGGATACATTTACGTTGGCACCACACATAATATCTGAACCCTGGGTATGTCCAGGCGATGTCGGTTTTGAATTGAATGTAGGCGTAACCGTCAGCAGTGATGTAACCGTCGAAGTTTTCATCACCACATGTCCTGCAATTGTAAGAAAACAAATACTATATGTATGTGACAGAGGGACAGACAGACAGGTAGACAGTGGAAAATATTCATCAAATATTCGTTCATGATATATCTACTTGTAGTACACTTTAAACCAAGAGAAATAATAACATAATAAATCAATTGGCTTATAATGAACAACTTATTCCTTACTCTATATATGTAGCATTATCTTGTAACGATAGACAGTCTACACACTCTCCATTAAACAGATCCTCCAATATTTGTGATGCCATATTAAACAGCAGTTCGGTACTCTCCTGAGGTTCACAATACACGGTCCAATCAGACCTGAAAAAAACAATGGTTTAGTATACTTGTCCTTCAACATTGCGAATAACTGCTAATTTGGTTAGCATTTTCTTTTTTAGTATCAGGTTTCATTGATAAAAGTACGTTAAACTTTGCGTCAAATGAAATCATCATATTTCGTTATGATACAACAGAAGCTGTATGTAATGTACAGAACAAGCAAAATACACTATATCTTTGTGACTTGTTATATTTTGATGTGTTTGTTTAACAAGGAAGAATATGATATATTCACACATGGTTTTCCTTCTTAGCTCAATCAAAATATTCCTCTTATTTGGAGATGCACTTTGCTGTCTCTTCCTTACCAATGGTCATCTGGGTATTCTGATATTCCATAATTCAGTGACTCGATGGTTATTCTCTCATCAATTTGCATGTTAATTGTTGTATTAGCAGCCACGAGGTCTTCTGGGGGGTCTGCTAACACCAGTACCCCAAGAAGGCCCACTGCTATCACCACCTTCAGCATCCTGCGTTGTGAAGTAAAGAACAACACGCATATTAAGTCAAGTAAGTTGAATCTCTACATATGAATCAGTATCATTAATAAATATTGAAATAATATAAACAATACAGTGAAGGGATCTGAACAGAACAGTGAAAGGATGTAAACAATACAGTTAACAGTAGATGAACAAAACAGTGTAGGGATGTGAACAATAGTTAAACAACACATTAAAATGATGTGAATAATACTGTGTGCAATAGGTGAACAATACAGTGATGGGATTTGAAGAAAACAATGAAGGGACTTAAACAAAACAGTAAAGGGATGTGAACAGTAGGTGTACAGTACAGTAAAGAGATGTGAGCAATACAGTAAACAGTAGGTGAACAAAAACAATGAAGGGATATGCAAAATACAATCTGTAAATCTGTGATACGGTTTAGAAACGAATTTATATGAAGAGTGAAGTGATAGTTAACCCTTCATACAACATATACCCCATCTACTGGCTAGGGAAATATAAATATGCCCAGGGAAAAGTTGATTTAATTAATTTAGACCATTGCTAGGAGTTGTGGTAAGTGTAAATTGAAGATGCCCACTTCCATTTAAGCGAAATCCACTGATTCATTCATTACAGTTTCGTGTATGTTTTGTAAAACAGTCATTTATTGACACAGACCACCAGCAGCAGTCAGGAATTTATGAAAATAATAATGCTTTAGTATATGAAAGCTTTATCTCTGGTAAGATGTATTCTGGGAATTGTAGAGTGGCAGCTTTGTTGAAAACAAAACCTCTGGAAGAACAAAAGTATTACTCAGAAAGGGATTATGTTGGAAATAAAAATGTTGAAAAAAACAGACATTTTCAACAGAGTTTATGAGAGTGTATAATTACTCTATGTATTGAGCTTTATATTTTTCCTGATGAGGATGGCATACTGAACATAAATGAAGGCTGTCTTCTGATGGCTCATAGCTCATAAGAGACGTTTGGAGCGCCTTTTCGCGGAACAGAAATCAAGCGTTATATAAGACGGCCGCGTGCGTCAGTGAGCACAAGGTATCCACACAGCGTGGAATGAAAGGGTTACACAGTCAAATGGTAATGAATGAAATGGTTGCAGTCAAATGAAAATGATGTGTAATGAATGAAAAGGTTGCAATCAAATGAAAAAGGTATGAAATTAATAAAAGGGTTACACAGTCAAGTGGAAATGAATGAATGAAAGGGTTACAGTGAAATGGTAATGGTGTGTAATGAATGAAAGGGTTGCAGTCAAAAGGTAAAAGGTGAAATTAATTCGTATGTCGCAGTCAAATGAAAAAGGTGTAAAATGAAATAATGTGTTGTTTGTAGTATACAAGAACTAGTCACAGAATCACTTGTTGCAGAAATGCTTGACCTAAAGGACCCAGAATCCCCATGAGTCCATGCACTCAAAAGTGTTGAACAGCCTCAGCAAGATGAAGTTTTATGGGTTGAAGACCTGTGTTTTTGTCACAGCCTCCAGCACAATTTTGGCTACACAACTGCATATATGGCATCAACTCTTGGCTTTGGAGGTGACTGTTCCTACACCATGAAATATTTAGAAGACAGATAAAAAGAGGAAGAGAGCAAGAAGAAAGAACAGGAAAGTAATGGCTGCAGGAGAAGCATACACAGCAGGTGCTTACTAATTACCATATGTATCGTACTGTACAATAATACAGAAAATTATTCTTACTAAAAGGACACGCACCATTTACACTCAATGGACGAAGTATACCAAAACTGCTCGAATCATACTCCACTTTATGAAACTCAATGTTCACGAAATTAAGGATACTTTTCTGTATGATATTTTATTACAAGATTTATGATACTGTAACATACAAATATTCATTATCCCTTGTGGTGCAGTCCTAGTGATGATTTGAGAGATATGATATTTATTCTCCTAATTTCGACAATAGAATAGAGGATTCATGCCAAATTTCAAGTGTATAGGACATATATATATATATATATATATATATATATATATATATATATATATATATATATATATATATATATATATATATATATATATATGTTATATGTTGTTACATGATTGTATTATTATATTCTAGTTTACCTTTCCAGGTTAGCTATAAATCTTGATATGTCAAGTAGTACCTGAAAAATATTGATGATTTATTATTTGTTCAGCCATATAACCCTTATATGATAAATAGAGAGACATTAACTGGCGTGCCATTAACCCCAAGTGAAGACAACATCTTCATTAACATCTTGACTACCCCTGCTTCCACATTGGTTACATCACTCCGTAACAATATATATATATATATATATAAAATCATGAGCCGAAACCCTTACCAAGAGGCATGTGACGTAACCAATATTCGTCATTCTGTGCCAATTGAGTCAATGTATTGTAATACAATATTAGTGATAATCTAAGGAGATAATTCATATTTGTTAAACTACCGGTAGTTCTACAATGGAATAGGACATTCAGGCTAATTTCAAGTGACTAAGACAAATAGATCTTGCATATTAATTTTAGTGAGATGAATTTCTAAGTATGAATCCGTATCATTAACGAATAGTAAAGGAATGATAACAATACGGTAAAGGGATCTGAATAATACGGTGACAGAATGTGAACAATACAGTGAACAAAACAGTGAATAATAGGTAAACAATAAAGTGATGGGATGTCAACAAAACAGTGAACAATAAGTGAACAATACAGAGATGGGATGTGGACAATACAGTGAACAATATTGGTAAACAAAACAGTGAACAATACAGAGATGGGATGTGGACAGTACAGTGAACAACAGGTGAACAATACAGTGATTGGGATGTGAGTAAACTAATTATGGGAAGTGTGAACAATACAGTGAACAATATTGGTAAACAAAACAGTGAACAACAAGTGAACAAAACAGTGATGGGATGTGAACAAACCAATGCAGGGATGTGAACAATGCAATTAAAAAAAGGTGAACAAAACTGTAAGGGGATGTGAATAATGCACTGAAGGGATGTGAACAATTTAGTTTACTCATATATTGTGTAAATTTTGATGTTATATTCATGCTGTGTTAATTTAAGAGGTATGAAAGGGGGAGGGGCCAACAAGGAGAGTAACTGCACCTGATACAAGAAGGGTAGAACGTCGATGAACCTGGGTGTTGGCTCTGTGGAGTTAACCTGCACCACGACCTAACCCTGGCGGCTTTATATACCCTCTTCCACAGGTGTCTTAGATCCCACAGCTGCAGCGGAGGAGTTGAATGATGCACTTCACTCACACCAATAATTCATAGCAGCAAGAGTATAATATTCAAAAGTCTTCGACAAGTAAATTATGGGGTCGTTGCTTGTGTGATGCTCGTTCGTTCAAACTCTGCCCTCGTTGGGTAGGTATTGCCTTTAATGATGTGGGCAATGTTTTAAGGGTTTGGGTGCCCCTTCGGCCACAGCCACTCCCTTTCAGTTCTTCAGCTATGCTTCTTTTCCTTCCTGCTTGCTGTCTCACCTCTATCACCTTCTTCTGGCGATATATGACCTCACTGTTGCGGCGCCTAAATTCAATCAATCAATCAATTGTTCAAACTCTGCCAGTAAACAAACAAGCTGCACCTCAGTTTGTGAGTAAGGCATCTTTGTTTGCTGGATAGTTTGGAGGAATCAGTGGCCCTATATTATGTTCTGGAATATTTGTGCACCGAGTAGCAATGCGTGTCCGAAATATTTTGATAACCGGCTTACATTTCCAACAACGACTGATCTGTGCTCTGACTACATAGGGAAAATCTAGAAATATATAAGAAGGATACAAATTATTCAGACATCTCACAAGTGAATTAATATCAGAGGTGAATGCCCTAATGTACAGTCGGCGGCAAAAGTCCTGTCGCCTCACTTGCTTCACCGAGGCACGCGATGTTCAAAGACTCGAGATTATTAAGTGTAGAAAACGAGTGTATTTCTCGAGTCCATGAACACTGCCTGTCTCGGTGAAGCAGGTGAGGCAACACGACTTATGCCGCCGACTGTACAGGATAAAATATTACTTCCCTGAAAAATTGCTTTTCTTCTCATGTTAAGGAAGGTGTGCAGTTTTGGTAATTCTGGAGCAACTGATTCCTCCAAGCTATTCCACGCACCGAGTCATGAATCGTATTTCTGTCAATTATGTTCTGTTTCCTGACTTACTTTAGAGAAATCAAAGCACTCCATTGTACCATGAATATACAATCCCATTAATGATGCTAATATAATCCCAACACATTCACCTATAGTACAAGATATATACTGTATGTCCGATGCAAGATATTGTACCTACATATACGATGGATCTAATTTGTATAAATAGAGAGTCATATATATATATATATATATATATATATATATATATATATATATATATATATATATATATATATATATATATATATATATATATATATATATATATATATATACATGCGTGCAGTAAAAAGGTGTGTGTTGGTGGTGGGGAGTCATTAATTCTCTAACTGTAGTGGATGTGACAGCTTCCTCGTTTTTACATGAATAGACCAAGACTTTGATGAAATGTGAGACAAATGACCTGACCTGTGTGAGGTAGAGAGAGAAATATATACAAGACAGATAATCTGACAAATGTGTGTGTGTGTACAATTAAAAAATACAAGACAGATGACCTGACAAGTGTGTGTGTGTGATTGAAAAATACAAGACAAGACAGATTAACTGACAAATGCGTGTGTGTGTGTGTGCTTGTGTGATCGAGTAATAGAAGATAGATGACCTGCCATGTTTGCTTTCGTGTATGTGTGTGTGTGTGTGTGAGAGAGAGAGAGAAAGAGAGAGAGAGAGAATACGGTTTCGTATATGATAAACATTATTTATGGTACAAAATTACTACGACTATATCTTTAATTGTGCCATCCACCCCTCCACATCTTTCCCTCTCCTCAGTACTAGGGCCACTGGTAGAGCTCATGAATTTACACACTCTTTCATACTGTAGATTCTCACTTATCAAACTTCATTATCCCTAAACCAACAAGGTCTATGGTTGGATTTCACTTCCCCTGTAATTATTTATTGTTATTTCCCCTTCGTCCATTCAGTAACTTTAAAAGTTTCTACTTTTATCCACTCTATCTATCCTCTGTCTATATGTATATTTACCCACCAATCTACTTACTTACATACCCACCCACCAACCCACCTACAGGATTTAGGATACCTACCTACCCACTCACCAACGCATCTACCTACCTACCTACCTACCTACCAAGGTACCTATAAGAATAGTCATTAAATAGAGGCATATGCAAAGTAATCAATTAAAAAATAATTATTCACACATATAAAAAAAGACATATCATCATCAGCATCATCATTCATTCTTCAGCCCATATCGTCCCACTGCTGGGCAAAGGCCTCTTCCAACTGATGCCAGCCATTTCTGTTTTGTGTAAATCTTGGCTATGCGGTGGTACCGGTCTGGCTAACTAGCTCATATCTCCATGCCATTTTCATTCAATAAATATTAGAATACCTTTTGAAAGTGCCTATGAAGACATAAATCTATTTATATAAGTATAGCCTAATAAGGAAAAATAAAATTGTGTTCGTTTATGTTTGAAGATAATCGACTTGGATTTGAATTTTACTTTCTTGTGTGAAAAATCCCCTACATTATGGCTATATATCATCATTTCCCCCCTACACATTGCCATTTTCCCCATAGGTATCCCCTACCCCCTACGTTAGGCGGCAGCCTTGCTTGGCCCTATAATATTTTTTTTCTTCAATGATTGACCCCTTAAAAACGACTTCTTTCATTCCCCCCCCCCCCAGCTGACAAATGGGGGTCAAAATTATCAAATTTCTACTTTCATTTAGGCAAAAAAAAAATCTTACAGAAGGTAAGAGCTTGAATTTACACACCAGGAACTGAAAACGGGAGCCTTCTAGGTGTACACAAAAGCTTATAAGAGAAGCATCAATTATTATTTTTTTAATAAAATAGTATCTCCTTAAACAATGAAAGAAAACCACATGCTCTCTATCTCTCTCTCAAAGAAAAACCAAATGCTCTCTCTTGCTCTCTATGTACATGTAATTATGTTTTTAGACAGACTCACAGACAGACTCACAGACAGAGACACAGACAGACAGACAGGGACACAGATAGATAGATAGATATAGATAGATAGATATCGATAGATATGGATAGATAGATATAGATATAGATAGATAGATATAGATAGATAGATATAGATATAGATAGATAGATAGATAGACAGAGACACAGACAGAAAGACACAGACAGAAAGACAGAGACACAGACAGACAGACAGACAGATATATATATATATATATATATATATATATATATATATATATATATATATATATATATATATATATATATATATATATATATAAATTATATATATATATATATTGGAGGTAGGTGGTGACAGAGTGGATAACACAAACGGATTGCAAGTTTCGATGGCACAGGATTGAGTCCACGAGAAAACGTTTTTTTTTTTTTCGATGGTGATCTTCAAGTATCCTGGCTACACCGAAACGTCAAGAAAATAATAATAATCCCCTATATCGTCACTCCCCAACTCACAACATAGAAGATGTCCGACCGAATTCCAAGATGCTGTGAGTGATGGTGTAGCTGCAATCTCCAACTTGTGACGTGTATAAATAAGGTGTCTCCATCTAGTGGGGCAGAAAAGAAACAACCAACACCATGAAGCTCCACTATCTCTTCTAGTGCGACACACTTGAAGCATCTAGTATCCCGTAGCTTCACTCAAAAACCTCAGGGCCTGGGAAGAGTCATAGGTTACTGGCAGCCTACAGTCCCGAGGTTGAGGTGTAAAAAAAAAAAAAAAATCTCACCCAGTAAACACTCTAAAAATGACCTTAATATTTTCTCACTCACCTCATTTCTCCACCCCTCCTGCCCTCACCTCATCTCTTTAACCTCACCTATTCTCCCTTCACCTAATTTCTCCACCCCATCTCCCATCTCCACCCTACCTCACCTCCCCTCTCCCTCACCTTCCTTGACAACCAGCCATCCACACTGCTCAACTTTTTACCCCAAACAATAAACAGTTTACGTCTTCACACTGCAGTCTTTCTCCCTAAAGGCATAACGGGATATTGGTCTATAGTATACTTAGAGCCAGAGTTTCCAATATTAGAGGAGTTTTCATGCGAATTAGTATAAGTGGCATTTGCTTGAGTCATGCAGGTATAAGGTGCTGGTACCGTCGCCGACCATACAGACGCCTCTCGCCTTGAGTTTATTTTTGTTTTTGTTTTTCATTTATATATATATATATATTACGCGCTGAACCTAAAACACAACCTATTGTTTCCATAATATGATAATTTTCATATACCGGTACTTACTTTAAAACCAACTCTCCCTCCTCTCACCTATTGCCTTCCTCCTTCACTCACACTGAAGCAGTGGCTGTGGATTTCGTATGGGTCAAGGAGAGAGGCGTTGTTATTTTCGATGAGTGTACAGTACTAGAGTGAGAGATTCATATAATCGATTAGAGAGATTCTGTTATATTGTCCTCTTTTAGTAAACGGCAAACTCAAAGTACAGTAAAATTATAATCTGATGAAAACCTACAATATCAGAAGAAAGCCAAATCATTAGGTTGTATCATTATGATAAGAGTCTGTTAATTAAGAGAAGTTGAGGTTGAGTTTCATCTCTCTATATCTTTCCTCGGTAATAGTCAAGCGTTTGTCCATAATCTACTTTCGACTAGAGGTTTTCAGAATGCACTGTTTTAAAGTGTGTTTTGAACGAAGGTATTGTTCACAACCGTCGCAAATTAATGTTTTGGGAGATATCACCTTCTTCCTCCCTGCCTCAACTCAGTCTCCATAAAAATCCCATTTTCGCCATATTTGTATTAGATTCGTCTGAAAAACACTACAATGCATTAAATAGAACTAGGTAGTCCTTACCTGACCTAACCTAACCTAATCAGGACCGTGGCAAACTACCGAGACATAACTGAGCAAGATATGGGGTGGATGTAAACATTTGGCGGCCATCTTGAATTGATATTTTTATACTGGAACAGCCGGTTCATGTTAATGCATTTGCGACGGAAATACCCAATAAGGAATTTACATACATGTATTAATTAAGAAGTATATTAGAAATAAACAAATTAATGGGATTGATTATGGACAAGCGCTTGACTAATACCCTTTCCTCTCCTCTCCTTCATTTTTCACCTTTTTCCTTTAGTCCCATCGCTATACTTCACTCCTCTCCTGTTTTCTCTTCTTCCCCTTTTTATCATTTCTCTCCTCTCCTTTCCTGTCCACTCCTGTCTTCTCTTCTCTTCCTCCATTCTCTCACTCCTCATTTCCTACTTACTCACACAAACACACCTTAATTACAATACACCTTTCCAACCGAGCCAATCGCCCCCTCTAACACACCTATGAGATTATTACAGTGTTAATTTGATTAGTGGGAAACGAGGCAACGAAGTCTTTTTATTGATTACTTGAAACATGTGGGAGGTGGAGGAGCAGAAGGGGGGAGAACTATAGGGAGGAGAGGGCATGTGGGAGGTGAAGGAGAAGAAGATGTAGAATAACTTTATGGAGGAGGGGAGGTGGTGGGAGAGAAAGATAAACAGATGTATAAATAGATCGATAGAAAAGGGACCGATATATAGACACACGTATATGTAGCTTCACAGAGAGACAGACAGAGCGACATAGAGAGAGACAGAATGATCGACAGACATAGAAACAGATTACTCCATAGCCTATATGACCTACAAAGGAAATAGAACCAAGAGATTAACAGAGAGTGTGGGACAATCGCAGCCTCACTTTCTCACTTCTGTTTGATAATATCTGCTAAAGGAAATGATCTTAATACCAAGTTGAGTTGCCTGTCACTCAGCTTCTATCTAAACCACTACTCAGGAATTACATACTGAGGGGCGCGAAACTCAGTAAAAATCAGGTAATAATATTAAAAATCAATAATAATAAGCGATATGCAACAAATGATCATAAAGCCCTAAATTTAGTACATGACCCCAAAATCAGAGAAAACTAATCATCAGAAATGGCAGAGAATCCCGGATCTTTCGTATCAGGAAGGAGATAGATGAGTGCGTGCAGCGAAGAAACATCATGATAGAGGCAATTGATAAAGTTGTCAGATTTATGAGGTGGAGTGAAGGCTATTTCATTTGATTGGTTGGCTGTCCCTCCCACTTCCTCCTCCCCCTCACCTGTGTTTTGGTAGGGCTGATCAGGGATTGGTGTGATCTATAGGAGGACTTTTTAATATTACTTTTATTATTATTATTATTATTATTATTATTATTATTATGAGTCCCTAATAATTGACTTTCCTAATTACCATCCTAACTACATAACTGCATACTCTCTCTCTTCCTCTATATCTCTCTGTAAAACTCTCCTGAAAAACATTCCCTCCCCCCGACTATATTCCAAGATGCCGTGAGTGACGGTGTAGCCATGACCGAGGAATTGTAATGGTCTTGAGATAGATGACCTGACATGTTTGCTCTAGAGAGAGAGAGAGAGAGAGAGAGAGAGAGAGAGAGAGAATACTCTGTTTCATATATAGTAAATATTATTTATGGTACAATATTACTACGACTATATTTTTAATTGTGCCATCCACCCCTCCACATCTTTGCCTCTCCTCAGTACTAGGGCCACTGGTAGAACTCATGAATTTACACACTCTCTTTCATACTGTAGATTCTCACTTATTAAACTTCATTATCCCCAGAGCTACAAGTCTCTGACTGGATTTCACTTCTCCTAAATAGCTTCCCACAAACTTACAACCTTCAACAGTTAAAACCAATTATTACACACATTTTATGAAAGGAGGGTGACTTTCGACATTGGTATTGGGTGAATGCCCTAATGTACACTTGCGCTCAGA
Source organism: Petrolisthes manimaculis (assembly GCA_034508575.1). Lineage (NCBI taxonomy): Eukaryota > Metazoa > Arthropoda > Malacostraca > Decapoda > Porcellanidae > Petrolisthes > Petrolisthes manimaculis. The sequence goes on from JAWZYT010000517.1 coordinate 1,259,122, forward strand.
AATTGTGTCCCAATCCCATGGCAAGATGAATCGCAAACAGCCTAGCTTTGAAGGTTTGAACAACGGTGTGTCTCCCAACAACACACAGTAGTTCGAATAATAAAAGCTTGGGTAGTTGTGATTCATCGTGCCAAAGGATCAGGACACAATTTCTGACCGCGACTGTACAGTCGAAACACCTGCAGGTGTTTCTGATGTGAGAGTTGTATCTGGTAGCTCACACGATGCTGGGTATATACGTTGGCAACGCTGAACTGGTGAAAGCGGGAGTGGAGGAGACTGTACATACAGGCTAAAATATTACTTCCCTGGAAAATTGCTTTTCTTCTCATGTTAATTACGTGAAAAATGGATCTGATTTGTGTATATAGAGAGTCATCGACCAAAGTGTATGCATATATGTATATGTATGCATGCAGTGAGAAGGTGTGTGTTGGTGGTGGGGAATCATTAGTTCTCTAAGTGTAGTGGATGTGACAGCTTCCTCGTATCTACATGAATAGACCAAGACTTTGATGAAATGTGAGACAAATGGCCTGACAAGTGTATGTGTGTGTGATTGAAAAATGCAAGGCACATTACTTGCCATATGCGTGTGTGTGTGTGATCAAGAAATACAAGATAGATGACCTGACATGTTTGCTCTCGTGTGTGTGTGTGTGTGTGTGTGTGTGAGAGAGAGAGAGAGAGAGAGAGAGAGAGAGAGAGAGAGAGAGAGAGAATACTCTGTTTCATATATAGTATATATTATTTATGGTACAATATTACTACGACTATATCTTTAATTGTGCCATCCACCCCTCCACATCTTTCCCTCTCCTCAGTACTAGGGCCACTGGTAGAACTCATGAATTTACACACTCTCTTTCATGGATGGACTCCACATTTCTCCTAGGCCTTATACTTTCCATCATTCCAGTCTAACGACAGGTTGGAATCTGTTTAGTCTTGTCCATTAATTTTTTCAAATAACAGTGTAAAATATATTAAAACTCAAGTGTTTTTCTCTCTCTGCTTTTGTTTAATAATGTTTATAGAGCGGCGCCACATCAATAATGCTAACATTCATTTAATTTAATTCCGGATTCAGCAAGAAAGTGTTAATGGAGAAAAAAAGCTCCTTCACAAATAAAGTTATTTATATTGGATTGTGTGTACTGATGTTAAAACTATTAATTAATTTTATTCGTATACTGTATACGTAGGGGATCTGGTATTAGTTTATTACAGTTGTAGTGAAATGCAGTGGTATGAATATAGTGTTAGGCACTGCCATGATAGTTTTCTTGTTTTTTTCTTAAATGTATAAAATTAATACTATGTTATTCCTAATTTTAATGCAACTTTTGTCTTGAGTTTTTACACTTGTTTTTTATGAGGATAACTGGTGGACAGGCACGATCTGACCAGAGGTGGTTGAATTCCATTTGTTTTTGACTTCGTTCGGCTGCATGAATCTTTCGAATCGCTAGGGTTGAAGCCAAAGGATTCATACTCATTGTAATACTGTTTTCTGTCCTTGGCTGCCGTTAATACCCTGCGTGATAATTAAAGTTTTTTGGGATAGAATACAAGGTAGAGAAGAAGGATGGAGAAGGAATTGTATAGAGAGAGAAAAACGAAAGGAAGGAGAGGCAGAGAAGATGGATGAAGAAGTAATTAGAGAGAGAAAAAGGAAAGGAAAGAGAGGGAATTAGAGAAAGAGAAAGGAAAGGAAGGAGAGGCAGAAATGAAGGATGGAGAAGTAATAAGAGAGAGAAAAATGAAAGGGAGGAGAGGCAGAAAAGAAGGATAAAGTAATTAGAGAGAGAAAAAGGAAAGGAAGAAGAGGGAATTAGAGAGAGAGAAAGGGAGGGAGGGAGGTAGGGGGCCAGGAGAGACAGGCAGGGGGAGCGAGGAAGGTAGCAGGGGAGACATAGAGGAAGGGAGGAAGCACGGGAGACGGAGAGGGGGGAGAGAAAGAGCAGGAGACAGAGAGGGAGAAGGAGCAGGGGATAGGAAATGGAATTCTTAATATTCATCAATAAAATCATTCTAATTTCCCAGTAAATACAGTTTGACTGAATAGGTGGATAAACTACAATATTCATAGAATATTACTTCAAGGTATACACAGTAAAGAACAACGAGAATGTGAAAGGAAAGTGAGGTAGGAAATAGAAGATATCATACATCTGGACATGGGGGACATGGTTCAGTGTTACCAGATTAAATCTGCGTGAGGCAAAATTGGAATGGATAAGAATACTTGTGGCCGATAGTAGTATAACACTAAGGGGGGGGGGGAGGGGGGCTGCACCGAAAAACAAAATAACCAAAAAACCACAAGGAGCACCCAACCCCCATGTAAGCACCACCTAAGGCAACTCTCGGACTAACCCGGCATGGAGTGTTGAGACACTACTAGCTAATACAGCAGAATTACGAAGGTTTTTTTTTTTTGTGAGGCGATCGTCACCCCATGTTTGTGTTCAAGGGTTAATTAAGTAGCTCGTGACTTTTGCGAGGCCCCGAGATTATTGGGTGTCGCACCAGATGAGACAGTGGAGCTTCGTGGTGATGTTGGTACCGTAGCCTCTCTTCTGCCCCACTAAAATATTATTTATACACGTCACTATCAGGGGAGAGCAACTACACCGTCACTCACAGCATCTTCGAATATGGTCTGTCATCTTCTATGTTGTGAGTTGACGACGATGTAGGGAGTATTTTCTTGACGTGTCGGCGTAGCCAGGATAATTGACGACAGAGCTGGACTCAGTTCACCTCTGAAAATCCTGACGTTTTCTCGTGGATTCGAACCAGGGTCCTTCACAGCCACAGTCCGTCTCTTTATCCACTCTGCCACCGCCTCCCCCAGATGCTGAATAGGTAATGAAAATCTATATCAACTGAAATAATGCTTATTGCAACAAAATCCGTCTCCATTAATCTGGACTAGGTGAAAGAGCATAACTAAATTATACTTGGTTCCTTTGGTCTTTTCATAAGTGGAAAAAAATAATTAATTCTACATTACTAAGACGAAATTTAAATAATTGTTGTGTAATATTAAAAAATACTCATGTTTCGAATATTACACTTGAAATAATACAAATTATACGTGCTTATTCGTTTCCTCGTTTACCCTTTCCCTCATGCCAGACAAAACAATGACACTTGTTAATTTTCAGTTCATACACAGTCAAATTATAGTTTGCCAACCTCCTTTTATAAAACCGCTGATTGTCCTTAGTTTGTGGTAGATAAATAACCTGTTGGAGATCAAATGCAGCCACTGCTACACTGTTATAAGTTTCTCTTGTTGTACAGTATTCTCTTTCTTCAGTCGCATAGATACTTGGACTTTCACCATTTTGTGTTGAAGAAACAGTTCATTGAGTACGTTCTTCTTTTCTTCATCCCCTTTTCTGTAATTCTCACACGTCTTTCTGTGGGCTGTGGAATAATATATATTTGTGTTTTTAATACATTACAATAGCTAGAGTAAGATGCAGAAATCCCTTTTAATACATATCCATGAGTGAACATTTCGAACAATACCGTGTCTATTTGTTGAGATTTGAAATTTTGGCGACAATAATGCGATCCCCTTCTTGGGAATCTGCTGATGTGTTTCAAAATTGTATCCCTCCTATGCTTATCCTCTTTTAGAAATATTTTTTGCCTCTTGTCCTTTTCAATAGTTCCTGTCGACTGTCTTTATTCACAGCTGTCCACATTGTTTGTTCTGAAATGTTGAGAGTATTCAGAAAGATGGTTTTGCACACTAGCATAGACTGACCATCCTTTAGCAAGTGGTTGTAATAACAAGTGGATCTCCATGATATGTTTTTTTTTTACTGTTCTCTGTCGAACATATGCTTGTTGAACAAAACACACAATATACTATGTCTGCAACGGCAAACCACCGGTCCCATAGACAGCCTTCCGTACTTCTGAATAATGTGTGTATATTAGGAATATTTTCTCACTTGTCAGATACATGCAACATTGTTGCATCTAGGCTTTACATAATTTCCAGCGGATACAGTTTTTCCTATCTTGGGGAGGGAGCAGTGGAGAGAAAGAGGGGAGAGAGGGAGCAGTGGAGAGAAAAAGTGAGGAGGGGGAGAGATGATGGAGGAGGAGCTATAGAATGGAAAGAAAGATGGAGGGGGACTAGTTCTCTTAATAATAATAACACTGGGGCACAAAATTAAACTTTTTGTCAGTTGCATACATTTTGAGATTTGTTTCTAGATAAATTGAGGCCACTGATTTCAAATATGGCATCAGCTTTTTTCTATCGGGTCTAGTTTTGTAGCAGTGAGTTACCTCCCATTTACTACTGCATATAGTTAGACTACCATATACTACTGCTAAATATCTAAACCAGCACACACAGGAATAATAAAATTATTACCCAACACATGTAATTAATGTTTAATTACAGTACTTTTATTTATCTTGATAAGATTCACATGATGCTGCGATTGACGCACATGAGGACATTGGACAATCACATGATGCCAGATTTATTCAGGCACAAACTTGCGTTTAATAGACTGTCTTGAATATCGCTTCTCAGTGCAGTTTAGCTGAATGCTCCAGCAGTAGTCCGCCATTATGTGAATGTCCCAGCGACTTTGATACCTGTCTTACATGACTTTGATATCCTGGTGAAAGAGTTTACCTTGCTCATCACTCACGTCCCCAAGTTTGCCGGAAACAGTTCAAGATGACTGTTCAAGAAATGCATCTTAATGCTCATGTTGCAGCCTAACACATGGAAACTTTCCATCAAAGATTCAACGAGCTCTTTATAGTCTTCTGATTTCCTGTTTCCAAGAAAGTTCCTTACAACAGAAACGAATGCTCCCCATGCATTTTTCTCAACATCAGCCATGGATTGAGTGCAGGCTTGGTCTTTAATCAGCGTCCTAATTTGAGGGTCATCGAAAATACTAGTTTTTTATAGTTTTTCTAGCGTTAAACTAGGGAACACTTCACACAGATACTTAAAACAGTCACTCTCAGTATCGAGCGCCTAGACAAACTGTTTCATAAGGCCCAGCTTGACGTGAAGTGGCGGGAAAACAATTTTTTCACGTTCCACTAGGGGTTCATAAATGATGTTCTTTTCCCCAACATTGAGGCTTTCCCTAACTGGCCATTCCTTCTGAATCCAGTGTCTGTCTTTGGCTCTGCTGTCCCAGAGGGGGATAAAGCAAGGAAATTTTGTATACCCACCTTGCTGTCCTAGCAAAATATTTACCATTTTTAGATCAACACAGATGATCCATTTGTGTTTTTCATATTTGAGTAGCTCCAAAACCGTTTTGATGTGTTCATATTTTTCTTTCAGGTGTACCGAGTGTCCAATGGGTATTGCGCCAAAGATGTTGCCTATATGTAAATTGCCGCGTAGCATCAAAACTAGACCTGATCTGTACAAACGAATGCCATTTTCAGAATCTGTGACCTCAAATCTACCAGAATCAAGTGTCAGAACTCATGCAACCGAAAGTGTGTTCCCCAGTGTAATAATTGTAGGCTACACATACATATTGTGTGCGTAACTTGTGTATACAAATTTTACAGGCTGTGTGTACATGGCAGAAACAACAAGTGTGAACAACAACAACACCATGATGGTATTTATGATTATTATTATTGTTATGGTATTATTATTGTTATGGTATTATTATTATTATTATTATTATTATTATTATTAGATAAATTTACAGAAGAACTTGGTTCGGTGTTTTTTGACAGAATTACCGTTTTGTAGCAGTATTGCCAGATCCGGCTGGGTCCCAGTATTTTGCCTCAGTCAGTTATTGTACTTTATCACGATTATTATTATTATTATTATTAGATAAATTTACAAAAGAACTGTGTTCACTATATTATATATTTGGTAAATATTGAATGAATTGCCGTTACTGCATATGGTTTTTCTACCTTCTTTATTACCCACTAATTTAGACCATTCTAAGACTATTTTCTTCTATAGCATTTCCTCCACTAAATATTCAAATGGGGCATTTTGAAATTAGCCTGACCTTACCTGACCTAACCTAGACTGCATCAGACTACCAGGACCTAACCGAGACAAACTGCCGGGATATGACATATGTAAACTACTGTAAAGTAATCGGGGGGTTTGCCAAGGGCCGCGTAGTGTTACCCCATCTTGCTAAGTCCAGGGAATTTGCCTCAGTCACTTTATGATAAGTTTACAATGAGAGAAACACCATAGCTCAAAAGTGTGTTAGAATGGTCCAAAATAATGGGTAATGATACTAAAATATACAATACTAGCAGGGATACCCGACGTTGTCCGGGGATCTATCTATCTCTATCTATCTCTATCTATCTATATCTATCTCTATCTATCTATCTATCTATCCATCTATGTATCTATCTATCTCTATCTATGTATCTATCTATCTATCTATGTATCTATCTATCAATCTATCTATCTATATCTGTCTGTCTCTGTGTATCTATCTATATCTGTATGTCTGTCTGTCTGTCTCTGTGTATCTATCTATCTATTTTTCTATCTATATCTGTCTGTCTGTCTGTCTGTGTGTGTGTGTCTGTCTGTCTGTCTGTCTGTCTGTGTCTGTCTGTCTGTCTAAGAACATGATTACATTTACATAGAGAGAGAGAAAGAGCACGTGGTTTTCTAGCAATTTTCTTTGATTGTTTAAGGAGATACTATTTTATTTAAAAAACAAATTGAAGTATTTGATGCTCTTGTTATAAGCTTTTGTGTACACCTAGAAGGTTCCCGTTTTCAGTTCCTGGTGTGTAAATTCAAGCTCTTTCATTCTGTAAGAATTTTTTTTGCCTACATGAAAGTTGAAAAATGACAAAATTTACTAGCATTTGTCAGCTGGGGGGGGGAAGGAAAAAAGTCGTTTTTAATTGGTTAATCATTGAAAAAATAAAAAAATTATAAGGCCAAGACACTCTCCAGGTTTTAGAGATAAAATGTATGTAAAAATTATTACTCTAGGTGAAACGATGCGGTTGTGCATAGCGGCTAAACTGACAGACAGACAGACGGACTGTTTTATATATATAAATAGTGAACACAGTTCTTCTGTAAATTTACCTTATTATTATTATTATTGGATAAATTTTTGGTAAATATTGCAATTATTTTTATGAGTCCTCGATTTTCACACTTTCTGTTCAACCAAAATTGTCCATTTCTTTTCCCGTTTTATTTTAGAGACTGTTTTGTGGAATACGTAAATAACATTAATAACATTTGTATACATTTACCTTTGTATGTATTTACTTTGTATGTATTTATGTAAGAAATGGGAGCGAGGTTTTCCTAGCGGGTCCCCGACCTCCCACCTCTGAGTACAGTGGTGCCAGATTAAGGAATACTTTCATGTTTTAGGCAAATTTTGTCTACACGGGAAATTGTAAGAAGAATGTTCAATAAGTAGTCCAGTTAGGCGGGAAATTCAATAGTTTAAAATTGGGACAAATAATTTTTGATCACCAGATGAAATAACTTGACCTACCTAACCTAACCTAGACTGTTGCTGCCCAGTGTTGCCGTTTTGTAGAATTTTGCTGAGAAACGTAGAAAAATAGCGACATCTGGCAACTGATCGTAGAATATTTTTCTACATCCAAACGAGGCAAAGAAACCAAATTAAAAACTAATTGTATAATTTGTAAAAACTGTCCTTACATGAATGGAAATAAATATTGATGAAAGATGATGTTTTTCATCAGTAAATAAGTCCTTAAAATTATATTTAGCACTAATTATAATGGACGTTTTCGGGTTCTTCTGTGTGTAGAATTTTTTTCTACAGAATTAAATTAAGCATTTACATGGCAAAGCAGCATAAAAATATGTTTAAATATTTTTATTAATTCTTTATGGTATAGAATTGCATTGTACTTACAAATTGTTTAATAACATATAAATTATAAATCAATTTATGTCAAATCAAGACAGATACTGTAATCATATTTAACCCCTAAAGGACCGGGGGTAGTGAAATTACTGTGCCTCCCAGGACCGGGGGTTGAGCGAATAACACGTAAAATGGCCTGTTTTCGCATGCTCTGTACTCCTAACCTACAACGAACGAGTGAATTATTTTAGTACCATCAGAACGAGCAACTCTTCCTCTTTCTATTGGTACCAATGGGAAGTCTGTAGGTTTAATGGGTACAGAATTACGACGAGTTGAAGGAGGTACTGTCGCCGTACGATGAGCGCTATTGTTTGGGTGGGTGCACTGACCGTGGCGAGGTAGTAGAAAATTGGGGTAGGCGCTCGTCGGCTAAGCCACTCACCATCACACTCGGACATAACAAGATCAATAATACCTCAATTTTACCCAAGAAAAGGCAGTGTGTACTCAGTTTGATCATCCCATCCTACTATAAACCAGTGTAGCCAACGTCTGGAGTAAAAAAAAATTGGGAAAATTCCTTAACTTTGGGAAATTTTTGCAATCCGGCATATACCGGGCCCGGTGCTTTAGCGGCAACCCGTCATATGCCGGGCCCGGTCCTTTAGGGGTTAAAGCAGATGTCAGTTCCCTGGGTGCATTCACATTGAAGACATCATCCAAGGTGCTCCAGAGCTACAATACAAACTATAGATATCTCGCCGACATCTTTCCCTCAAACTCCGGTAAGTGTTAATAGGTAAACATTATCTTTTGATTGAAAATTTTAACTTTTTACGAGTGTAAGGAAAATAGAAAAGTTATCCATTATAACATTTAACAAATTATACGGCACTTAACAAAAAATGGGATGCCTTCCTATAACTTTTGTAAATTGGCATCTTTGATATTGTTTTCAGATTGACATGGCTGGTAAACGGAAAGTAAGGGATGAATGGTTACACATGGACGATTTTAGACCATGGCTAGAAAAAGTAGATGGTGATCCAACTAAAGCCTACTGTAACAAATGCCAAAAGACGTTTTCTGGGGATCTTACAATAATAAAGCGTCACAAGGTAAGGCAACCTTTTCATTTAATCATAGGTTAAAAGAACCAATCATGGCATGTCATGAAAAATAATTAAGGGGGTACAGCCACGCACCAAAGTTTCTGTACCCCCTCAGTGGATGTCAGGGTCAGAGAGAGCAGAGAGGGTAGGTAAACGGACAGTAGCCAACACAGTGTTGTCAACTCTAGCCAAGATAGTATTCCCGAATCCCGAACCATGAGTTGTGAAGCTCCATATGAAGCATTCATTGGTGAGAGGGAGAGTCAGAAAGGGGGATAAGTGGAAGGCATAGTTCTCAATATCCACATCCTGTCTGCTTATATACAAAAAAAGACGCTACCTCCCACCGACATCGACGCTACCTACGACATCATGACATAAAATTATGGGAGATTTCATTAAAAAAAAAAAAAATTGTATTGTTCTGGTACTCACCAATTAGTACTTTGTCATTTCTCCTTTCATATTAATAACCTCTTGCAGACGTCTAGGCATAGACCTAGCTAATTTTTCAAAATAGGATCTCTCCAGTAAAGCAAGAAGGATATGCGTTATGGTTGTGGTATGCCTGACAGTTCGCCTGTATATTTCTTTAATTGTCACTTTTCCTTCCCTTAGTGTCAATATATGGACCCTTTCCTCCTTGCTAGTTGTTGTAGCACCGTTGGCAATGCACTAGGTTAATTCTAAGGGCCACCAGAATCACGGGGTAAAGATTCAGTTTGAAAACAATCTGAGCACAAAAAAAGTCAGTGCACTGATTCCACCCAGGCAGACATAACTAGTACATTTTGAAATCTGTCAGCCAGTGGCCAGCATCAATAGGTTGTTAGGATACCGCCCTCTGCCAGACAGATTTCAAAATGTACTAGTTATGTCTGCCTGGGTGGAATCAATGCACTGACTTTTTTTGTGCTCAGATTGTTTTCAAACTGAATCTTTACCCCGTGATTCTGGTGGCCCTTAGAATTAACCTAGTGCATTGCCAACGGTGCTACAACAACTAGCAAGGAGGAAAGGGTCCATATATTGACACTAAGGGAAGGAAAAGTGACAATTAAAGAAATATACAGGCGAACTGTCAGGCATACCACAACCATAACGCATATCCTTCTTGCTTTACTGGAGAGATCCTATTTTGAAAAATTAGCTAGGTCTATGCCTAGACGTCTGCAAGAGGTTATTAATATGAAAGGAGAAATGACAAAGTACTAATTGGTGAGTACCAGAACAATACAATTTTTTTTTTTTTAATGAAATCTCCCATAATTTTATGTCATGATGTCGTAGGTAGCGTCGATGTCGGTGGGAGGTAGCGTCTTTTTTTGCCGACACTGTATGTGTTTTATTATTTTGACAACTTAAAAATAGTGTAGTTTTACTTTGTTTAGTTTTCATTTTAGAACACTTTGATATTGTTAAACACTTATTATTCAAATAATTGTCAACCACCACATAACATTTTATATTACAATATGGGTCTAATATCTTGTCCAGCCCCCCTGGGCCTCAATAACATTAATTCACTAACACGTTGGAAAGTAGGAATAGTGGAGGGGCGTGGGTCGATTCAGTTTTTCGAATCCTCAACCTACAAATAAAACAACGAGCCAGCAGTAATCGGAGAGACTGATTGTGGTCCTTGCAGCCAGCGTCTCGTATGCTAAGTTATGTGGGTTGACAATTATTTGAATAATAAGTGTTTAACAATATCAAAGTGTTCTAATATGAAAACTAAATAAATATAAGAAATAAAATACTGGGAGATAACAAAGTTGATACAGCTGTTGCTTCATCACGTCAAAGAGGAATGTGAGGTTTACTCCATGTCAAATATTTAAGAAGTCTACAGTTATCAGGGCCAGCCAAGCCTTCAGAAACAAGCGGAATATCATACTGTAGATATGATATTATACTCTATGTGATGGAATACACACGAGTTATGTTTATTTGTCTATAATGACATAAAGGAAATCACAGCAGTCTCACACCATATTATGTGCATAGGTCTTCAATTATATTATTAATTGTTATCAATAATTGGGGGCAAGTAGCAAAAATTCCCGTGGTGCCCCTGTTAATCTTCAGAGATCAATTATTACACAACGCACAAAGACGTTCTTATACCTGAGTTATGAAAAGGAAAAAAATGACTGACCTAAAGTTAATACGGTTTTGGCGCGACAACATAATTATGATGATGATGATTATAATAACTGCAATAACAAAGTAAAACTAAACTATTTTTAAGTTGTCAAAATAATAAAACACATACATAAGCAGACAGGATGTGGAGATTGAGAACTATACCTTCCACTTATCCCCCTTTCTGACTCTCCCTCTCACCAGTGAATGCTTCATATGGAGCTTCACAACTCATGGTTCGGGATTCGGGAATACTATCTTGGCTAGAGTTGACAACACTGTGTTGGCTACCGTCCGTTTACCTACCCTCTCTGACTCTGACTTCCACTGAGGGGGTACAGAAACTTTGGTGCGTGGCTGTACATATTATTATGTTTTTGGTGGTAAATCTGGGGCAACTGATTACTCCTAACTATTGCAAGCACCAGATCATCATATTAATTTTCATCTTAACCCAGCAGCGCATGGTACCCTTTTTTATTGGTAGATATGCTTCAATTTTACATATGTAATGGGTAATGACCTAAAACTGATAGCAATATAAGATTTACTAGTTTTCATTCATTTATAGTAAAAATATGAAGCGCCCATTTAAATGGGCACCATGGAGGCATGCTTTGGCGACAAAAGTTAAAAACTCATTCCAGTGAACACAATAGAGATATAAACAACACTATTCATCCCCTTTGTCTTTTAATACATTGCACTAAATACACTGAATACATTAAACTGAACAATTTGAACTAAATATATTGGAATATATATATATATATATATATATATATATATATATATATATATATATATATATATATATATATATATATATATATATATATATATATATATATATATATATATATATATATATATATATATATATATATATATATATTATTTGCTTGTGTAGTTTTTACTTTTTCATCTATTACTCCTTTGTATGATATTTGACCCAGCACTAAACATGTAAAGCAACATCACATTTTGTGCACTTGGGCTTGACATTTTTCTTACACACTCCACACCGACGCTGCGTATTACCCATCACAATGTTATGATCAGTTCTGTCATATCGCACACAGTCAGGAGTTTTCAAAGGCACAAACCTTGAAGGCTTTTCTGATGGCTTGAGCAGTACATTTACAATTTCCCTCAAAAAATCAAGCTGTGTAACCTTGTGAATATTTCTGTACATTAGCCAGTCATTGACAATGGTTGCATTGAGAAGAAATCTAAATAATGGAAAGTACCATGCACGCTTCCTGAATGCCACTCTGTACTTCCTCTCAATGATCAAACAAGTCAACCCCTCCCATACCTTTGTTGTATTGTTGAATTATGACTGGTTGTGGGAGACATACAACTTCTTTTTTCTTTTTTGACCAACGCTTGCATTTGCCCATAGCCAGAGAAACAGTGTCAGTTTTGTTAGTGGCCACTTACACATCACTATTATCATTCCATTGACATACAGCAATGTTCTTATCATTATCTCTATACATCTCTGCATATCCTCTTTCCTTTTTTTTCATGTTCAACAGCAGGGGTACATCTCTAACTTTATCCTTCCGAATGGTTCCTGTGAGATTGATGTCTGCTTTCCTAAATGACTCAAGTAAAGGCAGAGTTGTGAAATAATTATCAATATATCCATTGCTCCCCTTAGGAACAGTTCCCTTGGAGAGAGTTTCCACAACAGATTCACCGATTGTTAGACCTTCTTCATAACCAGTTTCCTTTCCTTCATAAAGTTTGAAAGAAATTAGAAGGCCTTCAGTAGAGCAAAGGCACCAAAACTTATACCCAAATCTAACTGGCTTTCCTCGAATGAACTGTTTGAGTCCATGTCGACCGTAATAAGGTTCCATGGCTTCGTCAATTGCCCACGTCACTGGAAGTGGCTGGGCTAGATTCATAAACTTCTTGTTAAAATGTTCAAACAGTGGTCGTACCTTGAATATTCTGTCTTCTGTGGGTTTCTTAGAGTTGTCCACAAAGTGCAGGCTTCGAACAATATCTTCAAATCTGTTGAGACCCATACCACTTTGGATAACAGCAAGACATCGTGTGTCAGCCTGCCTAGACCAGAAAAACCTTCTATTCGGGACTGAATTATATCCTGACAGAAGAAAAATCCCAAATACTTGATGAAGCTCATCAAGTGTTACAGACAACTCTTTCCCAAACTTTACTTGATGATAACAGTTAGTTTCTTCCCTAATCATTCCCATTATTTCCTCATCCCAAAAAACTTTAAAAACATCAACAGGTGTTAGTCCTTCATCTGACCAGCTATTTAACACTGAAGGCTTGTGTACCTGCTGCCCTGAAAAAGCAGTACCATCACACTGTTCAGTTTCACATTCTTCCCATGTGTATGTAGGCTTATGTTTTTTTTCTGTTTCTTCTTGGGTGGTTCAGTTTATACTTTAGTTTCCTTGTGTGTATTACATTCCTGATCTTCAGGAACAATAACAGGCAAAGACCATGATGAACAAGGCTCATGACATGAATTTCTATTTGTTTGTTCTATGTGAGGAGGTTTCGCTAAAATTCTGGCACCCAAAAGATTTACATTTTCTTCTCCAACGTCAACAATATCCTCACTTGGGTCATCAGCATCTGATTCTGCCCCATCATCAGGTGGCTCCAGTGCTATGTTGATCCCTGTAGTACCTTCCTCGTCTGGCAGTGAAAACAAGTATTGAACAGCATCCTCAACATTATTCAGAAACCTAAAATATTGAGAAAATTAAAGAAATAATAACTAATATGCATCATAATTACAGTATTTTGCACAATCAGTCCCATATATACCATATCTATACAGTATTTTACTCTTGGTAGCAGAAAACATGAGTATGTAATAGGAAATATCACTGAAAGCTGATTCACACTTGACCAAAATCTCATTTGTGCAGGTCCATCTCTCACAAGGCTCCATGATGCCCATTTGAATGGGCATTGATATTCATATTCTTGGAGTTACTAAGACATAAGGTCAATGGCCCAGCTATATCATTCATGCAATAGTGTAAGGCCTCCTCTCTTATAATGCACCTGTTAAGTAAAAATAAAAGGTATAAGACCTTAAGAATACTTATAACTTACATGTTGTGAGACATTTTGCAAATATTCGTCAGACCATCCTCTTCAACCACCATGCAGTTTGTTGTTTACATCCAGTATGAAAATGTGGCTGAGCCAGGACAAAACAATACCTTTTCTCTGTAGTTTGTATCAAAGAAAACTATAATTAGATGGAAAACTATGATATAGGAGGACTTTGAAAGTGACCAACTTTTCGCCCATTTAAATGGGCATAATGCGCTGCTGGTTAACAGATTGTATAAGACCACACTGCAATATTTTTGTCGGAAGGAACTGCTGGATAAATCCGAAATTTACACCTTTGATCCAGCTAACTACTAACCATGTATCATTAAGTTAAACAACATATATTTAGGTTCATATGTTTCTGGATTATTGCAAAAAGATTAATTTAACAGGAACATTAAAATGGTAGATGATGTGAAGGAAAGATGATTAAATTGTGTGTGGAAATTAAAAAAAGATTTTAATTAAATGACCCACTATGGCAAATGACATCATATTTTATTCCTGATAAATTCATTGACTCAAGATCGCGGGATATGATGCCTTCATTGTATCCTCTTGTAGAATGTTTACCAAGAATATATACCGGTGATATACAAGTCCTTGATAATGAATGGAGACATTTAGACAGTGTTCCATTGCCAATAGAAATAACAACAAATTCATGTGATCCTGTTTTGTTTTATACCAAAATTGGGAATATGACAGAAAATAACGAGTATCTGTTCAAAACTCTGGCCACGTTTTCTTTAAATATTTTAGCGCTGCCTGTAACAAACGGAGACACAGAAAGACTATTTTCTAAACTACATTTGATTAAAACAGATATAAGAAATAAGTTAAATATTAATTCTGTTAAATCATTATGTTATGTATCTGAAGCAGTCAGGGAACAAGGAGAGTGTTTTAGATTTAAAGTATCTGGTGCAATGATGGAATCCTTATAAATAGCCCATGTAGCCTACAATAAATATAATATTGTATATGTTTGTTCAATGTTAAAATTTTAATTGTTTATTAATTATATATTTTACAGTTATATTTCTTGTTTCAATAAAAAAAAACATAATGTTGTTTCCTATATAGTTTCCCTTTGTATATCCTTCATTTATAAACGAAAATCTGTTACCTTGAAATAAGTAATGTATAGGTGAAATCAAACAATAAACAATTACAAATATTTTTACAATAAAATATTTGAGTTTACACTCAAATTATTCTAAAATATAAAAGAATTGTATACACACAAAATTAATTACATTTGGTAACCGAGTGTTCAGAGTTGCCATTAAAGAACAGAAATATACTAGCGTGTACTAGTTGGCAACAGTATTCCACAGTGTTGTGTAAAAAACGCGGCAACACTGTTGCTGCCTTTGAGACCTAACTTAATGTCCTTTGGGGCCTAACTTAATGTCCTTTGGGACCTAACTTAGTGTCCTTTGAGACCTAACTTAATGTCCTTTGAGACCTAACTTAATATAAGGTGATTAAATTTAATATATATATACCTGGTCTATCCTATTATAATATATATAAGTGAATATAAGTGAAGAAATACAGTATAATATTCTATTCCTTTCTATAAAATGATTAAATTTAACACATAATATTATTTTATAATATATTCAAGTGAATAAAGAAGAATTACAGTATAATATTATATTTCCTTATATTAATGATGGGTAATTATCTATTCTATTGCCGCCACCTTAACGGAAACCGCTTTGCCAAGGTGGGGGGGCTTGTGTGTCTCTGAGACCTAGCGAGCTAGACTAGAGGGGGCTCTGGCCCCTACTCTGCCCCGAAAACGGGGAGAGAGGGCTTCCCATGCTAGGAAGGTCGCCAGTGAGAGACCAGACTATATAGTTCCCATCTTTCAGTTCTTCAACTGTCCCTCTTTTCATTTTATTTCCTTCCTGCTTGCTGTCACACCTCTCTATCACCTTTTTCTGGCGCTATAGACCTTGATGTTGCGGCGCCTAATATCCATCAATCAAGTATTCTATTGCCGTTGTCTATTATGATGTTTTTACCTTTACCCACTATTTTATATCATTCTAAGACACTCTTTTTCTATGGCATTATTTTCAGAATTGCCCCATTTCCAAGATAAGTCATATTCAAATGGAGCCTTTTCAAATAAGCCACACCTTACCTGACCTAACCTAACCCAGACCGCAGCAGACTACCGGGATCTAACCTCGGCAAACTACCGGGAACTAGCTAGATGTGGTAACACTGCTACAAAATGGCAATAGTCTAGATAAATACCTAAAATAATAAAACTTAACACATATATCCTTTTATAATATATACAAGTGAATAGAGAAGGAAAACAAGTCAACTACAACAATCAGATAGATAGTCTAGATAAATACCTAGTCTAGATAAATACCTAAAATAATAAAACTTAACACATATATCCTTTTATAATATATACAAGTGAATAGAGAAGGAAAACAAGTCAACTACAACAATCATCTCCCACATATAAGATAATTAAATTAACACAGGCTAAGTAAATCTGGTAAATATTGAAAGAATTGCCGTTATTGTGTACAGTTTTTCTACCTTCATTACCCACTTATTTAGACCATTCTAAGACTATTTTCTTTTATGACATTTCCTCCGCATGTTATTGCAAGATATTCAAATATTCAAAAAATTAACCTGACCTTCCTAACCTAGCTTAGACCAGAGCAGAATATAGGGACTTAACCTGGTCAAACTGCCAGGAAATAACCATGGTAAAGTACAGGATATGACCTTTACAAAATACTGGGAACTAGCCTGATCTGTCAACACCATTAGAATAGTCCAAAATAGTGGGTAATGATACTAAAATATACAATATACCCAATATAATATTATACTGTAAAAACACATATCTTTCTTACTAAAGATTTCCGTGGAGGGGAACAACTCATGAATCTAGAGGACGTTTTTGTTGACACATTTAGGGTCTTATAATCAATATAATATTATGTTGAAAACAACTCAATGAATCTATAGGACTTTTTTGTTGACTCATATAGGGTGTTATCTCATACACAATATACGGTAATATTATACTCTATATAACACTGAACTAGAACCACTTACCATAAAACAAATATTGTGGACATTAATTTGAATAGTTTGGGTGCCCCTTCGGCCCCAACCAATCCTATACAGTTGTTCACCTGTCCCTTCGTTCCTTTTATTTCCTTGGTACTTGCTGTCCCATCTTTCTATCCCTAGACTTTAGGTAACTATATAACAACACTGAACCACAATATACACCAGTCAGGACCTATTATTATTATTTACAATACAGAACCATAGGATACTCCAGTCCCTATTAGGCCTATTATTATATACAACACACGATTCACCAGTCCCTATTATTATTATCATTATTATATATAACACTAAATAACACAATACACCAAGTCCCTATGTTATTATTTACAACTGAACCATACGATACACCAATACAGCGAACCATATAATACACCAATGCTTATTATTAATATATACAACACTAAATAACACTACACACCAGACTCTATTACTATTAGAATTACTTATGATAGGAATATTATTAAGGGGGATAGCTAACAAAACTTGCGCACTTGAGTTAACCACATTTGGGATAATCGCAAGGGTCAGCACCACTGGAGTGCAATGGTGAGCCTCGCCCTGGGAAAACCGCCTTTATGATCACGGTATCTCCTGTGCCAGGTAAGTATGTTATAGTAATTATTATTTAAGGTTTATTGAGCATTACAATATATTATACATATACATATATCACAGAATTACACATACAATATACATGGAATACACAAAGCGGGCATCAGCCCGCCGATGGGAATTGGGTGTTCCCGTGCTGGGTTGCATGGTGGTGTGGCGAGAGGTGCTGTGCTCGCAGGTGGCTAAAAGGTGAGCTGTGGTGTGGTCAACGGGGCGGGCGGGCCGCCCTGAGCACCTGCAGCATCAGGTCAGTGGGTGTGTGACGAACAAGGAGGGCGGCCCTGGCCTGGCGGCTGCTGAGAAGTCCCCAACCCTCAGGCTGGGCGGCGGTTGGTGGTAGCGGTGCTGATCTGAGAGCAGCCGTGGTCGGGCAGGAAACGAGGTAGTGTACTAGCGTGTGGCGACTGTGCTTCCCGCAGTGGTCACACTCCCGCCCCTGGAAGCCGTCGTACAGCTCCTCCCTGGTGCAGTATCCCAGCCTTACATGCTGCAGCAGTACACCGTCTGACCTAGGCTGTTGCTGGGAGGCGTCCAGTGACTGGTAGTCGGTGGCGGCGGCGTACCAAGCCGCCTGTCTTTTCCTCACTTCCAGTTGCCGGTGTGTGTGGTGGGCGTGCTGGGCTGCGGCACGCTTGGCGTGTGCCTTTACTTGGCGCAGACTGGGGAACACGTGCCTGGTCACCTGGGGGCCACCAGCAGCTCTCTTGGCAGCTGCATCAGCAGTTTCATTGCCTCGTACTCCAACGTGGCTAGGGATCCAGTTGAGCTTCACCTGCCGCCCCTGTGCGGCGATGCTCTGGAGGATACCCAGGATGGTGGTGATGAGGCCCACGTTGTCTTTGGGATGTGGCTGCTGGAGGGCCTGTAGCCCTGCTCTGGAGTCTGTGTGCAGCATCACGGTGGGCTCCTGTTGGTGGTGAGCATGCTCCAGAGCCAGTTGGATGGCCACCAGCTCTGTCTGTAGGGTGGAGCAGTGACTGGAGGTCCTCTCGCACAACTCAGTCCCTCTGGTGATGGCAGCAGCACCCGTTCTACCACTGTCAGGATCGACTGAGCCATCGGTGTAGTACACTGCACTGTCTGGTTCAGTGACTTGTGCAATGGCCATGAGGGCATGCTGCCGCATCTCTTCTGTGAGGCACAGCGACTTGCTGGCGGGCAGCTGCGTGGCGGAGAAAACTGCCACGGGGGGCTCCCAAGGGGCTGGGGCACGGTAGGTGGGGGTAGGGAGGTCCGCCTGCGGCCAGTCCTTTGTGTGGGTCAGGGTGGCTTGAAGCAGCCACGGGTTACGGCATAGAGTGTCGACACCCTGGGTGGCCACCAGCCGCAATCTCCTCTGTGTCACACCCTCCGCGTCACGCTGCAGCACCCTCGATATGCGGCAGGCTGTGATGTGCTGCACCCTGGTGGTGTGGGGTACCAGGCTGGTCTCACTCTGCATGACGCATGCACTGGTCCACCTCGGAGCTCCCAGCATGGTCCTCATGGCGGTGTTCTGTACTACCTCGAGCCGCTCCTGCTGGTTTGGGGAGAGTGCTAGGAGGACGAGGGCGCTGTAGTCCACCAGGGAGCGTACTGCCTGCACATAGTACAGGCGTAAGACGGAAAAAGTGGCACCTGCGGTGGGTCGCGTCATGGCCCGCATCACACTCAGCCTGGCCTGCGTCCTCTCCCTCAGGTAGGCGGCGTGGGCTGTGAAGGACAGCCGCTTGTCGACCCACACACCGAGGTACTGATAGGAGTTGGTCCAGGCCAGATTGATTCCTTGGACGTGGAGCTGTCATGCTGGGTCCACCGCCTTTAACATCATGGCCCGGGTCTTCTCTGCAGATATCTTGAGCCCCAGGTCTTGGCACTTCTCGCTGATGAGGTCAAGCTCTTGTTGTGTTTTTCTGAGCTTGTTGCCCCTTCCTGTGACCATGAGGGCGAGGTCGTCTGCATAGCTCAGCAAGACGGTGCCGGTATGGAAAGGTAGGGCTACCAGTTGCTCCATCAGCAGGTTGAAAAGTAGGGGGCTGAGGATGCTGCCCTGGGGTGTCCCATTTTCCATCTCTTGGAAGCTCGACTTGTGACCCTGGCACGGCGGTGCTGCAGGAAGTCGCGAAGCCACGCCAGCATCCTTCCTCGCACCCCTTTCTTCACAAGTGCATCGAGGATGGCATGGGGGCTGGCCAGTTCGAATGCCTTTTCCAGGTCGATGAAGACAGCAACGGTGGGGCGGTGGTTGATATGAGTCATCAGGGCGAGGATACTGTCTGCTGTGCTCACTCCGCGGGTGTAGCCAAATATGTGTGGGTGAGAGGGCCCTATGTGCCACTGTAGCCGAGCTAGCACCATTTTCTCAGCTGTTTTTTAAAGTTCTACCACACCCAGACCCATCGGTTCTACATACATTCAGTACAACAACAAACACTTTATGCTATTATTTACCAATATCTATTCAATATTATATTTATTGATCATATATATAATGAATTATTAATTTAATGCATACTGTATGAGAGACTTTATAAACAGAATCTTACTGAACTAAAGCACAGATACAACACTACACTGCTCCAATATAAGTTATGATACACACTACGAAAAGAGTCGGAGAGAATTTTAGTGACCATTGATAAGCATGAATGTAATAATGTAATAATACAAACAAGTTATTGAACTACAATAATAAAAGACTAGATGTAAAACAATTGGTCTACCCCTCACACTCAGAGGACCAAGAAGTCTTCAATTATAACAGTTTACCCTAATATATGAGAGGACGAGTTTTCTCCAATTATTGATCTGCTTGTTATTCATTGTAAGTTAATTTAAAAGAATCTCACTTCAACGAAAGCAAGAACATACATAAAGCAAATACACATATCCTACTATCTGATGACGTTAATGAAACTAACAATATAATATAAAGGTAAATAGAATAAAAGAGTATATTTACTTTATAACCCGTGACTTGGTCGAAGGGAAAACTAATAAATTATGTATATAAAAAATATATTATAGTGTTTACAAAACTAATTAAGGAAACCAGACATCTGAAATACATATTTCCTCATTTAAATAAACACAAAACATGGTATTAGGAGACATAAATATACAACTATTTTTGGATATGACACCTAAAGCTAAAATGACACAACAACCACATTTTTACAGTGTCAGAGTGCCATTGCTATCCGGATGGTTAATACCTTGATGTGGTTTACAAACGTACAGTACACTCTACTTTTAACTAATATTAGTATCGCTTGTCGGCACATTATGCGTCCAGACTCTGTGCAGTCCAGACCTCGTCCTCGTTCTCTGCATAGCGCCAACAGTTTCCACGTATTGTCCGTTTGAGCTACCTTGGGTTCCGAGGCCTGTTGCCAGCAATACTCTGTTGTCTCTTTGCTTTTGTAAAGTAAAATAGTAACGTAATTTGCAGCGTTTTGCTGCACTGCTGTTGTGCACCTTCTGTGTTTTGTCTTTGCTTGAGGACATCATGTAGTGCATGCTAGCTAGTAGATAGTTGTTCCCTACACCAGACCCGCAGCACTCGTTGCCTCAGGGGTAATCCCTGTGGTAGTGGGGCCCAGTAGTCTGGTTGTCATTTGGGCACCTCTTTTTCTCCAACTACTCTTTTTCTTCCATATTTTCCGCGACCTCTTGGGCCTACGGTTGTCTCATATTTCTGAGCAACGGTATTCGATTGGGAGGTGGGTTCTGACTACACCACCCCTCGCATTAGGCAGGTTCGGTGGTGGGAAAGTTCCTTCCGCACTAGCTCCGATCCCCTAGCTGGTACTGGAGTACGCTGCCAGGCTACCACTAGGGAGGGTTGAGAAGGTTACTTTTATTTTTCCCTAAATTATTGTCCTTATTTTAGGGGGTTGATACAATAGTTAAGGGAGTTAGGAGAGGGTGAGTGGAGAGAGCTCGGACCTAGTCCGATGTCCCGAATGGCTGATCCCCCGACTAGCCTTCCTCCTCCTCAAGGAGGGAGGCTGACGACCAATGACCATCCTAAGACCACGGCAGACAATATTGGAACCCCTACGGCTGACAGACAAAGGCGACAAGATATAGATATTCCTTCCCTGAATGCTCGTTATGTGAATGTACGTTGTGTTGATGAATCTCAATCTCTCAGGACTGTTAACCCATTTATCATCAAAAAGGTCCTTGATGGTCAGGTGGGTGGCAGTCTGGAATTTGCTAAGAAATTGCGAGATGGTAGTCTCCTGGTTAAAGTGCTCAACTCTTCCCAGGTTAAGGATTTACTTAAACTGACGCAGATTCATTCTTTCAAGGTGAAAACCACCATTCCAGTTGGGTCAAATACTTGTATGGGTGTCATATTCCATAGGGATTTGGCTGACCTGGATGATGCAGACATACTTGACGGAATGAAGGACCAGGGCGTTGTGGAAGTACGAAGTATGACCAGGATGAGAGAGAACAAGAGAGAGAAATTTGGCCTATGTTTCATGACTTTTGCTGCTGCTCAGATACCGGATACTGTTAAGATTGGATACGAAATTGTTCACGTTAGACCTTATATTCAGAAACCCATGCGTTGTTTCAGGTGCCAAAAATTCGGACATACAGCATTGAGGTGTTTCACTAAAAATTCAGGAGAATTCATTTTTGGTAAATGTGCTGGAAGTCACGAGACGAGTTTATGTTCAGAGACAGTGTTCAAGTGTGCCAATTGTGGCGGCCCCCACCAGGCAGGTGCAGGTATCTGCAGAAGTCTGATTGTGGAGACCGAAACAATGGCATACATGAAGGCTCATGATATCAGTTATGGTGAAGCAAAGAGGAAGGTGGAGGGGGTTGCCCAGGTTCCCACCGTATCCTACGCCGGAGCTGTAGCTGGCTCATCTAATGCTCCTGCTGTAAATGACCTCTTGGAACTTCTTAAGGCTAAAGAAAAAGAAAATCAAGCATTAACAGATAAAGTAAATAGTTTGGAAACTACAGTAGTTGAACTGAAAGTATTAGTTGCACAACTTGTTGAATCAAACCAACAACAAAAACAGAAACCCCACAAGGCAAACGAAACCGTTAAGAATAAACAAGCTCAATCTCATGTTCTCGCTCAGGTGACTCCCACGAAGCATGTATTTTGGACTCAGACAGCTCGTCGTGCGTCGAGCTGCTCGAGGTCTGGATCTGTGACTCGTGGAGAGGCACAGGCGATGGAGACTATCATCTCCAAATCATCCCGTGGGAGGTCCCCGGGAAGTGCTGAGGAAGAGGAGGGTACTCCTTCCCAGCACAAAAAGGTTCGCCAGGACGAACACGATAATCTTCGCGCTGACCATAGTACAATGGAACTGTCGAAGTCTTAGAAGTAGATTAACCCTTAACGTCCGGACCGCGGTCATAGACGGCCCCAGGAAGCCTCCGGGTGGTGTCGTACACCCGTGCCATGTGGTGACCGGGCGAGATGAAGCACCGCTATTGCCAATGTCGGCATTTGCGAGCCCAATTTGGCGGGTTTTTTTTCACTTGGCTATACTTCACCACCATCCCTACAAATCACCATCGTCAGTCAGTGTGTTACTGACTGTAAACATGGATGTATGTGGATTAGATTTCTCGTGCGTGTCCGATTCTGTGGTGCGCCACGCTTACTTACAACACTGACTGCCACCCGCGCGGGCCACGTTCAGTTGTCGTCAGAGCCACGCCACCTAAGCGAACACGGCCGCGCTCACACGAAAAAGTACCCTTCATTCCTCACTTACTTTCTCGGCAACGGAGAGTCGTAGAGAGCTGGGGTTGGTTTTATTGGAAAGAGGAAGAGTTGATGGTGCTAACAAGACCAAATTTAAGTTGTTCAGTATCGTAGTTTAGACGTACAGAGTAAGTGGAATAGAGCGATTTTGGAAAAATCGGCCAAAAGCGCCCGGCCACACAGTAGGGAAAGTAAGACTGGCCCCGGACTGACAAAATGGCTTTCCATAGTTATCCCGTCGCGGAGGGGTTAAATGAACTTAAACTTTTGGCCTGTACTTACGCTGCCGACATTATTGCCCTTCAGGAAACTCATCTGGATAACCGGGTTGAAGACGAGGTTATCCAGCTTCGGAACTACGAGTTAATTAGGAAGGATCGAAACGGGAGGGGGGGGTAGCTCTCTACATCCGCCGTTCCCTCCCTTTCACTGAGGTGCCATCTAATTTCCCTCTGGAGTCTGTCGCCTGCAGAGTGAAATTCGGTGGTACCTACCTGACTGTCTGTTCTGTCTACTATCCTCCTGATACAGTAACTTATGATGATGTTTTTGATCTGCAGGACAGTGTGCCCTGTAGAAAATTAATTGTAGGTGATTTTAATGCACATCATACGTTATGGGGTTTCCTGCGGGATGACAGGAAGGGGGAACAGATGGCCAGGCTTATCAGTAATTCCGGTTTGATTCTTTTGCACGACGGTAGTCCGACGAGAGTTGATGATAATACCGGTAATTTTAGCGTCCTTGACCTATCTCTGGTCTCCCCATCAATTGCCACTTCTTGCCAGTGGCTACCTATTGATGACTCATTGGGAAGTGACCATTTTCCTATTTTGATTAAATATAACAGCGACACTGTTAAAGAGCCTTCAGCACCTAAATTTAACGTAAAAAAAGCAGACTGGGTGTCCTTCACAAAGAGTCTCAATATTGAAATTGTTGGAGAAACCATTGATGATAAAGTAAATAACATTAACCCCTCCGCGACGGGATAACTATGGATAGCCATTTTGTCAGTCCGGGGCTAGTCTTACTTTCCCTACTGTGTGGCCGGGCGCTTTTGGCCGATTTTTCCAAAATCGCTCTATTCCACTTACTCTGTACGTCTAAACTACGATACTGAACAACTTAAATTTGGTCTTGTTAGCACCATCAACTCTTCCTCTTTCCAATAAAACCAACCCCAGCTCTCTACAACTCTCCGTTGCCGAGAAATTAAGTGAGGAATGAAAGGTACTTTCTCGTGTGAGCGCGGCTGCGTTCGCTTAGGTGGAGTGGCTCTGACGACAACTGAACGTGGCCCGCGCGGGTGGCAGTCAGTGTTGTAAGTAAGCATGGCGCAACACAGAATCGGACACGCACGAGAAATCTAATCCACATCCATCCATGTTTACAGTCAGTAACACACTGACTGACGATGGTGATTTGTAGGGATGGTGGTGAAGTATAGCCAAGTAAAAAAAAAAACGCCAAATTGGGCTCGCAAATGCCGACATTGGCAATAGCGGTGCTTCATCCTGCCCGGTCACCACATAGCAGTGGCGTACGACACGATCCGGGCGCTTCTTGGGGCCGTTTATGACCGCAATCCGGCCATTAAGGGTTAAAGATAGTATTCTCAAAGCCGCAACGGCAACAATTCCTAAGACTTCGATAGATAGCGCAAAGCATAGAGTTCCTTGGTGGACGCCAGATTGCCGCAAGGCACTGTGTGAGAGAAATAGGGCCTACAGGCTTTTCAAAACTCGCATCAGTGATGAGAATTTTCGCAAGTATAAACTTGCGAGAGCTAGGGCTCGTAGAACCATCAAACAAGCCAAACGAGACTCCTGGCGAAGCTTTGTCTCTACTATTAACTCTGAAACATCTATCTCTAAAGTCTGGTCCACTGTTAAAAAGTTAAATAAATAGAAAATTTCAATTAAAATCACAACATCAATCATAATAACGTCAATCATGACGAGCCTAGAGACATTACTAACGCCCTCGCCAGGCAGTTCTCTTTTGCTAGCAGCTCTGACAATTACCATCCAGCTTTCTTGCCTCTCAAGGAAGCATCAGAGCTGCAGCCTATTAACTTTGCCACAGGAGATGAATTGGATTACAACTGTGATCTTACAATGCAAGAGCTTGTTCAAGCCCTAGGAGCCTGTAGTGGGTCATCCCCAGGACCCGATGAGATTCGGTATGAGATGATAAAGCATCTTGATCATGATTCCATGATCAAGATGCTGCAAGTGTTTAATGAAATTTGGAGGGGTCATACCTTTCCAAATTCATGGCACTTTGCACATATCATTCCCATACCGAAAGGAGGGGGGGACCCCAGATCGACTTCGTCGTATCGCCCTATTGCTCTCACAAGTTGTTTATGCAAGGTCATGGAACGAATTGTTAATCGTAGGCTATTGCATTTTTTAAATTCCAGGAACTTGCTGGTTGACGAGCAGTGTGGCTTCCGCAAAGGTCGCCAGACGCTCGATCAATTAGTAAGCCTGGAATCTCACATTCAAGAGGCATTTGCCAAAAAACAGTTTTTAGTTGCAGTATTTTTAGACATAGAAAAAGCCTACGACATGACCTGGCGACATGGCCTCCTCAGGAAACTACATGCGATGGGATTACGCGGTAATCTGCCCTTTTTTGTTCAAAATTTCATGTCTGACAGAACTTTCACTGTCAAGTTTTTTTTCGGATACAGTCACTTTCTCGGACACTTTTGTCCAGGCAAACGGGGTCCCCCAGGGAAGTGTTCTGTCTCCGACCTTATTTTTATGTATGATTAATGACATTCTACCAGCTCCTCCTCGAAATCTTAAATACTCACTGCATGCTGATGACTGTGCAATATGGCACTCCAGCCATAGTGCACAGTTTTCGGCAACTCGAATTCAATCGGCACTGGATTCGATCCATAATTGGGGCCTACAGTGGAGTTTTAAGTTTTCAATTAGAAAAAGTGTAGGGGTTATTTTCACTCATAGGAGAAAACCAGACGTTCGGTTGACCATGGGTGGAAACCCCCTACCTATTCAAAATTCAACTAGATTTCTTGGACTGATTTTTGACAGTCGACTGACATGGACTTGCCATGTCAGTCAGTTAAAAACTAAATGTTTAAAAGCACTCAATTTACTTAAATGCATTTCTGGTACAAAATGGGGAGCAGATAGGAAGTCTTTGTTAATGCTATATAAATCCCTGATCAGATCTAGAGTAGATTATGGGTCCATAGTGTATGGTTCGGCATCTGAGTCTGTGTTGAAAGGTTTGGATGTTGTGCAGAATGCTTGTTTGCGTGTGTGTCTTGGAGCCCTACGTTGCACTCGAATCAAGCGTCTAGAGGTGGAGTCACAAGTGCCTCCCCTCCGTCTAAGACGAGACCAACTAATGTTAACATACTTCGCTAAGAAAGCCAGGGTGCCGAGTCATCCTCCCGGTAATGCCTTGCTGCGGTAACCGCACCCAGGGGGCCATGGCGTTAGGCCCCTGGCAGAGGGACCGAGTCATCCGTCCGGGAACCCCTGCACCCTATGGGGCACTGGCGTTAGGCCAAGGGACACCAGGCCCGCTGTTTGTATTCCCGGGGAGCCGAGTCATCCTCCCGGTGGTGCCTTTTTGCGCCTGCAGCCGGGGGGCCATGGCGATAGGCCCCTGGAAGGGCCAAGTTATCCGCCTAGGGGACGCACGGCCCCGGAGGGCACTGGCGTTAGGTCCCTTGTGTCGGTATAGACTTATCAACAATCGATTCCCTGGTTATAGTGAATATTGCACCCTGGGTAATACCCCCTTTTATTTGTGTGGAATCCTGGTTACCAGGGGTTAAATTCCAGGTGCCGGAGGTGGAGGTACACCAGAGGTTTCGTGAGATAATTGTCAAACATCTTTCTTACTTCCAACTGTATACCGACGGGTCCAAAACGGATGAATGTGTGGGTGCGGGTGTATGGTCGCATGAATGTCAGTTAAGATTCAGACTGCCGAATCATACATCTATTTTTCTTGCTGAATTATTTGCTATAGATAAAGCTTTAGATTTTGCCCTATCGACAACCCACGATAGGATAGTCATATTTACTGATTCATTAAGTTCACTTAAAGCTATTAAATCTTTGAATACAACTAACAATGAAATACAGGGTAATATCATTAGTAAGCTATTTAGTGCCAATAAATTGATCAAGTTAATATGGGTACCATCACATTATGGTATCTATGGTAATGAACAAGCTGATAAATTAGCAGGGTTAACTGTTGATCTGGACCTTAGCATAGTCCGTACGGATCTCAGGTGATTTGTCTCTCTCATAAAATTTAAAATTCATCTCCTGTGGCAAAGGCAGTGGACCAGATTAGACATCAGAAATAAAGTTAAACTTTTGATTGAACCCTGAGCTACGTCATCCTGGCGTAGTCGCAGGGATGAAGTGGTGGTGGCTCGGTTAAGGGTCAACGCCACCAGGCTAACACACTTAGAGCCCTATATCAACAAAGATTTTCCACCAATGTGTACACAATGTGACACAGTTATGTCACTAAATCACTTACTACTTTATTGTGACAAGTATGTCAACCAGAGAATCAAAATTATAAGATATTTTCAACTTAAACATCTAGCTTTTACTTTTGAAAATATTCTATCTGATGATAAGAATATTATAGACAAACTGCTCTGTTTTCTGAGGGAGACAAAACTTTATGTCCTTATATAAATTGATAGAATAAAATGGATTATACTGGCTTAATGACCTTTGACTATATGTCGCTGGTTGATAGCCATAAATCCAACAAACCAACCAAGCTTCTCGGCCTTTTGGCTAAGATCAAAGTGTAGTATCTGTTCTTATCAGCTTAATATCTGATACGATCCCCATGTGGGATCTAAGATATTAATCTGGTTTTTGGACCATGGCGAAGTGCTAGGGGCTTGCTCCACCTTTGCCACGGATCGGCCCGGTATTGCAGTACCTCCGGGATCGGTCCACTCCCCTCGGGGAGAATATTAAACTATCATCACTACTAATATCCTTAAATGAAACAATCTCCATGTTATGCATCATTGTGAAGTGCTGTGGAATTCTGCCCTCCACAAAGGGCAAATGGACGACGGGCACTGGGAGCTGTGTGTATAATTCTCTCACTTTTAAACAGTGGTGCCAGATCAACCAGTCCCCTTCCAGGCAGTGGGCACAGGTAGGTGTACCTGTGACTTGGACCAGACGGAAAGTGTAGTCAGAGCTGAGGTAAACATCAGGTAATGTTGGCCAGTGGGCTAAACTTGGTGTGTAATTATCCTTCACTGTCTGGGCAGACATGATTTCAAGCCAGCTATAGTTTGATACAAATATGAAGCCAGTTTGGGCGGCAACCTTCCTACTATACAACGGTGCCATGTCTCTACATCGAGCAGTGCTTGCGAACACAAACGAGCTGTTCGCCTGTTGACGGGCTTATCGCTTGTGCATGCGACTGGCACACTTGTTGTGGTGTCCAAACGAACGTGTCTGACCAGTCACAGCCGGGCAGGAGCCAGAGCAGATGGTCGAATGGGTCGTGAGAGGTAATATAACTATTGGTGCCTAATAAGAAGAACGCAAGTGTATAGCGCTGTGTAGCATAATAATTGCTATATATGTGAGGAAGAAAAAGAACACAGTGCAGAAAGACAAATGGTGTAAAGACTGGCTAATACTACTAGACTCGGCAGATTTTCTCAAAAGACGCTTATTTAAACATGAATGAAGCATTTTTGGGGTAATGGTCGGTAAATGGGTTTTTATGAAGGATTTGGGTATGCTGAACACGGCCCAGGTGTTTATCCTGCCATCATCCCCCTACTTAGGTCAATTAGCAAAGGTTAAAGGTCAATGAGTGCAAATCTTTACAAATTCTCATATTTGTATTTTTTCTTTCAGGTTATGCATATTTAGGCATGATTTTGTTTTTTAAGAAGTGTTTCTGTTGTTAGGCTAGTTATCCGCCGCCTAATTATGTCATTTAAGGGGTCAAAGGTCATTGAGTATATTTTTCTGAAAATATTTTAAATCATACACTCTCCATAAAGTAGGATCACTATCAAATGTGGAAAGTGTGATTTTCTTGTTAGAACTAGCAGAATTAACAGAACTATTAATTTGTTTAATTTGTCTTTCAACTCCCACATCACATTTTCTATTTTTTCTAAATTCTCTTCATCCTCTAAATAGTTTGAGACAAGTATTCACTTTCGTCCTTGTAATGTGATTCCATCTGATTTCTGCAGATGTTAAATTAGTTTATTGCTAATTAATCTGGTAAATGAATCAATCTTTGCTCACACTTCCTTTCTTTCAGCAGATGCTAGAAGGACATCTAGGAATTTAATTTTACTGCTCATAATACCTTTAATCCCCCTTTACGCATTTTTAATTGCGATAATGAAGCCATATTGATAATTATTGGTTTGGTCTGGGAGTTATTTTAATCAAATTGATCCTTCAAAGCTGTGACCTATTTAGGCCAAAGTTTTAATATACTGTGTTAAGGGGAGCGTTACCCATGAATTTTAGTGCAAAATTGAAAAATAGATTTTTTTTTTTTACCTTAGTAACACTGTCTATAATTGGTAAGTCATCTGGCGAAGTTTTATTACTGTAGAATAAATATTTCCATAGTTATAGATTTTTCCCCCCCACCACCATCCCCTACTCCACCCAGCACTTACAGGGTCATTGTGGCTAGAGACCCTATATAGGGTCTCTAATTGTGGCTACCGATAGTCCATGAAATAACTGGTTATATATTACATTTCAATCATGTGAATTATATTCATTGCTATTCAATAACAATAAATAATCTTTCATGACCGGAATGGTCGGCGATTGAAAAGATTACTTTTCCCTTGTTTTCTCAAAACTACTGTAGGTAAAAAAAACTTCTTTTTGTAATAACTTTTTTATTTATGGAGCAATTTCAAAATTAAAGATATCATTGGTAAGAGAAAAAAAATAGCTACGAAACTGCAAGATCGAATTTTGATCTGTCCCCCCAAAATTTGACAGTAAATTGTAATTTTTTTTTATAAAAGTTAAAAAAATATGAATATTGAAAAATCCTCTTGCTGTATTGTTGAATGTTTCCTGTTTTTTCCAATGGTACCAAAATCTTTGAAATTGGTCCACAAATAACAAAGCTATTACAATTTCAAGTTTTTTCAAAATGTCAAAATCAAAGATGGGTCGGTCCGATTTTCTTCAAAAGTGTATTTATTGTTCTTAGACAAGGTATACATAACCAGTGAAAAAATAATGAAAATCCATTAACCCCTAAAGACCGGTTGACGAGATAGACCATCTTACGGTGGAAACCGGGCCACATCATATACCATTACAGCGATTTAGCGCTATTTCGCGCCATGTAGGGCTAGTTTTTCTTGTCGTTGGGCGAGAAAATACACTCACAATATCGATCCGCTACCCACTCAGTCGATTCTGGGACCCCACGATGGCTGGGCGATTTTTAAGTAATTGCCCTTGTCCGAATTTGTGCTCTAACGATCGTAAGACAATACCGTAGTGAATATATGTACGTGTGTGACACCATGATATTCCTACAAGGTTACAAATTATTATTTAGTGTATAGATCATGACACACGATACATAATGGGGTAGTAATAAGAAAATAACACCACAAAACACGCCCATACAGACACAATTGATAGTAAATATACGTGTTTCCTACGGTACAAGTCGGTTTGTTTATCATTTTCTAAGTGACAGTTACACGATGATATATTCCTACAAGTGTTCATACTATTTTTAGTTTTGAAATCATGACATACGATACATAATAGTAGTAATACGAATGAGTTGACAAGGGAGTTACGCGGGAAACTGTACACTAAGCCGTGGTCGAGTCTATTCCGCCCGTAGACACAGACACACTGCAGATTCGCGCGCAGACATGGTCTACTTAAACTCGTCCTATCTCCAGAACTATTCATCGTACAGCCCTTCCGATGGTACCATTGGAAAGAGGAAGAGTTGAAGGTAAGGATGGAATAATTTTAAAGTCAGTACACTATATAGGTTAAGAGTGTGAGCGTTGTGAATATAGGGCAAATCGAGGAATTTTGACGCTAGCGGCAGGGTAGAAATGTCGAGGCAGGGACTCCCCCTCCCGGTCTGCAGGGGTTAATAATTACGATTTATTGGTTTTATGGGTAACTCTCCCCTTCACATGATGTTTACTAATATTAAATTTAAATTTTGAAGCACTAGTTATGACACTAATGAAAATATACTTTAAATTTAAAAACCCAAACTAAACTAAGTTACAAATATCCAGCACCAAAAACAATATACCTCCCCCTTCGGGACGGTATAATTAATTTTTTACTCTTCCTCGACTGACTCGACTCCACCCTCCCGAGAGCCGGTGTAGCAGTAGGACACTGCCTGTCACGGGAACATCTCACTGCGCATGCGTGGAGGTTTGAAGGTGCCAGGCGCATGAGTCACGATGGCAAGAGAGCAGCAATGCCAATTTAGCAAACATTTGCACTTCTTTGCAGAAGTTGATGACAGAAAGCTTTATTTGAGCTAGACAGCCAAGAAGAGACAGAAAATATAAAGAAATATTGTATGATATGTGGATAATAAGTATAAACAAAGAAGAAAATTAGAATCAGGAGAAATTTCTAACCAACACAGAGAAGAAAGAGGATGACAGGGGTGGCCGTTGAAAAGGTTATCTCCCAAAACAGTGATTGTTACACTGATACACTCGCAGTGACTCCGACTCGCTCTTGCACAGTTACTACCAAGGATAATCGTCTATTATTCTTGCCTCTTGTTGCCAACAGGCTGGTTACTACTGATTGATCATCATGTCTTTGACGTAAGTAAGCTATTTATTTTCATTTATTAAGTCTATGGTATGAGTAAACCATTACGTGTTTTATGAGATAACTAACTTGTTGAGCACGCATGGTATTTTCCATGATTTATCACCCATCAAACCCTTGGATTTATTCACTATTATGTCACCACAGACTGGGACAAGAGGCCATAACTCTAAAATTGTTGTTCCTAGAGCAGAAACAGAAGCACCAAAACGATTCTTTACACATAATAGAGTCATTCAGCAGCACTGGATTTGATTGATGGATATTAGGCGCCGCAACATCGAGGTCCTATAGCGCCAGAAAAAGGTGATAGAGAGGTGTGACAGCAAGCAGTAAGGAAATGAAAAGAAAAGAGGGACAGTTGAAGAACTGAAAGCTAATGGCTGGGGCCGAAGGGGCGCCAAAACCCTGTAAGTATTGCCCACATTAATTAATATGGGCAATACCCCTCTACGGGGCAGCAGCACTGGAACTCCCTCCCCCATGATGTAGTAAATGCTCCAACTATCTCAAAATTTAAATCAAAACTAGCTCATGCCCTCCATGATAATCTATTCCTGCCATAAATTGCCTTGGGAATATTTTTACAAGTTGCCACAACTCGATTTCAAAAATTTTACTATTACCAGTGTTTATATTTCACTATTACAAACAACTTTTCTATATACCATTTCTTCTGCAAATGCAGCATAACAGTATGTACCTCTTATAATTGAAGTGGACCTCTAAGGTTAAACACAATCACTGTGTTTGTACTGTTGTTTTATTCTCTTATTTTTTTTATATATTTATTTACTTTAGGTATGATAATTAAATATATACTTATCACATGGACAGCCAAATTTTATATTATTTTGTAGGAGCTGCCGTCTCTGACATCTCTAGATTGTGGTGTTGAAACTAGACAGTCAAGTAATGTACCAAATAGAAAAATTACTCTCCCATCTCCTCGTTAATTTGTCTTACCCTCATGGGTGGTATATAAAGTAGGTATGAATGGTACACAGATAATGGACTTTTTCACCCAGATGGATAATTGAGATAATTGAAATAAGTTTATACCTACGGAAACATAACTCTTAATATTTATGAGAAAATTAAATGTTAGGAGCTTCTTTAATTCTGTAATGTATTAAATCCTGTTTCTTAGTGGTAGGGAACTGCATTTACCGTATGTTTATAAAAAGTAAAAGTACTAGGTTTACTATATTGTATATTTTAATATAACCCACTATATTGGGCCATTCTAAGACATTTTTCATATATGGGATTTTTCCCGGAGTTATTACAAACATAATTTAGAAATTAATCTGACCTCAACTAACTTAACCTAGACCACAATAGACTACCGGGACCTAACCTGGGCAAACTACCGAGATATAACCTGTGAAAACTATCATAAAGTGACCGGGGCAAATTCTCGGGACCTAGTCGAATGTGGTAACACTGCGCGGCCCTAGCCATGAACACAGTCCTTCTATAATAATACCAAAGAACATTATGAGAATCTTGTATGTGTACTTAGTGTGATATGTATTTTATGTGGAATTTCTTAACTTACATATGTTTTACTTTCATTATTATACTTTCAGACAAGACGCTTTATTTCACACAAGCTGCAGCAAGTAGAAGGAAGGTAGTGAGGAATTTTAACGACCAGCCCATAATCTTCAATTTGTACCATAGCAGTCCTGTTGGAGGGCACAGTGGCTGGAATGCTACTTATGAGAAGATCTCCAAGGTGTACTATTGGAGGAACATGACCCAGGACATCCAGCATTATGTATGTGTACACATGCATGTGTGTGTGTGTTTCTTATGTAGACCATAACATGACACAAATACATTGATAAGTGTATATGTATTGAGTGGGATTCTTGTAAAGTGTTCATTCAATATTGAATGCATTACTCTCTAATCTCAATGCTGTATTGCTCTCCAGTAATTTAAAAAAAAAATCCAGATTGTTACTTGCAGTCAGTACCAGAGACCTCAGATATATGTCCCATTAATGTCAAGGAACACCTTCGAGTTACTTGGAGTAACTTAGATCTAATTGGTGAGTAATATATTAACATTATTTCATCTTTGATGGTTCACTGAGCTTCTTTTGCTGTTGGTCATAATTACACAGTTATGTATTCTTATCAAACAATTCCTGTTAGTCCATCCAACCCAACCCCTAAGTTACAATTAACAACTTTTATGATATTCTTTTATGCTGTAAATGTAGCATGCCAAAGTGTTCAGGAAATTGTTTAATTCAGTGTTTGTTCTGTAACCGGCTGTTTCATTTAAATTGTAATAAGACTCCTTGCCTTGTGACCTTTTCATTTGTAGTGATGGTACACAAGAAGTAGAGTTCTTTTAAATGCACAGTACTGTAGTTCAAGTTCAAGTTAAGAGGTCCCGCAGAGGGCTGCTCATGGACAGCATAATATGCGGGGGTTGTGCCGAGGATTCAGGAATCCAGGTCAGGATTAGGAAGGGCGTTAGGATGAGGGTGGATTGGGTCAGAGACTGTGGGCTTTGGATTAGGATTGGGGAGGTAATGATTGGTGATCCTATTTCTAAACATGTAGTTTGCTATCAGCCCTTTTATCTGAGGCCAGTTTGGAAGAATCCTGCTAACATAATCTTTACATTTTTAAGGGCAGCTGAGAGAGACGAGAGCTGGGAATATTCTCATCTGTGTTCTCCCATGATGAGAAAGATGAAGAGTGATAAACTCTGGTAGGTGCCTTGTTTGGGTAAAAACTTATATCACTGAGTAATATTGTCAGTCTTCTGAAAAGTACTTGCAAAAAAGTACTATATAGCCAATCCTTTGACATTATTTATAAATTAAAAAAAAAATGCATTTTATTACTAAAGATGAATAATTTTATGGCAAAAACAATAAATCAGGATTTCTTGACCTGGGGTTCATGAGGATTAGATATTAATTAGTTAACATATGTATCCACTATACAACCAATAGGCTGTATAAATAATGAACATCTCAGTGACTCTAAAATGTATAAGAACCAATGAATTTTAGGAGTAATTCATTTTGCATGTTTACAGATCCATTGTAGTGGACCATCACATTGCTGTGATGCAGTGGCCAAAGTACCCTAACAGAATGAGTTGTGGTGATGGTGGAAGGCACCACCACACAAAATGGTAGGGGGAAAATAAAGTGTGGTCCAAAACAAATTGACGACATTGTGCTTCGGTTTGGCCATATAATTGATTTTTAATAATCTTAAACTTATAAGAATAAACTTAAAAGATACACACATCATTTAGGTAAATTTGCCTTGCTTCTGCATTGTCACACTTGACTTTGACAAATATTTGTTGTTAATTTAACAAATGCCATACTTAATATTTGATTAAAATGTTTACAGTACTACTAAGAAATGTTGATTAATTTTGTCCATATTTTCTAAAATCAATCTCTCTATCTGTAGCTCCGACACCTCGTTCGATCCAGGAACTCCCACTTACTACATTCCTTCCACTCACCTGTTCACATCACACACTCATCTTATCTCTCACGAACGTCTCGCTCCCATTCTACCTCAAACACATCTTTCATACACAGGAGAGTGCAATGTTTTACAGAAGAGGCATTTGACTCCAAAGAAACTATTATTATTCTTAAAGATTTCCTACTTTTCATCTCTTGTCAACGGCCACACCACGTTGAAAACACCCCTTCTCGTCTGATCAGCGAAGTTAAGCAACGTTGGGTCTGGTTAGTACTTGGATGGGTGACCGCCTGGGAACACCAGATGCTGTTGGCATTTATATATAAATTTTTAAAATAAATCCTTTCCAATAATTTCCTATCCTTTCAATGCAAACAAGCCATGACTCTTTTGAAGCATTATAAGACATTATACACATCACAAATTGACATTAAATATATCCATTGAGAGTATACCTACTAACCTTACCTATATGTGGATTATTATTATTGACTACGACTGTACAATCCCGCATACCATATTCCATATCACACTTTCAATTAGTATTAATAATAAGACATTATACACATCACGAATGACATTAATTAAATACATCCATTGAGAATAATTTATGTGTGGAGGAAATGAAGAAAATATAAGTAACCCAAATCAACAGTTACCCTTCGATACCTTAATATGGTAATATTGTTTTCCAGGGAAACTGTTGTTGTTTGTGTTTAACGCCTATCGACTGTTTAATGGTCATTAAGGTGAT
Organism: Petrolisthes manimaculis; assembly: GCA_034508575.1. Taxonomy (NCBI): domain Eukaryota; kingdom Metazoa; phylum Arthropoda; class Malacostraca; order Decapoda; family Porcellanidae; genus Petrolisthes; species Petrolisthes manimaculis. The sequence goes on from JAWZYT010000517.1 coordinate 1,295,957, forward strand.
AAATTTATAGAGTAATAGAGTGTGTGTATGTGTTAATAAGTGTTAGTGCCTCCTGCTCTGCCTTGTGGAAGTCGGCAGGAAGGAGGAGGTCGAAGGAGATAACCATTTGGGGAGTGGACAAGTAGATAGAAATAGAAGTTACTCTGTGTTACTCTGCTTGTTCACAATTCCCGAACCTGGAAGACGTTGGGGTCCCGGTAGCATGAGGTGTACTGGGAGAAGAGGTCAAGGCAACTCACTAACTCAGGCAAGGAGAGGCTGTCATCCACAAAATATCCCCTCAAAATTAAAAGTCCCACAAATTTTAAGAAATTATCAGAATCCACACATTCACTCACGTAAAGGGATTTTACCCCCAAAGTGGCAACAGTGACAACACAAAGATAAACAATTAAATTGCTGATAAATTCTGTTTGAGGATGAATAATTATTACTCTCTGTAAGAGAGTGTTTCCAAAACAAAACCACTCAGCCTGTGCGTGCCCCCTCCACACACCGTGACGGAGGTGGAACGGTCATCAATGCACAGGACAAGGGAGTCACAGTACCGCTTCCCGTTCAGGGGCTCACACTGATTCTCCTCATCGTGGTTTAGCAGTTATCAAGTTACTGAAGGAGTAACTTGATATCATACTATAGAAATGATCCTATAAAGTATGATTATGACTTCAATACTAACTTTGGCAACACCAGATCTAATGTTCTGCACACCTACAGTAACATCAGGTTTATACTAGTTTATATGTAATATTTCTTTAATTGCTAAATATATTAACATGATTCTGTAATAATTCCTATAATAAAGATATTGATCTATATTTCGCAAGACACACCCGTCTAAAAATGCACCATATTTCTCCTATACTCAGTTCAATTAAACCATAGAAGACATTTTTAAGTTCCTTGAAATAATGTGTTGGTGATGTTACCCAAGCAAACATATTCCTGCTGTAAATAAATAGGTCACACTAAGAAACAGTATTCATTGTTGTGAAACAGAAAACAATGAGAGTGGAGAATTTTAGATTTAAAAAACTAAATAATTCCATAAAATTTAGGAAACCTATAAATACTGAACGTAATTATAATAGTTACTCATATATGAAAATGGTCTTGGTTTGGACAGGGTAATCTTAAGTAAATTATATTGACACTGGTAGTAAGTTATTTTAAATGTATGTAAATATAAGAAAGGTTTCATTTTGATATACATAAGGTCTCGTTCATTGACAAATGGGATAAATTTACCTTTTTTATGCACAAGGAAAATCTAATGTATTATGATTAAGGTGATTAAAATAACAGCATAATAATTTTATATAAATATGTACTCTTAATAAATAATACTGTAGCCTATCGTTACTGAACTGTATACAATTATACTAATTATTTATTCACTCTGTACTGCCGGGTTTGACTAATTTCCCGTTGAATCTTTGGTATTATTACAGAATAATTGGGTTTTCGGCTAGGCTGCGCAGTGTTACCACATTAGGCTAGCTCCTGGGAATTTGCCCAGGTCACTTTATGATAGTTTACACTGGTTATACCCGGTAGTTTGCCCAGTTTAGGTCCCGGTAGTTTGCCAAGGTTAGATCCCGGTAGTCTGTAAATTTACCGAATTCTTTCATACTGGTACATCTATTGAATATTAAATGAGAATAATAAAGAAAAATGCTAACAACATCAAGGGCCCCGAAGTTTTTTGTTTATCTCTCGTGTTTTCTGGTACCAGTATTGCCAGATAACCGTAAACTGCTGAATACAAGATTGGTATAGTGCATAATATTCTTATTACCGAAATTCGACGTCTTGAGATCCCAGCGTTTGCAATATGCATAATTATATTGTGTTTCATTTCTCAAAGTAGCCCTACGAAACATTGTGTAACATTTGAACACTATAGATATGTTGGATCGGGTTGTAGTACACTCGTGATACATAATTTCTGACCAGAGTGTGAGGAGCAGAAAGCTTCGAATCGCATGGTATTGCTCATTGATGATGACTGAGAGTCACCCGCGTTCGGGTGTAGCCCTTGCAACGGCGCTCTCTCACTGTCTTCCTCTGCAGATTCTGCGGAGAGAAAAACAAACCAAACACAGTACCAATGAATACATGTATTTTCACTCTCTTTCCTATACAACCTGCACGTCCCTATATACTCATTTTCTCTTCAACCATACATACCCTTTCCAGACATTCTTTCATGCACTCTATTATCACTGGATTATATGGCTCTCGTTCATTGAACTTCATTCAGACCTAGCAGCACTTTGGCTGCCACTGTCGCTTCCACCATCTCCCTCCAGTTTCTCTCTCCTATTTCACCTATTACCACATTCAGCATGGTAGCTCTCTCTCGTTCATACTTATCACATACCATCAACACATGTTCTACTGTCTCATCTTCCCTACTCTCACACATAACACACACCTTACTGCCTTCATTACTCCATCTATATATTCCGTCATTCACCTCCAGTGACTTTGTTCTTGCCTTAAACAATAGTTCACTTCCTCAGCTAACATCATAGAACACTTCACTCCTTGGTATGTCTTTAGAGGAGTACCAATCTAGCGTGCTCTTCTCACTCGTGCCTCTCATCCATTCATCTCTGGCTATTTCTTGTATCCGTCTCTTAATCTCATTCATCCATTTCTCATCACTTCATCTCCCCCTTTCATCCAGCACTGGGTACTGCATTTCACACATTTACATTCTCTTATCACACATCCTTCTCCACTTGGTATATCGTCCTGTCCATTTATACACTCTTGGAGCCCATCTGTCTTCATTCATTCCCTCTAGTCTAACCTTATATTTCAACACTGCTTTGGCTATCCTCTCCTCAAACGTACTCCATCCAGCAGCACCTCTTATTGCTTCCACACCTACATACTTGTTTGCACCTAAAGCTGTTCTTCCTATCCTATTCTGAACTACCTCTAGTCAATTCAAGTCATTCACTGTCCATGTCATAGTCTCCAGTCCATACATTAGTCCAGGTACAGCCATACCTTTCCATACACCACACACTACTTCATACTTATTAGCTCTACACCTTGCCACACTTCCTAGTCTTCCTACCCACTGGTTTGCTCTTGATAACCTATCAGTCTTTGTCCTATCACACCTTTTCTCATCCACAATTATTCCTAAGTATCTATACTCTTGTGTCCTTTCAATCACATTTCCACCCAGTCTCCACGTTCTACTTATATCCCGGTCATCCCCATTCACTACTATTACTTTGCTCTTATCATTCCCAAACTTGACATTAAAATCATTCCCATACTCTGTAACTACATCAAGTATTCTCTGCAGTGTCTCACCTGTCTCACTCAGAATCACCACATCATCTGCATATAACAAAATACTCAGTACATACTCCCCTACCTGAATCCCTAAACCTTCCTTCCTCACTCGTGCAGCTAGTTCTTCTGTATACAGTCCAAACAACAATGGTGAAAGTACACATCCCTGCCTCACACCTCTCTTACTCTCCACCCATCCTGTCTCTAATTCACCTATATTGTACACTGTCCTGGTTTCCATATACATACTCATTATAATATTAATTATCTTGCTACTAACTCCCACTCTCTCCAAGACCTTGCTTAGCTTATACCTGTTAACTTTGTCATACGCCTTCTCAATGTCTAGAAATGCTAAGTAAACTTTCCTGTTATCTATCACCATTTTTTCAATAACTTCTCTCACTACGAACATATTATCCTCCTCTCTCCTATCTGTCCTAAAATTATTCTGTTCCTCTCCCATCACCTTATACCTTTCCACACTCTTTCAACCTTTCATTCAGGATCCCACAAAATACTTTTGATATTGTCTCTGTTAGAGCTATAGGCCTATAGTTCCTAAGCTCCCTCTTACTCTTGTGTCCTCCCTTATACAACAAAGTCACTCTACTCTCATTCCACTTACTTGGCACTTTTTCTTCTACCCAGATTGCTCTGAATAGAGAGTAAAGGCCTTCTAATACTCCTTACCCTCCCTCCTTGTAAAACTCATACGGAACCCCATCCCTGCCTGCTGCTTTACCTTCTTTCAGTTTCCCTACATACTTCCTAATCTCAGTTCTACATATTTCATCATTCATATCCTTCTCTATTCTTGTTTCCAGTTCAAACCTCACATCACTCCTGTCTGTCTTCTGCCTCATTCACACCACCTATGTCCTCCCAGAATTCCTGTATAGCATTCACCTTGTCCCTTGTGTCCCTCACTATGTTTCCACCAACCACTAATTCATCCACTCTGATTCTCTCCTTCTGCTTCTCACCCCTTAATAACTGAAGAAGTCATACCACTCTTTACCACCTTCCTCTCCCTTGGCACGCAAACTCTCTATCACTTTCTTGTGATCCATAAACTCTGGCTTTCCTGATCAGTATTTTTACCTCCTTCTGTCTATGTTCATACTCCTTCCATGCCTCCTCATATGCTATTCTAACTTCCTCACTATTACCTACATTTTTCCTCAGTCTTCTACACTTCCTATTACTATCTTTCCTCTTCTTCTTTGTATTCTCAATATCTTCATTCCACCAGCTCTTCATCAAACTTTTTTTTATTACTATTCCTTACCCTTCCTATCCTTTTCTCACCCACCTCTGTCACTTTTCTAATCAGGGAATCATTCAGTTCGTCCACTCCTCCATCCATAGTCCATTCCATACTTCTTAATTAAATCACACTTATAAAAGTCCCATCTTGCTTCTCGTATTCTCCATTTCTGCCTTCCTTTTACTACATTCTTAGCTGCCTTTCTCACACAGTCATATTCTAATACTATCATGTTATGGTCACTCATCAAATCTATCCTCCTCTCCTCATCCACCCACATATACTGTACACTCCTCCTGGCTTTTTCATTCACTAGCACATAATCAATCACAGATTCACTTCTTAACCTGGACCATGTCGCACGTTCCCCTTACCTATTGTCACATTCAAGTTCTCTAGACCGTGCTCTTCCGTGAAATTTAACAAAAGTTCCCCATTACCATTCACTTCCTCTCCTAAAATTCCTATATGTCCATTCATATCACCCATGACAATAGTCTCTCTTTGTCTATTTTCCACAATCAACCTACCTATTATCCTGTATTTTCTTTCATTATCTTGACTCGCTCCTGGACCCTGTACAGTCATATAACACACAATCAACAGGATCCTTTCATACTTCCCTTCCATCTTTACAATAAGGTACACAGCCATGATGTCCTCACTCATTTCACATACACTTGTTTTCACTACCTCTATGTCCACGTCTATGTCATGTCTAACTAATAATCCCACACCTCCACCCTTCTTCTTCCATTTACTCCGCCCCTGTCCAATCATACTGTACTTATCACTGTTCATCTTCACTCTCTCACGTAACTGTGTTTCTGTCACACCTACTAAATCCAGATTCCATTCACACAATTCATCACTCATATCTTCCAATTTTCCAACACCCCATCCACGCACATTCACACATCTTATTCGCATTCTCTTCATTCCTTCTTTCACACAGTGGCGTCAGTTATCATCTCTAGCTTTCAGTCTGTCTCCTGACTTTCTAACTCTCTGTAGCTGCTCTGATGCCCTGATGCACTCCAGCAACCTTTTGCCCAGTCTCCTATTTCCCTCCATTCCTAGGTGGACCCAGTCTCTCTCAAAATCGTCCACAGTGAGTTTCGGGTCCATGTTAATAAATCTGACACCGATGTCATCATCCTTCATCATATCTACTTTCATTTTATTTATTTCCTTCTGTACCTGTCTATTTACTTGGTTCCTTCTCTGCTTATACCACCTGTCTTCCCTTGGCCTCCTCATTACCCCTACCACTGCCACTCTCACATTCTTCTTGTTCTTTTTCATTTCCTTTACCCACTCTACTATCTCATTCACTTTGTCTTGAATCCTGCCCCTTTCCAGTCTGTTACCACCTCCCTGTATAACTATCACTCCCTCATGTATTGCCTCTGCCTGTTCCTTGGCTGTTTCCATTATTGTGGCCATGTCCCTTCCTGGTAGGCTTATGTTGCCACTACCCTCTCCCTCTAGGCCAATGACACTCCTAATATTCTTTGTCATACTGTCCCCTACTATCACCCTAGGGGACATCCTCCTCTCTACACTCTTCTTTCCTTTCTTCTCTTTCCTCTCCTGTGTTTGAGTGTCTTCCTTCAATATTACTACATCATTATATCCCGCATCTATTATGCCCTGTTCCTTTTCTGTATGTAATAGAACGTCATTCCTACCCCTCGGTGAGGTGTTCTTTGTTTTGTTTTTCCTACACGAGAGCACACCCCTCACCGTGTCTATGTCCTCTCTCATCATCCCTACATTTTCACTCTTCAACTTACATATCTGGCATTCCCATTCACCCTCATTTTTAAGCCTATTTTCGTATCCACATCGTTCACACGTCATATATATACTTTGTGCCTCTACCGTCGCCATTTTTGCCATACTATCTTTTTCGCTCCCCACTCTCACAGAAACGGATGCAAAAGGTCTAGACAAGAATAATACAATGTGGTCTAGTGCAGTACAGTACTGAAAAGGGGGCACTAAAGATGTGTAGACAGGGTTAATTGAGGTGAGGTGAGGGCAAGATTGAGGCTTAATCGGATCAGGTCAGGTCTGTTGGGATAAGGGGAGTGGACAAAGGAGGAAAGGACGGTTAAAGCAAGGTTTAAAGAATACAAGATTAACCCGCATAGGACTTAAAATGGTCAAATCGGCGCATGACGTAGTGTGGCAGATTCGGGTGAGGGTTCAGGGGATTAATTAAGTCAGGTCAGTCTATTCTCAACCTTACCTGCCTTCACATCACTGGAGCTCTCTCAGACTCTCACTACACGCTGACATGGCGGTGAGAGGATGCAAGTCAAGTGAGGATATGTAACAAAATTGGATTTCTGCATGCAAGAGCGAGACTATAATAAATGTTAAAAATGCAAGGATGTACAGCCTTCATTTTGAATCAAGTGATTACAAGAAACACCTAATTTATGTACATATATTTATATAATAGTAATTTCTTGAACCCATTTAGGGGGATAGCAGGGACCACAGGTACCAGAGGGGCCAGGGCATAGTACGGTACGGTAGCGTATACTCTATGCGAGAAAGCACAATATTTATGTTTTTACTTTTAATTTAGCATATTTTAATTGCACAACTACTATTTGAATTAAATTTATTAAACAACATTTATTAACAACTGAGAAATTCCTTTATGGAGAGAGAGAGAGAATATACTATATTCTGGACCATGCGAGTTTGACATAGTTTGGCCTTTCTTTCCTTTCCTGTGCTTCAGTTTTCTTTTCTTTTCCTTGCTCCCCCTTCATACCAACCCCCGAAAGCCACGTGACGTCACAAACATGCGCAGTTCCCACGAGCGGGTTAACCTTGTATTCTTTAAACCTTGGGTTAAAGTAAGGTGTGGGTATTGTTGGGTACGGGGGGGGGGGGGTATTTGGTGGGGAGAAGTAGTACTGGTGAATACAGAGATAAATTAAAAATGGAGTTTAGGCAGAAATACACGGCGCACTGAGCGGTACAACCACAAATACACAGCAATATTAAAGGTTATTAAAGGTGCCAGCGAGTGGCAGTCACTGGGACAGAGTGTAGCACACACAGTGTGTATGAAACACAATTATAGCACACATCACAAGGATGATCCCTGTAATGTATGGCTCAGCGACCTCTCCACCCACCTGAGACCCGAGTCAGCTTCGTCTATGGCTGACTAAGCAGGAAGACCTCAGACAGCCGACTCAAACCCCTTGCTCACAGGGGTGGTAACCTCTGGCATCAGTGGTATTTTTAACAGTGTCCCGAGCAAGGATCGAACGCTGGGCCACAGAATTGCAGCCACAACTGTTACCACTGTGCTAGCCAGAGGCATATCATGTATATCATGTATAACACAGTCCTACGTACCTAGGTACAATACCACCTGTAAATACCACACTATAGCGCTCGTATAAAAATCAGAAATGCTACTCACTTACCAACACAAAGCGCACAGATATCTCACACAGTGTTACATATACCCAGACACGTATCTCTTAACACACAGTATCGCTTAACACACATAACATTAGTGCACTTAATAATACACAGAAATTCCAATTTCCTCAGTCACATATAAAACAAAAATGCTACAAGTAGTCATTTTCAAACACACGTTATCACTTAACGCACAAAGACCCAGCAGATCACACAAAAATTACACTAGTGCACTTAATTACACACAGAAAGGCCAAATTCCTCACAGTCACGTATAAAACAGAAATGTTAATAAGTGTAGTCACTTATTACAGACACACTTTATCACCTGACTCACAAAGCATCCAGAAATTACTTTGGCGTCCGTATAACACAGAACACACGTTATCACTTTACACACAGAAAACTTAATTACAACACAGAAACAATAATTCACACTCACTTAACGAGCAGAATATCACACCAATGCTTATCACGGGAGCACAGCAACACACGTCCTCTCACCGTCACAGCTCACAGATCTGTTGGAGGAATTTTCCCCAGTTTTAACATCAAAACTTTCCATTTTACCTCACCATTTTATTTGTTAACTCTTCTATATTTGTATAAATTGTATTTGTATAAATTTACCTTCTTGTTATTTCCCAGCGTTAACATGAGTTTTTCTTTTTACCTTAAATATTCCCTTTTACTCTTGAAGATAATTGTATATTTAATTATTTATCTTCTTGATATTTCGTCTGGTAGAAATTTCCCCATTTATTCTACTCTAAAACAATCTTTATATAATTTCTTCATGTCTAGGAAACATTCACCCTACTTGGCAACCCTGGTGTGATATCATCCCTTAGTGTTACCAACCCATTTACTCCATGAATCAACAGTTAAAAATTCACCACAAATACCCATATAAAAATATATGGTGCAAGTCAATGCGTATCAAAGTGAAATATCAGAATATTTACTTATGTATGACCTGAATCAACCAACACCTTGAAGCTCAACAGTATTCACCAACTCCGACACATATGAAGCATCCAACACCTTACATATATGATTTATGTTTCCATCTTCACCCAATCCATCTAGGAGTAAGTAATGTGAACTATTAATAAATTTTCACGAAATAATGAAAAATATAATTATAATGAATTTTCTTTAGTCGGAACTGTCAAGAAACGACTTTTAATGACAACTGTTAGTACACCACTAGTACTGTTTTAATGTTCATCAAATCTTGGACATTGTTGTTACTGACAAATCTGCGTCATCGTCACAAAATAAATATTATATTAATATGCAATGACTAACTTGAAGGAACGAGCCTATCTTGACTTATTGGGACTATAATGGTGGTGTGAAATGTTATAGCAACACGGTGATGTGCTTAAATTCCACACTAGAGATATTATTCTTTATCGTTATGATGTAGGACATGAAACAAAAACTCCACCAAGTGTTACTATTATCTTTGACCTATATTGATCATACATATATATAGCACCTAGCCAAGACATCTGCATTACAGCTTACAGTTCCCTACCCTGCCTCCATAGAACACCACACCCTAGCCAACACTACTCCTCAATCAATTTTGTTGTTGTTGAACCTTCCACTGACATGAATCATATTGGTGTGTATTTTGGATACTAGAGTCGACGACACTGGAGGTTCACACCTTGTGGGTTACACACATTGACAATGCTGAGTGATGAACGCGGCAGTGAAGGAGACTGAACATTAAATTGTGTGTTTTTTGCCATGATATGTGGCGGTGCAGCGACGCCGCAGTTTTTTATTTTTAGATTAATTGTGCCGTAGTGTCAATCAGGAGGCATGCAACTATACGTACAGGTAGACAGAGCACATGAGAATCAAATTACTACACACACACACACACATCTTGAAAACATAGCAGTATGAAGCACAAGCACGCAGACAAAACGAGGGTGGCGTACCAGAAGCTCCTCCAGAACCTGATAAAGTGGCAGGCCACGGGGCAGCAAGTGTCGGACAGTGGGGCAGGCCAGGCTATAGTGCTCTATGGTGTTAGCACGAGGCGCTCGACACAAGCGACACTACCAAGCATCTCAGCAACCTGTCATGGTGGTCGGTAGCCAAGCATCAAACGAGCAGAGACTACATTGTGCCTTCGAACCATGAGGCCTCGACGATGGTAGGAATATTTGTGATGGCAGACAGACTCGTAATGGGTGATGGAGATGCTGTGTCGCTGTATACCAGGAAGGAGAGCAGCGGAGCGTACTTTAGAGAGGTAACATGTCAGGGAGGGAGGACGTCCAACACCACAGGGAGGCTTATGGGTACCATCTCATGTAGGATTATGTCACAATGTTACAGTTTACAGACTCGCAAAGGATGCCTGCCAACTGTCACAGGGTGTGACACTTCTCATTTTTTTGTATGTGTTATTGACATTTTGAGGTGGCGCCGCATAGTGTGACAACAGCCTAAGATTAAAGGCAGCAGCATGGCAATATGTAACTGATGCTGTCAATGCTGTTAGTAGCTAGAGTGCAGTGTGACGTATCTAACGTGAAGTTAAAGTTCAAGCACTTCAAATCAGTTTAGAAAAAGAGGGAAAAGTACTTGCTGTACCAGAGAAAATCAAGAAGATCTCGAAGAAATAAAATAATATTCTTGAGAATACCTAACCTTTATCTATGTAACCTAATTAACCTTAACTAAAAACATTTTCACACACCCTAACAAAAGTTAGAGTACAACAACTGTTACTGCAGTTTCTGCTAAAATGTGACATTTTATAGGAGTTCACAGATTCTTGTGATAATTCTATGCTGCATGTCTACAATTTCAAGGAGATTTCGGTGTTTACACTTAAATGTTGGTAATTAAAGCACAAATCATGTATCAGAGACTGTCATATAACTCTTGTCATAATAAACTACCGCTATATACTAGAATATACTATTTACTTTTATCATAAGGCGTGTTTTGAAGGTTAATTAATGCTGATGAGGCTGGGTTGTGGCACGCTACGACCGGGGATTAGAGAGTTACGACTGCTCAGTAGTGGGTATAAGTTTCGACAGATTTACGACGTCACAACATGGCGCCATGGAGGCGAGCTACGACGGGGACTAAAGTTTTGAACATCCGGCCCTTGGGTCGAATCCCCAGTCGTTCTTAGTACTTTGTAATCACGCAAAGGAAAGAATCTTAGCCTTGTTAATGACTTATGAGTGAATTATTAATGATTTTGGTGAGTAAACTATACAGTGGTCATCATTATCTAACTGTTTGATAGATTTTGTGAATGTGAAAATAATGAAGCCTTACAAGTGTGGTTGGTTAGAATACTAACAAACCAATACCAATGTGGAATCAACACTAGAAATATAATGAAGCCATATAATATAATGTGGTTGGTTGTGAAGCTAACAAATACCATTGTGAAATCGACCCTAATATAATGAATCCTGTTACGTCCCTGACCCACCACGATGATAATCAAAGATACTTATATAATACTCCAGAAGTCAATATCACTGTAATAAGCCATACGCAACAGCAGTTGTTGGGTTAAGCAAGAAAAACTGGAGTTAGCTTAAAAGTATTATTACCAACAACAGACAGAACTGAAGCCCTCTTGGGCCAGTACAATAAATAATTACCCCGAGTTTAACAATTACCAAACCGAATACTATTCACTACATGGATAGCAGAATTATCAGACAAATGGTACACGAAACAAAACAGAAAACTTAACTGGGTAAAGATGTTTGCAGCACACTTATAGATATAGATTATAGTTCCCGTACCACGCCCATACAACCCTTGGGTGAGAGAAAAGGCCTTGATGTGGAAGTGGTGCAGAGCGACAACATAAGAAAAATAGCAAGACATCTTAATTAAAAAGTAATGAATCACATACAAAATACATATTTACCTAATTATATATTTATATAAAATTATTAATAAGGTAGCCACTGTCAAGGGACTGACACCTCCCACCGAAATAGACTAAACTTAACAGGAGTTTAGACTACACAAAGTATGATACTCTTGACAGCACGTCTGCAAAACAATTTTCAGAGCCTTTAATATGTTTAATATTTAAGTCCCAAGATTGTAGAGACAGGGACCAGCGTAGAAGTTGTTGATTGGCGAACTGGTTCCTGGTGAGGAAGGTCAAGGGGTTGTGGTCAGTGTAAACCTCTATCTGCTGTTGTATGTAGAGATAGCACTTAAACTTCTTTATGGTAGACATGATTGCCAGGAGCTCCTTCTCGATGGTGCTGTAAGAACGTTGGTGCTTGTTAAACTTTGCAGAGTGATAAGCTATGGGATGTAACACTACATCTCTCTCTTGAAGGAGGACAGCACCAAATAGCACCTTCGCTAGCATCGGTTTGTAGGAGGTAAGGGATACTTGGGTCAGGAGCTGCTAGGACAGGGTCACGTGCCAAGTAGGTCTTGAGACACCAACGTGTTCATCATTTACAGTGTGGTGCCTACAGACCCAGTTGGATTATGGGTTTGAATGCTTCGTGACGAGGACTTGTGGAGCTTTCACAAACTGACAAAGTCATGTAAACAATAACCAATATATATCTGATTAGTAATGTTTAATTAGTAATAACATTAGAGCTGACACAATATACTCTAAATCTTGTGATTGGTTCACTAACACTGGCGTCTGAATGGCTGGCCTAGATGTTGACCTCAGATAAATAAATATGGGTAATAAATACATTTGTCATATATATCGGATTGTATTTGCACATCAAATATCACTTTTATTTCTATTGTGGTCTTGTTTGAGCATTAACAGATTATGCAGCAACACACAGAATGATGGTGGTGGTGGTAAGATGGAGTATAAAGGAATGCTGGCAAGGAGGGAGAGGAAAGAGTGAAATGAATAAGGGGGAGAACAGATGGAGTAGTTATTGGGTAATTAATATCTTACACTATAACTATTATCCTTTGGTATCCAGTTACACATTAAACGTTTCTTAGAAATGTCGTGAATGATACAGGGTAACGATAAAGGATTTAGGCTACTTGAAATTTATTTCAACACTGAGTAGGTGGTGCATGGCTTGATACATTAGTCATCAAAAACTGGTGTCGTGTTAATTGTATTAGTTAAATCTGGATTAATTTCAAATAATAAAGAATATACCTTGGAATGTAGCATCAGAGTTGAATTTAGATTACAGAAGAAAACATAATAAAGGCGACAGTCGGCTTTGTTCGTTTATAATCTTTAGCTACTTGATCCAATAATTCTCTCCATCTCGATCACTGGTGAAGCTTTACCCCCTCTCCCCAACCCAACCCTCCTCTCCTATCACCTTCAAGTGAGTGATTCACATCCATGATCACAAGTGGTTCGGGATTCAAATTTCTGGATGGCTCAACATTGTTAACGCTACGTGGTAAAGGTTCCCACATTACCCCCCCTATATAACTCCGCCCACATTTCTCCCCTCCCCTCTCCACCTGCCAGTGATACCATATCCGCTGAGGCACATACCAAGTCGATGGTGGAAAGACTGTGGGTAATTGATCTGTCCGGAGCTGTACCTGCTTTTTTGCTACAAGCAAATCAATACGAAGGTCTGTATGGCTCAAGGCACATCGCATGTCTGCTTCAGCATTCAACCTGTTTCTAGCCTTCGATTTGCACTCTGCACTGTGCATGCACTCCAGCCAGCTCTAAGACTGACTGAAAAGTTTAGCCTCGTTCCGGCAAGTTGAATGTAGTGCATGCAGTTGTTAGACCCTCCTTGACCCCTAGTTTGGAAATCCCCACCCTAGAACAAGTTGCTTAGAATACCATGTGACTTGAAGTTTATACTAATGATAAGAAGTAAGTGAAAGGATACGCTAAATATTCATGAAGTATAGACCAACAAGAGAATGTGGAGTAAAAGTTGTGGAGCGGACGGCAACACCGGGCAAGACCAATAACACTAATAGGTCTTGTCAGCCAGTGGTACTTTGCAGATCATGAAGGTAGTATAGGTGGAGGCGCCATGGCTCACTAATCCAGGGGATTAAGTGAAGCAGCCGAACAGTCATTTTGGCGCCTTCAATATGGTGGACACCAAGGTATGTTTCAGCATATAAAAAATAAGTTGGACTTCTGACCTGACTTATGACCTGATTTCAATAGGTATGCGCCATCTTGAAGGTGCATTGGAGGCTTCACAAATCAAGCCCTACTGGCACCTCCACCTATATAGCTCCATGGTGCAGATGTAGTGACGTCATGGCATGGTGGACTTCACCCCCCCTTTTCTCTCCATTACCCCCCCTCCCCCACAACCCCCATAGCTCCATGGCCCCCATACATGGAACTATATAGTATCTCCATGATGGCCCCTAATCACCTCACATGTATCAGGTATAAGAGTGACAGTTTTTTCTTCTTTCTCTGTTCAATATCCTGTCGACTTTTATCATTTTATTCTTGTTATCATCAGATGAAATTACCCAGGTTAGGAAGCAATTATGAAAAATTAAAAAGGTGGTGAAAGGAGTAGTGTAAGTGACTAAATTATAATGAGAATGATTTAATGATGATAGGAGTTAAGTTTAAGATAACTATATGCCCTCACCATCCTTTTATCTCCCTTCCATTCAGTGAACATTTGTGCATTCCATGTTTAAACATAATTAGCCTAAATTCAATGTGCAAGTTAAAGGTAAACTATAAGATTTGCAAATAAAACTTGATATATTGCCATTTATTACAGTCAAGTATTGTCATACATCTCATTTCCTTAATTAACTTACATACTTTTTATGCTAGCTTTCTTTTGTTGCTACCCATTTCTCTGTGTTTAATATACGCATCCTGAAGAATACCCTACATCTATCATAAAACCTAATAACTTCTTCAGGAAGAGGTACAGACGCGGTTAAATATAATCATCCATATAGGGGTAACTCACAAAAGAGTTTGACAGATCCCTTTGTTCTTTAGATGATAAGGTTTCCAATAAATAGGTTAACAAACATCTTTTAATTTAATACAATCAGCTATGCATTACGTAAAACAATAACATCATATGTGAACGTGAAAACATTAGACAGTAAACTGTTTGAGATACCCATATGTGGATGATTATTATTGACCACCACTGTACAGCTCCCCATTCATCAGCGATTTGGTTTGGGCCTCGTCAGATCTGGCAAAACGCAAAAGTTGCAAGCGGAGGAAGGGGGGAATAGGGGATGTTAGTGGGAGAGTAGGAGAGAAATGTGGGTGGGGCTATAGTAGGAGGTAATGTGTGTAGCAATCTGACTGGTGGGAGGGAAGGAAACGAATGATAAATAATAATAATAATAATAATAATATACGGTTTATTGGTAAATGGCAGCTGATAGGCTGAAAATATACATAATACATTTAAAATGATAATAAAATGAGGATGAATGAATGGATACATGTATAAATATTAGAGATGAATAATAAATTGATTGCAGAGCATAGAAAAACACAGAAATATACAAATACAAATATATAAATACTATAGTACTGTACATGTGTACATGTCCTGGGAAAGTAGTGGCGTCAGGTCAGGATTAGGATTAAGGGGGGGATTAATGTTGAGGTGCAGTGTAGGCCTGTGTGTGTGTGTGTGTGTGTGTGTGTGTGTGTGTGTGCGTGCGTGTGTGTGTGTGTGTGTTATTCTTAGGAGTTATTTATTGTGTTGACTATGGTTGGTATGGCGCTTTTCTTATATCTGTCTGTGGTTGCTCTGATGGGTTTAATTTTGTTGTGGTGTCTTGTAGTGCGTCTGGGAGGTGGGTTTAGTGGTGGTAACAGATGTCTATGTCTGGGGTGTGTGAGCAGCTTGGTTCCAAACTGTCTCAGGATTTGCATGTGGTGGTGGGAGAGGGTGGTCAGGTTCAAGGTGGTCAGGGCAAGCTCGTAGCTGGTGTATGATCAGGTAGAGGATATGTGCTTCAGGTGGAATGAATGAAATATATATGCACTGTGAACGGTGTCGAATCAGTGCATATTGCATTACCATAGGTGGATATAGGAGAGAAGAAATGTGATGATTTGAGCCAAGGGTGAAGGTTAATAATTCTGGTCATTTATAAGAGATCTTTCTGTATGGGTCGTGAGAATGATGCCATAGTATAAACTGGGTCACGACTGAAAAAGTTTGTTGAATCCTGCTTTAAACTATTGGTGATTCGATACCATTCACAGTGTATGCTTCATTCCTTCCTCCCGACACACCGTCTTCTCTACCTGATCATTCGTTACCCTCCTACATTACCTCCTGTATAGCTTCGCCCACATTTCTCTCCTTCTCTCCCACTAACATCCTCCCTCCCTCCACCTGCAACTGTTGCCAGATCCGATGAGCAGACGAGGCCCAAACCAAGTCGCTGATGAATGGGGTGTGGACCATTAATCTGTCTGGAGCTGTACACCTGTTTTTATTTTTGCATAATATAAAGTACTGTACCTTATACAGTAATACAAATATCATATGATAACTCAGAATTTCAGAAAGATTATTACGGTACAGTGATGTGTAGCAGAACTGCTTGGCAATTTTTCTGCATAGAATTAATTTCTTCTCTGACATTTTTTCAGATCATTGTCTGTGGTGGAAGATGGATTTCAACTTGACAGAAATACCAAGTTTGCAAGATTATTTTTCAAAAAAAGAAATACCAAATTTTAAGGACCTTTTTTATTCATTTTTTTTTAATAAGATCACTACAAATGGTAAAATGATAGATGTGATGAGCCACTTTACTCCTTCACATAGTTTGGAGGAAATGTTTTCTTATATGTGGAACTTAGATGAAGCACATAGTTGCCTAACACCTGAAAAAGTTGTGTTACCAAAGTCTGATGCTGAATCTGAAAGATTGAGAATAGAAGGTAATAAATATTATAAGAATAAGTTGCTTGAAAAGGCATTAAGGTTCTATAATGAAAGCATAATGTATGCTGCACATCCAGTATTACTGTTTAGTAGGGGAAAATCAGAGGAAAGAGCTGATGGTCAAGTAACTTCAGCAAGTGGTTCAGGTGTTTATTTTGAGTCTGGTAACAGTGAAATTGTATATCAACCTTTAGCTCTTGGATTTGCAAACAGATCTGCTGTGTTGTTTGAGCTTAATGACTATGATAAATGTGTGCAGGACATCGAAACAGCAATAAGTTGTGGATACCCCAGAATCCTTCATTGCAAATTATTAGAAAGAAAGGCAAAATGTTTCATTGCTCAGAGAAGGAAGGCTGAAGCCCTCAAGATTATTGAGACAGCACTTGAGACATTGTTATCATTGCCACTGGATGAAACTAAGAGAAAATCATCTCAAGAAACTCTCCAGCAGCTATACAAACAATGCCAGATACAAAGTTTAGAAGATTCATCAAATACTCCCACATGCAAGTCTGATTTCCCATCATCTTGTGTGAAAGGATATTTACAGAAATATAAGACCCGCAAACCACCTTTATTACCAGATCCCAGTGCCAATATACCTTCTTTAAGCAATAAAGTTCAATTGGCTTTCTCTCCAACACAAGGAAGGTTTCTCGTTGCTAAAAGCGACATTCTACCAGGTTAGTTTTTCACAATTATAGTCAAAATCATTGTAGACCTTTGGGATTTTGTAGTTGAAATCCTTAGTACATGTGATTTAACCTCACTAGGAAGCATTGTAGATATGACTAAGTTAGCACAGTCCCATACATTAAAATAATATTACATTGACTTTTTCATATTTATAGGAGAAGTGCTAATTGTTGAAGAGGGATATAGCAGAGTGCTGAATCTTGATTCTCACCTAAAGACTCACTGTTCTGGCTGCCTGGCTCCCTGTACTGTTCCACTGCCCTGTCCCTGCTGTCCCATGGTAGGTATAGAGGACATAGAAACTAGCTAGTTGAAATGGATCTTACACCTCTCCAGTTCTAATGTAGTGTGGGTCTTGGAAGGGAAATACTAATTAGAATACTGTACAGTACTGTATATCAGAGAAGGACAGGGCTCTGTAAGATTCATTTTCCCTAGCTGATTAATCTAGTTTTGTCAATTCTGAAGCTGCTGTACTGCTTAAATAGAGTACCGGTAAGTTGCTGTACTTCCTAAATAGAGTAAGTAAAGACATATACAGATTATATCCTCAACACTTTAAATAATACTTTTCATAATTCTTATTTTTCTCTTTACAATATAAATCAGTGTGTCAAAATTAGTCTATCTATCTATTTATAGCTCTGATGCCTCATTCCCTCCGGGAACTCCCTCCAAGGGGGTGGCAACGGCAGAAGTGTCTCCAGTTTTACCTGTTCCAACACTCGCTCTTTACTTGTTGCAGTCCTACTCTGCCCCTCCTTTACATACTCTTACACTCTGTTTTGCCATCTAACCGGAGGTCTGCCTCTTTCACCACGTCCCACAACTTCAGTTCCATACACCTTCTATACAAACTCCTCGCCTTGCATTCTCTCTACATGTCCAAACCACCAAAATGTATTACGTTTCACTCTTTCAACAACTCCACACCCAATACCAATTGCCTATTCACTCATACCACATCTCTTATACACACTTTTTTTTTTTTTTCTCCATCCCACCTAGACACTCCACATGCTCCTCTCAAGTAACTCATTTCCACATCACCTATTCTTGACTGATGAGCCTTGCTCCATGTCCATGTCTCTGACGCATATGTCAGTGTTGGCAGAATTATACTATTTTATAGTCCCATTTTCACTTCCATACTCACACTTTTACCCTTCATAATCCTTCCCAATGATCATATGACCTGTTTACCCTTCAATGCTCTCTCCCTTATTTCTCCTTCCATACTTCCATGTTTACACATAACTGTCCCCAGGTACTTAAACTCATTCACTTCCTCCATCATCTCACCCCTCAGAGTTATTTCACAGGTGTAGCAAAGTCAATCACTTCAGTTTCTGCTCTCTCAAATACCATCACTTCACTTTTACCAACATTCACCTTCAGTTTCCTTCATTTACATACAGACTGAAACTTGTCCACCACCCTCTGTATCTCCCTTGCACTCTCTGGCATCAACACAGTGTCATTCGCAAATAAACTTGCCACTAAGGACCAATTTGCGTCATTGAGCATCAACTTCACCCCCAGATCATTCACTTTGGCTTTCATCTCTCTCATACAACCATACATATATATATTGAACAGCCATGGTGACATAACACACCCCTGCCTCAGCCCTACACTGATATTAAAACTGCACACATCCTGTTGCATCTACATTAAAGGCCTCAATGTCTTTCAGCAAAGACCCCCAAACACCATAAATTATCAACACCTCTGACATAGCTCTCCTATCAACCCTATCGTATGCCTTCTCCAAGTCTATGAAGGCAGCATACAACTTTCTACCTTTCCCAATATATTTTTCCACTATTGATATTAATGCAAATATTTGGTCCACACATCCTCTACCCTTTCTGAACCCTCCCTGCTCCTCAATAATTATTAGCTAAGGAGCGTAGGCCTTATATTTAGGTATCAAATTACTGCAGTCAGTAGTGTACTACAGGTGTTCAACAGTTTTGTGAGTGAATTTATTAAATGCTCTTATTTCTTTTTGCAGGTAATATTCTGTAGCAAGGAATGTCAGGAAAGAGAACTTGCCTTATATCATGGCCAAGAATGCAATACCCTTGCTACCCTTGCTGCTTTAGATATTGGTTACAATTCTGTATTAGCCTTCCGGATTTTAATGCAGACAACCTATTCACAGTTAAAAGAAATGGTTCCAATCTTTCAAGAGGAAGTATTAAATATGCCTGCTGAAAAGTTGGGCTTCAACCGCAATGGAATATATGATTCCTCTGAATATAGACCTATCTTCCACTTGGTAACTAACAAAGAGAGTCACTCAGCCCTTGAACTGTTTATAAGATGTGCTATGGCATTTGTTTTGCTAAAATTATTAGAAAAAAGTCACCATTTTTTTATAAATGCTGATGGAACAG
Organism: Petrolisthes manimaculis; assembly: GCA_034508575.1. Lineage (NCBI taxonomy): Eukaryota > Metazoa > Arthropoda > Malacostraca > Decapoda > Porcellanidae > Petrolisthes > Petrolisthes manimaculis. The sequence goes on from JAWZYT010000517.1 coordinate 1,316,011, forward strand.
TGTTCACGCCAAGCCAAGAGGATATCCTACTCTCTGGAAGTACCCTCTTCACTCATATGATGAACCTGCCATGCAATGTTCATGCCATCTCTGAACTGGTGGTAAGTATATGCAATACAGGTACTATTTTTAGGTATAAAAACTATCACTTGTTTTCCAAGGCAATACCGGTATTTTGTCATTGATGTACAGTATAATACTGTCCTTTTGTAAAGTGGGGTTGAAGCTTGTTTGATAGTAAATTAATCAGGAATTAAACCTTAGTCTGGTGACAGTTAGTGGGCTGTTCCAAAGATGTTTATTGCTCTGACTTTGTTCCCTCTGTGAACTCTATGACAGATGAGTCTCCAGTTTTCCCTGTTCAACACTTTTCTTTCTTTGTAAATTCCCTATTTAATGCTTTAGTCAAGTAGCCTATGGTACAGCTGTATGATATGAAGCCAATCATTTCTACAGTACATGTTAGCAGTAAACAGTGGATATTAGTGCATTTTATCTCTTGCTTTTTCCTTGTTTACTTATAGAATCAAGAATTTAAATTTGGGTTCTGTATATTAGATATGATTCTCTTGCATTTGTAAACTTTTCTCTTCTCCAGGTTGTTGAAAATAACTACCGGCAGAGCTCATACCAGGATGTAGGTAGTGGTGTTTTTGGCGTACTTAGCTTGACCAACCACAGTTGCAACCCAGCAGCTACCCGGATTTGCTATGGCAGTGCAATGGTGCTTAGGGCTATGAGGCATATCCCAGCAGGCACTGAGATTACAGATAGTTATGGAGAATTTTATCTTACGACTCCACCTGAAAGTAGACAGGCAGTCCTTCTCCGCCAATATTATTTCACCTGCAAATGTGATCCTTGCCGTCTTTGGCCTTTTTACAATGATTAACCATTAGAATTTATATTAAAATGTACAAGTTGTTGCTCACCAGTAAACTACAGTATGGAAATATGTCCAAAATGTAATAAAAGGTATTTTGATAAATACAATTTGAGAGAAGTGGATTTGCAAATCAGATTGGCTCTGAAGAAAGCGATAGAAATAAACTATGATGTATTAGAAGGAAATAACTTATCAGAGAACATAAATACTGTTTGTCAGATAATTCATCTCTTTGATAAATTTGTAATGCTTCCTGATCTAAAGTATTTTGAGGTTCAAACAATACTAATAAGTTGTTTTGATCGATTAGGATCATATCGCATCGTTAGCCCTCAAGATGTGATATGTGATATGTGATTGGATGGGACGAAGGATATCTGCTGATATGATTGGCTGTTTTTTCCATATTTGATATAATTGATTGACTGGTTTATTACAACCTTAAATCATGACGGCTCCTATATGTAAAATCTTTAACCCTAGTGCTACTAGTAGGCTAAGTTTTTTAGTGTGAAAACGATAACATTGTTCATGATAGGATTAGACTACTCAGAATTGCCACTTATTTCAATACTGAACTGTGTGAATTGTGCTACTTAAATAAATATCGATCACAATAGTTGTAATTATACACTGGAGTGTTTAAAGTAGAGCACCATACTTCATTTCATAGCGTTCTTGGTCACAACAATTGATGGTAATGTTTTTTTTTATTGCGTATAAAAACAAAGCAATTATTAGCTTGTTGCCTAGAGATAAACCACCTCAAGCTACGATCAAATTTTGTTTATGCGAAATTTTAAAATACCGTAATTGTTTATACCAATTAGGTGTGTAATACTACTAGTACTACTTAATTTATTAATATTATAGTATAGGTTAAATAACTGTGGAAAGAGGAAAACAAGTATGTAGGGAGGTATTCCAGTGTCCAAATGTGTGCTTGGCCCTTACCAGCCAAACGTAAACTTCTTCATTAAACACACTTGCCAGTGTACTGTAACGTCATGATTTAAGGGAGGGTAATAAATAACTCACATCAAAATGCCATAATTATGTATTTATTTGTTAAGAAGACATATAAAACAAACTATGCGTCTTAGGGTTAGTAGGAATTTTATAACCACCAGTTATTTTCAATGTCATGTGATATCTCCGTATCACTGATAACGTTAATTGCACTTTATAACTCTTATACTTCCAACATGGCTATATGGTTATAGTAATCTTTCTCCAAGTAATATAAAAATAAACTTTATTTTTTTAATAAGCTATATATTATACTAGCAGGGATACCCGACGTTGTCCGGGGATCTATCTATCAATCTATGTATATCTATATATATATTTATGTATATCTATATAATCTATCTATCTATCTATCTATCTATCTATCTATCTATCTATCTATCTATCTATCTATCTATCTATATATATATATATATATATATATATATATTTATCTATCTATTTCTATATATCTATCTATCTCTATATATATATCTATGTCTATATATCTATCTATGTCTATCTATCTATCTATCTATCTGTCTATCTATTTATCTATATCTATATATATCTATCTCTATATCTATCTATCTCTATATCTATCTATCTATCTATCTGTCTATCTATCTATCTGTCTATCTGTCTATCTATCTATCTGTATATCTGTCTATCTATCTGTATGTGTCTCTGTCTATCTATCTATCTGTTTGTGTCTCTGTCTATCTATCTATCTGTGTCTCTGTCTATCTATCTGTCTGTGTCTCTGTCTATCTATCTGTCTGTGTCTCTGTCTATCTATCTGTCTGTGTCTGTCTATCTATCTGTCTGTGTCTCTGTCTATCTATCTGTCTGTGTCTCTGTCTATTTATCTGTCTGTGTCTCTGTCTATCTATCTGTCTGTGTCTCTGTCTATCTATCTGTCTGTGTCTCTGTCTATCTATCTGTCTGTGTCTCTGTCTATCTATCTGTCTGTGTCTCTGTCTATCTATCTGTTTGTGTCTCTGTCTATCTGTCTGTCTGTATGTCTATCTATCTGTCTGTCTTTGTCTGTCTATCTATCTGTCTGTCTTTGTCTGTCTATCTATCTGTCTGTCTTTGTCTGTCTATCTATCTATCTGTCTGTCTGTCTGTCTGTCTGTCTGTCTGTCTGTTTCTGTCTGTCTGTCTCTGTCTGTCTAAGAACATGCACATGGAGAGAGACAGAGATATATAAAACAGTCTATCTGATCGTATGACGTTTTCTTTCTTGCAGAGCATGAGCAAGTTTTCTTTAATTTTCAGGAGAGACTAAATTTTTTTTTTAAGACTTTGATGCTCTTGTTATAAGCTTTTGTGTATACCTAGAAGGGTCCCGTTTTCAGTTCCTGGTGTGTAAATTCAAGCTCTTACATTCTGCAAGATTTTTGTTTGCCTAAATGAAAGTCGAAATTTGAAAATTTTCGACCCCCATTTGTCAGCTGGGAGGGGGGGGAATGAAAGAAGTCGTTTTTAAGGGGTTAATCATTGAAGAAATAAAAAAAATATAGGGCCAAGACACTCCTCAGGTCTCAGCGAAAAAATGTATGTACAAATTATTACTCTAGGTGAAACGATGCGGCTTTGCATAGCGGCTAAACAGACAGACAGACAGACTGTTTTATATATATAGAAGATTGGTTACCTTAGATGATATTTTACCCTCTATTCTTTCTGTCCCCCTTCCCTCTCTGTCTCCTTCAGCCCCCCCTCTCTACTCTCTCTCTCTCTGGTTTGTCCCCCTCTCCCTCACTCACTTTTCTGTCCCCCCTTCCTTCTCTCTGGTTTGGTCCCCCCTCCCTCCCTCTCTCTTTCTCCCCCTGCACCGTCTCACTTCTTCACCACTGTGAATCTTCGAGCCTATGATTCAGAAAGTCAGGGATGCAAACGTTAGACACCTGGAGTTTGTAGTGCTGACTGTAACAGCCAGAAGTGTGGCCGACTGTACCCTGGTGGGCTACCTGATGTCACGAGGGAGGTGATTAACACCTTGATCTGCGCTATGGCTGACCTGTCTGTTTAGATCTTGGTGGAGACGTACAGCCAGTGGCCTCCGTGACCGTCTTCCATGGTGAAGGTAGTGATGTTGTTGTAGGGATGCACTGGCCACGTTGCCTATCTCCGACTTCCAGATCGTAGACATGGCGGTGTTGATGGCGAGTTGATTCCGTCGAAGTCGGAGAGGAGGTTATGGAAAATGACGCCCATACAGGTATTTGGCCCAACTGGAATGGTGGTTTTCACCCTGAGATCGTGAATCTGCGTCAGCTTAAGTAAATCCTTAACCTGGGAAGAGTTCAGCACTTTCACCAGGAGACTACCATCTCACAATTTCTAAGCATATTCAAGACTGCCACCCACCTGACCATCAAGGACCTTTTTGATGATAAATGGGCTAACAGCCCTGAGAGATTGAGCACTATTAACACAACGAACATTCACATAACGAGCATTCATGGAGGGAATATTAATATCGACTTGCCTTGGTCTGTCAGCCGTAGGGGTTCCATTAATGTCTGCCATTGTCTTAGTTCGGTCAGTGGTCGTCAGCCTCCCTCCTTGAGGAGGAGGAAGGCTAGTCGGGGGATCAGCCATTCGGGGCATCGGACTACGCCCGACCCCTCTCCTAACTCCCTTAACTATTGTATCAACCCCCCCAAAAGGACAATAATTTAGGGAAAAATAAAAGTTACCTTACTCGCCCCCCCACCCCCTTGTGGTAGCCTGGCGGCGTACTCCAGTACCAGCTAGGGGATCGGAGTTTGTGCGGAAGGAACTTTCCCACCACCGAACCTGCCTAATGCGAGGGGTGGTGTAGTTAGAACCCACCTCCCAAGCGAATACCGTTGCTCAGCCAAGAGACAACCATAGGCCCAGGACTCCAGGAGGTCGCACGGAAAATATGGAAGGAAAAGTAGATTAAGAAAAAGAGGTGCCCAAATGACGCACCAGACTATTGGGCCCCACTACCACAGGGTTTCCCCTGAGGCAGTGAGTGCTGCGGGTCTGGTGTAGGGAACAACTAACTACTAACTAGCATGCACTACTGGTTGTCCTCAAGCAGAAACAAAACACTGAAGGTGCACAACAGCAGTGCAGCAAAACGCTGCAAATTTACATTACTTTTTACTGTACAAGTGCAAAGACACAACAGAGTACTGCTGGTAAGAGGTCTCGATACACCAAGGTAGCTCGAACGGACAGTACTGTAATTTATTGTGGCTATTCAAAACGAGGACGACGTCTTGACACAACAAAGTATAGACGCATAATGGTTAATACTCTGTCCATCCTCCTTCCTTTTCAACGACTGCCTGAAGTCTGTCTGGCATATTGATAATGTAACGTCTTCCTAGGTCAGGGCGGTCTCTGAAAGTTTCTCACACTCGACGAGTTTGAGCAAGGAGTTCACTTACCATCGTCGCCCAGATATTTTCAATGTGATTACAATCTACTCCCTTATTAGGCCAATGTATTAATTGGAACTGAGGATGCTAACAAACCATTTCGGCGCGATTCGAGCTTGGTGAACGGGGCACCGATATTGAACGAAATAAAGAAGTGATATTCTGTCATCTTCCTTATCTCTCCTGCCCCCAATATTTCACCTCTGCTACACTCCCTATCACTTGTTTCTCTCACAAGTCAAACTTTTAAGTCATCTACCACGAATATTCAATATGGTCTATTTTCCTCTCTCCTCTCTCTCAGTCAGAAAGAAGGCAAGGTTTTTTCCTAGTACATAATGAGACAGAAATCAGAATAACACAAAATCGCAGTTGAATTTATGTAGTTAATATATTACGCTCTCTCTATATCTCTCTGTATATATATATATATATATATATATATATATATATATATATATATATATATATATATATATATATATATATATATATATATATATATATATATATATATATATATACCGTAATGAGTTTGTAACTAAGATTATTCAGTCACTCAGTGCAGCAAGGAGTGAATGTTTTGATAGTTACGTAAAATATACCTCCATAATGTTCAAAGTAATGTTTTTCCTTATAGTTTCTTATAGTTACTCATTTCAATAGTGCATTTTCTGTAGTTTTCGGAAGCATGATGAAACCACGAACACTGTAGACTATTATATTTTCCCATTCCTTATTAAAACTAGAATTTTCTTGTATTGATGACTTGTAGTTAAGCTGTAAATCACAATTTAAATAAAGTAAAGGTTTTATTACAGAATAACTGGGTTTTTGGCTAGGCTTGAGCAGTATTACCACATTAGGCTAGGTCCTGGAAATTTGCCCACGTCACTTTATGATATTTTACACTGGTTATACCCGGTAGTTTGGCCAGGTTAGGTCCTGGTAGTCTGCTGTGGTCTAGGTTAGGTTAGGTCAGGTCAGGTCAGGTCAGACTAGTTTCCAAATTATGTTTGTAAACGGGGCATTTCCGAGAGAAACACCATAGATGAAAAGTGTCTTAGAATGGTCCAAATTAGTGGATAATGATACTAATATATACAATATAGTGAACGCAGGTTTTCTGTTAATTTACCAGAGTAAAAAAAGCAATAGACAAGAAGACGTAAGCATCAATTAAAACACTTGATGTTTTATTAATAACATAAAGAATATCGTCGTCAGGTTGAGGTGCTCAGAGTGAGGAGGATTGGTGCATGGGAAGGCATACTCCGTTAGCTTTGCGCAGTGGCAATATCGTAACCAATGAGGTTCATCCGAGGTGCGATTATTGCTAGTTGAAAACTTTTCCCAATACCCCGCCGAGACGACGTGAAATACCGTCGGCCTATGGCAATTTTTAATAACCCAGTCCTGGGTTACAAATAGGATGATCAAAATGAGGAAATACTACTCAGAAATCCTTTAGTACACCAGATCAGGATAAACGTACACTCGTGATACATAATTTCTGACCAGTGTGAGGAGCAGAAAGCTTCGAATCGCCTTGTATTGCTCATTCCCCACCCAAAGTTTGAATGCAGGGTATTTGTGTGTGGTGCCTGCCGTTCGTCTCCGGTCAGATATTATGTATCACGAGTGTACTGTAAATATTATAGGGTATGCTAAATTGTAATGTGATATATTCTGCCTATGATATTATAAGTTAGAGATGTATCGGATGTAAAATTCTAGATATCCGCGGATATTCCATCCATGTATTGCCGTGTCGGATAGACGTGTCTGATACGTGCTCCGTGTATATTCGTGTCAACGGGCAGTACACTGTTATTTCATATTTGATAATTTATTAGAGAGTTGTTGAACACCCTGGCCAATCATGACTGGCAGGTATTATGTTTGTAAGGAGACAACTGGGGGTCGGATAAGTGGATTGGTTGTGAAAAGTGTACTTTTTGGTGTCACCTGAAATGTGCTTATCTCAATGGCGTGAAAGTTGAAAATATCAAGTTCATCAACTGGTCATGTGACACGTGTTATCGTGATATGAATAGAGTGGAAAAAGATATTAGTGAGTTAAAGAAAGTGGTGAATGAAATGCGAGATCAAGTGAAAAAAACTGGTGGATGGGAAGATAGAGGATGTTGTGATTGAGTTGGGTAAAGTTAGTGATGCGATCAGCGCTGAGTCAGACCTGACTGAGGAGACCTACCAGGGCGACTGTATTGAAGAGGAAGAAGAAGAAAAGTTGAAAGAAAAATCTGCTGGTAGTGAAGTCAACTGATGATAAACTGAAAGTTGCAGACAAAATGAAAGAAGTGGCTGAGGCTCTAGATGGTACACAGATAATCAACACAAGATTCACACAGAAGGGAGACATCGTAATGAATTTTGAAGATGAAAAGAAGACTGACGAAGCAGCATGTACGAATGTAAGAATGTACGAAAGCTAAAACCTAAAATAATGATCTGCAACGTCAACAAAGAGGAAGAAGCTGGAGACAAGATAATTGATAACTTGATAAATCGGAATGACTACTTACAAGGGGTAACTGATGTCAAAGAAAAATGGAGCTACTTTTTGACAAGCCTGCTACTGGTGGTACCAAGCATTACATTATTAGGTGTGATCCAGAAATATGGGAGCTGATTCATAAGAATCGTGATCAGATTAAATTGGAATGGGGTATCTACTCCGTGAGGGATAGATATAGGGCGACGATCTGCAATTATATTGATTATAAGACCCTTAATGGGCCAACAAAATAGTCCTATTGACTCATTGATTTGCTCCCCTCCACGGAAATCTTTAGTAAAAGGCGAAAGATTTATGCGTTTTGAAGGGAAACCAGAGTTACTAAATATTTTGTTAAGGTTTATTGTGCATTACAATACATTATATATATATACATATAACACAGAGTTATACATACAATATACTTGAAATATACAAAGCGAGCATGAGCCCGCCGGTGGGAGTTTTTGGGTGTTCCCGTGCTGGGTTGCATGGTGGTGTAGCTAGAGGTGCTGTGCTCGCAGGTGGCTGAAAGGTGAGCTGTGGTGTAGTCAGCGGGGCGCATAATTCCACTTTCTGGTAGAATATACACATAGGGGAAACAACAACCAATCAGAGCCCGTGGATCCCAGTAATTACGTCATAGAAAGTATTTCCAGCTAAATGCCCCGAAAACACCTCTGCATTTTGCAATTTCAGATTTCACGGGTTTTACAGAATATCTATATTAGTATTAAACGTCTGTATTTAGTATACATCACTATACTCATTCTATTTCGTACTGACCCACAAGGCTGTGGCTCCTTCAGAGTGCGCTGTTGCCATATCTAATTAACGGTTCCCTATGACAACTCCAAAGAGAATGGGAACAAAATAGTTCTCTTTATATTTGTATGTATGTGACCTCAGTCACCTCACTCTCCACACCCCGGAAATTCCTGGGTCGGAAGTAGTGGCAACGTCTTTTGATTGAAATGCCACATCACACATGAAATATCTTCTCTATTTTACGTACATAACAATTGTTCGTATCATATACCATTAAATACAAAATTAATTGTGTGTAGAAAATTTCATGTCAATATACTCTCGTTAGTGGACAGTTTCCTTTATGTGGTGCATGCTTTGATTCTAGATTTGGCAACACCGCGGTAAACTCCTCACGGGTCAGTACAAAATAGAAAGACTATAATTTAACACATTATTTTCAAATGAGACTCATTCAATAAATATTTCTGTAGTTTTTTTTATGCGATGTCTATTGGTAATGATGAGCACTGTTCATTAATTCCATCTCACAAGGTCGATAATAATTTCATTAGTTTTATATAATACTAGCAACATTGGGAAACTCTTATGTTATTAAATGCATATCACATATAATAATGTATATATATATGTTTTGTACCAAATTGTATGAAGTACTGTACACAAAATACAAGATTCGAGTGTTAAATCTAATGGTTTGTGACCCTGTTCTATGTTCCCCTTAGATTGTTTACGTTCTTCCTATAATAGACTAGTTTTAAGTGGTGATTGTATTTTGACGTAATTATATTATGATTTTGAAGTAATCATTTTACGATTGTGATGAATTTGCCTTAAAATTATACCTAGTAGAGATTTGATTGATGTATATTAGGCGCCGCAACATCGAGGTCCTATAGCGCCAGAAAAAGGTGATAGAGAGGTGTGACAGCAAGCAGGAAGGAAATGAAAAGAAAAGAGGGACAGTTGCAGAACTGAAAGCTAGTAGCTGGGGCCGAAGGGGCGCCAAAACCCTATAAGTATTGCCCACATTACTACAGGCAATACCCCCCTACGGGGACCTAGTAGAGAGGGATGAATGAATGAATGCGAGTAGGCCTCGCATAAGTTACCTTATTTTACTAGTCATTTTTCAGTACAGTTACTACAGTATCAAATGTAGTATACTGTACTACCACCTGGCTATTGCTAGGTGCTGAAAAATGGTCTTATTCAATAGTGAGCAATTGACCATATACTGTAATACATAACCTAACCTGGATCATTGCAAAGTTTAGACCTAACCTTATTAAAGCTGTGCTGTATATCCTAAACAAAATGTTGTCTCATAAGTAGGTCTTGTATTACTTGATTACCCTCTTGGAGAAGGGGAAATGGGGTATTGATGATTCATTATAGACAAAGAAAAACAAATGATACTTTACTTTACTTTACTTTACTTTACACACACACAGATCTACATACTTATTATTCGTACATCTTGCTTCAGTCATAATTATATGTTATAAAAAATAGAATTATATATTTATCTCTCGTATCTATATTTATTATTGAAAGTGTTGACTTTTATGTATGTCATTTATAGATATATAGATATTATTATTATTATTATTATTCCGGCTATTAAATGTGATATTTCTAAGTGCACATGTAATTTTAAGTGTATGTAATTTTAGGTGTATGTGTGTGTTATTTCTAGGTGTATGTAATTTCTAGGTGTATGTGTGTGTTATTTCTAGGTGTATGTAATTTTAGGTGTATGTGTGTGTTATTTCTAGGTGTATGTAATTTTAGATGTATGTGTGTGTTATTTCTAGGTGTATGTAATTTTAGGTGTATGTGTGTGTTATTTCTAGGTGTATGTAATTTTAGGTGTATGTGTGTGTTATTTCTAGGTCTATGTCATTTGTATGTGTGTATGTATATAGTTTCTCTTGTATATTATTAAAATAGAATTTATCATTATCTATATTATGTATTGAAATGAATTAATTAAATATTATCTTGTATCTATATTTATTATTATTATTATTGTTATTATTATTATTATTATTATTGAAATATACAATTCACACACCACAGTATATATATAACAGACAACAACAACAACATCAATAACAACAGCACACACATCAACAACAAAAGAATTTCACTATAAGTAAAAATAATAACAATACTGAGTAAGGAAGTGAGGTGACGGGGTGCCCAAACTGCTCTCCTAATCAAACAACAACAATCAAACACTAATGCTGAAAATATCTTAGGGTTGATTCCACAGTGGTATTGGTTTGTAAGCTTCACAACCAACCACACTTGTAAGGCTTCATTATTTTAGGGTTGATTCCACAGGGGTATTGGTTTGTTAGCTTCCCAAGCAACTACACATGTAAGGATTCATTATTTTCCAAAAGCTGAGTATCCACATTCACAAAATCTATCCAACAGTTAGATAATAATGATCACTGTATAGTTTACTCACCAAATTCATAAAATAATTCAGCAAAAAGTCATTAATTAACACGACTAAAATACTATTCTTTCGTTTACCTTCAAACAGACCAATACTAACCACTGTGGAATGGAACCTTACCCACCAACGTCTTCTATACACAACAAGGTATCTGTGTGTATCGTAGGGAATAGCCTCGGTTCACTTGGTCATTGCTGTGTTCAACACTATCTGTGGTAAGGCGAACTTCAAATGGCTTAGAGTATGCTGAAAAATAAAATGTATATTATTATTAGTAGTAGTTGTAGTGTTATTATTATTATTATTTACTCATATATATTATCCATTATTATTATTATTATTATTTGCACTCACTAATAAGCTCGTTGAAACCACTTTCACAATATCCATCCTTCCTGGTCACAGCACCATTCTTGTCAACAGTGGGAATCAACACAAAGCATGTATAACAGAAGGAAATATATATATCCTTCTGTAATACATACTTATAATCCCTACAAATAACTATGGACATTAATATGTGGGTGGGCTGTCGTCCAGAAACTTCCTGCTTCAGATCTCGGGCTTCGATTCAGGTGGGTTAAGCCGCGGTCACACTGGTCAAAAAATGCTTGGATCCCATGGGAGAGAAGGATTTTGGCCCAACCTTGGAGATTTTTGCTTGGAGATTTACAAGGTATCCCAACGCGAGTAGGGTCGTTTACTTCCAAGCCCAAGGTTAGAATGAAGGAACTTAAAAACTATTGTTAGTAAAAATATATGATTGTACTTAACTTATTTTGAAAAATAATGACAAATAGTAAATAAATAAATCAAATTAGTGTAAATAATACATAAATACCATTTTTCTCAATAACAAAATTATCCTATAAACTTTGATTTGAGAACACTCTTGCTACCAATACAATGATACCAAGTTCAGAAGCTCTTGAAAATTCTCTCTTGACATTCCGTGATAGTCACAAAAACCAGGTCCATCTTCTAGGCTCATCTCCTGAATTAGGTTGTTGTACACACTTTTCCTCTTTCTTGTCATCCATGATTTGACCCACAGTCTCTTCACATTATTTGTTTTCCTTTTTATGTGAGCGTAGGCTGCTGCAATTGTAAAAATAGTCATAGTTTCCAGCATGTTCCTCGTTCTCCATTGTGCACTACTCTTTGTAGCTTGATATCTTTGGACTGGGCTAATGATTTTACTTTCTGTAGTGTGACCAAAAACTTCCACGGGACAGCATCCAACGCTGCTCTACACTTGGGTCTCCCAGGGTACAAATGGCCAGTGTGACCGTAGCTTAGGGACTGTGGTATCCGAGTGTACACACTGTCAAAGTTCCGCCTGGACCACCCTCTCACCCGGCATGGTTAATGTGGCAATAGCGCTTCGCTTGTGTGTGCTCATGTGCATATACGAGTACAAAACACTTATTTCGAATCAGCAAGCTTCATCCTCCATATTCGAGTAGTGACCCCCACCCCCTTCTCAACTCATCCATCACTCGTTCCATGTTGTACAGTCCCTAGCCCAGACAAGCACATCCACGGTTATTTCTTCCCGGCGTGTTATTGAGGAGAAAGAGAGAGTAATTATTGAGAGGGAGAAGGTGTTGGGAGGGACTGATGGAGGGGGAAAGGGGATGGGAGGGGAGTACAGTTGACAGACTGAAATAACAAACCACCTGACTGACTGATAGTGAACCGTTAACAAGTCAATATCAATATATAAATGTTGATAAATAGGCCTTAACTTTGGGTAAAATGGGATCCATCATAAATCAAAATACATTTTTTATATGCCATGGTAATTTAGAATAGACAGTGAAGTAACTGATAGAATATTGTGTGGTTGAGGCTGCATACGAGACGTTTTTTAATATATTGGGGATTTTATGATGGTTGACTTTGGGCAAAGGGACTAATGGAGATGGAATTCACATTAACAAAACTATGTATTGATTATTAGCATTGTCATCATATTTTTATGAGTATTCTCATATAATTTATAAGTATCGATGTTCGATATCAAAACTGTAATGACATCAGATGGGATGGGAATCTATAAAACTTGACATATTTAATGAAATTGCTATACCCAATGATAAATGTGTTACAACAATAATGAATATATTACACAAAATTATGAGAACCACAATTATCCATATATTACTGTATATTTTATTGTACAAAGAATATACTGTAAAACGGAATGAGTCAATCCAATCTCTCCTGCAGGCTTATTTCTGAAGTGAGGGTTCGAGTCATGTGAACCACAATTCCCATTACACACACACACACACACACACACCAATACCACATCTTGTAGCTTTCGCAGGCTTACCAACATAACACACGGGAAAAAAATAACTTGTTCTACGTTACATATAGTGTATTATTGGATTACAAGTAAATTTCTGCCCTTAACAAGGAAATCATTAACACGTAGACGTAGTAGGATAAAGCTAGTTACTATTTGTGAAACATATAATCAGTGGTGACAACCTTTGAGGTGGCAACCTTCATAACAGACTTAGTGAAACTCAAAAAGTTATTATGTGTCCAATAAAATGTTATTGATACTTTGTGTATTTATCCTTGAAAATAATGGTTACCTTCAAGTAACTTATAACATTAAATTATTATATTGTTGTTGATTGCAGAGTGTTACTTAATGCTCGTTTGATTTTGTTTTTTAGTTTGCTGTTGAAGCGAGCTCTACAAATTTATAATTAGTATTTATGTGCACACATTAATACAAATAATTAATTCAATAGAAGACTACCATCAGCATCTTGCTAGTACTTTTAATCCTTACTTTATGATGATATTACTTCACCTTGTATTCCACAATGTTTATATAATAAAACTCTCAATAGTGACAACATTAAAGTAAAATACAATATACAGAAATACAAATTCCAGTTCCATTTCTATAAAACATTACATATTTGTTTTCCATTCTTCTTATTGTTTATAATTATGAATTTAGATGCGGCTTATATATATACGTCTAATTATCACCCACAAGATTTAATTATCTATGTTGGCAATCTAGCAAACTAATATATTTTGAGGGCCAGAACTGTAACATATTATTCTCCCGACAAAGAGAATTATATGTTTGTCACCTTTGATTCTCCAGGTTTAATAGAAACAGTGGATTTGCGGTAAATTTTTACTTAATAATTTGGTTATGTAATTATTGATTAATGTTAAGTTGCAATGGATAACAATATTTTTATTACTTGAAAATTTTGAGCTAACTATCACACAGTTCAGTACATAATCTTGAGTTTAGTGTGGAGAAATAATATCAGTTATATATCCAACTCGAAAACATTAATCAGTTATTACACATCATTATCTCCGTCTAACTCGTAGACACAATTAATTCAATTCATCCTGCCATATTTTCACTCACGTCGCTCATACAGTCAGCCCCAACCACTATCATTTTTCCTTCCCGTCTCTCCCTCCCACCAGTGAATGCTTCGAATGAAACTTTCAGTGTATGGTGCGATAATTCTATATGAGTCAGAAGTGGCAACATTCCACCAGCCCCTCCACATCCTGCCCGCATCTCTTCCTCTCTCCCTCACTTCCCCCTCCATAACTCGTCAGGTAGAAATGACCCCATGATGAGTGAGCTCGTGTCTCCATCCCATCAGCTCGCAACTGTACATCTTATATTGGCGAGAACGCAAGGGGTGAGCATCTCTGCAATAAAAGCAGTAACTCTCTGACAGACACTCAGAAGTAAGAAGAGTAAAGAGCAGAACAATTACCACACTGGGAACGGTTGTTTCAGTTCCTCCTCCCATGACTAAACAACAGAAACACTGTAAGGGACGTTCAACAAAAGGCTTCACCTCAAAAGAGGGGGGGTTAATGTTAATGCGATCTTGAATATGCGAGCCATAGAAGGTGAGGATGGTCATATGTTTACTGCCTTTCATCTTTGTTACTCGTTGGACACTGTCTGGGCACATAGTAAGAATGTCCTCTTCTGAGAATTCGTACAGGTCTTCATTATATATATGTCCCTTGCTATAATTAAATGTTCGGTGTGGTTTGATAGATTCAAACATGCTATCAGAAGGACAGGGAAGATTGAGGAGCATCAAGGCCTGTGTAAGATATTTGGCTCTGATTAAAATGCCCTTACCATATTTCTTCTGGGCCATTGGTAGTACTCCAATTTCTTTCTCCAGATATCGGGAAGCATGGATAAGGTTACCACGTCCCTCCCTGTAGTAAGCCACAAACCAAAAAGGTGTAGGAACCCGACGTTCCTTTGGGACATTCTCTAAAGAGTCATTAAAGATGTTAGGGCAGTAATCATTGTCACTATCTACTACATTGGTGGACCACATCATCTGAACTTTACAGTGAGTATCCCCACCGTCAGAGAATCTTTTACCTCAAATGCTGCTTGGGCAGCAGCATTTGTATGGAATGTAATATAGCATTGATTAGACCTACATCACAGTCATAAGTGATTCGGATATGATGGACTACTCCGAAACACTTAAAAATGGAGAGAATAGTGCCATACAAAAGGGATGCAAGTACATTCGTTAGCATTAACGTGTCACAACCACTAACACGGTTTTCTGACACAACATCTGACCTCCTGGGTCTACTCTTATTTGCAGCTTTCTGCATATTACCATGACCAGATTGTTACATCTCGAGGGCCTGGTCGACCACCGCTCGAGGAAGAGATTTGGGCTTTAAGTTTTCCATATATCATTAAATTAATGTTGTTGGCCCCAGGAGCCAAGAGCTACTACCAACCGGGCAGATGAGGGGACCGAGTGCTGGTCGCCATGGGCTGGGTACCTCTTCCCCCACGAGGCCATTCATTTTAAAAAGCAGCCCCAAATGGCTCGAAAGTTTGCCCACGACGGTGCTGAGACCCCTTTCCCCAACATCTCCCAGCCCAGACATCCAACCATCCAACTTAGGACAGCCCCTAGTGGGCAGCACTGTTGGCCTGTACTGGTAGCCTAATACATGGGAACCATTTAGTCTGGTCTCTCACTGGCGACCTTCCTAGCATGAGAAGCCCTCTCTCCCTGAAATCGAGGCAGAGCAGGGGCCGGAGCCCCCTCCAGTCTAGCTCACCAGACCTCAGAGACACGCAAGCCCCCCCCAATCTTCCTCTTTCGATTGGTACCAACGAGAAGTCTGTAGGTACAATGGTTATATAATTATGACTAGTTGAATGAGGTATGGTCGCCGTACTCTGAGCTCTAGTGTTTGGGTGGGTGTAGTGACCGTGACGAGGTAGTAGAAAATGAGGGTAGGCGCACGTCTGCTAAGCTAAAGTAGTGTGTACTCAGTCTGAGCATCCCATCTTACTATAAACCCCCAATCCCCCCTAACGGGAACCGCCTTGCCGAGGTGGGGGGGCTTGTGTGTCTCTGAGTCCTGGCGAGCAGTGATGCCAACCCCTTGAGACTTCTTCGCCCTACACAGACACTGAAATTACCCTACATTTACCTTCATTGCCCTACGACTTAGCAAGTTAGGATGAAAATATTCCTCAACTACTTGGAGGTTTTATTTATAATAATATATAAACAAAAATGTTTTTTTTTTCTTTTGAATATATACAGTCTAAATAATATTGGGCCTCAGTTCGGTGGTGCAAAATGAACCGTAAATGAAATGTAGTAAAAAGATATAACTAAACAACATAATAGTATCGGCCATTATGCTTGGTGTTTTGTTGTTTGTGCTCCTACATAAAGAGGCTAAACAAGCATACCATACAGTTGTTAAACTAAACAAGACTACATCATGCTCAGTTGTTCACATCTAATCTAGATAATCTGAACCTGTCCTATTGGCTATTCCTGTTCATGAGTTACATTGGCTGCCAGATTAGTTGCAAGATTCATGAGAAGCATTTTCTACTACCTACTGTTGAGTTTTGAAGAGTTTTATTTTTTACGTAGTTGAAGGTAATAAACATTTTTTAGCAATATTTATTCAATTTATATGATATTTTGTTGTTTCAAAATATGTTATCACTTATATCAAAATGTTGTAACGCCCTACGTTTCGTTATGATTCAGTAAAATTACCCTACGCCCTACAGACAAGGATTTGAGGTCGAAATGCCCTACATATAGGGCGATTACCCTACGGTTGGCAACACTGCTGGCGAGCTAGACTAGAGGGGGCTCTGGCCCCTGCTCTGCCCCAATATCAGGGAGAGAGGGCTTCCCATGCTAGGAAGGTCGCCAGTGAGAGACCAGACTAAATGGTTCCCATCTTTCAGTTCTTCAACTGTCCCTCTTTTCATATTATTTCCTTCCTGCTTGCTGTCACACCTCTCGATCACCTTTTTCTGGCGCTATAGGACCTCGATGTTGCGGCGCCTAATATCCATCAATCAATCAATTACTATAAACCAGTGTAGCCAACATCTGGAGTACAATAAATTGGGGAAAATTCCATAACCTTGGGAAATTTTAGCAATCGGGCATGTTCCAGGCCCGGTCTTTTAGCGGCAACCCGTCAAATGCCCGACCTGGCCCTTTGGGGGTTAAAGTCTCATGTTGGTGTATAACTGGAATTTAATAAATATAGTAAAGCGATTGTAATTGGTTGTTTCATACACCATAATAATTATTATCTCCTTTGATACTATGTATAAATTCATACATATCATAAGAACCTCACGTTAAATAAATTTATGTTAATTAAAACTTGCACTGAGATAAGGGGATATTAACCTCTGCTGACCTTCGTTGGAGCTAACACAACGAAATTTAGTTAATAAAACTGGGTAAGATAAGTCATCACTTACTTAATTATTATATTAATTATAATATAAATCTCAATCACACAAAAGTTTTATTACATGACTCTCCACTGCAACTACCGACTCTCCACGATGCTGCACGACAGGCTGGCCTTCCCTATATATACATCTATGGCATTGCTGTGTATTACCAATAAACTTTACCGTGTATTCTGGAGTCTGTTCACCCGGGTAGAAACATAAGGGCTTCCTTAACGTTTTACTGTTGTGTTGTATTGTTATGTGGTGTAGTGTGATGTGGTGTAGTGTGGTGTGATGCAGTGGAGGGTGGTGTGGTGTGGTGCAGTGAAGAGAGGTATGGTTGTGTTGTGGTATTATGTAGTGAAGGATGGTGTAATTGGTATATCTGGAGTAACTGATATTGTATCTCCAAACTATTCCAAGCAACAGGCCATCATTAACTTTATTATTCTGGTCCTGTTTCATGGCATACTTTGGGGGAATCAAGGCGCTCTAATGTAATATGTCCGTGTTTATAAAAGCTAAGTTCACTACTAAGCTAATTTTTTGTTCACAACGTTGATTCATGGCAAGGAATAGAGCTCAGCACAGCTTTTTATACAATAATAATATAGAGTCGTACTTCAAGAGGAGGAAAATAGTTGACTGTTTAGAATTGAGAGTGAATAACTTCGGTGAGGTCAGTATTGCAAGCATACGAACATGTGCAAACTTTTAGATGAATTGTTAATATAGTTCCCACACTCCCCTCATGCATACATAAACGTTTAATTCCCGATATCTAAAGCCGATTTGGCATGACATTCAGAGTAACGGAGTGAAGGTAGTTCATGGTCCGAATCGTTTTTATTGTATATTATCGAGTTGAGAAGAATCCGTTCTCTATTTCTCATGTGAATCCTTAATTAATGAATCATATCCCCATTAAGATATGTTGCTACATATTTCCTTAATGTTTGCTATCCCACCTCTATCACTGTCTTCCTGTCCCTCTATTAATTTTAATTCCTTCGTGCTTGCTGTCCCACTTTTCTATCATATTCTCCTTGTCCCGTTGTTTCCTTTTATTCCTTCTATGGTTTGATTATTGAGACATAATAGCTATGTACAGTTGGCCTCAAGAATTCGCATACACCACTGTGACATCAAGGGTTCTTAACTAGAAAATGTATCACATTAATTTCCTACCACCAATCCTTTCCAGTAATGTTATCTGGCTAATATTTGAATCAGTCAGCAGAACAATCCCTACAATATGTGTAGAATAAATATCCTACCCTGTTAACCAATACTCTGTGTACGAATTCCTGAGGCCGAGTGTACTTCGTGATGTAATTGTAAAGTGATATTGTGAATGTATGTGGCTGCATGTAGAGAAGTATCCAGTTACGAGTAATTATCCAACTCTGCTTCGAATTGCCTGATGGAGTATTAAACGAGATTAATCAAATATGACCCATTATATAAAAGTTGTAGTTGGTTCACTAGTATGGTAGAGGATTCATAGCTTCAACAAGACCTGGACACTTGTTATGAATATACAGTCGGCGGCAAAAGTTCTGTCACTTCACTTGCTTCACTCGAGATTATTAGGTGTAGAAAACGTGCGTATTTCTCGAGGCCATGAACACAGCGTGTCTCGGTGAACCAGGTGAGGCGACAGGACTTCTGCTGCCGACTGTACAATCGCCAAACGTTCCACCTGGGTCATTAAGCCTCGAGAGGTTGGATAACGGGTATTGGTCACAGTGTATATGTTTGTTCATATGTACTAAACATGCTGAAGAATAGTTCTGATCATCAACTCTTTCATCGTAAACCCAAGTCAGAGTCTGAGTAACTGCTCATCCCATAATTGGCGACTTTTTGTGGGGCGTGACAACTTTGAAAACATAATTAACCATCTGAATAACAGAAATTAGGTATTTCTTGTTTCTTACCATTCAGATTTTGTTAGTTTACAAAGGAAAAGTTATCTAAAAGCGATAACGGCAATAAAACATGGAGTCCACATTAAAGGTGGAAATGTCTACACTGGACTTTAATATTTATGTGGGGAAAATTTGTCTAAGTTAGCTGACTTTCCCATAGGTTCACCCAGCTACATGAAACCGGTTATACAGAAAGTTGTTGTATCCCACAGGTCTTGGCCACCGAGGCAAAATCTATATGATTTTACTTATGATAAGGAAATATTGTTATATAGTATAACTGTATATAATATACTAAATAATGCAATAATATATATTATACAACTCATTTGATCTTTGTTAGTGCAAGTTGTGGAGCCACTGGAAGAGCTGCTTTAGTGAAGGACAGGCATCGATGCGGGGAAAGGGAAGGTTACGTTATTGATATAAACTAGGAAAATTATTACAAAAGTAGTTTTAGAAAGCATTACCATTCTATTATATATTGTATTCTTGACATTTTTTATGTTGTTTATCATTGCCATTATATCATAAAATGACTTGCATCAGGCTTTGTGGGACATATGGTATATGTCGCTTAACTCTTTAAATGTCACTGTTTCTTGTGAGAAAAAAGGGGATGGAGACGTATTTACCAATAGTGTCTGTTATGAGTATGTATCATATACTCTGACATAATAATAATATATGGAGTTAGGCAATATTATATAATCACATAAGCGATACTAACACTAATGAATGTAAAGGGGTGAGGACAATTGAACGAATTGAAGAGGAAGACCCTCCAAGGCCTTAGATTAACACTCTGTAGGTTGATTGATTGATATTAGGCGAAGCAACAGCGGGGTCATATACTGTAGACTCAGAAAAAGGTAATAGAGAAGTGAAACAGCAAGCAATAAGGAAATAAAAAGAAAAGAGGGACTGTTGAATTACTGAAAGGAAGTGGTTGCGGTCGAAGGGGCGCCAAAGCCTAAATGTATTGCCCATATCACTACAAGTACTGTAACATACCCCTGCGGGAAGACCCTGTAGGACTCAACGAAAACTTGAACATAGCAAAATAATGAAAGTGGAGGGAGAGCAGAAGCGAAATTGAAAGAAGTTAAATATTGGATATCGGGTTGTTTTGAGAGAAGAATCGTGCAACATGTTTGATAGAAGACATAGGAAAGATACTAAGGAAATGGCAATTTATCTACCATTTTCCAGAAGAAATCCCCTGGTGAAATAAACTAGGAATCAAAACCTAGAAGTGAGGTCAATGTTCTCGGCCGCCAACGACACTATTCAGTGAAGAGATCCACTTAATAAAAGGGACTTGTCGGCTTGCTCAGTGGAATGACATTGGTTAAGTTAGAGAATGGACCAAAATAGGTATGGGACGAGAAGTGCAAGATGCGTGTGATAGAAAACACACCAATGGAATCCATGTGAGTAAAGAAAACTAATAATTGTAATTCGATGACATACTTGATTGAGGATTTTTAGAAAGAACAATTACAACTATACGATAATAGACCCGCAGAGGCTGGCAGTTGGAAAATTAATCGACTCTAGAGACTGTGTTCTGCCTCAGCGAACCATTCTCGACTTACTTCCAATATCTTCAATTCCTCTATCAGCAAATAAGTTTGATGTCCGTATTAAATCATGTAGATAATCCTATAACAATTAATGACTTAACTTATCTAGATATGTCTCTAATAAAGAATGGTATTTCATTTGGTTTAATTAAGATGATCCACAGCAGGAACTTGAACCATCGTGTCTTAAGAAGGTCCATACCTTTATAATATTATTATTTATTTGTCTCTGTATTTTCTATTAAAATGGAAGTTTTTCTAAGTGTGGTAGTCCTTGAAGCACTCACCCATAAACAGTCCAATGTTGCACTCATTGCAAATGATGTCTATTCGAGTGCGTTTCTTTGGACGACAGTTTGTGTGATTGATTAATTATATAATACATCTGGCAGCACAACAACTAGAGTCATATACCGCCTAACATAATATTATTATTAAATTTAAAGATTATAGAATATTCTCATTAACAACATTAATAAAATATCGTATGCACATTAGCCAGGCTACATTACGTTACCCTAGACGGGAGAAGCAGGATGATTAATAAAAGGACATATCAACTAACTCATATTTTTACTAGAATAACCTGATTAACGTATGTAAAATTTAAAGAGGAATAAAAACAACAACAAAACATTGAACTATCTAAAAAAAGATGCCATAAGTATCATAAAATTAAAAATTGTAGAGGAAAATAAAAATTGAAATTGATTAATAGATTCCCCCTAACAGGAACCGCCTTGACGTGGTGGGGGGCTTGCCTGTTTCTGAGACCTGGCGAGCTAGATTAGAGGGGTCTCCGGACCCTGCTCTGCCCCGATGTCGGGAAAAGAGGGTTTTCCATGCTAGTTGGGTCGCCAGTGAGAGACCAGACTAAATGGTTCCCATGCAATAGGCTGCCAGTACGGGCCATCGAGTGGCCCTGTGGGGTAAGAGGTGCCCCGCCCATGGCAACCAGTGCTCTGTCACCTTATCTGCCCGGTACGTAATTACTCTTGATTCCGAGGGCCAAAAACAATAAATCAATTATATATGAATAAAGAAAAGCCTCAATCTCTTCCTCAAGCGGTGGTCGACCAGGCTCTCAAGAAGTCCATCTCTGGTCATGGTGATATGATTGATTGATTGATTGATGCAACTATAGATACTTATAGGCATCTGGCGGCGCGACAGCTAGGGTCATATACCGATCAACATAATATTGTCATCCACATAATTAATAAAACATGAACTCCCGAAAGGGATAGGTAGCATGACTAAATGACACACAGACTAAAAAGCACATTACTTCTAAAAGAACCCGTCGACTTAATGAACATATGAAAAGAATCAAAACTAAAAAAAATATCAAAATATCTAAAAAGCATAAATATCATAAAATCCACATAGGAAAGGGTGTTCCCTCCCACACTACAAACTTCCTCCCCGAGCACCTGGGAGAGACTGTAAGAACAGTCACCCAGCCGGTACTTGTAGAGGTGCCTATGACGCAGGTCTCCAAGGCTGGGACATTCAACAATAAGGTGCCGTACAGTCAAAGGGACTAGACAATCATCACAGTACGGAGGGTAAGCCCTCTCCATTAAAAAGCCATGAGTCAATAATGTGTGGCCAATGTGGAGACGGACAAGAGCCGTCTCCCACTGGTGAGACAAGCCGCTGTAGCTCCACAAACCAAGGCACTGGCAGAAGTCACGGAGCTTGTTAGCCCTGACGGCGTCCCATCAGTCCTGCCAGTAGGAACGAACGGTAGCATCTAGGTATGGTCGAAGGTCAACTGCAGGAACAGGATGATGCCTGACAGGAGGCCGAAAATTGATGACCGAAGCCTTAGCAAGGGACTCAGTCCGCTCTTTCCCATCGACATCCACATGGGCTGGGACCCAACAAAAAGTGCAAGGCACTACAGGAATTGTTATAAATAGTAAAGGAAGGTTGAGGGAGAGTAAAAATATAAAATGGCCGAGAGCTGAGCTGTAAAAGTTGATATGACAGAAGGGAGCCTGCCGCCATGGCAAAAATCAGGAAAGTCAACTCCAAATCCAACTCCAGCATCAAACTTTGGCCCATCAGTGTACACAGGGAGGGACACTCTGTGAGTGAAGGCATGTTCAGAAAAGAGGGAACGAGCCAATGGAGGTGGAAGAGATTCCTTCTTGTCTATATAACAGGTGCAGGGAAAAAACTTCTGGAAGAAGTCATGGAGCCACCCTAGAGACCCATCTCCTCCATAGCCTTCCTGACCCAGGAGACTGGAGATTGGGGACGACCTAAAGGCTTCAGTCGCCAGATGTACTCCAGCATAATGATCAGGGTCTAAAACTTTGAGATGGGCATCGGTGGCAGAGGAGTACACCTGACATTCATAGTCGAGTTTTGACCTAATAAGAACAGGACGTATGGCCCAGGACCCTCAACAGATTAAGAGACTTGATGCAAGAGACCTTATGTGTACTTAAGTGTGGATCCCAAATCAAACATTTCTCAAAAAGGAGAACCAAAAAATGAGTCTCCTCGACACAATGTATCCAATGACCATACATGAATAAGTCCGGATCGGGGTGAATGCAGAAGTGCATAGCAACTGTTTTGGCAGGAGAAAACGGAAACCCATGAGAACCAGTCCAACGTGACACCCTGTCAAGGGCAAGCTGCATACGCAGCTCCGCCACTGACATACGGGAAGCAGCAAACTAGACTGCCAGGTCATCAACATACATCGAGTAGGCTATACCGTCCGAAAGGGATGAGGCAATGGCATTAATTGCTACTGCAAACAATGTGACACTAATGATGCTTCCCTGGGAGACGCACTCCTCCTGTGCAACAGATGCTGAAAGAGTTGTACCAACCCTCACAGAATAATAGCAGTCACTGAGAAACTCCTTAATAAATCGTGGAGGGCGACCCCACAGGCCATGTACATGGAGTTGCTGCAGGAAGCCATATTGCCATATACAGTAGTGTCATACACTTTCTCTAAATCAAAGAATTCACAGACAAGGTGTTGATGTCGTGCAAAAGTCTCGCATGCAGCATCTTCCAATCTGACCAGAGTGTCTGTAGTGGAACGGTGTACACGAAAGCCCGACTGGGACGGAGACAGAAAATCGCTCCGTTCCAAGAAGAATACCAGTCTGACATTCACCATCTTCTCAAATAGTTTACAGAGACAGGAGGTCAAGGCAATTGGTCAGTAATTGAGGGCAACACTAGAGTCCTTGCTCAGCTTGGAGAAAGGAAGGATGGTAGCAACCCTCCACCCAGATGAGAAAATAACCTCCAGCCAGATTCTGTTATATAAAGATAAAATAAATGAGATCGCCACCTAACTCAAGTGTCGTAACATTGCATATAGTATGTTGTCTGGCCTAGGAGAAGTATCACCGTAGAGAGAGAGAGCAGAATGCAGGTCTCTCAGGCTAAATATATGGTAATAACTTTTATTCTCGTTCCCTGAGAAATCTAGGACAGTGCGATCCTTGGCTCTAATTCATGCCTGACAGCCAGAGGTCGAGAGTCATAGCTGGAGATTCTAACAAAAGCCTCCGCCATGGTATTGGATTGGCCACTGTCAAACTATCCATAATATTAATTCCATTGACCTTATGTACAGGTGGAGAACTAGGAGAAAACTTCCCCGCCATCCTACGGACTCTCCTGAACACTTGGTTGAGTGGAGTTTTAGTATTAATTGAAGACACATAGGCCTTAAAGATGCACGTCGTGAGTCTTTTAAAACTCGTCTAGTCCGAGCCCTTACCCGTCAGAAGTCCTCTAAAAGAGTTGCGACGAAGGCGAGAGAAAGCAGCGCGCTTCTCCCACATGGCAGTGGTGCAGACTGGTGACCAACAAGGGACAGGACATTTGGGAAAGTAGCCAAAAGTTTTAGAGATAGAGTTGAGAGCAGCCGAGTATAGCATACCAATGAAATACGTTACAGCCTCGTCAGAGCTACCAAAATCGGCTACAGAAGAGACCAAAGAAGTTAGCTCTCTAAACAACTGCCAGTCAGCCTTCTCCAATTTCCACCAAGGAAGACGAGATTGTGGTTCGTACCTGTTACTTTCTAAAAGTACAGGGAAATGGTCTCTCCCATATAAATCAGGCAACACCCTTCCAAGTAAAATCCAACAGAGCGCTGAGTGAGCAAAGGGAAATGTAATGGGGGTAAAAGTCCCAGTTGGGCTATTAAAATGTGTCACATCTCCCGTATTTAAAACCCCTAATCCTTCATCCTCAATAAAAGAAGCCAATAAAACACCCTTGGGGTTGACTGAACTGTCACCCCACAGAGGATGACGCCCATTAAAATCACCCAACAAAATAAAGGGAGAGGGAAGGTCTTGTACATGACGGTTGAGATCACCCCTCTCTACTGTAACACTGGGAGGAAGGTATAGACTGCACACAGTGTAGGGGCGGTCCATAAAAACCTCAACAGCAACAGCCTGGAGCGGTGTGTCAAGCTCCAGGCTCGTGCATGGAATATCTCGTCGAACTAGGATGGCAGAGCCACTATGGTGACCCTGCCCTTAAATGGATTGGAATAAAATGGAGAGTATGCTGGAAGACTGGCAGGAATGTAGCCCCCAAGCATTGTCTCATGGAGAGAAACACATGCAGGCGAGAAGCACGCAAGCAACAGCAATTACACTGAAGGACCTTGGACAGTGATACTTTAGTACTGCTTTTTGAAAAGGCTCACGGAGGTACTTCCCACTATCATCTCACCTGAGGGTTTACTCAAAAGATAATTTTTGTCTAATCCTGGGCCACTAGAAGACACCTTTAGCTAAAGTCTGAGAATTGTCATTAGTTGAAGGGTTACCAGAATGAGTGTCTGATAAAGTTTCCAAGACTGAGAAGCTGTAGTGTAGTGTAACCTTAGAAACGCTCTCACTAGAGCAAAAAGCTGCTGCCTCTTTGAGAGAGTTGAGAGGGTGTTAGAACTGATTTAGGGCAAAAGAAGGAGGCGTATGTCATCACACCAACATTCTTCTGTAGCCTGAAGTTGAGTTTCTGTCTCGCACTACCAAATGGAGGATATACTGCTCAAGGTGGAACAGTCGCGTGCACCAGTCGGTATCCCCCCTCTTGGCTGAAGCCATAGCCAGAGGAGAGTAGGGAATCGAACAACCCCTCCCTCCAACCCTCACCAACTCCCACTCCCTCTCCACCTTCACCCCTACCCCCAACCCCAACCCCAACCCAGCCCCGTTAAGAAAGTTGTTGGTTAGGCGTGATATCACTCATGTATTGATGTTAATATTTATGATTAAACATTCACTTGAATTACCAATACCATCCATACCACACCCGAAGGAGCTAATCTGCAATAATGTATTTATGTGACGTTATGGAGATAACAAATTCATATAAAGGCAGTAAAAATATACAAACAACCATAAATATAACAATTTACTGGTTTTAAAATCAGTAAATAATTTACATATGTCCAGTGAATGTGTTATTCCAATAATTTATGATATATTACAGTCCATCACTACATCCCTAACACTCCATTGTAACGCCAACGAACAAAACCTCGAACACAAAAGAATCAACCAACACGTTTGTAAACTGTATATTGCTTTGCCGTAGCATAATGTAGATATGCCAATAGTATCAGTATAAGCAGTATTCTCCTTTATGTCTAGTTTCTCTGTCGTCCATGTAAAAATATGGACGATATACCACACCTTATCTGGTTTACATAATATTTGAATCAAGATAAGGACGTTTCTTGACACAAATGAACAAGTAATGTGGATATTATTACAGGTTACGGTTACATATTATTACAGGTTATGGTATCATTATGTATGAATAAATACCCTACAAGATTTCTTTCCCTCTCCCCAAAATCATCATACCTACCGTCATGTCCTTCCTTGCTGGGGGAGGGGGAGTGGAAAACTTTCTAATGGCTTACTATATAAATTTTAGGGAAGTTTGGTATCATAGACAGAATAAGATACACTTTTGATGACAAAATAGAATGCTAGTTGTATCATTTGACATTCATTTGTGTAATTAATAGTCATATTTAGCCTGTGTTATTAATTGATGTGTTACAACTGTGGTTATCTAAATTACAGCAGAAGCTGCATTTTACTTTTTATTCGCACATGGACGATTATCAGTATAGCAAAAAGAATGAAGTAATATGTTTAGATATCCATGTGTTGAACATGAACTGGTAGTAAATAGGATGCCTCATAATCATAGGAAAACGAGAAGTTTGTGTTTAAAGCGAAGATGTGAAACACACATAGCAACATCCAATATCTTAGTGTCACAAAGCCAGAGTGATAGTGTCAGTCATTCATCCACCAATCCCCTTATCAACCAAAGATTAGTCATGTCAAGTGTATTATTGGATTTCATCCAAAGTCATCGCCTACTGTATTCCTAACAACTTCCCCACTCTCTTTAATTAATGGTTATTTTTGCTTTAATTCTCACCTGCCCTGTTTGGAACTATCTGCTCTTAACACAAAACAAAAGGCTGTGATTTAAATCCTATCGAGAACCTTTGGGGGTTAATGAAGAGGGACTGGGGTGTAGAAGAGAAGACCAGAGAGATTATAGAGAGGAAAATGATAGAAATATGGGAAGATTTCAAACACCCCCCTAATATTTGTTCAAATATTGTTGATTCCCTCCAATCACGCCTGAGGGATGTTATAAATGCAGAAGGGGGTTGGAGTGGATATTAACGTTGTGTAATAATTATCTTACAAATGTGATTTTGATAATCCTCCATGTTTGAATAATAAGTAAAATGCATTTACGATAAATTTTATTCTGTAAAGGGGTGTTTGCCAACTTCTGCTGTAATTTAGATAACCACAGTTGCAACACATCAATTAATAACACAGGATAAATATGACTACTTAATTGCACAAATGAATGTCAAATGATACAACTATCACTCTATTTTGTCATCAAAAGTGTATCTTATTCTGTCTATGATACCAAACTTCCCTAAATATAGTAAGCCATTGGAAAGTTCTCCACTCCCCCTCCCCCAGCAAGGAAGGACATGACGGTAGGTATGATGATTTTGGGGAGAGGGAAAGAAATCTTGAGAAATCTTGTAGGGTATTTATTCATACATAATGATACCATAACCTGTAATAATATGTAACCGTAACCTGTAATAATATCCACATTACTTGTTCATTTGTGTCAAGAAACGTGCTTATCTTGATTCAAATATTATGTAAACCAGATAAGGTGTGGTATATCGTTCATATTTTTACATGGACGACAGAGAAACTAGACATAAAGGAGAATACTGCTTATACTGATACTATTGGCATATCTACATTATGCTACGGCAAAGCAATATACAGTTTACAAACGTGTTGGTTGATTCTTTTGTGTTCGAGGTTTTGTTCGTTGGCGTTACAATGGAGTGTTAGGGATGTAGTGATGGACTGTAATATATCATAAATTTTTGGAATAACACATTCACTGGACATATGTAAATTATTTACTGATTTTAAAACCAGTAAATTGTTATATTTATGGTTGTTTGTATATTTTTACTGCCTTTATATCAATTTGTTATCCCCATAATGTCAAATAAATACATTATTGCTGATTAACTCCCTCTGGTGTGGTATGGATGGAATTGGTAATTCAAGTGAATGTTTAATCATAAATATTAACATCAATACGTGAGTAATATCAACCAGCAACTTTCTTAACGGGGCTGGGGTGATGGTGGGGGTGGATGTGAAGGTGGAGATGGTGTGTGTAGAGGGTGTGGGTGTGGGTGAGGGTTGGAGGGAGGGATTGTTCGATTCCTTGCTCTCCTCTGGCCATGGCTCCAGCCAAAAGGGGGGATACCGACTGGTGCACGCGACTGTACATCTTGTATTGGCGAGAATGTAAGGAGTGAGCATCCCTTCAGTAAAAGCAGTAACTCTTTGACAGACACTCAGAAGTAAGATGTGAGTCAAGCGCAGAACAATAACCACACCGCGAACAGTTGTTGTAGTTCCTCCTCCCATGACTAAACTCATAACAACAGAAACACTGTATTACTACATTGTATGATCCTGGGATATAAAAAGGTCTTCATTTGTTATTTAATATATACAAATTATGTCCATCTGTTGTATTGACCAAATAGACTATAGTACCTTATAAGCATCAACTATGCAAATTTTGGTGCTTTTACCACGAAACGCACAATTAAGTCCAAAATATCCCCTGCTATATACTAAAAGGAGCCTATAATTTTATTATACCTCGTATTTTCAAAGATATCCGCCGTCCAACGCTACCACACCCATCATATCAAGGCATAACCACCTAGAACATGCTGTACCCCCACTGCATCACCTTCTCCCTGGTCCTACAGGGTCTTCCAGAGGCACCTTTACATCTGAAATCAATCATCCACTTAACATTTAACAATTTGACAACAAAAGACATTCACCGATATATAGCTAAAGTTCATTCTTTTCTCTGTTCCAGTCTTGGCATTATGCTTTTATAATGTCAAGGGGAGACCTCTTTATGGTAAACTGAAGGCTAGTGATTCCTCCAAACTATCCCCTGAAACGAATCACCTCAATGGCTACAAATAGGGGGATCTGTTTCGTAACATAATTATAGGATTCAGTAGCTCTCCAATTTACTAATAAGAATTTCTCCCATTAATTATTCTCTGTTAAACATCAACCAGGATTAAGGGGAGCGTTACCCATGAATTTTAGCGCAAAATTGGAAAATAGCTATTTTTTTTCACCTTAGTAACACTGTCTATAATTGGTAAGTCATCTGGCGAAGTTTTATTACTGTAGAACAGTGGTTCCCAAACTGGGGGCCATGGCCCCATGGGGGGCCATATAGAAGAATTTAGGGGGCCATAGTCTGAGGCTATGCATAAATAAAACCAAAGGAATTTAGCGGGTAGGTAGCCAGTGGAGGGAACTTACAGGTTCAGTACAGGTTTGTGCAATGCTTTGCTGCCAGACACATGAGTAATATGTCCTAGAATGATTCTGTGTTCTTGACATAAGGGAAGCAAGATAATTTTACCTCAACATAATTCTAATCTAAGGCTTCCTAAGCTGTGTATTCTGTATGATAACCTGGTCTTGAATCTTACGTATCAGCAAGGATGTTCATATTTTTCAGTTAACGGGTTATGGTTGTAGGGGGGGGGGGGGCATGGACAAGGATCATATATGAAAAGTGGGTAACGACCAGAAAATGTTTGGGAACCACTGCTGTAGAATAAATATTTCCATAGTTATAGTTTTTTTTTTTTTTCCCCCACCATCCCCCCCACTCACAGGGTCATTGTGGATAGAGACCCTATATAGGGTCTCTAATTGTGGCTACTGATAGTCGATGAAATAACTGGTTATATATTACATTTCAATCATGTGAATTATATTAATTGCTATTCAATAACAATAAATAATCTTTCATAACCGGAATCGATCGGCGATTAAAAAGATGACTTTTTCCCTTGTTTTCTCAAAATTAGGTCAAAAATCCTTCTTTTTGCAATAACTCTTTTTTTATGGAGCAATTTTAAAATTAAAAATATCATTGGAAAGAGAAAAAATAGCTAAGGAACTGTTAGATCGAATTTTGATCTGTCCCCCCAAAATTTGACAGTAGATTTTCAAAGTTTAGACTTTGAAAAAAAAATGAAAAAATGAAAACAATATGAATAATGAAAAATCCTCTAACAGAAGTGTTGAATTTTTTCAGTTATTTCCAATGGTACCAAATTCTTTGAAATTGGTTCACAAATAACAAAGCTATTGTCAAAGAAATTGTCAAAATCAAAGATGGGTCGGTCCGATTTTCTTCAAAAGTGTATATAATGTTCATAGACAAGGTACACATAACCTGTGAAAAAATTATGAAAATCTTTTAATAATTAAGATTTATGGTTTTCATGGGTAACTCTCCCCTTAAAACGTGAGTTATATTATTGATTGACAAGAATATAAAAGACGGTGGCCTTAGGCGACGCAATAGGGAGAAGGTATCTAGATAGACAAGAGGGACAGCAAGCATGAAGGAAATAGAAGGAAATGAGAAACAGGGAGACTTTGATAACGAAGTGGGTCAGCAGGCACGAAGGAACTACTATTCGTTTCTGCGCCGGACAGACGCTGTTTTTCGCAAATATCTAATAAATGAATCGTTGTATAAGTATAATATTTCAGCACACTACATTTAACATCCGGGCGTAATTTATGGCTGACATACCATATTCCAATATGTGTTATGCGAGGAGTTTACTCGTGAAAAATATCACAAAGCTGGCCAGTCATATTGACTCATTCGAAGTAAAGTGTGGGGTAGGGAAGGAAGGAGTGGTGTGGGGGGTGTTCTGGGTGTCGGTGGAGGGGTTACACGGGTTCCCCACACTCGTCTGATTCTCTATAACGCTAGTTAGATATGATGACTGGATTAGGCTTAATATCATTCAGTAAACTCCTAACATAACACATATAGTAATGTGGTATGTCAGCCATAAATTAGGCCCGGGTGTTAAAGATAGTGTGCTGAAATATTATAATGTTACAACGATTAATTTAGGAGATATTTGCGAATAACAGCGTCTGTCCGGCGCTGAAACGCATAGTAGAAAAGAAAAGAGGGACAGTTTAAAAATGAGTCACTATTATTACTTGGCGAAAGCCAAGTATGTTGCTCTATGATCTTGTGTATCTGTGTGTTTGTGGCTATGTCTGTAGCTTCGCGGTCTACAGGTCGTAATTCTTGTCCGATTTTGCTGAACTTTTCACCACAGATAGGCATCAAAATGTCTAGGTCACCTATTGTTTTTCAAGGTCAAAAGTAAAATAATCAAGGTCAAAATTATTAAAAAAAAACTGAAAATTGATAAAACCGCAATAATTTCGGTTGTTGAGATCTGATTTTGATCAGACTTTTTCTGTAATAATCTATGTTCAATTCTGCTTCTAATGGTACTTGAGCGATAGCCGTATTCCTAAAACTCGCGATTTGAG
This sequence comes from Petrolisthes manimaculis, assembly GCA_034508575.1. Taxonomy (NCBI): domain Eukaryota; kingdom Metazoa; phylum Arthropoda; class Malacostraca; order Decapoda; family Porcellanidae; genus Petrolisthes; species Petrolisthes manimaculis. The sequence continues at coordinate 1,348,411 of JAWZYT010000517.1, forward strand.
CATTATGTCGAAATTGAGCATTATGTCGAAAAATGGTCCGATTTCGACGAAATTACAAACACAGGTATGATGTACAGTCGGCGGCAAAAGTCCTGTCGCCTCACTTGCTTCACCGAGGCACGCAAAGTTCATAGACTCGAGATTATTAGGTGTAGAAAACATGCATATTTCTCAAGTCCATGAACACTGTGCGTCTCAGTGAAGTAGGTGAGGCGACACGACTTCTGCCGCCGACTGTACAATGCTGATCTCACCTAATGAATTTCAAGGTCAAATGTCAAAGATCAAGGTCAAGGCCATGACTTTTTCTGCCATACTTTCGCCAAGTCCTCGCTCTACGAGCGAATACTTCATTGTATTTATCATTTCAATATAATAATTAAATAATAATAATTTTAGTATAACAATCTAATAATAAATTAATGGTGTAAGTTGGCCCAAGTGTATAATACAAATTTGGCCTGGTATAAGGAAAGGTTGTAATGGGTATGTGTGTACACAGAATTTGCCTAATAAGAAATAAGATAGAGCAAGTATGTAGAGATTTGTCCTGGTACGAGTTTGGTGGAATAATCGATTTGAGTTGGCCTTTAGTGTGGCCTGCTTTGTGATATATATATGAGAGGGAGAGACTTGGGACTTGAAAGTTGGGAAGAGGTCAGTCTGCTACCATCAGTCGTGGGTAAAGGACCTGCGGCTATGGAGGTTTGGCGGCTCCTGTGAGTATAAACATGATTTCGATTGATTGACAGAGGATGAGCAAACACGAGAGAAATAGAAGGAGAGGAGGGACAGGGAGAAGGTGATAGAGCGGTAGGATAGCAAGCACGATAAAAAACAGTTCACCTTCTACCTTTTGTTACATAGTTGTTCGAACCACAGATACTTCAGTTTTATTGTGGCTGGCTGAGGGAATAAACTTTTGTGCACCATATTACTGCCGGTAACAGTTCTGCCTGGGCTATCCAGAAGCGAGATGTTGTAAATGTACTGGAGCAATAGTGTGTATGTTAGTTATTTTATACATGCTCGAAACATGTTTGGATCATCAATTCTCTCCCTACATAGTGAATACGAATCGGTCTTCGAGTGAATTTCATGGATGACTGTGTGTGTGTTTGAGTGTGTGTTATTGTTTTTTTTTTGTTGGGGGACACAGGTTTCTCAGGAAGCAGCTGGCTAAGTTCAAGGTCAGTTTTGGCAGTAGACATTGTTACCAGTCGTAAAGTCTGGCTGTTCGCAATTTCCATAGTTGATTGCCAGGTACTATTTGACAATCACTTCAATTTAATCTGTGATTTAAAATTTTATTTGTATGACAATTTACAGTATATTGTAATAATAGTGAGTTTCCCATGCCTGGTTCTAGAACCTGTTCGGGATCTCACAAGGAATGAGTACGTGAGTTTTGGATAGTTCCCATCTACAATATTGGACGAAAGGGAGATGGAGGGGTAGGGTACCAGTGGAGAGATGCCGTGAAGTGACAGACACAACAAAGGAACTAGTGTGTATGCTGGTTCCAGAGAGAGGGTGGTAGAATATATCACTATTGTATTATTGGCCACAATTATTAGTACCCACCTCTAATATGCCTCAACCAAATTTCATCTGGTAACACTGACTAGCATGTCCAGATGTACAGTCACGTGCACCAATCGTTATCCCTCCTCTTTTCTGAAGCCCATGGTCAGAGAAGAGCAGGGTATCGAATATATTATTGCGGATTACCTACTACTATTACGGATTACTATTGATGTCGATATCTGTAATTAAACATTCACTTGAATTACCAATACCATCCATAACACACTAGAAGGAGGTAATCTGCAATAATGTGTTCGATTCCCTGCTCTCCTCTCACCATACCTTCAGCTAAGAGGGGGGATACCGATTGGTGCACGCGACTGTACAATACGATAGCCTCCAGTACCCCCTCTTCACGTTCCCTACACTACAATACTATTTTTTAGTAAGCTATTTACTTAAGGTGGCGGCACACTAGGCATTCATCACTCGAATGCTACTTGCTTTTGATACTCGCTTCGTGTTTCGCGACCCAATCTGAATCTTGCTGCTGGAAAGAGTGGATATCATGCTAGGAAAAATGAATAGCATTTGTGTTAAATATATATATATATATATATATATATATATATATATATATATATATATATATATATATATATATATATATATATATATATATATATATATATATATATATATATATAACACAAATGCTATGTTGTTTACACATGAATTTGAATATTATCTGTAGTTAATTGACCCTATACATCTATTAAGGCATTATTACAATATATCCCTCCATTATTCGTACATATATTTTTTTTTATCACTGTAGATAATGGGGAGAGCTGTAGAATTCAGGGAAATTGTATGGTTAATAAATGTAGTATGTAGGGTTAGTAGGTAGAGACAAATATGTGAACATAGCCTAATACAAGCTACTACAGGCTACCTAACTAAACCAAATACAACCCACCCAAACTTAGAAAAATAAAAGGTATAAAACAATAACCAAATACAAGCTACCTAACCTGTATTACCCTAGCCTAACCTAACCTACCTACCTACCTGATATAAGTTAATATTGCACTATATAGTATAGTAATTTTAGGTTACTTCTAATTTACATGGGTAATGAGGTTTCCCCTTTCAAGTTTTTATGCTTATTAAATGGAACAAGTACTCTACCTGATTTTTTAAAAGCTCATTTACGTCCATAATTTTCACAGTTCCCAGGAGTCTTGCATTGAGTATTCGTTGGCTTTATGATTTTGTAGACAGTGATCTTCGATAGGAGACTCATTCTCCTCCGACATGACCAAGTCGGCCTCTAGGAAGGAAGTCACATTCGATGGGAAGTGAACAACTGAACACACACAAACACACGAATATACACACACAGAACCACAACAAAACAAACAACCACAAAGAGCAAAATAAAAAATACCGAGATAGAACAGATAAACAACACATAGAACACCACAGAAACAAAACACAAACATGTTGGCAGTCCTGATGACCAGTGTGACGTAGTCCCGTCTAACTATTTATCTAAATAGTGCTATTATTGCTGGATTGGGACCATTACAGTCCATACTAAATTATTTCTCCTGTTACGGTATAAGGTGAGGCGAGGCCATTGAACATTAATTCAGGGATTATTCCTCCCAACACAACCGTAACACCAGACGGACCTTCACAAGGCAGGTTGTTGTGTGGAGAGTCACACTGATATTAACCTTGTAGCAGAAGACAGTAGTGACCAGTACACCATCAAATTTATCAGTGTGGATAGTGGGAGGGGTGAATGATGGTTTGACTGATTAATTGATTGTATAATGCAACTAGGCATCTGGCGGCACAACAGCTAGGGTCATATACCGCCAAACATAAAATGGTTATCTACATTAATAATAAAATATGTACATACATTTAATAAGCATCATTACCCCGAAAGGGATAGGTAGCATAAATAAAAAGACACACAAACTAAAAATCCTATTTTTACCAAAAGAATTAATCAATTTTAGTAAAATATATAAAAGAATCAAAACTAAAAATCATCAAACTATCTAAAAAAACATAAATATCATAAATTCACAATTTGTAGAGGAAGCCAGCCTCTTCCACATAGGAGAGGGTGTTCCCTCACACACTATAAGCCTCCTCCCCGAGCACCCGGGAAAGTCTGTAAGAACCGTCATCCACCCGGTACTCGGAAAGGTGCCTACAAAGCAGGTCCCCAAGACTGGGACACTCGACAGTAAGATGCTGCACTGTCAAAGGGACCAGACAATCATCACAGTACGACCTGGTCCCAGGTCGCGAGGTCGTCAGCCCGCTTATTCCTATTGACATCCACATGGGTCGGGACCCAACAAAAAGTGACTTTGCAGCCACGATGACCAAGGAGGACAAGCCACTCAAGGATGGCCAACACCAGGGGATGGGAAGAGTTAAAATTGCACAAGGCCTGCAAGGCACTACAGGAATCACTATAAATAGTAAAAGAAGGCTGAGGGAGAATAAAAATTACTTGAAGGGCATATAAAATGGCCTAGAGCTGAGCTGTAAAAAATGACATGGCAGAAGGGAGCCTGCCACCACGACAAAATTCCGGAAAGACAACTCCAAAGCCAACTCCAGCATCAGACTTTGACCCATCAGTGTACACAGGGAGCGACTCCCTGTGAGTGAAGGCATGTTCTAAAAAGAGGGAACGAGCCACTGGAGGAGGAAGAGATTCTTTTTGTCTGTAAAACAGGGGCAGGGGAAAACTTCTGATATTTAAATAGTAGAGAATGCTACATTCCAAGAGATTTGTTTTATTATGGAAAATTACGACAAACTTTACGAAGCAATAACTTTCACACATAAGACATTACTGATGATTAATAAATACTTTCTTTGTGAGTCTTGTAATGTTTCTTACTCAGCCGATTACTAAGTAAAGGAAAGGAAATAATCATTACAAAAACATTCATACTCGTTAAAGGTCGTGTCCATACACCACCCACTTCATGAATATAATTCCGTTGTCGCTATGTTTTGTCGTGGTAAACAATTGTAATATTGCAAGTGAGACTAACTTGAGAACAATAAACGTAGCTTTTATAGATCGTATAATGAATTAATACCGGCATATATCTTGTCAACATTACAGTGTAACGTTCACACACGGCAATACCAGCTGAACACACAATCATCCGACTTTCTTTCCTCGCATAATCGGCAGGTGTTAGGTGTCTTCTTTTTTAGTGCAGGTAAAGTACTGACGTCCACTTTTAAATATGGATGTGCTCAACGGTTGAGCTTTTTGAAGCAAATGAAGAGGAAGAAAGATCATAATGGTTCTGGAAGATAACATAAGTAAGGATAATTTCGTTACTCTGCAGCAAAAAAGACATTTTCTAATAGATCGTTTTTTGTTACTGGTTACCAGAGGATTGTGTTTTGTAGTGGAGAGTCATATTTACCCATCAATCACTCTGTCTCATCTCCCGAACCATGTCCCCGTAGGGGGGGTATTGCCTATATTAATTAATGTGGGCAATACTTACAGTGTTTGGGCGCCCCTTCGGCCCCAGCCATTAGCTTTCAGTTCTTCAACTGTCCTTCTTTTCTTTTCATTTCCTTATTGCTTGCTGTCACACCTCTCTATCACCTTTTTCTGGCGATATAGGACCTCGATGTTGCGGCGCCTAATATCCATCAATCAAATTAAAATTCCGAACCATGTCCTCGTTCAATCCATGTCCCCCTCCCAGCACTACTTCATTCGACTCCTCCACTTTCCCACCTCACTTTACATATTACAAGCAATACCCCCCTACGGGGCAAGTGCATGGGATAAACGGAATATAGGGATAGCTGTCTAATATCCAAAGGATAACATATATATATATATATATATATATATATATATATATATATATATATATTACTAATTGTGCCGTAGCGTCAATCAAAAAGCATGCAACCATATGTCATACAGGTAGGCAGAACCCATGAGAATCAAATTACTACAGCCACACACACACACGCACACACGCATAATGAAAACATAACGGAATGAAGCACAAGCATTCAGACAAATAATTACATTATGACCTACTCATATCCACCAAAGCGAGGGTGGCGCACCAGAAGCTCCTCCAAAACCTGATGGTTCAGCAGGTGTCGACAAACCACATCAAGTGGCAGGTCCAGGGGCAACAAGTGTCGGACAGTGGGGTAGGCCAGGCAATAGTGCTCTATGGTGTTAGCACGACACTCAGTGAAGGGAGGCTCACCCTGCATCCCAGTAACCTGCCACGGTGGTCGGTAGCCAAGCCTCACACGAGCAGAGACTACATTGTGCCTCCGAACCATGAGGCCTCGACGACGGTAAAAATATTTGTGGCGGCAGACAGACTCGTAATGGGTCATCGATGGAGATGCATCCCTGCATCGCCGTACAGGAAGGAGAACGGTGGAGCAGACTCTAGAGAGGTAACATGTCAGGGAGAGAGGACGTCCAACACCACGAGGAGGCAGATGGCAGGCTTCCTTTGCGAGTCTGACAACTGTACCATTGTGACATAAACCTACATGGGATGGTACCCATAAGAATTTTGATAGTCAAGTTACGATGACATAATAAGGACAAACACGATAAAATCTGCTGAATAACAGAAGAGTGTGTGGGCTGAACACTAGAGAGGGAATGAAGGGCAGGTTTAGATTCACAACAAATGGCAGCATTCACTCCACGTTGACAAACAAGACTAACAGCATCCAGAATAGTATACAGTTCACACAATGTTGAGCTGGAGTGGTTACAGAGACGACGGCCAACCCAGCCCCCTGGAGGTGAGTCCATATCAGGTGAGAAAACGGCACAACCCGCTGTACCATCCATTTGCAATGAGCCATCAGTGTAGAGACAGTATGGATCTGTGATGGAGGACGTCACTGTTTCTATGTTCCAGAGTCAACTGTCGCTGTAGAGAAGGCAGTTCGGACTTGGAAGTAGGTGTAAAGCTTACATCAGGTGTTGGTAGCATTCACTGAGGGGGCCCTGGGGGGACGTCTGCAACCATTATATCTATATTAAGACTACGGTGCATAGAGGAAACAGACCTTAAAAGAGTTCGTTCAGCAGGCAGTATGGAAGGGACCAGGTAGTTTGGTCGAAGAGAAGTCCTGACTAACTGAGAGTAATGGGGTGAAAGATGTGGGAAATGGAGGCTCTTTACAGTAAAGCAAGTAACATTAGAATAAATTCTCTGTACTAATGGGGGAAGACGCAACTCACGCCGTATTTTTACTATCCTGGTCGACATTGGACAGCCGATTATTATCCTCATTGCTCTATTCTGAAATTTTTCTAAAGTTTCAAGAGTAACCCTGGGAAGTTAGATTAGCACAGCGGAGAGGTAATCAACAACTGAACGGATAAAAGCAATATAGATGGTCCTGACTACTGGGATGGAGATGCCTGAGGAGTTGTTAGAGAGCCATTGAAGTGATTTAAGTCGGCGCTGGTGACGACCCAATAAATCCTGGACAATAGCATGGTCTTGAGGTCTGGCAGGCACAATTGGTCAAATATTGACTGGCGCACCCAGGTAACTGTACTGGGAACACATAGGAATGACAGTCCCTCCAATGGTGAACACTGGCCGATTTTGAGGAAGGCGGCAGGTGAATATTCTACTCTTATCAGGTGAAACAATAATACCACATTGAGAGGAGTTTACAGAGGAGTCAAGAAACCTCTGGAGATCCCTTGGTGAAGTAGAATGAATACAGATATCATCAGCATAGCACGTAATTGTAGTACCAGGAGTATCAGAAAGAGAAGTAAGCAGCCGATGCATCAAAATATTAATAACATAGGGCTGACAACACCCCCTTGAGGTGTACCAAGATGAAAACAGCTCAAAGGACTGAGTGCACCACCGAAAAGCACACGGGAGGTCCTGTTACAGAGGTAGCCCCGAATCCACCTTTGTAGATTACCCTTTATACCAAAGTCAACATGTTGATCCAAAATAACGTCTCTATTATACCAACATCGAAGGCATTTCGAAGATCAATGAAGGCCACCACACTATCCCTGGAAAGGCGAGAGTACAGGTCGACTAGGCAGTGGTGTGTGCTCCGCTGAGGAAGAAAACCAAACAGCCATGGAGAAAGACGATCCTGCAGTCTGTACATGAGAAGATTAAGTAAGATTCTCTCCATAACCTTACAATAACAGGAAGTAAGGGAAATTGGCCTGAACTTCGCAGTGCCGGGCTTAGGGATGGGTATTATTGTGCTGTTGGTCCAGGCTCGTGGTACACAACCATCACGAAGACAAAGATTGTACAGTTGAAGTAGGGGGTTCCAAGGAACTTGTTGAAGTAGGCACAGCACAGCATAAGTAATACCATCATCACCAGGGGAAGAAGCTTTACCCTGGGAGAGAGCAAGGCGCAACTCCTCTTCAGTTATCTACTCTGCATCATCGTCATCATCTTGAAACAGAGCAGACATTAGCAGCACGGGAAGCGAGTACATCTTGTATGTGGATGGGTAGACTGGCTGGGGTAGATTGTTCTGACCAGGCATCGACAAGTTGTTGGGCTTAGTCGGCGGGAGTGTGATGACTAGCAGTAGCCGGCATTTTTTTAACAACCCGATGAATTAAGTGCCACAAAGAAGCCACACTTGTTTGCTGGTTAATACTGTCCGTGAACCGCTGCCAAGACTCAGTGTGAGCACACTCTTGCAGGGCAACTAAATAATTCCTAGACATCTGGTAATGATGGAGCAGGTCAGGAGCAAACGTCCAGGAGTGGGTCGTATGGCGATGTTGGAGGTATGGCCAGGAGACATATAACCTATAAAAGTCATGAGTAGCAGATACAAAATCAGAGAACAACTGTTTTGCTGATGATATATCAAATGTAGGTAATACATTTAGGGGGCACAGCAATACGCAAACGAGTAGCTGAAGCACTTGACCCAGCAGGGAGGGAATAATGAAACCGAAGAGCAATATGATCAGAGAATAAGTCTGGCATTGAGGAGCACTGGACCCGAGATGCTATCAGGCCAGACGAGAGGATGTAATCCAGAGTACCTCCCCGGCAATGAGTGGCACCACCAGTGTCCCAGCGTGTCAGACGATGTTTGCGGATATATGAAAGGAGACGAACGCCATTACGATTAATAGAGCCAGAACCATCACCCAAATAAGAATTCCGACGGCAGCATTAAAATCTCCCATATACACCATACCACTCACTGTTGGAGAAGGAAGAGCCTCAAGAGTGAGTCTAGCTGGGGCAGAATAGACATTACATAATTGGAGTACTCCATTCCCAGGTAGAACTTCAAATAGCTGAAAGGTCATGTCAGGATCAGTGGAGGTACGGAGAAGACGATGTGGCAAGGATCTATGTATGTAAGTCAGGAGACCATTCCTTACCAGATGAACATATGGCATATAACCTGAGAGGGGAGGAGCTTGTCCAGCAGCGAGTGGCCTTCCTGGAAATGCTTCCTGAAGAAAAATAACACTGGGATGATGACGAAAAACATCTCCCGGAGATGTCATCCAGCCGGCACTGACTAGCGAACTTTGTATTTGGAGGTAGAAGTCCTGTGAGCGGGGGCAGATGGGCGACCTGGAGAAGGGACTGACTCAAAGAGCTTTTCTAGGCAAGATGCAACAGTATTAATCTTTTCGGTAAGGGTAGTGACACTTGAGATGATGATGGCCTTCTGAGCCTCGACCAAGGTGAAGAGTTTGGAGTCATTAGCAGCCTGAGCGGCAACCAGCCCATCAATCCTGTCTTCAAGGGCCGAGAAGCGGTTCTCGAGGGCCGTACATAATGCCATGAGAGTAGCAACAGACTTGTGGAGGGCCAGGTCCGGAGGCGAGGAAGAGCTGGTATAAGGAACAGTCTAGGGTGGTGGTGGTGGAGGTGGTGGAAGTGGTAGTGGAGGAGCAATAGTAGACGCACAAGCCTGGACCTGACGTCGAGTACATCCATGCCACACGCTAACCTCTGGCTGAAGGCATCGTGGACACTTCTATCTAGACGTATCCTCAGGAGGTGGAGGCAGCAGGACGTTATCGTTCACCCCTGACAGGACACGTCTTGGAATCATGTTCAGCGGCACACCTTGCACATTTCGGCCTGGCAGAACAGTACCAGGAGATATGCCCAATGCCCCAGTACCTTTAGCACCAAGGCTGGTCACTATTAAGTTTCTCCACCTCACACGGTGGAAGACAGGGGAGGAAATCAAAGGAAATCTCGGTTGAAGGTGGATCAGGTTAACTCCAGACAACAACAATACGTCTAATGGGGGAACCATCTTGAAAAAACCGACGGGCAGAGTACACACCAGGGTATTCCTTGATATACAGTGTATACACTATTAATATACACTTCTATGAAGATATTAAGGCTTGAAATACTGTAGATTACATATTTCATTTTATTACTCATCAATTGACAGTCTCCAGTCGCTCGGGCATTGAGGCACCATGCCTCCTCACTGTATAATATATATGGTTTTCCCCGAAAAATCCCCCACTGTGTTCTGGTGTGACGTAACAAATCTGCTGTGGTTCTCTGTCGTTCTGGCTCCCACGTGTTAACGATAGAACCTCATAGATTTTCTATAGGGTTCATATCGCAGTCTTAACTATACAAATCTATCACCTGCAAATAATCATGAGCAGTAAACCATTCTTGAACTTTCCTCGCCATATGGATAGGGCATCGGTCGTGTATAGGACAGATAAGGGTGAGTAGTTGAAAATAAATTAAAAACATTTAGAATATCGGCTTCATTATATTGCATTTGATCGATCTATTAAATAAAGACACTGTCTATTGTTCACCCCCGTAGAGAGATACTGATTATAATTATTATCCTTTGGATATTAAGCAACAAATAACGGAGCCGAGACAATTAATTTTCTGTCTTCAGCTTTACCTGTATTCTTTTCACCCCTCATGCTGGCAGTCCCCCTCTTTATCACCTTTTCTCGCCGTAAAATAAATAAATTTTTACCTATATTTTTCAAGTAACTGGCAACCTCACACAACCTCCTCTCACCTGTCTTCTCTCTCTCTCACGGCCCCTTCCTTCCTTGCCTTCTGTAGTATTCTTTATCTTTTATTTTTCATATTTTTAACCCTCTCATTCGTTCTTTGAAAGTTTTAATGACATAGGCCTTTCTCCCTTATCACCCATAGTCCTTCAAATTTATGCAAGCAAAAGGATATGATAATAGTTATGTAGAATATATATATATATATATATGACGGTGTGCAATCTTCTAACGTGTTTCCATTGTGACCTGGTGTGACTGATGCCCCGAGGTGGCTGATACCTCTGTGTTCATGACAGGAACCCTAACCGCTGCGTATAGTGTCACGTGACACAAGTTTATCTTCTAACTACTTTATTTTGTGTTTAACTATATAGTTCACAGATTTGACAAATAATACTCATGTCAGTACGCCACCGTCTCAGTTGACGGAGAGGAACTATGTGATTCGGTAGTTTCAGATTGATTCATTTCAACACTTGACACAATATGGAACTGTTGGTCTGTCTTGAGTAACAATGTTTATTGTCATCCATATAAAAGACAACTGAACCACTGTCGTTTCTCGTTGATGTATACATATCTTATGTATTTATGGTGTTGTAGTCATTATGGTTTTATTCTTACCTCATCAATCCATGTCTGAGTTTCGGGAAGTGGGGGCAAGAGATGGGAAGTTAAGAGGATGCTGTCTGCTAAATTGGAGCTCTATGCATCCTCCAAACTTTGCCACGAAACTGATCCCTCATAAGAAACACCAAGGTCGTCTGCTTCCTGGCATAGTCTGGAGTATTCATGGAACTTCAATTTTACAAGAAGATATAGTGTTCCCTTAAATGTATAGCCTACTGTGGTTAGAAATTAGTTCCCTTAACAAAATTACCTTTCGTCACACCAAGATTTACTCTACGTGGATAGATTATCTTTACGAAATCATATTTATCTTGTAATATAGACGATAAGGATATCTCTACCCAGGATCAAGAGAATACCCATTTATCAATTCAACTCATAACCTACCGAAATGTTCTGGAACGCAATAACGCTGACGTGCATATGTATAAAATTATTGTCAATAAGCTGGGTCTAGAATTATTACTATTCATTAGTACTATCTTCAAGTAGAGAAAATTCATCTTTTCATCTCACTGGCTTGCGATAATTATCACCGTCGTCATCCCTGATATTTCCTTACACTCTACGATATGACATCCAAGTCGACCGTGTTAAGACATAGCTGGTATTGTAATATGCATCAATATTGTAAGCTTATATAATTTGAAACCCTGTGGGAGTAGCTTGTCCTATCTAGCCAACACCGTAAGGAAAACATGTTGAAAGATTAAACACCGTCATATATAGTGTGGGCTGGTTACTCCATTGAAACAGTAAGGGAAACAGAAATAAGGGAGAAAGGCCTATGTCATTAAACTTTGAAAGAATGAATGAGAGGGTTAAAAATATGAGAAAGAAAAGATAAAGAATATTAAAGAAGGCAAGGAAGGATGAGAGAGAGAGAGAGAGAGAGAGAGAGAGAGAGAGAGAGAGAGAGAGAGAGAGAGAGAGAGAAGACAGGGGAGAGGAGGTTGTGTGAGGTTGCCAGTTACTTGAAAGATATAGGTATTAAGTTTATTTTACGGCGAGAAAAGGTGATAAAGAGGGGGACTGCCAGCATGAGGGGTGAAAAGAATACAGTTAAAGCTGAAGACAGAAAATTAATTGTCTCGGCTCCGTTATTTGTTGCTTAATATCCAAAGGATAATAATTATAATCAGTATCTCTCTACGGGGGTGAACAATAGACAGTGTCTTTATTTAATAGATCGATTCTAAATGTTTTTAATTTCTTTTCAACTACTCACCCTTATCTGTCCTATACACGACCGATGCCCTATCCATATGGCGAGGAAAGTTCAAGAATGGTTTACTGCTCATGATTATTTGCAGGTGATAGATTTGTGTAGTTAAGACTGCGATATGAACCCTATAGAAAATCTATGAGGTTCTATCGTTAACACGTGGGAGCCAGAACGACAGAGAACCACAGCAGATTTGTTACGTCACACCAGAACACAGTGGAAGATTTTTCGGGGAAAACCATATATATTATACAGTGAGGAGGCATGGTGCCTCAATGCCCGAGCGACTGGAGACTGTCAATTGATGAGTAATTAAATGAAATATGTAATCTACAGTATTTCAAGCCTTAATATCTTCATAGAAGTGTATATAAATAGTGTATACACTGTATATCATCGTGGCTAAGGGTCTAAAGCAATACATATATAGGTGCTTATAATAATAATAAGAAAACAAAACAAACATTACACATGCTTAATGTAAACGTGAGGTCGAAGTATAAACTTCAGGTTATAATTAGTTAACAGTTATTATAATTACAGTGTGGTGCCTACAGACCCAGTTGGATTATGGGTTTGAATGCTTCGTGACGAGGACTTATGGAGCTTTCACCTAAACTGACAAAGTCATGTAAACAATAACCAATAAATGTCTGATTTCAATATTTCCCTGTTTTAATTAGTAATAACATTACAGCTGACACAATATCCTCTAAATCTTGTGATTGGTTCACTAACACTGGGCGTCTGAATTGCTGGCCTAGATGTTGACCTCAGATAAATAAATAACGGTAATAAATATATTTGTCATATATATCGGATTGTTTTTGCATACCAAATATCACTTTTATTTCTATTGTGGTCGTGTTTGCGCATTAACAGATTATGCAGCAACACACAGAATGATGGTGGTGGTGGTAAGATGGAGAGTAAAGGAATGCTGGGATGGAGGGAGAGGAAACAGTGAATTGAATAAAGGAGGACGGGGTGAGGAAGAACAGATGGAGTAGTTATTGGGTAATTAACATCTTACACTATAACTATTATCCTTTGGTAACCAGTTACACAATAAACGTTTCTTAGAAAATGTCATAAATGATACAGGATAAAAATAAAGGATTTACTTGAAAAGTAACTTAACACTGAGTAGGTGGTGCATGGCTTGATATATTAGTCATCAAAAACTGGTGTCGTGTTAATTATATTAGGTAAAATCTGGATTCATTTCAATTAATAAAGAATATCCCATGGAATGCAGCATCAGAGTTGGATTTAGATTACAGAAGAAAACATTTAGCTACTTGATCCAATAATTCTCTCCATCTCGATCACTGGTGAACTTTACCCCCTCTCCCCAACCCAACCCCTCCTCTCCTACCACCTTCAAGTGAATGGTTCACATCCATGATCACAAGTGGTTCGGGATTCAAATTTCTGGATGGCTCAACATTGGTAACGCTACGTGGTCAAGACTCCCACATTACCCCCCCTATATAACTCCGCTCACATTTCTCCCCTACCCCCTCCACCTGTCAGTGATACCATATCCGTTGAGGCCCACACCAAGGCAAGGGTGGAAGAAGTGTGGACCATTGATCTGTCCGGAGCTGTACGTCATGCACAGTTGAAGCACCCTTTGCAGTCTTGGCAGCCGGAGGCAGACAATCCGCACCATCGGAGTCGGACGAGGCATCAACAGGTCGCTTGGTAGAGGTGGGAGGCTACAACCTGTGCTGCGGAGTGACAGAGGAGAGGGAAGGAGGGTTGCGAGAAGGCAGCTCAGGCCAGTGATCCTCGATAATAGACTCATCCTCTTCCGACATGGCCAAGTCATCCTCCAGGCAGGAGGCCACATCCGAATTCGCATTCTCTATCTGGTCAGGCAACGCCTAGATGGGAAGCGAACAACTGAACACACACAAACACACGAACATGCACACACAGATCCACAACAAAACAAACAAACCACAAACAACAATATCACAAACAGTAAAACTACAAACAAGACGAGATAGAATAGACCAACAACACCTAGAACACAACATAAACAACAACACACAAACAAGAACACAGAAACACAAAAAAACAATACAAACAGCAACACATGGAGAACACCAATGACAGGTCTTCACTCCAGGAAGGTTGGGGCGAGAATGACAGCCATACATGTAACTTCAATCTTTTCTCAGCAGGATCTAGCCCGTAATGCCGATACTTTTTGGGAGAATGTACACACGAACCAACACACACACACACTGCTGCCACAATTACGATATATCGCTACTGAGTGGCATAGGCAAAACAGATACCGGCTTTACACTTGCCAGCACTGCCACGTGGACAGGGGCTCACATAGATTCAGAGATGTAGCATCACTGTGATTATTTAGCTCGAAACAATTAACGTGTGTGAGATGGAGTATCCTCGATACACTGTCCAAGGAAGTTAACTTTTTTACTTAAGGAACTGAATCACTTAACTTTCTTAAACATGTGAGCCCCTGTACCATGCGGCAGTGCTGGCGACTGTACAATGATAAAATATTATGGGGTGGATTTATTTATAGTTGCAGGTTGGTGGTTTTGGTTACGGTTGTGGTGGTGCACAAGTGTGATGGCGGTGGTGGGCCTTCAACTACTTTACTGACTCGTCTAGTGTACTCCACACGCCAAGATAAAAGCCAGGCTCTTGCTCAAGTTTTCCAGTACATTGTTGACAAGTAAGTTTTCCAGTACATTGTTAATAGGTAGGTTTTCCAGTACATTGTAATTTTTCCAATACACTGTTGACAAGTAGATTTTCTAGTACATTGAAAGTTTTCCAGTATATTGTTGACATGTATGATTTCCAGTACATTGTAGGTTTTCAACTTTTTTATTGGCAGTTAAGTTTTCCACTTCATTATTGACAGGTAAGTTTTCCACTTAATTAATTGTTGTCAGGTACACTCTACAAGATTTCCACTTGGACCACCACCCTCACTTGGCGAGGCTAACGTGGCAAGAGCGCTTCGCTTGTGTGAGGTCATGTAAATATATATACAAGACGCTATTTCGAATCGGAAATGCTTCATCTGCCGTATTCGGGTCGGAATTGAATTGAATTTATTTATTGATGCAACTAGGCATCTGGCGGTGCAACAGCTAGGGTCATATACCGCCCAACACAAAAGTATTATCCTCAACTAACAAAATCACAAACTCCCGAAAGGGACACACATCATAACTAAATTACACACAAACTATAAACACACACCATTACTAAAAGAACGCGTCAACTTAACTAATATATAAAAAAGAATCAAGACTAAATAATATCAAACTATCTAAACACCATAAGTATAATAAAATCACAATTTATGGAGGAGGCCAGCCTCCTCCACATAGGAGAGAGTGTTCCCTCCCACACTACAAGCCTCCTCCCCGAGCACCCGGGAGAGACTGTACTCGGAGAGGTGCCTACGACGCAGGTCCCCCAAACTGGGACACTCAACAATAATATGCCTCACTGTCAAAGGGACCAGACAATCATCACAGTAGGGAGGGTTAATCCTGTCCATTAAAAAGCCATGAGTCAATAATGTGTGGCCAATGCGGAGACGGACAAGAGCCGCCTCCCACCGGCGGAACAGGCCGCTGTAGCTCCACAAACCAAGGCGTTGGCGGATGTCACGGAGCTTGTTAGCCCTGACTGCGTCCCATCTGTCCTGCCAGTAGGAACGAACGGCAGCATCTATATAGGGTCGAAGGTCCACTGCAGGGACAGGATGACGCCCGGCAGGAGGCCGAGAATTGGAAACCACAGCCTTAGCCAGGGCATCCGCTCGCTCATTACCATCAACACCCACATGGGCCGGGACCCAACAGAAAGTGATTTTGCGGCCACGACGACCCAGGAGGACAAGCCACTCAAGGATGGCCAACACCAGGGGATAGGGAGAGTTAAAATTGCACAAGGCCTGCAAGGCACTACAGGAATCACTATAAATAGTAAAAGAAGGCTGAGGGAGAGTAAAAATCACTTGAATGGCATATAAAATGGCCGAGAGCTCAGCAGTGAAAATCGACATGACAGAAGGAAGTCTACCACCACGGCAAAAGTCAGGAAATACAACTCCAAAACCAACTCCAGCATCAGACTTTGACCCATCTGTGTACACAGGGAGGGACTCCCTGTGGGTGAAGGCATGTTCTAAAAACAGGGAACGAGCCACTGGAGGAGGAAGAGATTCTTTTCTGTCTGTAAAACAGGTGCAGGGAAAAACTTCTGGAAGAAGCCATGGAGCCACCCTGGGGACCCTCACTGGACGAATCTGGAAATCTTCAATTCCCATCTCCTCCATAGCCTTCCTGACCCGGAAGCCAAAGGGCCAAGGTGTACGAAAATGTGAAAGGTAATAATTAGACATGATATCAGATGACACTGCCAAGCAAGGAAGGGAGTCGGGAAGTCGATGTAATCGATGCCAACAACGAACCATTGAGGACTGGCGACGGAGATCTAGAGGTGGTTCGTTAGCGTCCACCAGGAGACTGGGGATTGGTGATGACCTGAACGCTCCAGTTGCCAGACGTATCCCAGCATTATGAACAGGGTCTAAAACTCTGAGACGGACATCTGTGGCAGAGGAGTACACCTCACACCCATAATCAAGTTTTGACCTAATAAAAACACTGCTAGGTCATCAACGTACATCGAGTTGGCTATACCGTCCGGAAGGGAAGAGGCAATGGCATTAATTGCTACTGCAAACAATGTGACACTGAGGACACTTCCCTGAGGGACGCCCTCCTCCTGTGCAACAGATGCTGAGAAAGCTGTACCAACCCTTACAGAAAAACTGCGACCACTAAGAAACTCTTTAAGAAAGCGTGGAAGGCGACCTCGCAGGCCATATACATGGAGCTGCTGCAGGATGCCATATTGCCATGTAGTGTCATATGCTTTCTCTAAATCAAAGAATACACAGACAAGGTGTTGACGTCGTGCAAAGGCCTTACATGCAGCAGCTTCCAACCTGACCAGAGCATCTGTAGTGGAACGATGTTTACGAAAACCCGACTGGGACGGAGACAGAAAATCACCCCGTTCCAAGAAGTATACCAGTCTGACATTCACCATCTTCTCAAATAGTTTACATAAACACGAGGTCAAAGCAATTGGTCGGTAATTGAGGGCAACACTAGAGTCTTTGCCTGGCTTGGGGAAAGGAAGGATGGTAGCAACCCTCCACCCAGAAGGGAAGACACCCTCCACCCAGATTCTGTTATATAAAGCTAAGAGAAATGAGATTGCCTCCTCACCCAAGTGTCGCAACATTGCATATGGGATGTTGTCTGGCCCAGGAGAAGTGTCCCCACAGAGAGAGAGAGCAGAATGCAGGTCTCTCAGGGTGAATAAATGGTTATAACTTTCATTCTCATTCCCTGAGAAATTCAGAGCTGTATGCTCCTTGGCTCTTAACTCATGTCTCACAGCCAGAGGTCGAGAGTCACGGCTGCAGACTCTAGCAAAAGCCTCCGCCATGGTATTGGCCACTGTCAAACTATCCATAATCTGAACTCCATTGACCCTAAGTACAGGTGGAGAACTAGGAGAAAACTTCCCCGCCATCTTACGGACTCTCTTGAACACTTGGGTGAGTGGAGTTTTACTATTAATTGAAGACACATAGGCTTTCCAAGATGCGCGTCGTGCCTCTTTTAAAACTCGTCTAGCCCAGGCCCTTGCCCGTCGGAAGTCCTCTAAAAGAGTTGGGTCCCCACGATTGCGACGAAGGTGAGAGAAAGCAGCGCGCTTCTCCCGCACAGCAGTGGTGCAGACTGGTGACCACCAAGGGACAGGACGTTTGGGAAAATAGCCAGAAGTTTTAGGGATAGAGTTGAGAGCGGCAGAGTGGAGTACATCAGTGAAATATGTTACAGCCTCATCAGAGCTACCAAAATCGGCTACTGAGGAGACCGAAGAAGTTAGCTCTCTAAACAACTGCCAGTCAGCCTTCTCTAATTTCCACCTAGGAAGACGAGACTGAGGTTCATACTTGTTACCTTCTAAAAGTATAGGAAAATGGTCACTACCATATAAATCTGGCAACACTCTCCAAGTAAAATCTAACAAAGCACTGGGTGAGCAAAGGGAAATGTCAATGGCGGTAAAAGTCCCAGTTGGGCTATTAAAATGTGCCACATCTCCCGTATTTAAAACCCCTAATCCCTCATCCTCAATAAAAGAAGCTAATAAAACACCCCTGGGGCTGATCGAACTATCACCCCACAGAGGATGACGCCCATTAAAATCACCCAATAAAATAAAGGGAGAGGGAAGGTCCCGTACAAGACGGGTGAGATCACCCCTCTCTACTGTAACACTGGGAGGAAGGTATAGACTGCACACAGTGTAGGGGCGGTCCATATAAACCTCAACAGCAACAGCCTGGAGCGGTGTGTCAAGCTCCAGGCTCGTGCATGGAATATCTCTACGAACTAGGATGGCAGAGCCACCATGGTGACCCTGCCCTTCAAATGAATTTGAATAAAATGCAGAATATGCTGGAGGAGTGGCAGGAATGTAGTCCCCAAGCATTGTCTCTTGAAGAGAAACACATGCAGGAGAGAAACTAGAGAGAAGAATGCGAAGTTCTTCCCAAGAAGCACGCAAGCCACGGCAATTCCACTGAAGGACCTTAAAAAGTGTTACTTTGGTCCTGGTTTATGGGAAGCCTCATCAAGGTACTTCCCACTACCACCTCGACCTGAGGGTCTACTCAAACGATACGTTTTGTCAAATCCTGGGCCACTAGAAGAGCGAACCCGAGGAGTAGTACTTGGAGTAGTAATTGGGACCCGCTGACGAGTCCCTGAAGCATTTGATATGTTTGATAAAAATGAAGGTATATGAGCAGGGATATTCTTAGAAGCATTTACATTGGTATTGTCCTGTGTAGCAGTGGTATCACTGACACAGGCAGACACATCAACACCCATAATACAGGTGGTAGAATCACTCTGCTGTTCTAGCGGAGAAGAAACTGAATTTTTTGAAGTCGTGACATCAGTGGCATCCACATTAACTTCACGCTCCTCTGATGGTCCTGAAGAAAACTTGCGAGGAGGAACTTCTGTTGAATCAAGAGATTCATCAGAGCCACGAGAATGCTTCTGGTGACATGGAGAGGAAACTATGGATAAGTCCTCAGAGATGGTTGCTTTATAAGGAGGAACATCTATTGAGTCAAGTGCCTCAGAGGAACCATGAAGACGTCTCTGTGACCGTTTAGGTGACTTAAGTTTCCTTTTTGGAGAGCGTGTGGCAGCGTGAACCTCTACCACATGGACACCTTTAGCTAAAGTTGCAGAATTGTCATCAGTTGAAGGGTCACCAGAATGAGTGTCTGATAAGGTTTCCAAAACAGAGAAGGTATTATGTAGTGTAACCTTAGAAACGCTCTCACTGGAGCATAAAGCAGCTGCCTCTTGAGAGGGTTGAGAGGGTGTTACAACTGATTTGGGGCGAAGGGTGGAGACGTATGTCTTAACACCACCATCCTTCTGTCGCCTGAAGTTGAGTTGCCGTCTGGCACTACCAATACTAATGAATTGGCTATTAGCCAAGTGGAGAATAACCTGCTCAAGGAGGTACATCTTACATTGGCGAGACCGCAAGGGGTGAGCATCTCTGCAGTAAAAGCAGTAACTCTCTGACCGACATTCAGAAACAAGATGTGCGTCAGAAGCAGAACAATTACCACATCGGGAACGGTTGTTGCAGTTCCTCCTCCCATGACCAAACTCATAACAACAGAAACACTGTAAGGGACGCTCAACAAAAGGCTTCACCTCAAAAGAGGTGGGGTTAATGTTAATGCGATCTGGGATATGCGAACCATAAAAAGTGAGGATGATCATATTTTTACTGCCTTTCATTTTTGTTACTCGTTGGACATTGTCTGGGCACATAGCAAGAATGTCCTCTTCTGAAAATTCATATAAGTCTTCATTATATATACGCCCCTTGCTATAATTGAATGTTAGGTGTGGTTTGATAGATTCAAACATGCTATCAGTAGGACAGGGGAGATTGAGGAGCATCATGGCCTGAGTAAGATCTTTGGCTCTGATTAAGACGCCCTTACCATATTTCTTTATGTGGCCCATTGGTAGTACTCCAACTTCCTTCTCCAAATAACGGGAAGCATGGATAAGGTTACCACGTCCCTCCCTGTAATACGCCACAAACCAAAAGGGTGTTGGAACCTGACGTTCCTTTGGGACATTCTCTTTAGAGTCATCAAAAACGTTAGGACAGTAGTCATTATCACCATCTACTACATTGGCAGCCCGCATTAACTGAATTTTACAGTGAGTATCCCCCACTGTCAGAGAATCTTTTGCCTCAAATGCTGCTTTGGCAGCAGCATTTGTTTTGAATGTAATATAACACCGATTAGACCTACAATCACAATCATAAGTGATTCGGATACGAAGGACTACTCCGAAACACTTAAAAATGGAGTGGATAGCGCCATACGAAAGTGATGCCTGTACATTAGTTATTATCAATGTGTCACAACCACTAACACGGTTATCTGACACTACACCCGACCTGCTGGGTCTACTCATATTTGCAGCTCTCTGCTCATCACCACGACCAGATTTTGGCGTCTCGAGGGCCTGGTCGACCACCGCTCGAGAGAGAGATTTTGGTTTTGATGTATCCATATATCATTGATTTAAAGTGTTTGGCCCCAGGAGCCAAGAGCAACTACCAACCGGGCAGATGAGGGGACCGAGCGCTGGTCGCCGCCAGCGGGGTACCTCTTCCCCCACGGGGCCATTTGTTTTAAAAAACACCCCAATGGCTCGAAAGTTTGCCCACGACGGTGCTAAGACCCCCTTTCCCAACATCTCCCGGCCCAGACACCCAACCATCCAATATAGGACTGCCCCTAGAAGGCAGTCCCTCTGGAGGGCAGCACTGTTGGCCTGTACTGGCAGCCTATTGCATAGGAACCATTTAGTCTGGTCTCTCACTGTGACCTTACTAGCATGGGAAACCCTCTCTCCCCAAAATTGGGGTAGAGCAGGGGCCAAAGCCCCCTCTAGCCTAGCTCGCCAGGTCATAGAGACACGCAAGCCCCCCCACCTCGTCTAGGCGATTCCCGTTTGGGGGGGTATTCGGGTCGGAGAAAGGAGAAGTAGGGTAGGGGGAGGGACAGGTGCTTGGTGAGTGGAAGAAGGAGTGGTGGTCCATGAAGGGGAAGCACATGTGTTAATGCAACATTACAGCCATTCTAATTTATTTATTAACATATCATTGATGTGTTATTCCCCAAGTAATACAAAGTGTCTTAACTTTTATTCGTTTTTGAAGACACCTGCACTTGGACACCAAACATAGTTTACTTTATCTCTCATTACGGGCAAGCTGCTATAGCACCTTGGTTCTTTCTTATATTATTGTTACTTATCAGTACACACACACACACACACACACAAACACACACACACACATCAGGTTTGGTATAAAGCCGTGACTTTGCATATTATCTGTTATATATGCGTCTATCTAACATTGAATACGGTGTCAAAAAATATCATTATCACCGCAATGATTTCAGATTAAGTGTGCCAGAATTTTTTTTTATTGCACTTTCAGTAATGTGGACACGGTAGCCATACTGACAGTAATATATTTTGTTAATAGATAATCAGGCGTTCAGGGCAGACCAAAAGAGGGAAGTACCATGTCATACCCCCATAAGAATGATTGTGTGTTAAGTTATCACTGTAAATTTTGTCAGGCCAGTTAAGTCATCTAGTTAAACCTTACATGCCAAAGGACAATCATTCATATGAGTAATGAATGTTGAAACCAGATTGTTTGAAACTATCCTTTTAATATATACTGAAATGTAGCATATTGGGTGTAAGTTTTTTAATTCATTGCGACGTAGCATCAGTCAAAGATGCACAAGGGTAGGCGGGACTCATGAGAATCCTATGACTACACACACACACACATACACATATCACGAAACATAACAGAATGAACACAAGCATACAGACAAATATTTACATTATGACCTACTCAAATCCACCAAAGCGAGGGTGGCGCACCAGAAGCTCCTCTAAAATCTGATGGTTCAGCTGGTGTCGACAAACCACATCAAGTGGCAGGTCCCGAGGCAGCAAGTGTCGGACAGTGGGGCAGGCCAGGTAATAGTGCTTTATAGTGTTAGCACGAGGCGCTCGACACAAGCGACACTCCGTGAAGGGAGGCTCACCCTGCATCCCAGCGACCTGCCACGGTGGTCGGTAGCCAAATCTAAAAACGAGCAAAGACTACATTATGCCTCCGAACCATGAGGCATCGACGACGGTAGACAGACTCGTAATGGGCGATGGAGATGCTGAAGGGCATTTCTGCATCCCTGCATCGCCGTACAGGGAGGAGAGCGGCGGATCGGACTCTAGACAAGTAACATTTCAGGGAGAGAGGACGTCCAACACCACGAGGAGGCAAATGGCAGGCTTCCTTTGCAAGTCTGTCAACTGTAACATTGTGACGTAAACGTACAGTTGCGGAAGCATATTCTGCCCCACATTTGTTTGGCATATGGAAATATCTGGTAACTCTCCCAGAATAGACAGCAGCTTATACGAACCCCAATGACTGAACCATCAATGAACTCCAGTCACGAAGAGAATGTGTGAAATTCCAGGACACTCTTTCACACACCCTCTTCGTGACTGGAGTTTATTGGTGGTTCAGTCATTGGGGATCGTATGAGCTGCTGTCTGTTCAGAGAGAGCTCCAGGCTCGTGCATGGAACATCACGTCAAACTAGGTTGGGTGAGCCACCATGGTGAATCTGCCCTTCAAATGCATTGAAATAAAATGCAGAGTATATAGGAAGACTGAGAGAAATGTAGTCCTCAATCATTGTCTCTTGGAGAAATAGACATGTACTAGACCAAGTGAAGTATGCCCTTAAGGTAAAAGAATGGTACGATATTTTTTCCTTCCCAGCGGTGGCAGCATGGAATGTAAACAAACCGAGTGGGTTGCCAGGTGTACGATAATAAGTGAAGTATGTGTAATTAAGTAATTAGTGGGGTGTTTTTTGTGACGAAAATGTCCTCTGTCTCCCCTCGTGTATGTCCAATTTTCGTGTGTGAATTCCTGGCACTGTAGGTGGTCACATGACAATTTGTATAGCATGACAGACAAACAGAGTCTCTTCATTTAGATATATAGATGGGAGAAGCGAGAGAAAAGAACCAGCAGTTCCTTCCAAGAGGCACGCAAGCCACGGCAATTCCACTGAAGGACCTTGAACAGTGTTACTTTAATTAGGATTTTTTGGAAGACTCATGGATGGACTTCCCACTGCCACTTGTTAAACGACAAGTTTTCTCTATTCCTGGACCACTAGAAAAAGAGCAAACCCAATGAGTATTATTTGGGGCAGTAATTGGGACACGAACACAAGTCCTTGAAGCACCTGATATGTTGAGGAAGGTGAAGGGAGATGGGCAGAGTATCTTTGAAACAGCCACATTGTTATTGTCCTGTATAGTAGTGGTATCACTGACACAGGCATTGACATCTAAACCATGCAAGTGGAAGAATCACTCCGCTGATTGAGCAGAAAAGAAACCGTATCTTTTGAAAATACAAAAAGCGATATTGACATTCACTAGCCCTTAATGGCCGGATTGCGGTCATAGACGCCCCCAAGAAGCGCCCGGATCGTGTCGTACGCCACTGCTATGTGGTGACTGGGCAGGATGAAGCACCGCTATTGCCAATGTCGGCATTTGCGAACCAAATTTGGCGTTTTTTTTTTTACTTGGCTATACTTCACCACCATCCCTACAAATCACCATCGTCAGTCAGTGCGTTACTGACTGTGAACATGGATGGATGTGGATTAGATTTCTTGTGCGTGTCCGATTCTGTGTTGCGCCATGCTTACTTACAACACTGACTGCCACCCGCGCGGGCCACGTTCAGTTGTCGTCAGAGCCACCTACACGTACCCGAACGCAGCCGTGCTCACCCGAGAAAGTACCCTTCATTCCTCACTTAATTTATCGGCAACGGAGAGTTGTAGAGAGCTGGGGTTGGTTTTATTGGAAAGTGGAAGAGTTGATGGTGCTAACAAGACCAAATTTAAGTTGTTCAGTATCGTAGTTTAGACGTACAGAGTAAGTGGAATAGAGCAATTTTGGAAAAGTCGGCCAAAAGTGCCCGGACAGGCAGTAGGGATAGTAAAGGGGGTATCACACTAGCACCGCGTACGAGGTACACGCAGGACTGCCTCCATATCGTCCCGTGAACGAGGAGCCGCGGCGGCATTCACGGGACAAAGCTGGAATGGATCCCTAGCCAAGACCGTTCCTCGTATACAGCACCAAGTCAATAAATAATGTACTTATATAAATTAATTCTAAGTAAAAAAGGTGGATTAATATAAGAAAACATTTTTGCAATACAAATATTTTCGAACAACAACAAAAAACACACTTAAAGTAGAAAATGCGATGTCGATATTTTACTGTGTTTACATCCCGTAGTGACGGGTACACGTGTGGTCTTCATTGAATGCAAACATGGACAATAAAATCAAGCCTATGGTAGTGTTTCCTCTTTTCTTCTTCAAAACTATTAATTACAAGGACCAATGCAGTCAAACTGGTCATTATCATCCATAAGATTCATGTTGTTGTTTACGTTTTGTGGCGGTAGTGGTGTGACTCATCTGGTATACAAAGGATCAGCCCGCGGTAGTGTGATAGCTACTGCCCAACTGTTCCTGGTACCTCATACCACCAGTCCCGCGTGTACCTCGTACGCGGTGCTAGTGTGATACCCCCTTAAGACTAGCCCCGGACTGACAGATTGGCTATTCATAGTTATCCCGTCGCGGAGGGGCTAGAGCAGCTAATTCCATACCGCCTTGGAGATCAGTCCTATATTCTTGATTTATTCCTAACCCCTCGTCATTTTGCTTATGCTGTTGAACTTTTCTCTCCATTGGGCTATGTTCTTTTCATTATGCTGCCTATTCCTTTCGGGGTGGTGATGCCTTGTTGGTGTGTGTTAACTTTTTATAAATGATGTAGATAACCATTTTATATTGGGCAGTATATGACCGTACCTGTTGCGATGCTAAATGCCTAATGGCATTATTAAATCAATCAATCTCCATTGGGCTCCTTCGAAAACAATCTTATTTTGGTATCCTGTAATATCGCTCCAGTAACACCTTTTGACCCTCCCATGAAACCATGTCTGTGTCACTACAGCTCTGCCAACTGGGATGATCTGAGGCTGTACTTTCAATGTTTCTCAAGGAATGAGTTTTGTTTTCGTAGCCAGGGTTCATCTGAGTGTGCTGCACGCATCTCGGGGGTGATCCTCTCTGGTATGGAGGCACACATTCCATATTCTTTCCCTCTTACAAATTCCCGAAACTTTTCGTTTAATCACGTTTGTTCTACTGCTGTCCACAACAAGGAGGAAGCTTTTAGATAGTACCGACGCCTTCAACCCAATGAATCTCGTGCTGCGTATATACCTGCCAGAAATTATGCCAAATCTGTTCTCCAACTACTCAAATAATAATCCTTCATTTGTGCTCTTACTCTTCCAACACTCGTTCTCTCTGGCAACTAGCAAAAAATAACTCTAGAAACATTTCATCTTCCCTTTTCCCTCATCTCGTTCTTCCTGATGAAAATGTTGCCATTTCATCACCTGATAAAGCTGAACTCTTCGTCCAAACATTTGCTTCGAACTCTACTCTGGACAATTACGGCTCTGTTCCTCCAACTCCGCCCCCTTCTGACTTACTTATGCATGTCATCAGAATCTCTTGAAAGGACGTATTTTCTGCCCTCTCTGCCCTTAACACTCGGAAGGCGTACATGCCAAATGGGATTCCTCCTGTTGTTCTCAAGAACTGTGCTTCCATGCTAACACTCTGCCTAGGAAAACTGTTTTGTCTATTGTAGAACCAGGCGATGTACACGTGTCTCACTTTACCGGTATTTATTAATTCCAATAACCTTGACAATATATGTATTTACAATTGATTCTTAACACAAAAAATGTTTCTGATATAGTAGTCGTTGCGTAGAATGGAATATAACACAGTGGAATAAGAGTAACAGACAAGGTCGGTGTACAGCTCGTGGAGGTCTGATCGTCCAGCACACAGTTGTCCTTGAAGTAACCCTCATCGATGAATCACACACTGTTAGAAGACAGAGTCGAGTGTGTGCATCCACTACTTCGAGACCTGGCGATGTAGATGTAGATGTGAACAGCAGCTACACTAACATTTTCCCTCTTGCTGGAAGATCGCCCAAATCCAACCTGTTCCGAAGAAAGGTGACCGCTTTCAACCCTCCAACTATCGCCCCATTGATTTGACTCATGTCTATCTAAATTCTAAAGTCTTCGAATCGATTCTTAACTCCAATGTTTATAAGCACCTTACTCGCCATGATCTTTCAGATCGTCAGTATGGTTTCCGTCGAGGGTTCTACTGGCGATCTTCTATCCCTCCTTTTTTATTCATGGTCATCCTCTTTTCGGAACTTTGGTGAAACTTTTACTGTTGCTCTTGACATATCAAAAGCTTTTGATAGTCTGGCACAAAGCTTTAATTTCCAAACATCTTTAATTCGGCCTCTATCCATCCATTTGTGCCCTTATCTTGATTTCCTTCTGGCCATTTTATGGCTGTTGTTGTAAATAGTCAGTGTTTTTCCTCTATGTCTATCAACAGTGGTGTTCCTTATGGTTCTATTCTATCATCTATACCCTCTTTCTCCTATTCATCAATGTTCTTCTTACCTGTACCTCTTCCCCTATCCACTCCTATACCGATGTTTCCACCCTACACTACTTTACCCAGTTTAACAACCTCCTCTCCACAGCATGTGATTATGCAGTAGCACGCCTGACTTCTGATCTTTCCCTCAACTCCGACTGAGACAGGAGAACCTTGTGATATTCAATGCCTCTACAAAATAGTTTCTTCATTTTCAACTCGTAATAATCTTCCAGATGACTATCCCTTCTCCTTCAACGACATAAGTTTGATCTTTCTCCCTCACTTAATATTCTTGGAGTGCTTTTCTCTTCCAATCTCTCTTGGAGAGATCATATTACTTCTCTAGCTAAAACTGACTCAAAGAACTTGGGTGTGATTTTTTTTTTTATATGATCCGACACCGGACATAGGCTTAATCAAGCCCGTTATCGTGGCCCAGGTCAACTGATGCTCACACACACACGTCACGACTTCCGAACTGGTACCCAGCCACAGAGAGAGGGAAGTGAGGGTGATTCCCAAATACTGCATCTGTTATGGTACCAGCGAGGGTGTTTTACGACGTTCGGTGGCCTTATAGTTAGTGTCTGATACTCAAATCGGAAGAGTAAATATTCTCAGGCCCTCACCTGAGAGGATCGATCTCCCGACCTCTAGGGTATGAGTCCAGAAAACTAACCACTCGGCGACCTCCATGAATACTTCACTCCCACATAGTTGCTGTCTCTGTACAGTGGTCTCATCCGCCCCTGCATGGCTCTCATGTGTGGGGTGGATCTACCTTCACAACACTTCTGAACAAGGTGGAATCAAATGCCTTTCGTCTCATCAACTCTCCTCCTCTTACTGATTCACTACAACCTCTCTCTCTTCGTCACAATGTTGCATAATTTTCTCTCTTTTATGGCTATTACACTGGACACTGCTTTCTAAACTCTCTCAATGTATGCTTCCTTCCCTCAGGGCAGCATGCAACACCCGCCAAGCCTTTTCTGTCCAACTCCCTAATGCAAGAGTTAACCGGTACTCTCAGTCTTTCATATACAAAACTGGTCAACTCTGGAACACTCTACCTTCATCCATCTTTCCACCTTACTACGACTTATGTTCCTTCAAACTCAATGTGTATAGGCATCTCGAACGAAATTGGACATTTTGCAAGGTAAAAAAAGGATCTTCTTTCTAATATGTCAGTATTATCAGAACGTCTCAAAACCGGCCACAAGTACAGTCTCCTCCACTGCCACGTTCATCACTCCAGCATTGTCAATATTTGTACCCCACAGGGTGTGAACCTCCAGTTTCGACTCGCATATCCGAAAAAAAAACATGCCCGGAGTAAATCGGGGGATGGTAATGGAAGGGTGTAGGCTTGGGAATGGTGTGGTGCATGTTTTACGGAGGAAAGTTAACGAGAGGATTGTAAGCAGTAATGTTGTACTAAATTATATGTCAGCTATATAAAGCTGTTACATAACAAAGTAATTACAGGACACTGTGAATATCCGTATCCTTAACCCGCTGCCACCGTTAAGTATCCGCCGCTACTACCATCGAGTAGTCGTAGGGGTCCACATCTCTGCTTTTCTCTCTGGAAATACCAACCGGGACTCTCAATTATATTTCAGTGTGCGTATCTCTTACCAGCCAACTGTACAGACTTACTATCCTCTGTTTCTCGTCTCTGCTTCAATCAACTCACTTACTCATACCGTTGATGAAGTACCCTTATTATTATTATTATTACTGGGGAATATATTTAGTACTCAAGGTTTAGAGTAAACTCATGGACTTGTCTCTATTTACTGATGTAGCTTATATATCACTTACAGGTTACAGGTTATACTGGACACAACTCGTGTCTCTAAACTTATTTTACAAGGAAAGGGAATCTCTCTCTTAGGGCAGGACTTCATCCTCCCTCCTTTCTAACCCATGTCTGGGCTCCAAGTGCACCTCTCTTCTTTCGACCCTTCCTCACGTCCCCACACCCACTACATAGGTTAGAGTTCGTGACAGTGACGCTACGTTTATACATGATATACATATACTTTAGCTACAAGATTATATAAGAATAATATGAGTTTATATATATTGTCCCTTTCTCTACATACGAGATGACAATAAACAATTGATTATAGCATAGAGATTAACATACAGATAATGTATAGAGTGAATCTAGCATTCAGAGCTCAGCAGTGGCAATCCTCATCATGCCTCCATCACACTGTCATCATGCTGTCAGATCAGCACATTTCTTAAGATGTCATGTCCGGTGGAACTGGTTTGAACTGCTTTCAACCCTCACGGTATCTTCCACACCTCCACACTCACACAGGAAGCGATATGACACCTTGTAGTTAGTTATTTAACGACTTTAGCCGGCTCCAAGAAATGCATGTGCCAGGCCTACTGGTCATGTATCGTGAACGTGAACACAGGCACACGGATACATGTCTCTATAAATGTTTAGTATATGCCAGCTATCAGCAGCTCATCTTGGTTTTAATTAATACTAGCAGCGATACCATACGGCTTGGGCTGCAGGGGTAATGGGATCGACCCCCACCCCCTCATTGGTAATTAAAAAAAAAAAAAAAATCACTATCCTTAGATTTAGTACTAAATTTAGGTGTTCGATACTTTGTGGTTTGAATTCATTCCTAAACTGGGCATGCAAGTCAGGCCTGCCTGCATCCTTGATGCTTGAGACCACAGAGTCTATGTTGAGACAGCCATAAATCTTTGGGTGTTTTGAATAATATTAGACCGAGGATATTCCCGGGACTACACCGGTCAGAATGGTGTATCATTTGTCAACAATAAATTTTTAAAAAATTGTACCCCCACCCGGGATTCGAACCTGGGAAGTTTCGGTTAATGCCAAATTAATGCCTTAACCACTGGACCAATTGTCCACAGCCAGAGAGGGCTTAAAATTACTGTAGTCTATGCTCCCCTAACTCAATAAAGGGGTACCATGTGTTATGATGTGTACTTACGGTGTTATAACTCGAGAAATAATTGTGCTACAAAAACAAAAGTAGGCCGAGGACACTTCCCAGGCTTCACCGATCAAAATGGCGTATTACTTTTTACTCTAGGTAGAAACGATGCGGCCGTGCATAGCGGCTAAATAGACACACACACAGACAGATGGAGTGTTTTATATAGAGAGATTTCATGTTCTACATCATAACGTTAATTAATGATAGTTATTAAAATCCGGCCTCATAAATTTCCATAGGTTCGTCTCATCAATTTAATCATTGTGATGACGATGGCTTTATTTTCTGTCAATTATAACAAATATCTTCAATTTACGAGCATTGTGAACATTGGTAGTAGTGTCAGGACTGTTGATATTTTATGATGAAAATTGACTGTTCCGACCGAGGTAATATATTATTATTATTACATATTGAACTTTCACGCACTTCAGTTTTGACATTACTAAGCGGTTATAGACGGATTGAGAGATGATGCGAACAAAATAAATAAGTTTAAAGTTAAAGTCGCGAATACCTTGAAAGTCAACTCTCTCTCTCTCTTCACACATTAATTGGCGTGCACAGTTGTGATTACTAGCATCATAGCTTAACTCAATAGTAATATTAATTAATTAAGTTGTCTTGTGTAAATAGAGTATTGTAAATCACATATCTTACCTGCAGTAACAATCATTATCGTTATGATGTAGAACATGAAACAAAAATTCCACCAAGTGTTACTATTATCTTTTACCTATATTGAGCATTCATAAAAATAGCACCTAGCCAAGACTTCTGCATTACAGCTTACAGTTCCCTACCCTGCCTCCATAGAACACCACACCCAAGCCAACACCACCCCTCAATCAACCTCCCACTGATATGAATCATAGTGGTAATTTGGTAAGTGTTTCGGATACTAGAATCGGCAACACTGGAGGTTCACACCTTGTGGGTTACATACATTGACAACGCTGGTGGGATGAACGCGGCAGTGGAGGAGACTATACAGTTGAGCAAGTAGATAGTGCAAAACAAATATGAGTGTATATGGCAAAATCTTTCAGTTGTATGTAATAAAGCGTGGTTTTCTTATCAATGAATCACTTAAGACTCCACAGCCAATGTAAAGTGGAACGTGACAATGAAATTTTTGAGTGGTAATCAGACGTCGACATATACATTCATAGTTTACTTGCACTTTCTACTTGCTCAACTGTACATGTAATATGTTCCCATACTATGGTCTCCTCCATTTATCATCTTAATTAATAGTAAATCAAAACCTGATTTGTCGAGCATTACAATGTAATATTCTGCATCATGAAATATAGCAAACTAATATATCAGGAATCATTTGGTGCCTATTGTTGCATCCACATAAAAACAAAATTGCTCACATATAGATTATAATATTATTGTCATTCGTTTCGACCAGTATACAAGCCTGCCAACCCACATTATCAATTCTCTCACTCGTGATTGCTTCAGATGTGTTTCTTGAACCGAAGTTTGTGGTTCACACCTGGGAGAGGAAATGCTGACAATACTGCAGTGGCCTTCGCTACAGTGGGGATGACTGTACAGTTCGACACATGAATGGGTGGTACAGTCTAAGTGAAAAATGGTCAATTTCTCTTAATATCAACTTCCTTAGTGTCAAATAGGAGACATCAGGGCAGAAGTTAAGTAATAAAAAGCCAGTACCTGATAATAGACAATGGTTATTCAAATAGGACAAGTATCTTTCACCTGGGCTGTACCAGCGATTCATGTGTCCAACTGTACAGTTGGCTCCACTCCCGCGTTTCTCCCCTCGCGTTGCCAATGTTGGGCCTGTTAGAAATTCGAATCCCGATCCACAAGTTAAAAAAATTGAAATATTCATATCCTTAGAGTGAAATATATGAATGTTTCGAATATTTTAACTTGTGAATAGGGATTCGAATTTCTGACTGGCTCAACATTGGCAACGACAGGGGAGAAACGCGGGAGTGGAGCCAACTGTACATATCATTTATATCCCATGTGTTCTGTACTCTTAACTTTTCTTCACTTAAAAAGTCATACTCCAATCTTGTATATGCCACTCATTTCTTTTACAGGCTATATGTCTCCCGACCGCATTATTACGAACTGCATATTGAGTCGGCACCATACCCCCCGCCAGCCAATCAACGGCTAGATGTATCAGCCAGCCCGAGCCAATAACGACGCAAGAAGGGCTTGGCAATGATGTCATGAAAAGTTTCTATGTACCAAATATATATTCTCAATATTTTGTTGCCACAAGACTAATAGTAGAATATAGAGAGCAGTTAGTGATGAAGCATAATGGAAAATGTACTCTCCTATATAATTTATGAAGCGTGAAACTCGACACAAACTAGGCTACTCGTACTGAACAATTTTGATGACTAAGGCAAAGTTGCCAATTAACACAGAGATCGGGTTGCCTGTCTACCTAGCCAGTTGATGAGTAACAATGAAAACTTGTGTTTTATTTACAATGTAATTTATTGATGCACACTATACTGCCTTCTCTACAGCAGCAGTTGGCTCTAGAATATGTGGAAACAGTGACATCCTCCATCACAGCTTCACACTGCCTCTACGCTGACGGGTTTTGAAGGGGATGGTGTAGCTGGTGGTGATGTTTTCTCACCTGACTTGGAGTCACCTCCAAGGGGTTGGGTTGGCTGTCGTTTCCGTGACCAGTCCAATTCACATTGTGTGCTCTGTATGACATTTTGGATGCTGTTGGTCTTCTTTGTCCACGGGGAGTAAATACTACCATCACTTGTGACCAAACATGACCTTCAGTCTCTCCAGTGTTCAGCCGAAACACTCGCAGTTGTTCAGCTTTAGTAGATGTTATCGTGTTTGGCCTTATTGTGTCATCGTAACTTGACTGCCAAATTCTATGGGTGCCATCCCATGTTGGTTTGCATCTGTCATAGGACGGCTGAGGCTCCACAAGTTCATAATATACGAGTCATGTATTGCTACGGAGATTCAGGCATTGCGCATCTCCTATGTCATTTGGTTATTATACACGTTATGTTATGATTTAATATTAAGTTTTTATGTAATAACTTTACGAGTTGATTGTATAAATAAGGCTTTTGAGATAATTGTTAAATTTATTATGTGTAATGCAAAGTTAAAATGTAGATCAGTAACACTTATACTTTAGTTACCAATTCTGTACATTCTGGTTAAGATATAAATTAAGAGGCTTGCGGTCGACCGAGGACTTCTCACTTACATCTCGCACGAGCAACTTCTCTTCTTGGAAAAGTTACGACCCAGTTTGTTGTACTGTATATAAGGATAAATAACCGATATTAAAGAAGAAAAAGTGACCGGTTCTACTTTTATTATAGCCTAGCCTCCACTACACCATCCCGTGACAACTTCACAATACTACAATTGACAGACTCGTGATGGAAATTCTCTCTCCCTGTACGCGTCTGTCTGCTATGGCCTCATGTTTCGGAGGCACAATGTAGTCTCTGCTCATTTGAGGTTGGGCTACTGGCCACCTGTCGTAATGGAGGGTGAACGACCCTTCACTGATTGTTATTATACCGAGTGCCTCGGTCTTATACTATAAACACTATTGGATGGCATACCCCACTGTCCGACACTTGCTACCCCGGAGCATGCCGCTTGATGTGTTTTGTCGACACCTTCTTGACCACCATGTTTTAGAAGAAGTTCTGGTGTACTACCCTTGTTTTAATGGATTAAAGTAGTTTATAATGTATTACTTTATCTCAATTCTCTTGATTTTGTGTTGCCATATTTCTGTGTGTGGGTGTGTCTGTGATCATTAGATTTTCAAAGATCTTGCCTACCTTTATGTTTTGTAACCTATCATTTGTTTGACGCCATTATGCTGTAATAATAATAATAATAATAATAATAATAATAATAATAATAATAATAATGATAATAATAATAATAATAATATAGACATTAATTGTTCACTGCTGAAGCCATATGTTGCCTTCCTTTGCACTCTCGAATACACATTCAAAGCACAATACTAGATAAATATAAGTACTACACAATCCACGATCCCACCCGATCAGACGGTTTCTAGACGACAGCCCACCAAAGCCACCATATGTTCAAAATGCGTGTGACCTCATGATGGTTTGGATGGGCTGTCGTCCAGATACTACCTGCTTCAGATCTCAGGCTTCGACTCAGGTGAGCCAGGGATTGTGGACTACAGGTTCTCGCGGAAAATCATTGCATGGCCCCGAAAATGTATTGTTTACCTATACGAGTATAATTTTTAGTAACAAGTAAAGATGAAAAATAACACTTACAGTGGTAATTAGTATTTCGTTGTGTAGCCCTTTCTCTTGATGACTTTACGAAGGTGATTTGGGACACTGTCAGCAAGATTACAAAGTGTTTCTGGCTTAAATTCTTCCCAATACTTACGGAGCTCCATTTCAAGTTTGGGGAGGGTGGAGATGTCACGTAAACGGAGCTTGCCTTTAATGATGGCCCATAAATTCTCCATGGGTGAAATATCCGGAGAATTACCTGGCTAATCATTAATCCTTTCAATGCCACAGTCATCAAGCCACTGAATCACATCCTTAGCTGTATGACAGGAGGCTCTGTCCTGTGCTGGAAAATCTCGGCTTGTGTTTTTTATACAACTTTCCTCAAGGTGATCATTTAAAGTTCAAAATACACATATTTATTAACTGTTGTGTTCTTAGGTAGAATAACTAGGTTTCCCACACCATAATATGAAAAACAACCCCAGACTATTAAGCTGGGAGGGTGTTTTGTAGTCTTCTGTGTGTAGCGAGGATCAGTGGGGTCTGAGCCAGGGCGGCGGTACACCTTTGATGGGCCTCCTCTACTAACACAGAAGGTAGGATACTCTTATCACTCCACAACCCAGCACGCCACTTGTCAAGAGGCCGCAAAATTTTCTGTTCAGCACGAAGGAACACATCAATAAGTAAATTATTATTTTGTTCCTTTATTTCTCTGGCTGTAAGGCTGGGTTTGACTTGAGGCTGTCTGTTTAATATGTTTCTGGTCCTTGTAGACACTTTTCTTGGTCTACCTGGTTGCTTCTTGGGGAGGGGAAGTTTATCTTCTCCGCCAACTTTAAATCGGTGAATCAAGTCCTGCACTGTTCTTATTTTCATTCCCTTTAATACACAAATTTCCTTGTTGCTGTGCCCAGCTATATGAAAAGATCAATAATTGATTGAATTGTCACGACACAATTCGACCTATAAAATTCAAAACCGGTAACTGTTACATACCAGTGGTAGCAGGGTCTGGGTGGGGCCCTACTATCATCCCCCCACCATGGAGTGGGGAGGGAAACGTACAGTTGGCTCCACTCCCGCGTTTCTCCCCTGTCGTTGCCAATGTTGGGACAGTCAGAAATTCGAATCCTGATCCACAAGTTAAAATATTCGAAGCGTTCATATCATTCACTCTAAGGATAAAAATGTTTCGAATTTTTTAACTTATAATGGATCGGGATTCGAATTTCTGACTGTCCCAACATTGGCAACGCGAGGGGAGAAACACGGGAGTGGAGCCAACTGTACGTCGCTGCCAGACACACGTTTCAAGCTCAAGGCAATTAAATTCTTGTACAGGAGCAAAATTCATATTTGGGCGGTATGCCTTGATGCTCTGAATCACGTGCAGAGATTTTTCGCGAGAACTGTAAGAGTGTACAGTCACAAGCACTAATTAGTATTCAGATGTGTTTTGAATACCGAGAGGGAGTAAAGAAATGCAGAATAAGATCTCCATTGGAATTAATTCGTAGGTAAATTGGACTGTTCAATACTTTAACCAAAGCTGTATACATGTTAGTACTCGTGACTGTACATTATAATATATTTGTTTTGTAGCTTCCTCAGTGGCTGCGGATTGACCATGTATCAGGGGAAGGATGAGTGGTGGGATGAGGGAATTATATTACGTCAACTTGGCGAACCGTTTACCCTGGCCACCCTCAATCAGACAACAGAGACTGGTGGTGGAATGGCCATACCTCATATTGGCACCAATGACCGTGTCAATACTTGTTCTGTGTATTTAATTCTTATTGAGAATGTGAGTTTATACATGTCTCATGTTGATTTGCGAAATACTTATGTAAATATATAGTAATTACTGACTTTGTCTTATCTGTAATAGCAATTAAAATATTCAACGAAAGATAATTCCCATCACTACAAGATATTTGTCAGGCCTCAGCAATACGGGAGGTTGTGGAATCTACAAGATTTGAGTCTGAATTGGATTACCTGGGCCACTTCATCTTCGTCACTGAGTCAACATCTTTGGCAGCACAGCTCATCCTAGACAACGACGTCATGGCTTGGCGGCCAAATGCCATCGTCATTAAAAGGGTATGGGCACGGTCCAAAATTATACAACGGGGTGTATGAGAGTGAGCCGTGAGAGTGAATCATATGAACCAATATCACACAGACCAACAACAACAGTGGAGCAGATAACTGTAACAATCATTCATTTCTGGACACACATACCAAAATTGGCACACATACTCCTTGGGTATTGCTCTTTTGATAAATCCGGATATTCCCCTAAAACTTCAAGGTGGCGGCCATTTTTCATAATGGCCGTAATTGATTATATAGAAATATTGTAATTCTCAATAAAATAACAAAACATGTCCTATTTAAATGATCTTGTGACAAATCATGCATTTTGACTATGTACCATCCGAATATAGAACTATGTACTGTATGTACTGTACCTACCAACTAGCTTCTTTGTACCATAACATCAGTTCCAGAATCATAATTAGACTAAAAAGTGCCTATACAGTATTATAGGCACCATTAGTCCGATGCATTATTGGATGTACAGTTGCCCACACATAAAGCTGGTTTGGCTTGTTACTTGTGAGGTGGCTACAAAAGAAAAGAAAGTTATTTTTTTTAAATTGTTGACAGGCAGACAAACTATAACTTTTGTTTACTTTCCTTTTTGTTGTAGCTATTTCACAAGTAGTGAGGCGTACCAGCTTCATGTGTGGCCAACTGTATATGTAGACAATAGACCTATACTTGTTGTCACTTCTTGGTGAAGAAGGAGGGCCGGACATTGGTGAAGGAGTCTGGAAGTTCTGGAACTGTCTTTACTTACTCCTCTCCAAACTTCAACTGCCCACGCTCTTCACCTTTGTCTTCTTTGGTTGGGTCCTGGAAAATAGAGACGCTGGTTCCATGGAAAATATTGGTCGATGTCGTTGCAGTGGGATTGTGGTTTATGTTGTCCACGGCTGATGTGGTGAACAACACTTTTCGCAGAAATGGTGGGCAGACCACCCTTTCCTCCACTTATGTGCTGACTGTTGCATCTCGCAGCTGTTCAGATATCTCTAGCACCCTGTCGTTTGAAATGCAGATGATATGCTCCTTAAGCATCTCCACCAACGTTCTCTTGCTGGTCTTTGAGTAGACGGACATCCTCATGTAAAGAGGGAATGGGGTCTTTCTGTCTTTGGAGTGTCTGTGAGGTGCTGCTCCTTCATTGTACACCCGTGATACATAATTTCTGACCCAGTACACCTATAGAGGCGAGTTCCAATGCAG
The DNA here is from genome assembly GCA_034508575.1 of Petrolisthes manimaculis. Lineage (NCBI taxonomy): Eukaryota > Metazoa > Arthropoda > Malacostraca > Decapoda > Porcellanidae > Petrolisthes > Petrolisthes manimaculis. The sequence continues at coordinate 1,386,362 of JAWZYT010000517.1, forward strand.
GGTATACGTGGTGCCTGCCGTTCGTCTATTGTCAGAAATTACGTATCACAAGTGTACATTGTATAGCTGTTGTACTGAATCAGCTAAGCAATTGTTAAATCTGTCTTTGATACGCCAAGCCTCAGTTGAGATTTGATGTCCGCTCCGTGTTCAAGTATGGTCACAAACTGAAGATGAGCGAGTGGAATGGGCTGCTCGATGCACCCCTCATGGAAGGTCCCATCAAATGTGGATTTGTGGTCCAGCACATGGTTAGCTGCTTTTCCAAGGATAATAGCTTCACTACAATAGTCAGAGGCCTCTGATAATAGCCCAAAACTTTCTGGAAAGTCTGTGAGCTTTCAACTCATGTATTTATGACAGTAGTTTTTCCTTAAGTGTTATGGAGTTGACAGTAGGTGCATCAACACCCAACTGTTCCAGGCGCTGGGCATAAAGGTGAACTATATCTGTAAGCTGGAAGATTGCAAGACCCTCGCCAGATCTGGTGGTCTCCTCTATATATATATATAGATATGTAACTAATTCTGAGATTGCCTTTAGGTGCACGTTCCTGTTCCACTTTTTTGTTGGATCTGAGGTACTTCCTGTCTCTATTGTACAAGTCTGTTAAGCATGCAAAATGGTATTTGAGCTCCTTTGCAATAGCATACCTCTGAGTCTTGCATGAAAATTTTCCGTCATTTTAAGTTTGGGCACATATAATAAGTCTGTTATTGACGTTCAACTTCATAACTTGTCTGAGTTCAGAGGATAAGAATTCTCTGTCACATAAAACACGTCTTGCCTTCAAGGCTGGTTCTACGCAGCTTGGTCTGGCATTCTACATTGCTGAGCACACTTTGCTCTTCTATTTCTGGTTCTCTCAAGTTCCGTGTTGTTGAATTTAAGGCGATAAATTTGGTGATACTGCGCCTTGTTCCTTCTCAGAGTTTCTCCAATGCCACCAGCATCATCAAGTATGGCTGGATGCAGAACAATAGGCATCTCATTAATACCTTGACATATCGAAAGCTTTTGATAGTCTGGCACAGAACTTTAATTTCCAAACATTTTTCATTCGGCTTCTAATCCTTCCATTTGTGCCCTTATATCTGATTTTCCCTCTGGCCGTTCTATAGCTGTGGTTGTAAATGGTCACTGTTCTTCCTCTAAGTTTATCATCAGTGGTGGTCCTCAGGGTTCTGTTCTATCACTCACCCTCTTTCTCCGAGTTATCAATGATCTTCTTACCTGTACCTCTTCCCTTATCCACTCCTATGCCGATGTTTCCACTCTACACTACACCACCCAGTTTAACAACCTCCTCTCCACAGCATGTGATGATGCAGTAGCACGCCTGACTTCCGATCATTCCCTCATCTCCGACTGAGACAGAGAGATCCTTGTGATTTTCAATGCCTGTATTTTCTTCATTTTCAACTAATTTTCTACTCATACTAATCTTTCATGTGACTATCATTTCTCTTTCAATTATATAAGTTTGATATTTCTCCCTCACTTAATATTCTTGGAGTGACTTTCTCACAATCTCTCTTGGAGAGATCATATTACTTCTCTAGCTAAAACTGACTCAAAGAACTTGGGTGTGATACACAGACTCCATGAATACTTCACTCCCACATAGTTGCTGTCTCTGTACAGTGGTCTCATTCGCCCCTGTATGGAGTATGGCTCTCATGTGTGGGGTGGATCTACCTTCACAACACTACTGAACAAGGTGGAATCAAATGCCTTTCGTCTCATCAACTCTCCTCCTCCTACTGATTCACTACAACCTCTCTCTCTTCGCCGGAATGTTGTATCACTTTCTTTCGTCTATCGCTATTACACTGGACATTGCTCTTCTGAACTCTCTCAATGTATGCTTCCTCCCCTGAGAGGAGTATGCAACACTCGCCAAGCCTTTCGTTCTCACCCTTTTTCTGTCCAACTCCCTAAAGAAAGAGTTAACTGGTACTCTCAGTCTTTCATGCACTTTATCCATATTTAATAAAAAAAAAAAAATTGGGGGGTGGGGGTGTATTGTTTTGGACAAAGGGTGTGGTATGTTGTGTGTTTGTTTATATCATGATAATAGGAGGAGAGAGATGTCTTTGGGAGTATGTTGGACTACTCTCAGTTTATGTGAGACACGAAAAAATATCAGCAAAGGTGAACAGATAGGTGAAACAGGAGTTCCAACCCTCCCTATCACCAGTCCATCGTCCACCCTAGGAGTACTGCCCTGTTCGGCTGGTCTCCAGCCTCCTCCTATGGACATCCGCTCTGTTGTTACAAGGAAGCCAGTGAGTAGGTCCAGGGTTCCAAATTCGGATTCTACAGAGTAAAAAATGTATGATTTGAAACCAAGATTTTATTGCAAATGTAATATTAATATTCTTTCAATTTAGGTGGCTAACGGGTGGCATATGGGTAGATACAATACCAGATGTGAAGTCTGTTAATTCATTTAATATTACAACTACGAGTAAACAACCACAATGGTACCACATATCGCCAAACGCTGTGCTCGTTAACAGTGGATGTACCTTTACTTAGAACCCTCCCTGGATCATGAAATAATTACTCCTGGAGTGATCCTCCCAACAACTGGGGGTGTTTCTCATCATCGTGAGGTTATGTCCAGATGGATTGAGATAGAAGGTGATAGATCAAACGCTTGCTGTGTTTTCCCTAAGATGATGATGAATATATGATCATAATATGTCATGAAATACTTAACATGTCAATTGTTTAATACCGTTAATTCATATTATAATAAAGTTTATTGGTGTGTTATTAGATGGTGGAATGCACGGACAGTTGCATATCATAAATCATCACTTGGTTTACCCTGGCTGTGATGATACTGAAATTAATGATAAACACTGCTCTGAAAAATGTAAGATTAAAATTTGTATTTAAATAGCAAGAACACTAATTTACCTACAGTGATATCATCTTGAATGTTGTATTCACAATCCTCTTACGTTCCAACATAATTGTTAAGACAAATATGAATTCTACTATCTACAGTATAGCCCAGAGAACACTTTCTTCGATATGTCATTTTGCATCAGTATGAAACATATAATAACAAACTCACTGTACTGAACACTTAAAGGTTCGGGATCTGTAAGGTGCATAACTGTGTTTGTTACATAATACAAAATATACCGTACCATTCATTATCACCTTATATTAAATCAATCATCTTGTCATTTCACGATTATGCATTGACTACCCTCTTGCAATTCCCTTTCACTAACAGTCAGCGGTGCAGTGCCATCCAAAAATAAGGTTGCCACTAATTTTAATTAGGGATGACACTGTTTCTTTATTTTCTTCATGCAGCCGTCCGTTGAACATAGCGTTTACTGTGATAGTTTGTGTTTGAATATATCCTAGTACTGAGTGGTGAACCTACAAGTGGAAATTATTTTTGTGATCAGTCTGGCAGACCTGGAGACACTGGAGACTACGAATTATGGAGTCACGAGGTGTTCAGGGAGAATGTGACTGAACGCGTGTATCTGGTGGATACATTGCAGAGAGGCTATCCCAAGCAGGGGAACAACCTCTTCCCTGAGAAGCTCGACAACTTCTATGGCAACCAGCTCAAAGCAATCACATTTGAACACGCCCCCTCAATTGTTGAAATCCATGATGATGAAGGAGGCCACACGTATGATGGTAGGTCATATGCAATAGCGATCGAATTCACAGAGGCTAGTATTCATTTTCTTCTTCAACAACATCTTAAAGCCTTTATAACCATACCCTTCTGCTTTTCTCAAGCAATTCCTGTGGAGACATTGGGAATCTGGATTATTTGATGGTTGAGCACAAAAAAACAGAATAACTAAAAGCTGAGTTGAAACCTACGGTACTGTATATTAGAACATTTTTCCCGGTTAACCTTGTCACTATCTTGGGCAGGCTTCTCAGACTAATGCTGGCAGTATCTGCCAAAAATACCTTACATTTAATGAACTGCAACTTTTATTGTTCCAATGTACAGAACAAAATACTAGGTTTTAAAATTAGTCAGATGAAATATTGACTATCGCCCAATATCTAAATCCATATCCTACCAATATAACATATAAGGGGTAGAATATAAAAAAAGTTGCACTGATCATTTTATTTCCCTCTTGTCACGAATTTTCCTTATCATGACATCCGATTTCTCAAAAATTGAGTATCTTATTCCCAACCATTAGATACTTCAGAAGACATGATACCCCGATATATTCTAAACATTTATTGTAGTCAAAACATTGACGGATTAGACACAGTGTTGTGGAAGATCATGGAATCCTCTCATTCCTTTCTTCCAACTTTTTTTCCTTTACATGTCTCCTAATAGGACCGTTCGCATGAAGCGTGGATCTAGCGATTGACACCACATACTTCCAGATTTTTAATTTTTTATTTTTGTATTGGGTACATGGACCAAATTGCATATAGACCCTTCTTCGTTAAAATAACGTATTTACTATGATTTTAATATTCCAGTAAACATTTTAAAGACGTTAAAGTGCATATTAATGAGCTAGTAATATAGTTTGAGGAGTTTTAATGTGCTGTACTATTTTTGGTGTGTGTGCCTCAATGGATAAACATTCATCGGTTTTATATATACATGTGAATATTTCTTGATTTTTAATGTAATATAAATGTTCCAAGTGACCACCAACAAAGGTAATAACAGAAAAATAAATTATTTCAGCAGATACTCGCTGCCTACAGTACGACATGCTTAACAGTCAAAACAATAACAAACACAGCAACCAAGTGATGTATGATGTGTTCTCGTAGTAGTATCGGCTTGGTGGTGGTAACTGTTTCTACTGGGAATGATTTTCCCTCGTGTGATTTATTACAATCGACAAAGAAGGCTTCAATACAAGATGAAGATGAAGATACAAGACTCAATCTGATGTTTGTTGATATTCGTTCATACGCTAGCCAGCCTCGAGAGCAGCAGACAGTATGGGGTACTACGGGACTATAGCTTTTTCAGCCATTAAACTCGCAAGAAACCAACACTAAATTATTCTGTTTCATTACAATGTCGATAAACTGGATCATTTGACTTCATAGTGATATCAATGGAACTGCTAAGGTGTGTGTTCGTATAAATACTAATACTAATATAGTTTTTAAATCATAATTATCGTTTGTTACCCTATATAAAATACATACATTTCTCGCGATGGTTATGGTGGTTGGAATATTTTTATACAAGCACATATACACAAACTACCTCTTGACAAAAATATTTTATACTAATATCAATGAATATTTGCCTTAAAAATAGTTAAATATCTCCGTATATATGAATTGAAACCTCTCTTCACCGAGTCAGTGTTCTATACGCTCGTACTCCCGCTGACAAAAAATGCTTTATTTTCATATTAATCACCTTGCTATTGACTCATGAGAGCATTTATTTATAAAAATAGTTAATATTATACTTCAATACCTATGTAAAATCAATAAATCTTCAACCTGGGCCTTATACAACCAACATCAAAGCACAACATAAAAAACATCACAAATTATTATGTGAGCTCATAGATAGGTACTCTTATGTTCTTAAGTGAATCAAAATAATGTTGTTAGTATAATATCATGACAGGGGGCCTGTGGTGAGCTAATTTGCATTGTCCTTTTTATAAAAAAGGAAATGTACAAATCTGGTGGTATGTGGCAGCTTTTTTCTTCATGCGAACGGTCCTATCCAACCTCCCTGCTATGTAACAGGCACTCAAACAACGCCATTGGTACTGTGTAAAGGAGCAACAGTGAAACTTTTTCATTAAAGTCTACTTCACAAATGGTGCACACTTTACACAATCAATCTGTGATATTAATGGTAAATATGAGTATATTGCAATATAGATATAATAGCAGTGTGTCCTATGGGATCAAAAAGAAATGTCCATAGTGATAGATAATTATTGTAAACAAGGCCTTGACATTACCGTAGGAACATTGTCTCAACTCATAAAGAAATATTGACGGCTCACGTAGTACAACCACTCCAGTAACATGCCACTGAACTACTATAATATTATGTATTGTCAGTCCTATTGATTGTATTTAATTAATGACTGTATTCATGTTGCTGTAAGGTGTATGACATTGCATATTGGATTGTATAATTGTGGTTATCAGACAGCAAATGGCAGTATAGAGCCTAAGAGGGATTTGCACGCCGATACACGTTACCAATAATTACATTAAAAGACATTAGAGAGAGCTTGTGGCAATTTACGCGGCCTGAATACCTCTCTTAAATGCACCCCTGAAATCCGGCTCCATGTTTCATGTCATTGTTACTACTACATTAATTTATATTGACTATCCCGGTAATTATTTTAGATAAAAACGCCCCTTGACAAAACAAGAGCATAAAACCACACTCTATGACCGCTAATCACATCCTTGAGGTTTAAAAACTCGCAATGCCTCACATAAACCTTTATTAATTAAAATAAAGTTTAAAGTAACATAGTTACCAAATAGTCATGCCTTTTCTAACACTAACTCAAGGTGGCACTGCAATTCTCAAACGACGTTCATTAGGTTAACTATTATGTTCATTTCTTCTGGTGGAATGAAAAGGTGAAATTGTGGTATGCAAGATACCATCATTATATTAATACAGACGAACGAGGTACAACCAGCAGCATGACTACGTTTCCATCCCATGTATGTATACCATCATTATATTAATACAGAAGAACGAGGTACAACCAGCAGCATGACTACGTTTCCATCTCATGTATGTAGGCTACTGTTCTTAATAATGTAATTACGAGGATAAAGTTACTTTCTGAACTAGATTCTATTCTAACACCATATATATGTAATTTATCACATGAGAAGTATGTTTGCTGCATTTGAATACTTTTACAAGTATAATACTTTTACAAGTATAATACTTTTACAAACATAATGCAGGTAGAAATGAAGCAAACTTACGCTGTCGACTATACACTTAAGTCAGATTGTCCCTGACCATGGCTGGCTGTAATGTAAAGCCAAGGCCAGCAAAGAACAGAGTGACACATCCAACTCTTACTTCTCGATCCATAATGCCACAATAGTATAAGTTTTTGGGAAGCAATTCTGGTCATAGTTACAGACACGTCACCGACTGCCATGGTTGCTGCGTGATTGTCATTGTCATTGTCATTGAGGACAGGCATGGATGTATTAACCACTTATGAGTGTGCCTTATCTACCATGGCAGCACTACAGTCCAGGGGCCGGATACTCAAAACAACATAGGGCATCCTATCTCGGCTAGGGAGTCCTAACTTCCCCAGTGCGCTTATGACGGTATACTCAAAACACTTACGACGGTATACTCAAAACACTTACGACGGCATACTAAGTTAGGGCGCATAGATTTAGGGCAGCCCCCAGGCGACCCTAAGTGGAGTTAGGACACTGAAAACAGAAGAAAACATGATAAATCAACTCGGCTATACCAAAAACATACTATATACTTTTTGGCTGTATTAGCAAAGAGCACCACTTTGTTATTATTGGAGAGACAACTGAGAAAGAGTTTATAGTATAGGGAACCACTCCCTGCTGGTCCGTGATGATCACCAACAAAGATAGTTTAGATTTCCTCAGATTGAAATAATAATCTTATCCCAGAAATAGGACCATGACATAATATATCACTCATTGCACAATACAATAAAATGTATTGCTATTCTCACATATACTCGAGTAATATTGAGTCTGTAGTTTAAGCACAGTTAATTAGGAGACTTATGTGTTGCATGAGAAATAGTACTAAACAGTTCAAGAATTCACAGCATAATAAATTATTTTCTCAGTCATAAGTTTAAGCAATTGCTCTTCAATTTGGACCGTAAAGGAGAAGTATTGTCTGAGGTGTTATGGACAGTACTTAAGGTGTTCTGGTGGCACCCCTTCAGACCTAACCAATGACCATTTAAGGGGTCTGGCACCCCTTCAAATCTAACCCACTCCCTATTAATCCATTAACTGTCCCTCCTTTCCTTCTTACTTCCTCTCAGTCTCGTTATTGGAAACTACAAATTCTAATTTCTTTCTAGTCTAGCTCAATCTTGATTGGTTATTTTTCCCTCAAAAAAATATTATTAATATTACACAATATTCCTGGTTGTTCTACTAATTTCTTACCTAATTATCAAGAGGAAATTAAGAACCCTGCCAGACCTAACCTAACCTAACTCCACTTGACAAATCTAATTAGGACTGTTGCAATATCCTTAACTTTTCTTCAGAAACACCTATAATTTTTTACATTAAGTCATTTGGGCCAATTTTTGTGTTTGGTTTGATCTAGGGGATTCATTTTGATACTAGTTTATTGTTAAGATTGGGGTTGGATATTTGTGTTGTAGTCACCATTGAGGAATAAGGTTAATGATAACTTGTAGGAAATTGTTCATTTACTGATACCAAGTAATATATTTACAGTAATGTTGTTGCTGTGTTGTATTTTATATATTTTTGTAATTTAGTTTCATTTTGCCAGATTTTCATTGGGGATACTATTACTCAAAAAGGTAAACGTTACTAAAAACACAATTTAGACTAAAATTATGCATATTTAAACAGACCTAACCTACTGTACACTATCTACCTGCTACATTACATAATCCTCAATAATTATTACAGTTTCTAACATTGCTAATGACTTTCAATAATGTCATACTGTTGTTTGTCATGAATCATGATGGTGTTGGCACTTATTTCACAGTAGATACTACTCTCTTACTCTCAGTAACTCTCTTGCTCTCCACAGTTTTGACACAATTCTACCGCGCATACGCATAATGTTGTGTTTTGTTTCGTGTTTACTTTTGTCAGCTGATCGAGCCTTCTTTTGATTGGCTGGAGTAAGTACGAGTCACTTGAAAGCGCTACCCTGATTGGCTGAACGACATAGGGCACCCGGGAAGATTTTAGGACTCCCTAACTACTTAGGAACCGGATAGGACGCCCTATTTTTTTTTTTTTAGTATACCAACTTAGGGCATGAGATAGGATATCCTAACCAGTTCGTAACTTAGGGCTCCCTAAGTCAGATACGGCGGCGAGGATGCCCTAAAGTTACGAACATATGAGTATCTGGGCCCAGGCCTTTCTCCCGGTCACTATGTATACACAATATTTGACAGCTAATAGCTTGTAAACCACTCAAGGTACCGTACATGAATAAATGATACAGCATATTGAGATACAAACATCTAGCTGTATCCTGATCGATTATTTTTTCTCTGATGCAACTAGGCATCTGGTGGCGCAACATAAAATGGTCATCTTCATAAGTAATTAAATATGAACTTACATTAAATAGGCTTCATTACCCCGAAAGGCATAGCCAGAATGATTAAAAAAACGCACAAACTAAAAATCACGTTTTTACTAAATCAACCCGGCGACTTAAGTAAAACATATACAAGAATAAAAACTATAAAACATCAACTCAACCAATCTAAAAACCATAAGTAAAATACAATCACAATTTGTGGAGGAGGCCATCTTCTTCCACATAGGAGAGGGTGTTCCCTCCCACACTTCGAACCTCCTTCCCGAGCACCTGGGAGAGACTGTAAGAACCGTCACCCACCAGGTACTCGGAGAGGTGCCTACAATGAAGGTCCCCAAGGCTGGGACACTCTACAATAAGATGCCGCACTGTCAGAGAGACCAGACAATCATCACAGTAGGGAGGGTAAGCCCTCTCCATTAAAAAGCCATGAGTCAATAATGTGTAACAAAACGAAGAGAGAGGCTGAGGGTACGAGTATATACTGGAGGAAGACTAATTAAACAAGTAAGAGAATTTAACTACTTGGGAAGTACAGTGTCAGAAGAGGCAAACTGTGAAAAAGAAATAAAGAGGCGAATAATATTGGCAAAAAGTTCTTTCATGAGAATCAGAAACTTGGCAACGAATCTGAGCTTAAGAATGTCTTTAAGAATCAGATTAATGAAATGTTACGTTTGGTCAGTTTTAACATATGGATGTGAATGTTGGACTGTTAAGAAGAATATGGAAAATAAACTAGAAGCAACGGAGATGTGGTTCCTGAGAAGGATGCAAAGAATTCCATGGACAGCAAGAATAACCAACGAGGAAGTGTTAAGACGAGCAGGAGTGGAGAGAGAGTTGATGAGTAGTATCCGGAGGAGACAACTGCGCTTCTTGGGGCATATACTGAGAGCTGGAGGAATGGAGAGGGATTGCTTGTTGGGAAGAGTTGAGGGAGGTAGAGCCAGGGGGAGGCAGAGGAAGAAGTTCAGGGAGACCTTGATAGAAAGCATGGGTGGGGGATGGAGTGTGACAGATCTGGTCAGGATGGCGGAGAGAAGAGAGGAATGGCTCTCCATGATCGCCAACGTCACGTGACAGGCACATCGATAGATAGAAGAGCAGAGACGGACAAGAGCCGTCTCCTACCGGCGGGACAGGCCGCTGTAGCTCCACAAACCAAGGCGCTGGCGGATGTCGTGTAGCTTGTTTGCTCCGATGGTATCCCATCTGTCCTGCCAATAGGAACAAACAGCAGTATCTATGAAGGGTCGAAGGTCCACTGCAGGAACGGGATGACGCTTGGCAGGATGCCGAGAATTGGAGACCGTAGCCTTAGCCAGAGCGTCGCCCGCTCATTGCCATCGACACATATATGGGCCAGGACACAACAAAATGTGACTCTGCGGCCACGGTGAGCCAGGAGGACAAGCCTCTTAAGAATTACCAACACCAGGGGATGGGAAGAGTTAAAAATGCACAAGGGCTGCAAGGCACTACAGGAATTGCTAAAAATAGTAAAAAAGTCAGGAAAGAGAACTCCAAAACGTACTCCAGTTTTATACTTTGACCCATCAGTGTACACAGAGAGGGACTCTCTGTGTGAGGAGGCATGTTCTAATAAGAGGGAACAAGCCACTGGAGGAAGAGATTCCTTCTTGTCTGAAAAGCAGGTGCAGGAGAAAACTTCTGGAAGAAGCCACGAAGCCTTCCTGGGAACTCGCACTGGACAAATCGGGAAGTCATCAATGCCCATCTCCTTTATAGCCTTCCTGACCCAGAAGCCTAAGGGCCATGGTGTATGAGAATGTGAAAGGTAGTAATGAGATATGATATCGGATGACACCACCAAGCAGTGAATGGAGTTAGGAAATCGATGTAAACGATGCCAACAAAGAACAATCAAGGACTGGCGATGGAGATCAAGAGGTGGCTCATTATCGTCCACCAGGAGACAGGGGATTGGGGACGACCTGAAGGCTCCTGTCGTTAGACATACGCCAGCATGATGAAGAGGGTCTAAGATTCTGAGATGGACATCCATGGCAAAGGAGTTTTAACCTAATAAGAACATGTCATAGGCAGAGGTGGGTGGCCAAATTAGCCCCCCATGACGTATGGCCCAGGACCATTAAGAGCCTCAGGAGCCTTGAGACACGAGACCTTAAGTGAACATAAGTTGGGAACCCAACTCAAACGTTTGTCAAAAAGGAGACCCCAAAAGCGAGTCTCCTCGACACAGCGTATCCGACGACCATACATGAATAAGTCCGGATCGGGGTGGACGCCTCGGATTTGGCAGTAATGCATAGCAACCGTCTTGGCAGGAGAAAATTGAAACACATGAGAACCAGTCCAACGTGACACCCGGTCAAGGGCAAGCTGCATGCGCCGCTCCGCCACTGACATAAGCGAGGCAGCAAACCAGACTGCTAGGTCGTCAACGTACATCGAGTTGGCTATACAGCGTCTGGAAGCGATAAGGCAATGGCATTAATTGCTACTGCAAACAATGTGACACTCAGGACGCTTCCCTGGGGGACACCCTCCTCCTGTGCAACAGATGCTGAGAGAGCTGTACCAACCCTTACAGAAAATCTGCGCCCACTAAGAAATCGTGGGAGGCAACCCTGCAGGCCATATACATGGAGTTGCTGCAGGATGCCATATTGCCATGTAGTATCATCGGCTTTCTCTAAATCAAAAAATACGCAAACTAGGTATTGATGTCATGCAAAAGCCTCACATGCAGCAGCTTCTAACTTGAACTTGTAGTGGAATGGTGTTTACGAAAGCCAGACTGGGACGGTGACAAAAAATACCCTGTTCCAAGAAGTATACCAGTCTGACATTCACCATCTTCTCAAATAATTTACAGAGACAGGAGGTCAAGGTATTTGAGGCCAACACTAGAGTCCTTACCCGGTGTGGGGAAATAAAGGATGGTAGCAACCCTCCACTCAGTAGGGAAGAAACCCTCCAGCCAGATTCTGTTATATAAAGCTAGAAGAGATGAGATCGCCTCCTCACCTAAATAACACAACATTGCAGAGCAAGGGCCGGAGTCTCCTCTAATCTAGCTAGCCAGGTCTCAGAGACACGCAAGCCTCCCCACCACATCAAGGCGGTTCCCGTTGTATTCTGTCTTCTGATGTACTTGTGAAGACTAAATAGACATGTGTAGGATGGGTCGCCTGCTCAGAATGACTGCAACTAAAAATGGATGTTTACATTCTATTCACAAATCTAAGTAATTTTTTACATTCTAATTTTGTTATAAAACATATCAGAATCACATCTTTATACATAACAATATGAAATTAAATGTCACTGTCAATTTTACGTCCATTTATGGTATTTACAGGCAATATAAAGCTCTGCAAATACGTCCTTCCATCCTCACTGGCCGTTTTAAACTGGTTGATTAGTGGCTGGTTGGAATCGGGCTGGCCCATAAAATCTCACAATCAATGTTGTCAGCCGAAACAACCATGTTATAGGGCGCTCATATTTAATTAAAAACTGCGCTGTCCATTTCTGTCGTCACCCGCAGTCCTCCACACTTGATGATAGTGTCGACTAATGTCATCACTCGCGGTTCAGGGGGTAATAACAGGTACCAGGATGCATACGAATAAATTATGAGATGCGTAAAATAAGGAAGATGACAGAAGAAAATAATTCTGTTATTGCAAGAAGACGATAGTTAATGCCAAAAGTATTAATGGATATGTATACTAATTTGGTAGTAATTTTAACCCCTATATGACTGGGGGTAGTATAAGAATATGTACCGCTTGGATGGGAGGCTTGGTGAAAAACACGCAAAATAGCTTGTTTTTGCATGCTTATTACTCAATCTACAATGAACAAGTAAATGAATTTAGTACCATCAGAACGAGCAACTCTTCCTCTTTCGATTGGTAGCAACGGTACAATTGTTACAGAATTATGACGGGTTGAATGAGGTATGGTCGCCGTACGCTGAGACTGAGTACACACTGCTTTTTCTAGGGTAAAATTGAGGGATTATTGATCTTATGTCGGAGTGTACTGGCGAGCGGCTTAGCCTACATGCGCCTGCCCCTATTTTCTACTACCTCGCCACGGTCAGCACACCCACCCAAACACTAACACCCGTAGTTTAAAAAACATTGAGGGCCCTTACTGGGGCTCCATGAATTCTCCAAGTTACTCCGGGCAACAGATTCCCTATTCGAAACACTGAAGCGTTCTGTGGCCTGGATTATTTGGAGGGTTCATACAGCTCCAGTAAGGGCCCTCAATTTTTTTAAAACTATGGGTGTCAGTACTCAGTTTGGGCCCGATCCTTTAGTGGTTAATCAACCAATAACTGTAGATCTTACTAAATGGAAATAATGATAGCGTTATGCCATATCTTCAGTGTTGTCTCTGGAGGGCATATATGACAAACAAATCAAAACTTAGCATTGTTAAATCAATGTTGGAAGACAAGTGAATGGTTCAGTATGTATATATTTCCCGATTTTTTTCCCAAGCCCTCAATTATATAATTAAAGATTATGCCATGAACTATAAGAATTTGATAAAAGCAAAGAACTAGAATATACAATAATAAACATTTAATAATCACGTAACAAAAATATGCATATGAAAGAATACATAAATCAAAATACTACAAATGAATATCCCCTGCCCGACACCCTAAAAACAACTAATAAATGGAAATGGATCAGATGATTAGCCACTTTAAAATTATTACAGTAATTCTACAAATAGCTATACAAAGCACCAGATGACAATAAAAGAAAGTGGAGCAAATACACGATAATACATAAAAACCTGGTCTCTGTGTAAATTCCTCCCGATGGTCCAAGGTAAACCACACTCACTGTGACTGACTACTAGGCCTGAACGCCGGCAGCACTACAGTTCGCATAGACCCATTTCAGAACATATTCACCGTCTCCGACTCAACTCAAAGCCATGAATCCGTCTCAACCTTTCTAACTATTAACATCCTGAATATTCACAGTTTCAACCCAATTCATATAAACTAAAGTACATGACCCAACATGACAATCCTTAAATATAACACCTTAATCCTACAGTACGTGTGTGACTCTTACACGTAACAATAGCCTGGTATATAAAAGTGTAAGACAAATATATATATACAATTAACTAAAGGAAAACGCACGTGTCCCCCTTATAACTGAAAGTTATGTAATGCTGTGGCTGTGCAATATAATAATGCTGTGATATCATGAATAGGAATTCTTCTGTAAATATAATGGGAAGGAGCCCAGTAGCTTTAAGTAGATATTTGTGTCTCACAATATCACATATATCCGAAAGAGACATCTGGTTAAAGTTTTCTTGTCTTCTTATTATTGGAAGCTATACACCCATAGGGCCCTAGCGTTAGCCATATCAAAGCTCAAGAAAACTATAATATTGTTGCAACCCACTTACCACACTGGCACAGCTCCAACAGCAGTTGCACGGTGTGATAGGTGACGTCACTGAAGCGAGTCGTTCTTCTTATGGCACAATTACCTTAGGTGCACCAGACTTGATCACTGTAGGTAGGCGAAGGAAATCCACTCTGGCACTAAGTTCACACTCTTAATTTACCAATAATCACACTCGGTTTTACAATTACACTGTTTTTACAATTACTATTGTTACACGTCTTTTCCAACTGGACACACAATTATGGAAGATAAGTATACTGCACACATAATTCCTTTTATCACTCTTGCTAACTTTATAGTATCACTCTTGCTAATTTCACAGTACTCGACGATAACTCTCTTTTCACTGGCTAACTCTTCTTTTTCACTTGGCTCTCTGACTTAACCTCTCTCTCTCTCTCTCTCTCTCTCTCTCTCTCTCTCTCTCTCTCTCTCTCTCTCTATGTATATATATATATATATAAAGCCGAATTTCTGTGTCTTTGTGTGTGTGTCCACTATGCACGCCCTGATCCTTCGTTCTAGAGTGAAAATTTTTACATGAGTTTGATCGCTATAACTTGGGGAGTGTTTTCGACCTATATATTATTTTTTACAATGATCAATGGGGGGTTGGGGGGATTCGAACCTCTGGATTAGTGACACGCACAAACTCTCTCTCTCTCTCTCTCTCTCTCTCTCTCTCTCTCTCTCTCTCTCTCTCTCTCTCTCTCTCTCACATGCTCTCTCTATCTCTATCTCTATCGTTAATTTCAGAGAGAGAGAGGGAGAGAGGGTGTGTGTGTGTGAGAGAGGTAATACTGGGTTTGGTTACATTTGTGTGTGAGAGAGAGATAGTGTGTGTGTGTGTGTGTGTGTGTGTGTGTGTGAGAAAGAGTGAAAAATAGATATAGTGTGTGTGAGAGATAGAGATAGATAGATAGCTAGATTGTGTGAGAGATAGAGAGAGACTGTGTGTGAGAGAGAGAGATAAATTGTGAGAGAGATACACTATATATGCGGGAATAGGGGACAGGCTTGGGGAGGGGGAGTTTGGGGGGTACTGGAATAAGGGACAGGTTGGGAGGGGTAAAAAGCCTGTCCCCTACCGCCACACAACCTAAGCATGCCCCATATTCCCGCACCCCTCTAAACCCCCCCAAGCCTGTCCCCCTACTCCCGCACCCCCCCCCCCTATCGTAAACAACACACGCACATACAGTACATACACACACACACACCGTACACACTTACACATACACACACACTGTACACACACACACCGTACACACACACTCACACATACACACACACACACCCCTACCGTACACACACACACACACATATATACACTAGGTAAGGTAAGTCTTGGGGTGGGGGGTTTGGGGGGTGCGGGAATAGGTGGTGGTGGTAGTAGTGGAGGTGGTAGTGGTTGATATAGTGGTGTTGGTGTTGGTAGTGGTGGTAGTAGTGGTGATGGTAGTAGTGATGGTAGTAGTGGTAGTAGTAGTGGTAGTAGTAGTGGTAGTGGTTGATGTAGTGGAGGTGGTAGTAGTTGATGTAGTAGTGGAGGTGGTAGTGGTTGATGTAGTAGTGGTGGTAGTGGAGTTTGCATTTGTCACATATCAGTGTTGTATTATTATATATTCTTTGTTTATTTAGAACTTTGTGATCGTGAATGAAAATTCCACCGCCCATTGGGCGGTGGAAGGGCGGCCACAGGCCGCCAGCCCTCCGCAGGAGCTAGCGGCTCTTAGCTGCCCTGAGCGCGGCGGAGCCAGCTAGTATATATATATATTGCTATAACATGTAGTCTATAGATATTATTATTTTTTTCTTATTACTATAGAGATTAATGATTATTACATGTAACAAAATATTAATTATATACATCTCTCTATATATAAAACACTCCATATGTCTGTGCATGTGTTTGTTTAGCTGTTATGCACGGCCACATCGATTGACCTACAATAAAATGCATTTTCATCGCAGAAGCCTCTGAAGTGTCCTCGGCGTACTTTTGTTTTTGTAGCATAATCCTTTCTCGTGTTATAACACCGTAAGTACACATGGTACCCCTTTATTGATTTAGGGGAGCATAGACTACCCTAATTTTAAGCCCTCTCTGGCTGTGGACAAGTGGTCCAGTGGTTAAGACGCTGAGCCTTAATTTGGCATTAACCGAAAGATCCCAGGTTCGAATCCCCGGTGGGGGTGCAATTTTTTTTGTTTTGTTTTTGGCAAATGATACACCATTCTGACCGGTGTAGTCCCGGGAATGTCCTCGGTCTAATTTTAGTGGATATGTTTTTTTTTTTAATTATCAGCTTAAGGGGGGCGTTTCCCATGAATTTTAGCGTAAAATTTAAAAATAACTTTTTTTTCAACTTAGTAACACTGTCTTTAATTCCTGGGGTCACTAACTGAAGGGTTGTGTGTGATCGCCAGCGGTTTTAATATGGAAGTTGGGGAACTGAGTGTTGGCCGAGTTAGATGTATTTTGTAAAATCTTCCCCGCGATAATTACTGATACATCGTACGTCTGCACTTTAAGATGTAATTATTCAGTAATTATATTAACATCATAGATAAGAATTGGTGTGCAACATACAGTAAAACAGCAATTACAAGCATAAAATAGTACAGGGGTTGGCAGAACTAATAACATTTATATTAGTTCATACCTGCACCTTTGGCTTAAAACAAAAAAAACACTATGTTTCTGAAAGAACAATGCCCTATGTTAAAAAAAATGAGAGCAATCAGAAAAGTTTTTCACCTCTAATTATACATTCTTATGAGGCCGAAATCATGCTCGCCAGGGGGCTTACAGCTGCTTGACTTGAGGTAGTCGTGTTTCCGGGGGTGGCTTAGGTCTGCATGGGTCTAGGATTAACGTAGCTGACCAGCTAAGAATAGACCAGGGATCTAGGAGTGGTATACCTAGTGATACAGAAGTGGTCATATGTGTGTGATACATAGTGTGGCCACACATATGGTTGCTACATTACCCCCTTCAACCCAGAAATGTTTAGAAACAAACCAAGGGATGGATGATACATACACTGAAAAAAAATACAAAGTATATAAAATATAAAAGTATATTTAATGATGCGGGCAGGCCGTCACAGCAGGGCAGGAGTAATTTTATCTTCCAGAACCAGAACTAGAGATGACACCATGGTAGCGGGTAAGCTTACGCAACGGTATATATTACCAGTTGCCTAGGTCCAGGGGCATCACTGGCAGGAGCCATGCTGATGGGTGTCTTGAAGGGCCAGCCAAGCACAATGTAAATAGGATAGGTCTAGCTACAGTACCCCACTATGTCTATAAGAGAAGGGAGATACAGAACATACACGTAAATACAAAACATACGTGTCTGGGTACAGTGTGGAGTGTATAGGGGGTGCAAGTGTGTGGGTTAATAATGGGGGGAGAGAATGAGTGCAGGAGTGTGGAGTAGGCGAGTGCTTGTGTTGGACAGGGGTGGTATTGGAGGGCGTGGTGGTGCAAGGGCACAAGAAGCGTAGTATCGTTGCTGGCGTGTGTAGGTTGTAGCGAGGCTGTGGTGGACTGGTGGTGTCATCGTTGGTGCGAGGGTGGCAACCGCTAGAGGCTAGGCTGGGACGGCGATGGCCGTGGGTGTGGTGGCGAGGGTGGCATTCGCTTGAGGCGTAGTCGTGGTAGCGAGGTGGCAACTGTTTGAGGTATGCACGTGGTGGCGAGAGTGGCAACCGTTAGAGGCTAGGCTGGGACGGCGATGGCCGTGGGCGTGGTGGCAAGGGCGGCAATCGCGTGAGACATGGGCGTGGTGGCGAGGGTGACAACCTCTTCAGGCCAGGCTGTGGTGGTGAGGGAGGCACAAGCTTGCGGCTTGGGCGAGGCAGTGGTGGAGGCACGAGTTTGATGTGTGACTGACTGTGGTATGGTGTTGTTGGAGTGGAGAATGGTGATGAGTTTTGATGTAGGGGAGGGCGGGTAAATAGTAGAAGAGGGGGATGATACAGTAGTCGATGTGTGGAGTCAGGAGAGGTGAGGGTGGTCGAATGTGAGTGTGGAGGGGGTCTAGGTGGGGTAGGAAGGGCACATAGCGAGAATGTCCTCTTCTGAGAATTCATACAGGACCTCATTATATATACGTCCCTTGCTATAATTAAGTGTTCGATGTGGTTTGATAGATTCAAACATGCTATCAGAAGGACGGGGGAGATTAAAGAGCACCATGGTCTGTGTACGATCTTTGGCTCTGATTAAATCGTCCTTACCATATTTCTTTAATTTCTATCTCTAGCTATCAGGAAGCATGGATAAGGTTACCACGTCCCTCCCTGTAGTAAGCCACAAACCAAAAGGGTGTAGGAACCCGACGTTCATTAGGGACATGCTCTACAGAGTCATCAAAGATGTTAGGGCAGTAGTCATTGTCACTGTCAACTACATTGGTGGACCGCATCATCTGAACTTTGCAGTGAGTATCCCAAACAATCAGAGAATGTTTTGCCTCAAAATCTGCTTTGGCAGCAGCATTTGTACCAAAAGTAATATAGCACGGATTAGACCTACAGTCACTGTCATAAGTGATTCGGATATGAAGAACCACTCCAAAACACTTAAAGATTGATTGAATAGGGAAGGGATGCTAGTACATTTATTAACATTGACGTGTCAATACCGCTAACAGGGTTCGTTGACACAAAACCTGACCTGCTGGGTCTATTCTTGTTTGCAAACTTCTGCATATTACCACGACCAGAGAGTGACGTCTCGAGGGCCTGGTCGACCACCGCTCGAGGAAGAGATTGGGGTTTTTCTTTATCCATTTATCATTGAATTGGTGTTTTGGGCCCTAGGAGCCAAGAACTACTACCTACTGGGCAGATGAGGGGACCGAGCGCTGGTCGCCGTGGAAGGGGTACCTCTTCCCTCACGGGGCTACTCGTTTAATAAAGCAGCCCGAATGGCTCGAAAGTTTGCTCACGACGGTGCTGAAGCCCCTATCCCAACATCTCCAACCCAGCCATCCAACATAGGACGGCCCCTAGATGGCGGTCCCTATGGAGGGCAGCACTGTTGGCCCGTACTGGAAGCCTAATGCATGGGAACCATTTAGTCTGGTCTTTTACTGGCCATCTTACTTGCAAGAAAAAACCCCTCTCCCCGATATCGGGGCATAGCAGGGGTTGTTCCCATATGGGGGGTGAGGTTGAAGATACGTCAAGGTACTTGGCGTTGCTACAATGCCTTGAAGATGGATACCTCTACCGACGAGGAAGCCTGTTTCCATTATTTTGGCTGTAAAAAAAGAAGAAAGAGAAGGAATGTTTTTGGCTGTCGCTTTATATACAGCTGGTCAACTTGGAGAAGGAAGTAACGAAAGGAATGAAAGGATGAAACACTGGAGAAAAATAAAAATGTCCCAGTGACAAAATTAACGAAAGACGAAAATAATTATAATAATAATAATAATGGTAATAATGGGAAAATTATGAGGATGGAAGGACACAAGGGAACGGAAAATTACAGAGAAGAGGAAGAAAATCATGACGAAAAGAAGATAGGAAAAAGAATAAAAAGAGACGGTCGAGAAAGAGGTTTGCCGAAGAACTGGGATAAAGGAAGCACCATCCTCAGTTATTGCTGCTCGGCTGAAAAACATCGACATGTCGGTCTTCCCAACTTGACTAGCAATCTCAGACACCATCGTCAACCTTTGCTAGCGACTGGAAAAATCTTGCTAGCGAGTAGAAAAACCAGCCGTGTATTGCCTCGTGTGAAGCTACTCATACTCTTCACTAATTGACAGTAGTATAACTTTTGTTACTTATATACTCATCACTTAAGTGGTGAGGCTAGAAGGCAGATGTCCTCACAAGGTTGGTGACTGGGCTAGAATGGGTGAGAAGGGATATAGTCATATAGTAGTTTATGTCACACACATACTGGTTTGCTAAAAAGCCAAATCCAAATTGGGCGGTGCACAAATGCAGTCACCCACAGATTACGAAAAACATGGGAGTAGACTGCAATTGCAGTTACCCGCGATTTAATAGTTAAGTGAAGGTTCATCAGAAAAGAATAAAGTGGTTTTGTCTTTTTATATTCAACTATGATATCAACCTCACCCCATCACCACGTTTGTTACTTGCCAGGTATCGAGATACGCTTGCTGCACATCCTGGCAGAAGCTCTCAATTTCCACCTGACGATCATGAACCCGTCTGACGGAAGAAAGTGGGGCCAGCCAATGGAAAATGGAACTTGGACTGGTATGACAGGTGATCTGACTCGAAGAAAAGCCCACATGGCGGTCGCCAACTACTTTATCCACATTCATATTCTTGAGGTAAATAAACCAACCTCGTATATCATATTCTATTGCAGTCTTTGATTTACATAATTGATCAATTCTGTGACACTCTAATTCCATTCATCTTTCCCCCTTACTACGACTTATGATCAATCAAATACTATATGTCTAGGCATCTCGAACGAAAATTGGACATGAGTTTTAATGTTTATACTTTAATGAGGAATGATGTTCTCGTGGTATAGTTTGGAGGAATCAGCAGCCCACCAGTTTATCCGTAAGAAAATCTCAGGTTAAAGATACAATATTTGTTCATACTTTTTTGCTTTCCAGAATTATTTCAAACCACCCTTTCTGGCTGAATACAATAATTACTGTAGTCCTCTTCTTTATCAATATAGAAACAAAAATTACTGTTTATCGATAAATGTCAACCACTTTCATCCTTGTACAGCACTCCAGTCATCACATAGTCTATTCACTCTGAGGAGATTTATTCCTCTTATTAGATAATGATCATCATTGTATTCAGTCAGAAAGGCATAGTTTGAAATGATTCTGGAAAGTGCAAAAACTATAAAAAACAATGTTACTTTAACCTGAGATTTTCTTAAGGATAAACTGATGGGCTACTGATTCCTCCAAACTATACCACGAAAACATAATTCTTCATTAAAGTATAAACATTAAGTCCTTCTGCTTGTGTCATGGTATAGTTGTGAGGAATAATTATTTTATTGTATGGTGTCCAGGTTGTGGATATGACGGTTGCCTATGATATGGAGTTCGGATGCTTCATTACTCCTCTACCAGAACCTCTTCCACAATGGGTCGCCCTCATTTATCCTTTCAGCCTCCCGGTAATCGCACAACCCTATATGAATAAATACAATAACACTGATCATAATGAAGGATGAGACTGTGTGTGTGTGTATGCGTGTAGTAAAGGTATTGGGGACAAGCGAAGGAGAAGGGGAGAGAGAGGAGTGGCACCAATCAAGCAAGGAATAATTGGAAGGACAGGAGGACAACTAGAAGAGTTGAACGTGTGTTTGTCCTTTACCTGATACTCGATGATGTCCTTTTCATGTGACCGGAACTGTACCATTCTTGCTGCCATTATTGTTATGTGTGTGTGTGTGTGTGTAATAATAAATAATAATAATAATAATTAACGGTTTATTTACATAGCAGTCAGAGACTGAAAATATACATAGGGGAAAATTACATTAATATCAATTCTTAGATCTATAGGCTACAACTTGGAGACATACAGTACTAGTTAATCTTTCGCACTAAAGTGTGAATAGTGCTATGGCGATAGCGGTCAGTGCGAGGGGCTTTGAGCGGCACCAGTTTGTTTTGGTGTCTGGTAGCCCTCGCTAGTGGTGGAGCGTTAGGTGGTAGTAGATGACGGTGACGTGGATTATTTAACAAGCCTTCTCCAAACTTGATGAGAGCTTGTTCATACATGGCTGTCAGCCTGAGCAGACTCAGGGTGGTGAGGGCATGATTGTAGCTGGTGTAGGCAGGGCCAAGTATGACTCTGCATGCCCTCTTCTGTACTTTCTCCAGCTGTTGTTGCTGTGTTTTAGTCAGAGATGATGACCACACTGGGGAAGAGTACAGCGGGGAGGGTAATATGAAGGTGGTATAGACTACCTTCAAATCCCCTGTTGGAGTCCCCAGAGACCTGAGTCTGCGCAGCATGTATAGTTTGTAAGAGGCTACCTTGACCATTCTAGCTACATGTTGCTTCCATGATAATTGATCATCCACTGTGACGCCGAGAAGCTTGAAGGAGTGGATGACTTGGAGTGGATGAGGGCCAATTGGGAGCTGGGGGGGCGGCACAGCTGTAGATGAGGTACAGACGTGCATCACCACGGTCTTGGTGTGGTTGATAGAGACATTGTTATGCTTTGTCCACGTCTGCAGTCTGTCGAGGGTGGCTTGCAGTGGGTCATAATCTGGCGTCCTAGTGTTGACTGGGATGCCAACCGTGCAGTCATCCACGTATTTCCATCGATGCTGGGTGTCGGTGAGGGCATCATTGATCAGCATGAGGAATGAAAGTGGTCCAGACTTAGTTCCTTGTGGCACGCCGCATGTCAGCTGTTACAGGGGGGATATGGAGCCCTGATAACGGACCGCCTGCTGCCTTCCTGTGAGAAAGTCAGCCAGCCAAGCTACCAAGTTGGGGTGGAGTCCCAGGTTAATGACCTTGTTGATGACAACAGTGTGGTCTACAAGATCAAACGCTTTCCTATAGTCTACAAAAGCAAGGGCGAGAGATGTGTTACGTTTGTCCAAGTGGCTGTGGATAAACTCAAGGAAGCTGACTAGGCAGTGGGAGGTGGAGGTGGATTTGATATTGCCGTACTGACGGTGTGTGTGTGTGTGTGTGTTATTACTACGAGTGTGTGTTATATATTGTGATAAGTGGGAATGTAATGCATTGCTGTTACATGTGTTCATGTGTTAGGTGTTACTTTTACAGGTGTGTGCTATGTATTGTTACCAGCGTATTTGCTATGTGTTAATATTACAAATATGTCTATGAGTTTCTGTTACAGGTGTGGTTAGTGACGCTGCTGTTACTAGGGGTAGGAACAGTATTACTTCACATAACGTCACTCCTGAGTCACCACATCATTCCTTCACAAGACAACACAGCCTCTGCCTCAAGTCCCAGCCTCACCCACAACGTGTTCTATGCTACCGGAATCTTCTTTGGGGTTGGAATGCCTTGGGTAAAGTATTACTGGACTGCATGCAAGACAATCCATGGTGTTGACGATAGACCTACAAAGGTATGATGGTTCTGTTGTTTGCTTATGGTGTCATTGTACCGGCACTACGTCATCGTACGCACCACGAATGTTCTTGAATATGGCCATATCTGCCTCTTTAAGAGGGTAGTATATATGTCACGCTCAATGTGGATAATTGTCTAATGTTCACATTAAGCAATCAATTTGCACAATGTTTACAATAGGCAAATTTCTTGCTTAATGTTCACTTTAGGCAAGACTTTCAGATTAGGCAATGGTATTTTGCCTGATGTGAATACGAGTTTGTAAAGGCAAAGCCCTCCATTACGGTGAGGGTACCTCACTGAATCTCTGTCAGGATGGTTTTGAATCTTCAACTCTTGTCTCCGAGGTAATCTCTGCGCTGAGGAGGGCAGACACCAGCTATTTTCCACGAGAACAGCAGCTCACTACCACCTTTCTCAAGATTTCTATATACTTTCTGCTTCAGATTACGCAGTATGGATCAAAATACCTTTGAACTTAAGCTCCGTCAAATACTGGAAGGCAAGGCAGAGAATGTTGTCATCTAACCTACCAACCAGCGTGACCAGCTGATACAGGATTTATTAAGGATTAACAAACATGGAGCCAAGTCTACATCTGACATTAACCTCAACAAACGCTATGAAGTGCTGCGCGTTGGCAATGCTGACCGACTGATTCGCAAGAGAAAGGATCCAAATGAAAATGAATTCAAGTTTGTTGCGTCTCTAGAAGAAGTGTATGTCACGAGTCAGATTTGATCGTGACATATTAATCAATTTAGTATAGGAATAATGCTTCAGTAGCCATAGCCTAGTGGTTGAGAAAGTGAAGGCAGGAGTGTGTGTGGGAACAGGAGACACCGTTCGTGTTTAATCCTGTGGTTTTCTCCCCCTCTGTAGCCGTTAAATTATTCGTTTTCTCACTCGTGGCTTATTAATATTGATTTTATCGTGCACACAGATAATTTCCTCATTTTTTCATATGATTCGTGAAGACGATAATTACCATGATTAATTTACGTGGCGTCATTAATATTGCATGTATGGCTGTGTAACGACCAGTTCCGTCCTGATCCGTTTATTCCGTCCAATAATAAAAATAAATAAAATAAAAATGAAAACTATGGAATCGTACACGAGTAGTACTGGTTAGTACACTCCGGATCAGAGCGAAGCTGACGATATCACAAAAAAAATATATATATGGTTCCTCGTGATCTTCACCGAGTCTCAGTATTGGTCAACAAAACACGTCAAGTAAGGGGAAGAGAAACGAAAGTCTGTTAAATATAATTTACATTTAATGATCACTAGAAATGTAATTACTAATTGTACAATAAAAACAAATATTACAAGCCTACAGAAATTTTATAACAAAAAAAAAAAAATTAGTGAATTATGAATTATTTACTTACCCCTGAATAAAAATAGGAATGAATTTTAAACCCCCTTCCCTGACTAGAAAACAATATACAATAAACCCACGTAAAATTAATATGGACTAGCTCTAACTGAATTTATTTCTTAATACCCTTTTCTACGGTAGTAACTAATAATACCGTTTAAACACAACATACAATAATACTGCACATACATACTACCAGAAATAATTTTCAGTACACGACATTTTCCTTCTTAAAAATCGTCGAGAGTAACATTCCCCCACTACGTCTAGACGACTCAGACAAGAAACTATCGTGAGTCTTCCCGAAACACTATTTCTCAATCACACATTAACACATGAATTATAAATCATACCGTAACCAACACCAACAGGGAGATAACCGAGTTCACTTCTCACACCTGTCGTAACGGTCGAAAGCTTCTAGAAGCTTAGCTCACTCGAGCATAAAAGTGACATAAAATATAGGGAAATACCACTAGTAGCAGGGAACTAACCATATAAATTGCTCACACCTAACTACCTAATATACTTCTATACTTATGACACAGTTCAATGATCGGTAATCTCTCTTCTGAAGACAGGCAGGCGTGGACGCTCAATGGCGGTACCTTGGTAGCCGAGAGATAAGGAACCAATCTATTAGTACATATTTAAACATGAATTTTATCCTTCTCCCTTGTTAATCCACACTCGTGCAACACACTATATCCATATACATCTTCTCACCATGCTTTATACCAATAAATCACTCTATGATCCACCAAAAATACCTAACTAAGTGAGAGCACTGCACGAACGTACCTTGGTAGCCGAGAGATAAGGAACCAATGCGGCCTTTGGGTCAGTCCTCCCCACTACTCTCGTCTCTGCGCACCTCAGTTCACCACGGCGCACTTAATTTGCCATTTTCTATGTCCTTGTCAACTAAGTATACTCTCTCCTCTCCTATTTATTTCCCTTCCTATACAAACCTGTTATAATTAAAAAACAAAATAACTACGAACATTTCCTTGTTCCCTGAGTTTAATGAAAATAATTAGAAACTTGTTAACCCAATGTAAGAAAATTATTGGAACCCATTTTTAACACTAAATTAATAAATTGTAATGAACCAAATTTTAGAAATTGCAGGATAACAGGATACAATAGTTTGACAATATAGAGAAAATTATTTCTTACCTCCAGACTACTAATAACACTGTACAAATAACGGCGTCAGTAATTTACGAGTTTACCTACATACTCGCCTTCCACCATTCTTCCCAAACTTAGTCGACTGGTTCTTTATAATTTCTATTAACTATTTTCCACTACTTTTCCTTACATGTTCTATGACAAATTCTCTTAAATTCTATTGCGGTGTGGCGCCTGTGTATAGATCGATCCAGATGCTGGTAGCTTGGGGGAGGAGCTATAGCCTGGTTGGGGTGGTCCCTCGTGATTTAAACATTCAGTTCATCTCCTACTCGCTTAGGCATACACCTCGTTCTTCGTGGCGCTCCAGTCTCTCGTTGGAGTAGCAGCCTACAATGGTCGAATTCATTCAGTTTCAGCATGCTAATGATTCGTGATCGAGTGCTGGGTGTGTGTTTGAACATTGAAAATTGCGAGTGGGAGGACAATTCATGTATGAGTATAGAAAAACTCTCATACGTGAATGAATTTGAACTCCGAGTTCGGCTTCCATCTTGTAACACATACGTGGCTCTCTCGACCTCTCGTCTCTTCACGTAACACACAGGGGGACAGTGAATGCCAGAATACTCGGTGCCATTCACCAGTTTTTCTCCAGTGCTTTACGGAGTCACTCTTGTTGTCGTTACTTGCAACAGAAAAGCAAATGATACGAGGTAAGGTTTTATGCCAGTAGCGTTCTGCATCCTACTTGGTGTAATATATATAGAAAAACGAGTGCCATGTGTGTGACATTGAAAATTACAGATGTGAAGAACAGGTGTCTATGTGAGTCTAGGAAACTTAATCCATAAATACTGGAACTCGTATTATTAGATTTATATTTATTATTAATCAAAGTAACAGTAGGAGGTCCTGAAATAGCACCATAAAAATACGAGTGTTGGGGAATGTAACACCTTGGTTACACACGTAGTATTCACTCTCATCCACTCATTAACGTGGATATGACGAGTGATAATTACAGATGTGACATTGAAAATTAACTGAGGTGAAGAACAGAAATAATGAACATAGAAAATGGAAAATATAGAAAATCGACTGAACACTAGAGGAAAATATATATTGTACTCGAAGGAAAACAACGAGGACAACACGACTCCGACCAAAAGAAAACGGGAGTCACATTAAGAGGGTAACTTAAGTATTTAGTTAGCTAGTTTTGCGTATGGATGAGTGTGAACGTGTGTGACTATAATTATTGATTTCATGTTGGTATTACTGGAATTTTCAATAAATATAGTTAAGCGATTGTGATTGGTTGTTTCATACACCATATCCTTTCATTCTATAATTTATAATTGCATTCATATCGGAAGACCTCACATTAAAAATAAATATGTTGATAAAAAAAGGAATTTGCAATGAAGGGGAATAATTTAACCTCTGAAACCTTCTTTGAGCCAACACAATTAAGGTTAATTAATAAAAACCGGGTAAGGTAAGTCAATTGATGAATCATCGCTTACTAAATGATTACTACATTATTATATGCAATGTTGCACAAGCCAAGATCTTGTTTTTTTCACACTGGCTCACAACGTGAGGCATAATGCAAAATCAGTAGTATATATTGTTAAAGTCGAGTTTCCATTCTTAATTTTGTCACAGTGTATGGTATTGTAAAAGCAACCCATGAAACTATTGGCTAGGGAGGTGGTAAAAAAAACAATTGCTGAAGTGAAAAAGAAATGGTCAAACATCACACAACAAGCATGCTACCTGTGCATTTCATTCTGTTAACTAATTCTAATAATTTGTGTGAGTATTATAATAAACTGATAATCTTAAAACTGTCTATTCTCCAAACAGAGCGTATCATAATGTAAACATTAGGCAATTTTGTTTACATTGGGCAAAATTGAGCTGCATAACATTAGGCATTTTTTTGCCTAATGTTGACAATATGTAAACATTGAGAAAGTAGCTTGCCTGATGTGAACATTAGGCAATTATCCACATTGAGCATGACATATATACATATGATACAGCTGGCCTCACTCTCGCGAGGTCCACCCAGCATTATCAACGTTGACCGAGATAGTCAACCTGAAAAACTAGTAGCAAGCTATCAGCTCGCTCCTGTAATAATGAGAGGTAAGAAGGGTAGAGGAGAGAGATGAGGAAGGTAAAGGGTGTCTGTACACGAGAAATTAGAAATAGTTTTTGAGGAGGTGAGAGATTAGTAGAATCTTTAATAAAATAATATTAGGCGCCGCAACATCGATGTCCTATAGCGCCAGAAAAAGGTGATAGAGAGGTGTGACAGCAAGCAGGAAGGAAATAAAATGAAAATAGGGATAGTTGAAGAACTGAAAGATGGGAACTATTTAGTCTGGTCTCTCACTGGCGACCTTCCTAGCATGGGAAGACTGTAAGAACCGTCACCCACCCGGTACTCGGAGAGGTGCCTACGACGCAGGTCCCCAAAACTGGGACACTCAACAATAATATGCCTCACTGTCAAAGGGACAAGACAATCATCACAGTAGGGAGGGTTAATCCTGTCCATTAAAAAGCCATGAGTCAATAATGTGTGGCCAATGCGGAGACGGACAAGAGCCGTCTCCCACCGGCGGGACAGGCCGCTGTAGCTCCACAAACCAAGGCGTTGGCAGATGTCACGGAGTTTGTTAGCCCCGACTCCGTCCCATCTGTCCTGCCAGCAGGAACGAACGGCAGCATCTATATAGGGTCGAAGGTCCACTGCAGGGACAGGATGATGCCCGGCAGGAGGACGAGAATTGGAGACCACAGCCTTAGCCAGGGCATCCACTCGCTCATTACCATCGACACCCACATGGGCCGGGACCCAACAGAAAGTGACTTTACGGCCACGACGACCCAGGAGGATAAGCCACTCAAGGATGGCCAACACCAGGGGATGGGGAGAGTTAAAATGGCACAAGGCCTGCAAGGCACTACAGGAATCACTATAAATAGTATAAGAAGGCTGAGGGAGAGTAAAAATCACTTAGATGGCATATAAAATGTCCGAGAGCTCAGCAGTGAAAATTGACATGACAGAAGGAAGTCTACCACCACGGCAAAAGTCAGGAAAGACAACTCCAAAACCAACTCCAGCATCAGACTTTGACCCATCTGTATACATAGGGAGGGACTCCCTGTGAGTGAAGGCATGTTCTAAAAACAGGGAACGAGCCACTGGAGGAGGAAGAGATTCTTTTTTGTAAAACAGGTGCAGGGAAAAACTTGTGGAAGAAGCCATGGAGCCACCCTGGGGACCCTCACAGGACGAATCTGGAAATCTTCAATTCCCATCTCCTCCATAGCCTTCCTGACCCGGAAGCCAAAGGGCCAAGGTGTACGAGAATGTGAAAGGTAATAATTAGACATGATATCAGATGACACCGCCAAGCAAGGAAGGGAGTCGGGAAGTCGATGTAATCGATGCCAACAACGAACCATTGAGGACTGGCGACGGAGATCTAGAGGTGGTTCGTTAGCGTCCACCAGGAGACTGGGGATTGGTGATGACCTGAACGCTCCAGTTGCCAGACGTATCCCAGCATTATGAACAGGGTCTAAAACTCTGAGACGGACATCTGTGGCAGAGGAGTACACCTCACACCCATAATCAAGTTTTGACCTAATAAAAACACGGTATAGGCGAAGGAGGGTGGCCCGATCAGCCCCCCAGGTAGTATGGCTCAGAACCCTCAACAGATTAAGAGCCTTGAGGCAAGAGACCTTAAGTGTACGTAAGTGGGGAACCCAAGTCAAACGTTTGTCGAAAAGGAGACCCAAAAAACAAGTCTCCTCGACACAGCGTATCCGATGACCATACATGAATAAGTCCGGATCAGGGTGGACACCTCGGATGCGGCAGAAGTGCATAGCAACCGTATTGGCAGGAGAAAATCGAAACCCATGAGAACCAGTCCAACGTGACACTCTGTCAAGGGCAAGCTGCATGCGCCACTCCGCCACTGACATACGGGAGGCAGCAAACCAGACTGCTAGGTCATCAACGTACATCGAGTTGGCTATACCGTCCGGAAGGGATGAGGCAATGGCATTAATTGCTACTGCAAACAATGTGACACTGAGGACACTTCCCTGAGGGACGCCCTCCTCCTGTGCAACAGATGCTGAGAGAACTGTACCAACCCTTACAGAAAAACTGCGACCACTAAGAAACTCTTTAAGAAAGCGTGGAAGGCGACCTCGCAGGCCATATACATGGAGCTGCTGCAGGATGCCATATTGCCATGTAGTGTCATATGCTTTCTCTAAATCAAAGAATACACAGACAAGGTGTTGATGTCGTGCAAAGGCCTCACATGCAGCAGCTTCCAACCTGACCAGAGCATCTGTAGTGGAACGATGTTTACGAAAACCGGACTGGGACGGAGACAGAAAATCACTCCGTTCCAAGACGTTAGTTGGGAATGTATGCACGAAGTTCTGTGAAATACTTACACATTAACTGCATATGACTTATGTACGAGTGTGCTCTTTATTAAATGAAGCAAATTTAAATGCCTCTACATTGCTTGTGGTAAGTGCTGACACTACTAACACACACACTTCCATATCCCCTTGACCAGGAGTGTAAAATATCAAGGCTCGCATTTTCCCTTACGTAATAGCAGCCTTGTGATATTCTAAATAATCTGCACCCCCAACGGGAACCGCGTTGTCTTGGTTCGGGGGGGGGGGGGGGGTTGCGTGTCTCTGAGACCTGGTCAGCTAGACTAGGGTAGACATCCGTCTATAGTCTGCCCCAATTTCGGGGAGATAAGGTTTCCCATGCTAGAGAGAGAGATCGCCAGTGATACACCAAACTAAATGGTTCCTATGCAATAGACTGCCAGTGCAAGCCAACAGTGCTGCTTTCCAAAGGGACACTCCTCTCGGGACCATCCTGTGTTGGATGGCGGGGTGTCTGGGCTGGGCGACCAGCATTATTTGATTGATTGATTTTTTTATGCAACTAGGCATTTGGTGCAACAGTTAGGGTCATTCACCTTCCGACATTATATTATCATCCACTTAATTAATAAAACATGAACTCCCGAAAGGAATAGGCAGCATGACTACATGACACACAAACTAAAATGCACATTATTACTAAAGGAAAACGTCGACTTAATAAAATATAAAAAAGAATCAAGACTAAAAAATATCAAACTATATATCAAAAATATCTCCACATAGGAGAGGGTGTTCCCTCCCACACTACAAGCATCCTCCCCAAGCACCTGGGAGAGACTGTAAGAAACGACACACACACGGTACCTGGAGAGGTGCCTACGACACAGGTCCCCAAGACAGGGACACTCAACAATAAGATGCCGTACTGTCAAAGGGACTATACAATCGTCACAGTAGGGAGGGTAAGCCCTCTCCATTTAAAAGCCATGAGTCAATAATGTGTAGCCAATGCGGAGACGGACACGAGCCGTCTCCCACCAGCTGGACAGGCCGCTGTAGTTCTACAAACCAAGGCACTGGCGGAAGTCACGGAGCTTGTTAGCCACGATGGGATCCAATCTGTTTTGCCAGCAGGAACGAACGGTAACATCTATATAGGGTCGACGGTCCACTGCAGGAACAGGGTGACGCCTGGTAGGGGGCCAAGAATTGAAGCCTTTCCCACTCACACTCACATGAGCCAGGACCCAACATAAGTGACTTTGCGTCCACGACGTCCCAGGAAGACAAGCCACTCAAGAATGGCCAACACCAGGGGATGGGAATAGTTAAAATTGCACAAGGCCTGCAAGGCACTACAGGAATCGCTAAAAATAATAAAAGAAGGCTGAGGGAGAGTAAAAATAACTTGGATTGATTGATTGATTGATTCCTTGATGCAACTAGGCATCTGGCGGCGCAACAGCTAGGGTCACATACCGCCCAACACAAAATTGTCATCCACAACTATCAAAATCATAAACTCCCGAAAGGGACAGGCATTATGACTAAATGACACACAAACTAAAAACATATACCATTTCTAAAAGAACGTGTCGATTTAACTAAAATATAAGAAAGATTCAAGACTAAAATATATCACACCATCTAAAAACCATAAATATAATAAAATCACAATTTGTGGAGGAGGCCAGCCTCCTCCACATAGAAGAGGGTGTTCCCTCCCACACTACAAGCCTCCTCCCCGAGCACCCGGGAGAGCCTGTAAGAACCGTCACCCAACCGGTACCCGGAGAGATGCCTACGAAGCAGGTCCCCAAGACTAGGACACTCAATAATAAAACTGCGACCACTAAGAAACTCCTTACGAAAGCGTGGTAGGCGACCCCGCAGGCCATATACATGGAGCTGTTATAGGATGCCATATTGTCATGTAGTGTCATACGCTTTCTCTAAATCAAAGAATACACAGACAAGGAGTAGATGTTATGCAAAGGCCTCACATGCAATAGCTTCCATCCTGACTAGAGCGTCTGTAGTGGAACGGTGCTTACAAAAGCCGACTGGGAAATAGGCAGATATTCACCCATTACAAGAAATATACCAGTCTGACATTTATCATATTCTCAAATAGTGTACAGAGACAGGAGGTCAAGGCAATTGGTCAGTAATTGAGGGCAACACTAGAGTCCTTGCCCGGCTTGGGGATAGAAAGGATGGTAGCAACCCTCCACCCAGAAGGGAAGAAACCCTTCACCCATATTATGTTATATAAAGCTAAAAGTAATGGAATCGCCTCCTCATCCATGTGTCGCAACATTGCATATGGGATGTTGTCTGGCCCAGGAGAAGTATTGCCACAGAGAGAAATAGCAGAATGCAGGTCTCTCAGGGTGAATATATGGTTATAACTCTCATTCACGTTCCCTGAGAAATCCCGGACTGTACGCTCCTTGGCTCTTAACTCTTGCCTGACAGCCAGAGGTCAAGAGTCACTGCTGGAGAATATAGCAAAAGCCTCTGCCATGGTATTGGCCACTGTCAAACCATTCATAATCTTTATTCCATTGACCTTATGTACAGGTGGAGAACTAGGAGAAAACCTCCCCGCCATCTTACGAACTCTCCTGAACACTTGGGTGAGTGGAGTTTTACTATTAATTGAAGACACATAGATGCATGTCGTGCCTGTTTTAAAACTCGTCTAGCCCGAGCCATTGGCCATCGGAATTCCTCTAAAAGAGTTGGGTCTCCACGATTGCGAGAAAAAGCAACTCGCTACTCCCGCACGGCAGTGGTGCAGACTGGTGACCACCAAGGGACCGAACGTTTAAGAAAGTAGCCAGAAGTTTTAGGGATAGAGTTGAGAGCGGCAGAGTGGAGTACATCAGTGAAATATGTTACAGCCTCATCACAGCTACCAAAATCGGCTACTGAAGAGACCGAAGAAGTTAGCTCTCTGAAAAACTGCCAGTCAGCCTTCTCTAATTTCCTCCCAGGAAGACGAGACTGTGGTTCGTACTTGTTACCTACTAAAAGTATAAGGAAATGGTCAATGCCATAAAAATCAGGCAACACTCTCCAAGTGAAATCTAACAGAGCACTGGGTGACCAAAGGGAAATGTCAATGTCGGTAAAGCACCAGACTCCTGCATGGAATATCTCGATGAACTAGGATGGCAGAGCCACCATGGTGTCCCTGCCCTTCATATTAATTGGAATAAAATGCAAAGTATGCTGGAGGACTGGCAGGAATGTAGTGCCCAAGCATTGTCTCTTGAAGAGAAACACATGCAGGAGAGAAGCTAGAGAGAAGAATGTGTAGTTCCTCCCAAAAAGCACGCAAGCCACGGCAATTCCACTGAAGGACCTTGAACAGTGTTACTTTTGTACTGTTTTGGGGGAAGCCTCACGCAGGTACAGTCGGCAGCAGAAGTTCGCTGCAAGCCGACCCTTGTGGAGAGAGTCAGTTGGTCTGGCAATACTGTATAAAGAATAGTTGCCACCAGTGCATTTAAATGCTGTTATTGGCGTGGTTTTATGATTATTATTTAAAGTCGAAGTGGCCTATGAAATATTATCCTCTGTTATTAATACCTATAGTATATGAAAATGTAAACCTCTTTCATGACAAAAGTTAAAAATGATATATGAGAATGATAATAGAATATTTCTTTTAATTTCAATACCTGCAAACTCGTTCCACCTTCCTTCTCTCCCTCCCTGGAAGTATTCTTCACCCCCCTTTTCTCTCTCTCCTCCACCCCCTTTGTCTCTCTCCACCACCTCTCTCTCTCTTGCACTGGGAAGAGTCACAGCACTAAATTATATTAATTTTGCTCATTAATATTTCAAATAACCACAGGTCATCAATGATTTTCTTTTATCAGTCCCTGCTCTCCATCCCAAGTTTGCATTATAAAGTGTGCAACCAGGTTATCACATTTTGTTGTCCATTTATTACATATAATAATTGTGATTAATCAACAAAATAAAGTAGTAGGTCATATACAGGTTAATGAAGAGGTCATTAACAATGAGGATATATAACTTTAAACGAAAATATTAAACAGTATAATGAATTATTCTATTCAGGAAAAGCACCAGGCCACAACTAACTACCGAAATCATTCAGTACTCACTCCATCCACCGCCGTTTGCAATAACTTACTCAAGCCTGTCTTGCATAAAGGCAACTGTGTTGTAGATCACTTGTTGATATTTTCCAGAATAGTTCCCATTCGACCCTTGTGTGTTGAAGGAGCTGACCTGAAGTTCTTTCTTGTCCAGGTTCCCACGACCTAACAATGTTGCCCCAGCAGTTTTCAATAGGATTAAAGTCACAGCCCTTGCTGGGCCACTCAAACAAGTCTATGTCTTGTTGCTCAGCAAACCAACGGCGGATGATTCTTGCAGCGTGGACTGG
The DNA here is from genome assembly GCA_034508575.1 of Petrolisthes manimaculis. Classification (NCBI taxonomy): domain Eukaryota; kingdom Metazoa; phylum Arthropoda; class Malacostraca; order Decapoda; family Porcellanidae; genus Petrolisthes; species Petrolisthes manimaculis. Next base: position 1,421,655 of record JAWZYT010000517.1, read on the forward strand.
ACAATTATCCTGTTTGAAGTAACACAATAATAATAAAATTATATATGTATATATATATATATATATATATATATATATATATATATATATATATATATATATATATATATATATATATATATATATATATATATATATATATATATATATATATATATATATATATATATATATATATATATATAATTTTATTATTATTGTGTTACTTCAAACAGGATAATTGTCCAGAACTCAAGGGGTGAGCATCTCTGCAATAAAAGCAGTAACTCTCTGACAGACACTCAGAAATAAGATGCGAGTCAAGAGCAGAACAATTACCACACCGGGAACGGTTGTTGCAGTTCCTCCTCCCATGATTAAACTCATAACAACAAAAGCACTGTAAGGGACGTTGAACAAAAAGCTTCTCTTCAAAAGAGGTGGGGTTAATGTTAATGCAATCTGGGAAATGCGAGCCATAGAAAGTGAAGATGATCATATTTTTACTGCCTTTAATCTTTGTTACTCGTTGGACACTATCTGGGCACATAGCGAGAATGTCCCTTGCTATAATTAAATGATCGATATGATATAATAGATTCAATCATGCTATCAGAAGGACGGGGGAGATTGAGGAGCATCATGGCCTGTGTAAGATCTTTGGCTCTTTGGCTCTTAAGATCTTTGATTAAAACGCCCTTACCATATTTCTTTATGTGGCCCATTGGTAGTACTCCAATTTCTTTCTCCAGATACTGGGAAGCAAGGATAAGGTTACCATGTCCCTCCCTGTAGTAATCCATAAACCAAAAGGGTATAGGAACCCGATGTTCCGTATAAGAAGAAGATTTTAGGGCTTTACGCCTATCGACTCGTGTTGGTCATTAAGGTACTCAGTCTTATTACATCAACATATCTTCCCCCAGCCTACAAGGTTGCTATCCTTGTATTTACAGCTGGGTACCTACTTACTGCTAGGTGAACAGGGACATAGGGGCTTGGGAAAATTGTCCAACAATTCCACTGACACAGGAATCGAACCCAGGACCTCTCGCATGCTAACCATTACACCATCAGCAACCCCCACGTTCCTTAGGTACTTGCTCTCCACAGTCATCAAAGATGTTAGGCCAGTAGTCATTGTCACTACCTACTACATTGGTGGACCGCATCATCTGAACTTTACAGTGAGTGTCTCCCACAGTCAGAGAATCTTTTGCCTCAAATGCTGCTTTGGCAGTAACATTTGTATTGAATGTACTATAGCATTGATTTTACCTACAATCACAATCATACGAAGGACTACTCCAAAACACTTAAAAATAGAGTGGATAGCGCCATATGAAAGGGGTGCAAGTACATTCGTTGACATTAATGTGTCAACACCGCTAACAGGGTTCGCTGACACAACACTCGACCTGTTGAGTATACTCTTATTTGCAGCTTTCTGCATATCACCACGCCCAGAGAGTGACGTCTCGAGGGCCTGGTCGACCACACTGCTCGTGGCTTTTCTTTATCCATATAACATTAATTTTGTTAGATTGGACAAGGAGCCGGGCATATAAGGGGACCGAGTGCTGGTCGCCGAGGGTGGGGAATCTCTTCCCCCATGGGGCCACTCGTTTAAAAAACAGCTCCAATGGCTCGAAAGTTTGCCCACGACGGTGCTGAGACCCCCTTCCACAACATTTCCCGCCCCAGACACCCAACCATCCAACATAGGAAGGCTCCTAGAGGGCAGTCCCTCCAGAGGGCAGCACTGTTGGCCTGTACTGGCAGCCTAATACATGGGAACCATCTAGTCTGGATTTTCACTGGCGACCTTCCTAGCATGGGAAGCCCTCTCTCCCCGAAGTCGGGGCAGAGCAGGGGCTGGAGACCACTCTAGTCTACCTCGCAAGGTGTCAGAGTCACGCAAGTCCCACCACCACGTCAAAGTGGTTCCCGTTAGGGTGGTAATTTTTGGTGAGAGTGTGCAGTTGGCCACAGGAATTCGTACACAAGTTCATCATGAAGCAATCATTATTGTGAGAGTACTGCAGTGAATTTTCTCCCAAGTGACTCAGTGATTGCAAAACACCAAACCTATTATTATGTTGTGTTGCAGTTACATAGACCAATATTTTCTCTGTGTTGTGAATCCTTGAAGCCTAGAGTGTATGTGTACGAATTCCTGAGGCCAACTGTACGTCGGGCAATATTTTGGGGGCACAGCAATACATAAACAAGTGAAGTGGCAGGAGCAGGTAGAGATTAATGAAGCCGAATAGAGGGTTGGTAATGCAGTGTGGTTGATTAAATCTGGAGCAAGTGATTCCTTCAAATCAATCCAAGTAATAGGACATACTTTAGAGGACTCTTTTTAGTACTTACAGTCGCCCAAGGAAAGACTGCAACCAAATTTGCTGGTGTAAGGCAATATCTGGCAGGTGCTCCAAAGTCAACACTCGTATTTTATCAATGGATCACTCACAACCTATAGTTGTAAAGATTAATGTAATTAGCTGAATGCAATAACATCCATCCATACAAAGGTTATAGGTTTTTAGTTATCCATTGATAAAATACGAGTGTTTACTTTGGAGCACCTGCCAGATATTGCCTTACACCAGCAAATTTGGTTGCAGTCTTTCCTTGGGCGACTGTAAGTACTACAAGTAAACTATGCTGCCCAAAACCTTATTTGGTCACCCAGCTTCAATAGAACTGAATTCTCTATTTGTGGTTCGAACGTCGGTCGATCGATCCTCAGTTGTTTAGTCATAGTACCAACCCCCTAACCGTTGGCTAACAGGCCAATATTTGTTCGTTCGTCTTCCACTTTTCAAATACTCACTCTCCATCTCATTTTCGCTACTGGGATAACGAAACTATTACTCGTGAAACTATGACACTGTTACCAGAACGGATATTTTCTTGAGGGGAGGGAAAGTTGTCAATACTTTAGTAAGCAGTCTGTGATCATGAATGAGAATTGGGGGCTTCTGGTTTCTGCTGACTACACCACGAAACAAACTCCTTCCATATAGGTGGTGTTTCGTGACAGTAATTGAAGGACTCATTTACCTCCATTTTTTTAACTACAACACAGGGTCCCTTAATTAAGGAATGACTGTATTCACGATCATAATGGATACTGAAAAATATTTTTTTTTTTATTCCCGGGTATCATGAGCTGTGCCGATCATTTACAGAAGCTTTTGACCTCTCCAGCCCCATATTTTTTTTCGTGTGTACTATGGTGTATAATCAAGAGCTATAATAAGTAAAGTCATGGTCTAATGTACTGCAACCTGGTGAATAAAAGCGAGCTATTTGTGTTAATTTTATGAACCAAAATTGCACACACCAACAGCTATAGTTTCGGATCATTTTTCGAAGCCATCTCATTGGAAGGTGTTGCAGTACATTAGACCATGACTTTACCTAAATGCTGTAAAGATTTTGAATAATCAGACATACAGTTGGGTCCACTCCCGCGTTTCTCCCCTGGCGTTGCCAATGTTGAGTCAGTCAGAAACTCGAATCCCGTTTCACAAGTTAAAATATTCGAAACATTCATATTTTTCACTCTGAAATATGAATGAATGTTTCGAATTGTTTTAACTTGTGGATCGGGATTCGAATTTCTGGCTGGCCCAACATGGCAACGCCAGGGGAGAAACGCGGGAGTGGAGTCAACTGTACCAGTTAACTAATTACAAAGCTTACTCTATATCATTCCTATTAGAGCTCGATTATTACTCCATCGGGATATTTGAAGCACATTTGGATACTTAAAATTGCTCGTGACTGCACACCAATATCATAGTGTATAATTTTATTGGAAGGTTCCCCGAAGTGACGTGACAAGGAGTTACCTCATCATGTGGATATGGTACGGTTTGCTGTTGACTGTGGTGTACCGCTCCTCACTCACTGCCTTCCTTACCATACCATTAGTCCAGACACCTATTAACACACTACAAGAGGTACGAAAACCAATCTACAACTCACTCTTTCTGTCTCTCATCTACAGGGTTATTCAATATTATAATGACAACATTACAGGGTGAAGTCCTGACAGGATATTAAACATATATTTATATTTGTATTTTTTTTCCAAAACTATAAAGATTAATTACAGACATGAAAGCCAAATCCATTACCGTGGGCGAACTTCTGAGTGTCAGCCAAAGAATTACTGCTTTTACTGCAGGGATATCATTCCCTACGTTCTCACCAATGCAATGTAAGACGTAGGTACAGTACCTCCTGAAGCAGGTTATCCTCCACTTGGCTAACTCCTAATTCAATAGCATTGGTACTGCCAGACAGCAATTCAACTTCAGGCGACAGAAGGATGGTGGTGTTTGGACATACACGCCCTCATCAATTCAAGTTGACAACATCTAATTCGGTTGCAGCACCCACTCAATTCTCCTAATTAATAGCTGCTTCTTACTCTGGTGTGAACGTTTCTCCGGTTTCACTACATAATAGCTTCTCTGTCTTGAAAACTGTATCAGATACTCATTCTGGTGACAATTTATCTGATGACAATGGACTGGTTGACGATAAAAAAAAATTATATTAAATAATTTACATTGTTAATATATGAGCTGAATGGTCCTGTTATGTAATTTATTTGATAAAGACAAATATTGTTTGGCATATAAAATCCATCAAAGTTGCACATAATGGAAGTTGATGGCTGTGCATCCGTGACGTCACTAGCCATACAGTTGTTCGGTATTATTGTGCTTTTACGGAGGATATACAGCACTTCATCTTCACCATGCCAGCCAATAACCAACAATGGTGTTTTGTCCCAAAGTGCAAAAACACGAGAAAAAAAGCACCAGAAAAGAGATTTATTAGTGTTGTGTGTAGTAAGTCTGTATAGGCAATTTCACATAACCTGGGGAAGAGTATCTTCCATATCCAGTCCCTAGTCTTGGTCACAGGCAGAACGTAAGTGATTTTAGTAGGATTAATCCCTTCAGAGAGAGAGAGAGAGAGAGAGAATAAACTATATCTCACACACACACGCCGCACACATACACACACACATAAACGCACACACATAATATATATCTATCTACATAATATAAAACACTCCGTCTGTCTGTCTGTTTAGCCGCTATGCTCGGGATCATCTTTAAGCCTAGAGTAAAAAGTAATACACCATATTGATCGGTGAAGCCTGGGAAGCGTTGTAAAAAGTTGTAAAAAGTTTTAAAATAATCAATGGATCGATCCCAGTATCCCTGCAGCACAAGCCGAAGGCTGTTATTTGGCCTTAACCAAAAAATCCCAGGTTCGAATCCCTGGTGGGGACACAATTAAAAAAAAAAATTGACAAATGATACACCATTCTGGCCAGTGTAGTCCTGGGAATGTCCTCGGTCTAATTTTATTTTTGGTGGATATGTTTTTCTTGAATCATCAGCTTTTAAAACAACACCTACATTTAATACTAAATCTACAGACAGTGAAAAAAAGTTTTAAAATGACCAATGGGGGGTGAGGGGTTCGATCCCAGTACCACTGTTGCCCAAGCCAAAGGCTGTTACCAATTCGCCATTTGGGCCTGGCTATTTAATCGTGGCTGTTACAATGCCACCTTCTGCTGTAGTTGTTTCAAGGATAACTTTTCTGGTTGTAAAGCTAGCATGGTTTCTCTGCGGGACCAGCAACCACACCGGATAATGGACTCCTCCCACCCTCTTAATAAGTTCACATAAATATAATTAGAGGAAATTTATTGACAAAACCACATGTAGGATCTTCACCCGGACAACGTCGGGTATCACTGCTAGTAATATATAAAGCTCTACTTATACAAGAGTCAAACCATGTTGCACATATCTTCATGTGATATTGCAATAAAAAATATACCGCATACCTTATAATATATATATATATAATATTGTTTGACTCTTGTATAAGTAGAGCTTTATATGATTGATAACAAAGAATAGGTGGGAATGTATGCAGGGATAGAGGTGTATACTTCAATGAATGTATGAGTAGACAACCTGAACTGACAGATACTAAGTCAGGTGTAGGCCAATGCTTATACAGCGTCAGGTCAAGGTGGGTGGTGTGTTTGCCCTTAGGCCATATGCACCATGAGCTGGGTACACCCTTTCTTTGTTGATGCAAGCAGATAAATGAGAAGGAACATCGGTTCCTTCATTCTATCATTGGCTGCAAGAGAAAGTGGACAGACATAGACATTAATTATCGTATTTCTCACAATGATTACAAAAAACTTCAGATTGTGGGCTGCATGCAGCACTCCTTCGAAGAGAAAGAAGACATCTCAAGTGCTGGATAGTGTTGACAAGTAATACGAGGAATGTATTCATAGGGTGATAGTTTCTTTTTACGACAGAGAAGAAATTCTCACCGTAAAAAGTATTATTTATCTATTATTATAATATACTAGCAATGATACCCGACGTTGTCCGGGTGAAGATCCTACATGTGGTTTTGTCGATAAATTTCCTCTAACTATTTTAATATTTTTTATTCAATGTGAACTTATTAATGAGGAGGGTGGGAGGAGTCCATTATCTGGTGTGGTTACTGGTCCCCCAGGGAAAACATGCCAGCTTTACAACCACAAAAGTTATCCATGACGCAAGTACAGCAGAAGGTGGCATTGTAACAGCCACGATTAAATAGCAATAAATATTAAATATCATTTGTCAACAACAAAAAAAAAAAAAAATGTACCCTCACCGGAGATTCGAACCTGGGATCTTTCGGTTAAGGCCACTTGTCCACAGCCAGAGAGGGATAAAAAATTTGGTTAGTCTATGCTCCCCTAACTTAATAAAGGGGTACCATGTGTACTTTCGGTGTTATAACTCGAGAAATAATTATGCTACCAAAACAACAGTAGGCCGAGAACGCTTCCCAGGCTTCATCGATCACAATGGCGTATTACTTTTTACTCTAGGTCAAACGATGCGGCCCTGCATAGCAGCTAAACAGACAGACAGAGTGGTTTGGGAGTGGGAGGAAACTGTACGAGAGAGAAGAACAGAGGATGGGGTTGAAGGGAGGGAAACTACACACCCACAAAGAGCAGAGAGGTTTGCATTATGGGGGTGGAAAGCACACACACACGCACACACACACGCACACACACACACACACACACACACACACACACAAGGAAGAATGTCTGGTCTATCACAATTTCTATATTATGTATTATAAGTCGTGATAGAAGTTATTTTTAGTATCATAATGACTGATGTATTTAGTATTAGAATGTTTTACCATTCTCTGGTGGATTGTTGTTATGCTGGGGTTTGCCAATCGGCGTAATTACAACTCATTACAACATCTTCAAGATAAACCATATATATACTGTATAACGGGTTAATTAATACTGCGCCAGAAAGTATATAATTGATTTATTTCAATATTAGATGATAGTCTCTCTCTCAGGCGAGGAAGGAGAGGCTGGAGAAGGATTGTGTCAGGTCACATTAATACCTTGGTACTGTATGATCCCCTGCATTCGGCTAGGACTTGGGTCTTGCTTCTTTCGCCATTTAATTTGGAACAGACTATAGTAGCTGTCGATACACTTGTGGGTGGTGACGTCACAAAATGGTGTGAGGTACGATGTTTTATATACTTTGTACACGACCTGACGTCAACCAGTCCATTTTCAGGCTTTAACTAAAGGTGTCCGTCCATGTGGTAGAGGTTCACATTGCCACACCCTCTCCAAAAGGGAAACCCATGTAAAAAAATGGCATTTGAGACGTTTATGTGGTTCTTCTGAGACATTGATTCAACAAACGTTCCTCGTTATCGTGGCTCCGATGAGTTTCTTGATTCAACAGATTTGCCTTTGTGAACATCAGATGGGAGTGAAGTGAATGTGGATGGCTCGGATATTGTAACTTCAAAAGATACAGTTTCTATTCCACTCGAACAGCGGAGTGATTCTTCCTCATGCATTTTGAATATTGATGTATATGCCTGTGTCAGTGATACCATACAGAAGAATACCATTGTGGTTGTTTCAAAGAATATCCTTGCTCTTCTACTTTAACCATCTTCTAACAAAATCTTGGAGTGGCGCCTCTTGAGTAACGCCTTTGAGAAGTGATCTCCCACCTTCTCATTCAGCTGCTGCATGTGCCGTAAGACCATGGAAGGGCGGCGGCCGTCCACTTGTATATCTCCTACGGCTTTCAGGTACTCCTGGTCGGACATACCATGAAAAGAAACGATGGCGTCCTTCAAATCTTCGTAGGATAGGCGTTGAGTGATAGTGGTAGGGATATATAGCATCGAATACGTTCTCTGAGAGTACTCGAAGGACGGCATTAAGTTTCTGTTCGCTAGTGAAGTACCACAGAGTTTCCATGTGACGGAACCACTAATGTAGGTTAAATAAGAAAGGTGGGAAATACGGTGATTGTGATGTAACGAGGAAGTAGTGGGTGTTGAAGTGAAACAATGTTGTTGGGGTGTGGGAACGGCAACAGTAAGTGATGAGGGGGACAATATTGTTTGTGAGGCTAGAGTGTTGTCCATGGTGTAATACCGTGGGAAATATAGGAAAGGTAGGGGTATGAGGGTATAGTAATAATAAAATAACAGTGGTGGTGAGTATTATGGGCGGGTGTGGGCGTATGCTTGTGTGTGGGATGCATGGATAGATGGCGCAGGGAATTATAGAAATAAAAATATGTACTAAAAGGTAAGGAATAAAATGGGGAGAAGTAGCACTTGGAGGAAGGGTCACTGAGGAAAAGTGGTGGAATTGGCATAAACAGTACTAAACTAAAAGAATGATGTGCATCCTTAAGAATATGCGTTGATGTAGCGTATGTGGCGTAGTTGATTGTAGGGTCGTAGGGCGTTGTCGGCGATGGACGTGGAGTTTGCTTATGGGCGTTCCGTGGTTGGTGGAGGTGAAACCACGGGGCAGTGAAGCACGTAGTGTTGTAATGATGAGCACGTGACTGGAGTGGAGCACGTGGTTACCTAGAGGAGCGATGTAGGGCAGCGATGTACAGTCGGCGGCAAAAGTCCTGTCGCCTCACTTGATTCACCGAGGCACGCGATGTTCATAGACTCGAGATAATTAGGTGTAGAAAACGTGTGTATTTCTAGAGTCCATAACACTTCTTGTCTCAGTGAAGCAGGTAAGGCGACAGGACTTATGCCGCCGACTGTACAGCTCCGGACTAAATTTCCTGGTACAGTCAGCACTGCCAACGCCTGTTTATCTGGGGTTCAGAGTTCGAGTATCTCCACTCACTTGCATGAAGCACAAAGAGAGAGAGGAGGGGTGAGGAGGCGGTTGAGTTACAAGGAGTTACAAGGAAAAGAAGTACCCTAGAAGACCTTACGATCCATACAAAGAGGGTACCTGTGGGTTTAGTTGTGCAAGTATGTGACCGTCCTTGAATGTGTCATGTGAAAGCATCAAGGAACACTCATACAACGGCTTAAACACCTAGACGGTGATTTAAGACTTTGTCTAATCTGGACTTGAACTGATCCACAGAGTTGAGGAAAAAGGGGGGAGGGGAATTGAAAAGGTATTAGGGGTAGATATCACTCTCCACGGTGATAGCTATTCAGTCTAATTGATATGTGTTTAACTACTGAACAGGGTAGAGGAAGAGAAAAAATAGCTTAAATGAAATATTTGATAAATTATATTGGAAAAATCTTTGGAATACCTACTCATTATAAAATACTTTAGTAAATACTTATAATCAAAATTTGAACGTCACTACAGCACGTCAATAAAGTGATACTCGTATAAGCTGTACTATTTTCTGACAAATAATGTGGATATTTATTGTATAGTAAATAAGTAGACTTCCCTCCAGTTCTGTTCAACCAACTATGTGTGAGGTGAACTTTATCATATGAGCCTGATCAGCAGGATTTTTATTCAGACTGAAATAAACACGCATACGGTAAGTACATATATCATCTTGCATGTCATAATGGGTTTATGGCCGGTATATATACAAATTTATGGACATTAAGAGATGTCCACGTGCTGCTAGATAACCCGTCTCTTCACAACATAATAGCCTAGCCTTATTATTTACGTCAGTCTATGTTACAGGGCATAGCCATAGTCGTACTATTGAATAGATGTATGATTGCAGACAGTAATAGTAAAGTTATACCAACAAGCATGCCCCAGGGTTTATGGCCGGTAATAGATGTAGACAATTCATTAATAGTATATTGGTTCAGAAGTCAGAACATCAATCTCTTATTATGATTCATGTCAGTGTGTCTGTCTTAGGCGGGGTTCTCACCAGTACGTTAGCAGTCCGTTTGCACGGAGCCCGTTCATGTTGATGACGTCACAAACACAACGTCCAGACGGACACAGAGGAGTAGAGCGCCGTTTCCCGCCCGTTTTTTTACATCAACAACAAGCGACCATGGCCGAGTTTTTACCGGAGATGGACAAGGATTTACTAAAGGCATTAAATAATAACCAATAAACTAGATACCATATCAGCCTATTAAAAATGCGGATGTTTTCTAGTATTTTTAATTACAACCTATATAATTATATGCATTTTACATTACAAATATTATTTAAAATCTTATATGATATCAAATATTTTTTTTAATTCAATCATTTTGTTGTACCTGGTGTTCAACTTTTAATAATTGTGTTTTAATGTAGTGAGCAGCTACAACTGATGTTTTGGCTAGTAGGCTGTTTGTTTATCCTGTAGCCGTGGGGGGTCCAGTACTCAGCTTGTCGTGCAGTACTCAGCTTGTCACTCCTGTGGAATATACCAACATACCAACGGACTCTCAATTATACTTCAGTATGGCTATCTCTTACCAGCCAACTGTACAGACTTACTATTCTCTGTTTGTAGTCTCTGCTTCAATCAACTCACTTACTCTTACCGTTGATGAAGTACCCTTATTAGTCTTACTACTGGGGAATATATTTAGTACTCAAAGGTTTAGAGTAAACTCATGGACTTGTCTCTCTTTACTGATGTAGCTTATTTATCAGTTACAGATTACAGGTTATAGTATACTAGACCAACTCGGTCTCAAAGCTATGAACAATTAGAGGGATATTCTATATAACCTGTTTAACCTGAGGTAGGGCTTGGAATACACTCCTCGCCTCAAACACACACCTCAGGCGTGGCACTGTGACATAGCCACACCCCCTCATAGGTTATAGGTTTGTGATAAAGTAACACTACATTTATACATGATATATACAACCTTAAACTACCCGGTTATACAAGAATAGAATGAGCAAACATACATTGTCCCTAACTCTATATATACAATTACAGTAACAGTTACTTATAACCTAAAGATTAACATTAACAGATAATGTACAGAGCACAATCTAGTATTCAGATCTTGGAACTAGTGTCAATGAACCCACGCCTCTCTGTCATCAAATACACAGGATGCGATCTAACACCTTGCAGTTTTTGACCAGCAAGCATCAGGCATACTAGAGCCTACGTGACTGCTACCATGAATACAACATTGATACATTATACAATATTGATACACCAATACATTGCTCGGCTACCTACCAAACTACGTCCTCGTAGTTCACAATAAAATTGAATCTACTGTCAACAATTCCTATACTGAATATTAGATTTACACTAGACATTTGTAATATTAGAACACATACAATATATATATATATATATATACAAGGTGATACATGGATGATTTAAAACAAAATAAAAATAAAGTATATAGCGCTATGGATGATGCGATGATACTTAATTCTATTTCCTTAAAATAAGAATTTATACAAACAGTACATATACCGGTACAATAATATTATAATAGTATAAAATGCTAACATATTAATAACCTAATATATAGTAGTACAATATGAAACACATTCATACCATGCCTTAACATTAAGTCCCTACAACTAACCATGTAGTGTACTACCTAGTTGTTGGGTTGTCCTTAACATTAAAATTACAATCAATTTACCTGGGTGGAGTCTGGTACAACTCTATACTCTCTTCTAGTCTTTTTCCTCTTTACCTCAGCACTCAGCACCCTTACACGCTTAAACAAATAACAAGAAAATATAAAATACATTATAAACAAAATTCCAGTCAGTCCTGACCATGGGTACACAGCTACCCGTTGCAAATGAAAAGGCAATACAGATTCAATAACAGGATGGACCTCAGTCATATTTAACAATTCTATTAACCTTATTTTTTTCTGAATCTCTTTCCACAGCAGTAAAATTTATAGGTAGAGGAGGCTGAATCTTTACAAACTCAACAGACTTGTTTAATACCAATCCAAGGTGATGCTTCGTTGCTAATACTGTTTTAGTACTACTAATAAATGAACATGCTGGTGGGATAACAAATGTACCCTCCTCCGACACCAGCCTTGCACCTGAAGGGCCCTCTTCACAAATAATAGTAGCTGCTGCTACCTTAGTGAAAGTATAATAAGCAATACCTTGAAAATACGTTACATATATCTCCGAAACCCTTTCCGGTCTCTTATACTCACAATGTTTAATTGCACTGGAAGCATCAGCCTGGATTAAAAACAACTCACACTGGGACTCCTCTGGTCCTGTAAAAACAAAATTTATAGCAGGGCAAACCTTCAAATGATAATACGCTGTGTGACAACCTTCTAACTGTTCCTTGGTAACTGCAACCACCAGCGTGAGATCCTTTGATACAATAGTTCCTCCACATCATCACTGGTTGCTGTACCAAACAAAGCCTTTGCAATTACTCCCCCTATGTCAAACAAACCCCTCTTTGACCTACCCTTTGTAATCTTCTCATGGGCTAATTGTCTCATTTCCCCTTCAAAACTAGGTAAGTTTTCCTGAGAATACTTCATCATATTCTTTATCTGTGCAACCCTTTCTTGTAACTGTAACTTTATCTGCCACTCCAGAAGGTCGTCCTTGTTTACCAAAACATCTAATTCCGCAAAAGAAAAATGTATGGCCCTACGAAACTGTAACTGAAACATACTATCCTTTTTACTAAGATCCAATAACGTTCCCAAGTTAAGTCTTACTGTTATCACATCCGTAACAACTTCAAGCCGCCCATCATTGCCAACTAACGCGCCCGGTTTTATGTGGTCCTCTGTACTCCTGATACCAACAAACGCTGCGCACAACATCATGCAGAACATTGCCCCTTGCCACATGCTTTCTGTGAACAAATTCATATATTAGATTATTTTGTTTAATTGCCTTCCTGACCTCAATTGCATCCTATCTTCGTCTTCTACCTCCGTTTCTATTCCTACCTGTATCATTTCTTTTGGGACCTTCTTTACCCTGTCCACATGTACCGTATAATCTACGTTTGTCATGTCACGTAGCATTAACTTATTTCCTTTTACTTGATATACAATATATGGTCCTCTAAACTTTGGAGACAATTTATTCTGCCTCTCTGGTGACTTAACCATCACCACATCTCCCTCTACTATATTTATTTCCTTTGCGTATTTATTTTGCTTAGCAATATTCTCTGCTCTTGAAGCCTCCATGTACTTCCTTACCTCTCTGTGTATTGTGGCAAACGCGTGTCTCTGTACACTCACGTAATCGTCCACGTTATACACTGGTCCTGGTTTCTCCACCAGTATATCATATGGTAGAACCTTGTCCTCCCCATAGATAATATAATGTGGTGTCTTCCCTAGAGAAGAATGTAGAGAACTATTAATACAAGCAGTTACCTGACTTAACCAGTCCTCCCAACCTGCTTGAATTGATCCAACAAGGTGCCTCAGTACCTCCAAAATCTTCCTGTTAACCCTCTCTACCATACCGTTACTCTGTGGATGGTAGGCTACCGTAAATACTTGCTTAATACTGTACAAACTGCAAATTTCTTCCAAAACACTATTTCTGAATTCTGTCCCGTTGTCTGATAACAACACCCTGGGAATAGTGTAGGTGCAAAACAAAGAATTTACCAATGCATGAGCAATTGATAATGCTGACTTATCCTTTAAAGGAACTAATACCACAAACCTACTAAAATGGTCTACACATGTCAACAAATATTTCGAACCTTGATAACTAGTAGGTAGTTGCAACACATCTATGGCTACCACATCCCATGGTTTAGCCGGACTTGGAAATGTTTCCAGAGGAGCGGGTGGTCCCGTAGTCCCCTTGTGTCTTGCACATGACACACGTTTCTGTACATGACTCTCTATGTCACCCCTCATCCTCAACCAAAAATATCGCGCTCTAGCTTCCCCTAGACACGCATCCCTCCCTCTATGACCTGCCTGTGGAGCGTCATGAAGGAGCTTCAACACTGTAGCTACTAGTGTCCCTGGTACTACTATCCTGTGGTGCTCAATCCCATCCACCGTAGTTACCTTGTGTAGAATATTATCCTTAAGGATAAAGTCTGTTACTCTCAATGGTAATCCTGGTACTTCCACTTCTTCCCCCGACTCTAGAGCATAGATTACCACTTTCCACATAGCATCTTTCCTCTGCTCCACCTTTAACTTCTTTGGGGATATTGTACTTAATGTCGTCACTGCATTAACAGTCTGCCGACTTAGTGCATCTGCCACTACATTCATCTTCCCTGGCACAAAGCTGAAAATGGGGTTAAACTCTAAAATAGTTAAGTGCCACCTTGCTAACTTTCCTGTCATGTTCTTACCTTTAAACAACTCTAGGCAAGGACGATGATCAGTACACACTGTAATATCATACCCAAATATGATAGCCCTAAAATGTTTTAATGCCCATACTATGGCATACGCCTCCTGATGAGTTACACTGTACTTCTTTTCAGTGTCACTTAATGCCTTACTTGCATATCCTATGGGTTTTAATTTCCCTTTGTCATCCTGCTGAGCCAAAACCGCTCCCAGTCCAACCCCTGACGCATCTGTGTGTAAAACAAAAGGCTTAGTAAAATCTGGGAATGCTAGAACCGGTGGTTGTGTCAATGCCTCCTTCAATATACCAAAAGCTTCCTCTTGCTCTGGTCCCCACTCAAACTTGTTAGCCTGCTTTAGCAGTTTAGTCAATGGTGCTGCTTTACTAGAAAACTGGTACACAAAACTCCTGTAGTACCCTGCTAGCCCCAAAAACGATCTTACATTATCTGCCTTACCGGGTGTTGGAAACTTCAAAATTGCCTTTATTTTGTCCTGGTTAACATGTATTCCAGTCTCATCCACCTCGTGCCCCAAATATCTTATTTTCTGTTTCAAGAACTCACACTTGCTTAGTTTCAACTTTAGCCCTGCAGAAGCTAATCTGTCCAAAACTTTCCTTAATTTCTCCAGGTGAGTAGGCACATCCTTTGAGAATATTATGATGTCATCTAGATAAACTAGTGCATCCTTCCCAATTAAACCTGCCAACACGTTATTTACCAGCCTTTGAAACGTCGTTGGTGCATTGCACAGCCCAAATGGCATCCTGCGAAACTGATAATGTCCTTGATGAGTGGAAAACGCTGTAACTTCACGAGACCTCTCGTGTACTGGTACTTGCCAATAACCAGACAACAAATCTAAGGTAGAGAAAACCTTGTTTCCCTCACCTATAGCCTGCAACAAATCATTCAAATGAGGCATGGGATACTTATCTGGTACTGTCTTCTGATTTACCCTCCGGTAATCAATTACTGGTCTATAAGTCCCATCCTTCTTTGGAACCAAAAATATCGGACTACTCCACGGAGATGTCGAAGGTTCAATCACCTTCTGGTCCAACATATCCCTTATAGTGTCATCAACAATCTGTCTCTGGGAATGAGGAAGCCTATATGATTTAATATAGCTGGGTTCTGCTTCTCTCTTTAACTTAATCACATGTGAAGTTAGGTCTGTACTACCTAAAGACTCTCCAACAAGAGCTATAGCCTTCCTATACCCTTGAAGTAACTGCAACAATTCCTCCTTGCCCTCTGTGTTACCCCCAGTTTTTACTTGGTTCCTTAATTCTGTGGAAGGTTCTGCATCAACACATCCAACAACACTCACGACAGGTAGGTTATGTTTGGGTTCTAGGACTGTCCCATTGTATACAAGGAAATCACACAATTGACTGCCTGGCTTAACCTCAACTTCCACTCCCGTGTTATTTACTGCCAGTACCACAGTCTCACCCCCTGACTTTACTGTAGTCAAGGTAGACTCTAGCGACACACCCTTCAACTTACATGTTTCTGACATGCAAACAACATCTACTCCTTCTTTCACTCCTTTTAAACACACGTTGAATTGAAACATTTCCTGCGGTTGCAGCCTGTGGCCACCAGGTACAATCGCAGTCACAACAGTCCAACGCATAACTTCTGCCCTAGACGTGTCGCATAGTCTATCTTGTTCATGAACCCCTTGTAACTTTTCCAAACCCCTCACATAACCCACTGTATTAACCTCCTTATTTGAGTGTTTTGCTTGAGGAGTTGCCATGCACAAATAAGGTATGTTCTCATGAACAATTAATCCTTCACCTGGGTACACCTCAATCTTCCGTTCAGCCATGGTTGATAAACCAAGCAACCCGCTTGCCATGGGATGAAATTTACTCACCACATAGAATGATGCAGTAAAAATTGAGCTACCCCTGAAATGAACTGGCAAACTCACAACCCCAAGGACATCCACTGTAGTCCCTGACACTCCACTGAGTTGGTATTGCGGCTGTTCTAATGCATACTTCTTCCCAGAATGATATTTCCTAATATTTCGATACGTTTCCTGCGATATAAGATTTACTACTGCTCCCGTATCGATTAACAGTACCCCTGGAACACCTCCAATGGTAACACTTCCCACAGATAGATGATTATTCCTGCTTATGGCTGAGACTATCGATGACTCTACATCGCTAGGCATTTGTCTTCCATGCTCTGGTCACAATGCCTCATCCGACCCTGACCGTCGGCCACCCATACGAGACTTATTCTCCTCGTGCATTGCACGTCGTATGGTTGCACATTCCTTTGTTACGTGGTCTGTGTATCGGTGTATTTCACACCACTTACTTTGTTCTGGGGGCCAATAACCTCTCCCCTGCTGATAAGTGTTCGACTGTGCATAGTGGAATCCACTTCCACTACCACTACCACGCCCTCTGGCATGTCCACCACGCCCTCTCGCGGCGCCTCGATACTGTGCCTGACCCCTATTCATAGCACCTCTATACTGATCCCCTTTAGATCTTTCTCTTAATTTTGGGCATTCAGCCTTTACATGACCCCATGTATGGCAATGGAAACATTCTCCAGGATACCTCCCTGAAGAATTTCCTCCTCTGTTATTTTTTTGTCCTGCTACCGCATGTACCCCTTGCGGTGCAACCCCTGACCTCTTGTCAGTCACCTCGGCTTGTAACACAGCCGTTTGTTGCCCTGGTGCACTCTGATTCTTAAACAGTCTGTGCACCACAGAATCTCTAATCTCGCCCTTTAATTCATTTATTATGTGCCAAACTCCCTTCCCTTGTTCTAATTGTTTCTTCCTGACCCTTCTCTGGTCTTCATCTGACAGAAACAAATAGAATATCAAATATTCAAACAAATCACAGCAATCATCTATTTTGACCCATTCATCCCCCTCAAATTCTTTACACCATTTGGTATCCTCCAGGCTATCTTGTATATCTTTACGTATAGCACCCGCTTTTGACCCTGCCACCTCTAACGGTGCGTGTATGGTATTCCTCCCCAGTTCCTTAAATGTTTTGTGTGCCCAAGCTGAGCAACCTTCTGGAGCCGCCGTCCGGTACACTACAATTAGTGACTTTTTAAACTCTTCCCAAGTTAACTGCTTCTTTGACGACCTCCCAAACAAGATACTAGAATGCAACAACTGTCTCGCTGACTCTCCCTCTATTCTTGAGTCTGCGTATCCTATTTTACCCCTATCATCCGTAATATTATATTCCACGAATGATTGCTCAAGTCTCCGTATAAACTCTTCTATTGTGTACCTCTTATTCGGATTCCCATCAAACTTTGGAACCGAATCCTCACCTGTAAATACCCTCATAATATTTGCTGGTTGACTCCCTGGTGCGTTACCCACCATAACATTACCTGTCATCCCTGGGTTAGTGAAATTCTGACCTGTAGATTGATTAGGGTTTAATCCCCCCACCGAACTGGTGCTTGCAGTTGCCATTGGAACTTTTGGTCGTACACTATCTTTATTACTCCTTCCACTGCCTACTGGCGGTGGTAACCTATACAAGTTATCCCTTGCTATGTCACTACCCTCTACACTGTCAGCCCTAAACTGGTATCCACTACGTAAATGCCCTGGCACTGGACTGTTCAGTCCCCTAATCTGTTCGTGGATATTAGTGGTATTGGGAGTAGGAGGGAAATTTAATTCCTCCTCACTGCTACTACTATCTCCTGTTTCCTGTGGTGCCTTCTCAACTGGTACCTTTGCCGTTGATTTAAACTTCCTAAACATATCCGTTATAAATCACTTCCTATTTACTTATCACAACACCATAAATTATACTTGTTACAACATACATGTGCATATAAAATAACCCAACAACATGTAACTACTGTGTGTGTATGTTCACTGTGTATATGTATAGAATTAAAAATAACTAACCAATGGATATTTTGGAGAAATACAGATGTTCAGTAGTAAAGAATATGTGGTGTTGGTGGTCAGCTGTGCCACCCCTGTAGTTGCCACACACTCCCAGAATAGCGGCACGCAGTCTCTGCTCACGTCTCCAGTCGCTATTCTCACAGTCACCTCCTTTCCACTCTTCTTGATCCCTTCCTTACGTCCGTCCTTCCCCGATGAGAGTACCCACAATCAGACAATTCCTCATTTTTTCCCTGGGAAATGCACACAGGGAAAAATGCCTGAATAGAGTAGGTTAAGTTTCCCAGCTTACCACAGCTAACTGGTAACTCGTCCCGTTGATGGTGCCACCGTGACCTTGATCTAGCTGCTTCAGTGTTGCCAACGCTAGAAGTCACACCTCCCCACTCATACACAATTATTCTGTTGGAGTATAAAGTAATTACTGAAGGACACTGTGAATATTCGTATCCTTAACCGCTGCCACCATCATGTAGCCGTGGGGGGTCCAGTACTCAGCTTGTCGTGCAGTACTCAGCTTGTCACTCCTGTGGAATATACCAACATACCAACGGACTCTCAATTATACTTCAGTATGGCTATCTCTTACCAGCCAACTGTACAGACTTACTATTCTCTGTTTGTAGTCTCTGCTTCAATCAACTCACTTACTCTTACCGTTGATGAAGTACCCTTATTAGTCTTACTACTGGGGAATATATTTAGTACTCAAAGGTTTAGAGTAAACTCATGGACTTGTCTCTCTTTACTGATGTAGCTTATTTATCAGTTACAGATTACAGGTTATAGTATACTAGACCAACTCGGTCTCAAAGCTATGAACAATTAGAGGGATATTCTATATAACCTGTTTAACCTGAGGTAGGGCTTGGAATACACTCCTCGCCTCAAACACACACCTCAGGCGTGGCACTGTGACATAGCCACACACCCTCATAGGTTATAGGTTTGTGATAAAGTAACACTACATTTATACATGATATATACAACCTTAAACTACCCGGTTATACAAGAATAGAATGAGCAAACATACATTGTCCCTAACTCTATATATACAATTACAGTAACAGTTACTTATAACCTAAAGATTAACATTAACAGATAATGTACAGAGCACAATCTAGTATTCAGATCTTGGAACTAGTGTCAATGAACCCACGCCTCTCTGTCATCAAATACACAGGATGCGATCTAACACCTTGCAGTTTTTGACCAGCAAGCATCAGGCATACTAGAGCCTACGTGACTGCTACCATGAATACAACATTGATACATTATACAATATTGATACACCAATACAATCCAGCACCAGAGTGCAGTGTTGCCAAGCCTTCAGTTCCAATGTAAATTCTTATTAATCGTACATAAATTGATGAACTATACACACATATATTATGATTATTATTTCATTTACATAAAATCGTATCATTTTGCGAACAAATAAGTTTAATTCATAATATTTTCATATGTTGAGAATTCAAAACAACATTATGAACGGACACACCGCCAACGTTACTACCCAAAAAGATGAATTCAGTTCATTCTCAACGTTGGACGTGGTCCGTCTCCGTGAGATCGCGACGCGCACCGCATTCCCACTGTTTGGGCACATACACGGACGTTCGTGACGTCATCAACGTGAACGGGCTCTGTGCAAACGGACTGTAAACGTAGTGGTGAGAACCCCGCCTTACTGTGGTTATCATATTTTTTTAGTTTTTATTAAAGTATTAGATAACAAGTTCGTATCCTAAAGATTTGTTTTCATGTTATTTTAGATATTTCTTATAATAAATGTATTCTTCCTCTACGCTGTGATCATAATTCAGTGAAATGGAACCCTATTTAGGCCAAAAACAATTAATAGAACGAGGGTTGACAAAGAGGAAGGACAGCAAGTATGGAGATTACTGATGAGAAAAATTGGGACAATTGGAGAGACGTGCTTGGGATAAGAAAAAATAACATGAAATGTGTGATAGAGAATAAGGTAGACTCATTGAGGAGGTCAACAGGGAGGCGACACGATCGTGAGAGAAGTACGAAGTAAACGATTGCCGCCAAGCAGCATTCTACTGGGGACACTCAATGAGAAAATATTGGAATGTATCTCGAGTCTGAGAGTTCTGGCCTCGTCTTTTGCGATGGTTCGGAGAAAGTCATGTGACCACTGATGGCTAAATAATCCAGAGTGTGTTGTTTGTTAGAGATCCCCTACTCTGTATTGGTTACACACATCTGAATGGCCATCATCCCCCTACCCCCAATGCCTAATCTGTGTGTGTGTGTGTGTGTATTTGTGTGTGTGTGTGTGTGTGTGTGTGTGTGTGTGTGTGCTTCTGACAAGCGAGTCAACATACTCGAACTCTGAACCACAGATAAACAGGCGTTGGCAGCGCTGACTGTACCAAGAAATTCAGTCTGGAGCTATACATAGTGTAACGTCCAGGGATATGCACGTGGCTGGAGTGTAGCACGAAGAGGGACGAGTACAGGCAGTGATGCATTTAGTGTTGAGGAACAGGCGAATAGGTACCACTTGAGAGAGTAACGTGTGTGTGTAGTGAAGGAATCAATAGTTTCCAGGTAAAATACTACCCCATTAATCTGCCAGTTTCTAGTAAACCAATGTATGTGTGTGTGTGTGTGTTACAGCTTCTTTCCTCATCATTACCTGCCTGGGGGTCCACTGGACTCACCTTCAAGAAAATATTAGAAGAGAACCCTGACCCCATGGTACGAGAACTAGCCCTCCGTTACCACGAAGTTGGTAGCGCTGAAGAAGGCATTCATCTCACTGCTCAAAGAAAGTTAGTGCCACTGTCTACATCACTGTCTATATCACTATCTACACGTAATATACAGGTATACTGCACATCAAAGCAACTGGTTCCTCCAAACTCAATTATGATAGGCCTACTGTACACTCACGAGCAGAGGTTAGATGACATTGCCGACCAGGTATACGTTTCTCCCTTTCAAGGCTTGTTGCCTCCCTCTCCATTTCCTTCACCGTCTCCTCCCTTCTCCTTTAGTCAGGTGGAGGAATGCTGAGCCCAGTGTGAGTTCTTGCTGATCTCTCTATGAGTTATGATTGCAAAGGTGTGCCTGCTACGGACTGTTAATCAATTATTACTCGTGGGTGTACACCAAAAGAATATTCCTCGATTGAGGAGATAATATACTGTTGGTGCATTGGAGCATCTTGAATCCTCCAATGTATTCCAGGAAACCGGACCAGATGTGAGGAAAATAAGGGTGCAAATATCACTGCCCCTTCTCCAGGATTCTAGAAACGCCTAGAAATGAGTAGTGTACGGGCTGTAAGGGTGAGAACACAAACAACAACGGAGTTTTCTCTTGTTTTAATGGACAGACAAACCACACGAAGTATTCAGTGTACTAATGGACAGACAAATACAATATCGAACACCACACAACAGAGAACAATACAAAAGCACACTATAATAACTATCCCTTTCCTACGTCTCTCGTCCTTCTCAACACAATTTGTTCAGAGATCACGAAGGAATACAAGTCAAGGGGCACCAGTAGAGTGAGAGGGAGCAGAAACCGTCTGGTTCCAAGTCTCGACGCTCTTAGCTTGTTGGATTTATTGGCTATCAACCAGTGGTATATAGCCAAAGGTCATTATGCCAATGTTTCCATTTTATTATATCAATCTATATTAGGTCATCATGTTTTGTCTCCATCAGAAAACTCATCAGTTTATTTATAATATTCTTATCATTTGATAGAATATTTTTGATGGTGAAAGCTATATTTTAAAGTTGAAAATATTGTGTAACTGTAAGTCTTTGATTTGTATATATATTACAGAAAAAGTAAAAAATGATTAATGGACATTATTGTATTGCATGTTGGGCACTCAGGGGAGAAAAGTTTTGTTTATATACGGTTCAAGTTGAAATTAACCGTGTGACTGGCCTACACCACCTCGTCCCTGTGGCCACGCCATGATGACGTACCCCAGGGTTCTATAACTTTTTAAACTTTATTTTTGATGTTTAATCTGGTCCACTTTCTTTGCACAGGAGATTAATTCGAGATTTAATGAGGGAAACAAAACATCTGAGATCCGTATGGACTGTGCTAAGATCCAGCAGATCAACAGTTGACCCGGCTTGTCTATCAGCATGTTTATTGCCATAGGTACACTCGCGGTCAGAAATTGTGTCCTGATCCCTTGACACGATGAATCGCAACTAGCCGAGTTTTAATTATTCAAACAATTGTGTGTTGTAGGGATTGATTGATTGATTGATTGATGGATATTAGGCGCCGCAACATCGAGGTCCTATAGCGCCAGAAAAAGGTGATAGAGAGGTGTGACAGCAAGCAGGAAGGAATTAAAATTAAAAGAGGGATAGTTGAAGAACTGAAAGATGGGAACTATTTAGTCTGGTTTCTCACTGGCAACCTTCCTAGCATGGGAAACCCTCTCTCCCCGATATCGGGGCAGAGCAGGGGCCGGAGCCCCCTCTAGTCTAGCTCGCCAGGTCTCAGAGACACACAAGCCCCCCCCACCTCGGCAAGGCGGTTTCCGTTAGGAGGGAAATGCAGTTTGAAAAAGTTGGTTCGTTGTCATGGATTGATCTAAATTATTTAGCAGTAATTGCCAGCTTTGGTAACGCTTGCAATGTTTGATGACAAACCTATGAATCCTAGATGAACTATGGTTCAGGCAAAAGACAAATTACATTACATTAAGAAAATATAGTATTACAATGACTATAATTAAGACCTTTGAATGTGGTCCTTAGATCCAAGGTTGGAAACAACTGACTTAGACAGTGACAAACGCACGGGGAAGTAATATGACTAACACTACGATGAAAAAGTTAATTGTATTGATGGTGAATGTTGTCCTGATCATGTGAATTCAATTATATGGGGCAAATAGATTAATTATTTATTGTCTTCTAATTCTTGCCTGCTGAAGGCATTATTGATGATAATGTAGCAATGATATACACGACGTTAGAAAAGTCCGTGGTTAATCACTAACTACCAGTTGGAGGAGGAGGGTGGGAGAGCTGGGGGTTGAAGGTGGGTGAGTTGGGGGTTGAAGGTGGGTTATTCTGGTCCTGATTCCCCCCTTCCCTCTGTCCAGGGTGGCGGAAGAAAGGAAGGAACAACCCCTGAGCAGAAATTAGTACGCGTGAGTGTATGTAATGCACAGTTGAAGTACCCTTAGCATTCTTGGCAGCCGGAGGCAAACAGTCAACACCATCGGAATCCTGCAAGAAGTCTGACGAGGCATCAATGGGTCTCTTGGTAGAGGTTGAGGAGGTGGATGGCTGTAGTCTGAGCTGCGGAGTGACCGAGGAGAGGGAGAGGGGGTTGCGAGAAAGCAGCTCAATGATCCTCGATAATAGACTCATCCTCTTCCGACATGGCCAAGTCAGCCTCCAGGCAGGAAGCCACATACAGAATCCGCACTCTCCATCAGGCCAAGCAAGGCCTAGATGGGAAGCGAACAACTGAACACACACAAACACACGAACATACACACACAGAACCACAACAAAACAAACAAACTACAAACAACAATATCACAAACAGCAAAACCACAAAGAAGACGAGATAGAATAGATCAACAACACCTAGAACCTCACAGAAACAACAACAAAAACCAACACAAACAACAACACAGGGAGAGCGCCAGAAACACGTCTTCACTTCATGAAGCTTGGGGCGAGACTGGTTAATGGTGGTGTGGACAGTGGAATGTTACAGCAACACGGTGACGTGCTTAAATTCCACACTAGTAACTATCATTATCGTTATGATGTAGAATACGAAACAAAAACTCCACCAAGTCTTACTATTATCTATTGATCTATTATCTTTGACCTATATTGAGCATTTATAAAAATATCACCTAGCCAAGACTTCTGCATTACAACTTACTGTACTTACAGTTCCCTACCCTGTCTCCATAGAACACCACACCCAAGCCAACACCACCCCTCAATCAACCTCCCACTTACATGAATCATAATGGTTTGTGTTTCGGATACTCGAGTCGACGACACTGGAGGTTCACACCTTGTAGGTTACACACATTGACAACCCTGGAGTGATGAACGTGGCAGTGGAGGAGACTGTACATATTCACATATGCATACAAAGTCCACCTTTAAATAAGCACCTAGAGACAATCACTAGACAGAACAGACACGAACACATAGCACCATTCACCTCCCACCTAGACTCACTCGTGTACTCGTATTTGTACTCTACTTGCTGACTAATATTGTATGTGTGTTAAAAAACTCGTGTTATGGCGCAACCTACTAATGTGAGAAGGGAACATTTTGAATAAAAACTATGGCTCTAGAAAATGCTATAAACCACTGACTGATAGCAATGAGTGTGTACAGTACATCTCAGTTAACCAAACTATATGCTATGATTGTGGGTATCGTAACGTAAACTAGCCTAATTGTGGGTAACGTAACCTAACTAACTGATCTGACAGTGTATAATTAAACCTAACCTAACCTTAATCATAGTGATAATAATGAATGTCTGTATCGAGACAGGTATGCCATGATGGAGAACCGACAGTTCCTGGAACACATGATTGCCACCAACTACACGAACAAATATGGAGAAGAGACGTTACATATTATGAACGAGTGTTTCCTTCCCTTTAGGTGAGTTATTGTTTATTTATTGCCACATAATATTATTATAATAATGGATAGAAAACAAAATATAAATGATAGACGGACGGGAAACAGGACTCACACACACACACACACACACACACACACACACACACACATTCAAGGGATAGACGGGATCCAACACACACACATGTACACATGGATGGTAGATAGAATCAAGTACACACACATACACATGATAAGTAGACAGGATCCAGAAAATACACACACACACACACACACACACACACACACATGGAAACATAGACGGGATCCAGGAAACACACACACACGGAAGGGATGCTAATGGTATAATCGTTATCATACTAGCTTGTTCAAAAAATGACATTTTGAGTCTGACTGTCAACCCAAGAAGATGGTGGTGGTGCCCGACAGGGATCTGCATGTCCTTAAAATGTGTGATGTTATAATTATGCAATACCATCATTAAACACAAGAGATCACAAAAGAACGGAAAGTATGAGTGAATGACTGACTACAAATGTGAGAGTAATGTACAGTTGCCAAAAAAGGTATTGCGACAACTATTGATACAAAATTAAATATATCAATGTCTATAGTTGTTTGTAGGGATTATAAGTATGTATTACGGAAGGATATGTATATTTCCTTCTATTAAACATGCTTATAGTCCCTCCAAATAGTTGTGGATATTACTATGGTTAAAGTTCTATCAAGATTTGTCGCAATACCTTTTTTGGCAACTGTGCATACCAAGAGGAATGTGTTCTTATTATTATACTGTGTATTGCATTACCGTCGTTATAATTGAATGATTGAATTTTGATGCAACTAGACATCTGGCGGCGCAACAGCTAAAGTCATATACCACCCAACATAAAATTGTTATCTACATAATTAATAAAAGATGAATACCCGAAATAGATAGGTACTATGATTAAGAGACACACAAACTAAGAATAACATTATTACTAAAAGAACCCGTCAATATGACTAAAATATTAAAAAGAATAAAAACTAAAAAAAATATATAAAACCATCAAAAAAACATGAATATCATAAAATCATTATTTGAGAAGAAAGCCAGCCTCCTCCACAGGCCGCTGTAGCTGCACAAACCAAAATGGCGTCCCATCTCTTCTGCCAGTAGGAAGGAACGGTGATGCCTGGCAGGAAGCCGATACTTGGAGACCGCAGCCTTAGCCAGGGTATCAGCCCGTTCATTCCCATCGACACCCACATGGGCCGGGACCCAACAGAAAGTGACTTTGCGGCCACAATGAGACAGGAGGACAAGACACTCAAGGATAGCCAACTCCAGCGGATAGGAAGAGTTAAAATTCCACAAGGCCTGCAAGGCACTACAGGAATCGATAAAAATAGTAATGATGACTGAGAGAGTAAAAATCACTTGGAAGGCATATAAAATGGCCAAGAGCTTAGCAGTAAAAATTGACATGACTAAAGGGAGCCCACCAGGTGCCACTGCAAAAGTTAGGACAGACAATACCAAAGCCACTCCAGCATCAGACTTTGACCCATCTGTGCCATGGTGTACGAGAATGCAAATGGTAGTACTGAGACATGATAACATATGACACCGTCAAGCAGAGAAGGTAGTCAGGAAGTCGATGTAAGTGATGCAAACAACGAACCAAAAAGGACTGGCGATGGAGAGCAAGAGGTGGCTCATTAGCGTCCACCAGGAAAAATATATTGGGGACGACCTAAAGGCTCTAGTCACCAGACGTACTCCAGCATGATGAACAGGGTCTAAAACTCTGAGACGGGCATCGGTACCAGAAAAGAACACCTCACAACCATAGTCAAGTTTTGACCTAATAAGAACATTGTATAGGCGAAGGAGGGTGACCCGATCGGCCGCCCCAGGACGTTTGGCAGGACCCTTAACGGGTTAAGAGCCTTGAGACAAGAAACCTTAAGTGTACATAAGTGGAGAACCCAAGTAAAACGTTTGTCAAAAAGGAGACCCAAAAATCGAGTCTCCTCAACACAACGTATCCGATGACCATGCATGAATAAGTCTGGATCAGGGTAGAAGCCATGGATGTGGCAGAAGTGCATAGCAACTGTTTTGGCAGGATAAAATCGAAACCCATGAGAACGAGTTCAACGTGACACCCTGTCAAGGGCAAACTGCATGAGCTGCTCCACCACTGACATAGGGGAAGCAGCAAACCAAACTGCTAGATCGTCAACGTACAGTTGCCCAAGAAAAGACTGTAGCCAAATTTGCTGGTGTGTGGCAATATCTGGCAGCTGCTCCAAAGTAAACACTCGTATTTTATCAATGGATCATCACTCAGAACCTATAACCTTTGTATGGATGGATGCTATTGGCTGTAGCTAATTACATTCATCTTTACAAAGGTTGTAGGTTCTGAGTGATCCATTGATAAAATACGAGTGTTTACCTTGGAGCAGCTGCCAGATATTGCAACACACCATCAAATTTGGTTGCAGTCTTTTTTTGGGCAACTGTACATCAGCAGGCTTCTTTCGTACAGCAGTGGTGCAGACTGGTGACCATCAAAGGACCAGACATTTGGGAAAGTAGCCAGAAGTTTTAGGGCTAGAGTTGAGAGTGGCAGGGTTGAGCATATCAGTGAAATATTGTTGTATTTTTTATGTCCAAGCGACACGAAGCTCGCTTGCTTTTCACCAAGCGAGCTTGCTCTGTACTGTTTTTGTTGGATACTTGATACCAAGCGGTGCCAAGAGGAAGCAAGCCGTCTTCGAAATTTTTCCAACCCTGCTCGGGAGCAATCTTGGTCCCGCTTGCCTCGCTTTTGGTCACATGACAACAACAATATGACCGACAGGTAATTGAAATTTGCTAATATTAATAATAAATCATTAATTTATTAAATGATTATTGCATGTAAATTGTAATTAGTGCAAGATAAACCAAAATAATGATGTAATAAGATGTAGTAGTATTTAACGAGGTATAGGCTGCTTTGGATAGTTATATATTACAGGTAAGAAAAAAAAAAGGATTATTTATTATTTATAAAATCATTTATGTAATCAAACTTGCAGTGTTTTACCTTCTGCAAGCCAGTTGTTCGGGTCCACGTAATCTGATCTGTTTTTGTTGTCAGATACAGCTTGCTCCAAGCCCGCTTGGTAACCCAAGCCGACGCTTGGACAACAAAAATACGACATATGTTACAGCCTCGTCAGAGCCACCAAAATCGGCTACTGAAGAGACCAAAGAAGTTAGCTCTCTAAAAAACTGCCAGTCAGCCTTCTCTAATTTCCACCTAGGAAGACGAGACTGTGGTTCGTACTTGTTACCTTCTAAAAGTATAAGGAAATGGTCACTACCATATAAATCAGCAAACACTCTCCAAGTAAAATCTAGCAGAGCACTGGGTGAGCAATGGGAAATGTCAATGGAGGTAAAAATCCCAGTTGGGATATTGAAATGTGTCACATCTCCCGTATTTAAAACCCCTTATCCCTCATCTATCTATCTATCTATCTATCTATCTATCTATCTATATATATATATATATATATATATAAAACAGTCCGTCTGTCTGTCTTTCCGTCTGTCTGTCTGTTTAGCCGCTATGCACAGCCGCATCGTTTGACCTAGAGTAATATTTTTTACATACATTTTATCTCTAAAACCTGGATTGTGTCTTGGTCTTATATATTTTTATTATTTTTTCAATGATTAACCAATTAAAACGACTTTTTTCCTTCCCCCCCCCCCCAGCTGACAAATGCTGGTAAATTTTGTCATTTTTCAACTTTCATTTCTATTTCTATATATATAAAACAGTCCGTCTGTCGGTATTTCCATCTGTCTGTCTGTTTATCCGCTATGAACAGCCGCATCGTTTCATCTAGAGTAATAATTTTTACATACATTTTATCGCTAAAACCTGGAGAGTGTCTTGGCCTTATATTTTTTTTTTTTCAATGATTAACCAATTAAAAACTACTTTTTTCCTTCCCCCCCACCCAGCTGACAAATGCTGGTATTTTTTTTCATTTTTCAACTTTCATGTAGGCAAAAAAAAAATTTACAGAATGAAAGAGCTTGAATTTACACACCAGGAACTGAAAAGAGGAGCCTTCTAGCTGTACGCAAAAGCTTATTACAAGAGCATCAAATTCTTCAAAACAATTTTTTTAATGAAATAGAATCTCCTTGACAATCAAAGAAAATTGCTAGAAAACCACATGATCTCTCTCTCTCTCTCTCTCTCTCTCTCTCTCTCTCTCTCTCTATGTAAATGTAATCATGTTCTTAGACAGACAGAAAACAAACAGACAGACAGACACAGACAGACAGATATAGATAGATAGATAGATAGATAGATAGATAGACAGACAGACAGATATAGATAGATATATATAGATAGACAGACAGACAGACAGACATACAGACAGATATAGATAGATAAATATATAGACAGACAGATAGACAGACAGACAGACAGACAAACAGATAGATAGATAGATAGATAGATAGATAGATAGAGATAGATATAGATAGCGATAGATAGATAGAGATAGATAGACAGATAGAGATAGATAGAGATAGATATATAGATAGATAGATAGATAGAGATAGACAGATAGATAGATAGAGATAGATAGATAGATAGATAGATAGATAGATAGATAGAGATAGATATAGATAGCGATAGATAGATAGAGATAGATAGATAGATAGAGATAGATAGATCCCCGGACAACGTCGGGTATCCCTGCTAGTCCTTAATAAAAGAACCCAATAAAGTACCCCTGACGTTGATTGAACTGTCACCCCACAGAGGATGATGACTATTAAAATCACCCAATAAAATAAAGGGAGAGGGAAGGTCCCGTACAAGACGGTTGAGATCACCCCTCTCTACTGTAACACTGGGAGGAAGGTATAGACTGCACACAGTGTATGGGCGATCCATAAAAACCTCAACTGCAACAGCCTGGAGCGTAGTGTCAAGCTCCAGGCTCATGCATGGAATATCTCGACGAACTAGGATGGCAGAGCCACCATGGTGACCCTAACATTCAAATGAATTTAAATAAAATGCAGAGTATCCTGGAGGACCGGCATGAATGTAGTGCCCAAACATTATCTCTTGGGGAGAAACACATGCTGGAGAGAAGCTAGAGAGAAGAACGCGCATGGTCTTCCAAAAAGCACGCAAGCCACGGCAATTCCCCTGAAGGACTTTGAACAGAGTTACTTTAGTACTGATTTTTGGGAAGCTTCACGGATGTACTTCCCACTACCACTTCGACATGAGACTTTACTCAAACGATAAGTTTTGTCTAATCCTGGGCCACTAGAAAAAGAGCGAACGTGGGGCAGTAATTGGGACCCATAGACTAGTCCCTGAAGAATCTGATATGTTAGAAGATGATGAAGGTATATGAGCAGGGATATTCTTGGTATTGTCCTGCATTGGTATTGTCCTGTACAGTCGTGTTATCACTGACACAGGCAGATACATCAACATCCATAATTCTTCTATCGCCTGAAGCTGAGTTGCCGTCTGGCACTACCAATGCTGATGAATTGGGTGTTAGCCAAGTGGAGGATATCCTGCTCAAGGAGGTATATCTTACATTGGCGAGAACTTAAGGGGTGAGTATCCCTGCAGTAAAAGCAGTAACTCTCTGACCAACACTCAGAAGTACGATGTGATTCAAGAGCAGAACAATAAATTATTACCACACCAGGAACGGTTGTTGCAGTTCCTCCTCCCATGACCAAACTCATAGCAATAGAAACACTGTAGGGGACGTTCAACAAAAGGTTTAACCTCAAACGAGGTTAATGTTTATGAGATCTGGGATATGCGATTTATAGAAAGTGAGGATGATCATATGTTTACTGCCTTTCATCTTTGTTACTCGTTGGACACTGTCTGGGCACATAGCGAGAATGTCCTCTTCTGAGAATTCGTACAGGTCTTCATTATATATACGCCCCTTGCTAAATTAAATGTTCGATGTGGTTTGATAGATTCAAACATGCTATCAGAAGGACGGGGGAGATTGAGGAGCATCAAGGCATGTGTAAGATCTTTGGCTCTGATTAAAATGCCCTTACAATATTGTTTTATGTGGCCCATTGGTAGTAATCCAATTTCTTTCACCATATACCGGTAAGCATGGATAAGGTTACCACGTCCCTCCCTGTAGTAAGCCACAAACCAAAAGGGTGTAGGAACCCGAAGTTCATTAGGGACATGCTCTACATGGTCGTCAAAGATGTTAGGGCAGTAATCATTGTCACTGTCAACTACATTGGTGTACCGCATCATCTGAACTTTACAGTGAGTATCCCCCACTGTCAGAGAATCATTACTCTCAAATGCTGCTTTGGCAGCAGCATTTGTATTGAATGTAATATAGCATCGATTAGACCTACATCACAGTCATAAGTGATTCGGATATGAAGGACTACTCCGAAACACTTAAAAATGGAGTGGATAGCGCCATATGAAAGGGATGCAAGTACATTCGTTAGCATTAACGTGTCAAACACTAACAGGATTTGCTGACACAACACCCGACCTGCTGGGTATACTCTTATTTGCAGTTTTCTGTAAATCACTACGACCAGAGAGTGACGTCTCGAGGGCCTGGTCGACCACCGCTCGAGGAATAGATAGGGGCTTTTATTTATCCATATAACATTAATTTTGTTTGATTGGCCCCAGGAGCCAAGGGTTACTACCTACTGGGCAGATGAGGGGACAGAGCGCTGGTCGCAGCGGGAGGGCTACACTCGCCAGCACTGCCCCGTGGTACAGGGGCTCGCACGTTTTAGGAGATGTGGCACCACTGTGATGATTTGCCTCGAAACAATCCACATGTGTGAAATAAGTAACCTCGATTCTTCAACTTTGTTGTTGAATGTTTCAAACCACAAATTATCATAACAGGCTGAACTTTGTTTAACCTGATCCATGCAATAAGTGTTTCATATCTGCCACCTTTATATATAGAAGAGAGAAGTATGTAATCTTACATCATCACGCCCTAACCTTCAGAGCAAGACCCGCGAACCTATATACATTTTCTTGATCAGGGTGACTCAAGGATGGCGATTTACCAGAAGAAATAGGATATACATCCCCACCGGGAACAAATTTTGACCACCCCCTCAGGAGGAAAATTTGTGATTGCTTTTGCAATTTATGCATATGATGAATCTTAATCCAACATAAATTTTGTTCTCCAAATATTGGGTATCTTATTTTTTACCCCGTCAACACCGGGTACTACACAAAGTAGTTATTTATAAAATGCATAATAATTGGCCACAGTTTTGTGATTAAGTGTCGTTCGTATCTCATCATCTAGTCTGCAGCGCCTTATATGAGGTCAGAGAAAAAGGGGGAGCTGTGAGCCTGGCACATACAAGCTCAGATGTGACCACATTTGCTTCAATATTCGTAGTAAGAAACACAGAAACAGTGAAGAAACACGATTATGTTGGTAATGTATTGGAGTTAGAAATAAGAAATCTATGCCACATTTAATGTATTTTTACTTATTGTAAGGTAAAAGAAACTATCTATATCTATCTACTTATTTCTTACCATCCTACTACACTAATTGTAGAAGTTATTCTAAAAAATTGATAACATGAACTGAATAATTGAGTAAACACTGATAAGTTGGATGTGTAAATGTCAACTATGCTGATCACGTTTGTAATTCTGACTTTATTACAATTACTTGGGTGAATAATATTAACATCATTTCTATATGGGGTATATTTTCACCTGTAAACGGATAACAAACTAATCTTTCCAAAAAAAAAATTACCAAACAACAATTAACAAACATGAACTTTTTATGGAGACACGGGGCATATTCATTAATGCACTATTAACATTGTGTATATTGCAGTTACAGTAACTACCTGGATTTATGTTTATTACGTTATGATGGCGAGAATGAATATGCTAGCCCCACCGACAAGGTGAAGAAACTCGTCTCTTCAGTTATGACTGGAAACTGAAGCTTCTTGCAATGAGTTCTCGACAATATCATGGATGTTCACTATTTTTGTGAATCGTTCTATGAATATTAAAGCAAATGTGGTCTTATCACAGCATGCCGTGTGCGAGGCTTATGGCTCGTCCCTTTTTCTGACAAAAAATGTGGGGATCCATACATGCATTAGGTGATAAGATAGAAACAGAACGTAATCACAAAAATGTAGACAGCTAAAATGCATTACATAATGACGAGTACTGAATACTTTCTAATGTAGAACATTAAGGTTAAACAAATTCGGGGTGAAATGATACCTTGTGGTTCGAAGTTTTAAACAACAAAGTTCACTTCATGCACCACTGTATCGAGGTTACTCCATCCCACATTTTTTCGCGGCAAATCATCACAGTGTTGATGAACGTGCGAGCTCCTGTAACACGGGGCAGTGCTGGCGAGTGTACCTCTTCCCCCACGGGGCCACTCGTTTTAAAAAGCAGCTCCAATGGCTCAAAAGTTTGCCCACGACGGTGCTAAGACTCCCTTCCCCAACATCTCCTGGCCCAGACATCCAACCATTCAACATAGGACAGCCCCTAGAGGGCGGTCACTCTGGAGGGCAGCACTGTTGGCCCGTACTGGCAGCCTAATGCATGGGAACCATTTAGTCTGGTCTCTCGCTGGCGACCTTTCTAGCATGGGAAGAGCAGGGGCCAGAGCCCCCTCTATTCTAGCTCGCCAGGTCTCAGAGACGCGCAAGCCCCCCCCCCCCCCCCCACTATGTCAAGGCGGTTCCTGTTAGGGAACTAACTTGGCCCTAAAACTATAGACAGTCTTCTGTGTGGCATCATCAAGATAGCTGACTCTGCTTCAATTCCCAAGGCCCACACAGTTAGAGGCATCGCAGCTTCATTGGCCTTTCTGCGCACTCACTCCCTCTCCCGAGTGCAGAACCATGGAGGCTGGGCAGCGGCTTCGTCCTTCCTCCAGAGCTACGTCAGCCACGACACTACCCACTCTCAGTTGTTGGCTTTAGGTACTATTCCTTAAGGCAGATCCTACGGCCAGAGTTACTCGGGGTGGAGGGGGAGGCTACTCTTATCACTCCCAGGGGCTGAATGAATGGGCTTCTCTAATGGGAAGTACGGGCCTCCTCGACTCCTGGCCTACACCCAAGGCTGTTAAGCATACAGCCTTCACTTTGCCATCTGGATCTTATGTCACTTCCATGTAGTCAGTGCTGTCCTTCCCAATAAAAACTTTTTCGGGAGAAACATTGATATGAGAGGCCTGGATGTGTGATTGTATCCTGTACAACCTTGACAAGTGTAGTCAAGTCTGTCTTCCCCCTAATAAAATCTTTAGGGTGAAAGACTGACAGGTTTATTTGTTGTATATATTTGTAAATAAACACCAGTTTTATTCTACAGTATATCGACTTTACCTGATCCCAGCCTAAGTTGGGCCATTAAACTGAAGTGTACAGGGATTTACTGACATCAACACCACTACAGTTACCCACCACGCTTCCCCTTTAGGGGCTGGACTTTCTCATGGGAATGATCTTGCCTTCGCGCTACTGCACGACCTGACCTGGGTCAGGGGGGTAGCCAGATACCCCTTTTTTCTCGTTTTTTTTTTTCATGACGTACAGCCTATGGGTTAGTTACCCATAGATTATTTGAAATTAATATGCAGACCATTTTCGGTTACCCCACCTTTAAGGTGAAACCATATTATTTTTATAGCTATGGCCACTACGACTTAGATATCTTAGCTGGAAACCCCAAACAAGGAGGGAAGAATTGGAAAAATACATCCATGGGTTTATCATAACGAGCCCGGACTGGAGTGGTTAAGAGATGGATTCTTTGGCGGTTAAATGGAGGGCTACTGATACCTTCAAACAACGCCAGCAAACAGAGACCTCAAAGTTACTTCACTTGGCGATTGGTTTCATGGAATAGTTTGGAAGAACCAGTTACCTTCCAATTTTTAAAGAAAGTACCTCTCCCCTTTATGCAAGTGCCTGGGGTCTTCCCTGGCCAATATCAAATTCAGTTTTATAGTCAGTTTTTATCAATGTCCTACCTCATACTCTGTGCTCTGTGTATTTCTAAAGACATTTTTATAATTGTATAGATGATAATCATTTAACACATTTCCTCTTGGTCCATATACTGTATCATGAGATATTTATTGTAATGACACTATAGATAATAATGTCATACTTCTCCTTTCGGTATAAATTTCTGGAGACATTTGTTGATATATTTGTATAGATGATATTTAATATTTTCCTCTTGATAGGATTGGGATGGCCCTGCCTAAGAAAGCTCCATATAAGCCAAATTTCGACCAGATTGTAAGTCGTGTGGTTGAGGCTGGATTGGTAAGTTATAATTATCACGCTCCCTTGTCCAGTTTGCACTTGTTCATAAATTTGAATTACTTACCTCACCAAATTTAGGCGAGGTTAAGGTAGGATACGGCACAGCACTCACTGATGCCACACAAGTCACACTTATGTACAGTACACCCACCCATACACACACAACGCTCATATACACTACACAACATACACGTATACTTCTCCACATGTACCCCAAAACACACACAACACTACATACATGCACACTTCTCCACATGCATATCCATACACACACTTTTTATCACTATATAATTACATCGCCTTTATGACTATAATGAAGTTGATAGGTGTTAAGCCTTAATAAACAACCAACCAGCTGTCTCCCGGGCTGGTATCAACAAAACATATCAGAGTTTGGATTTGCTAGTATGTTTACATTACTGACCTTACCATAGTGTTTACATTACTGACCTCACCATAGTGTTTACATTACTGACCTTACCATAGTGTTTACATTACTGACCTTACCATAGTGTTTACATTACTGACCTCACCATAGTGTTTACATTACTGACCTTACCATAGTGTTTACATTACTGACCTCACCATAGTGTTTACATTACTGACCTCACCATAGTGTTTACATTACTGACCTTACCATAGTGTTTACATTACTGACCTTACCATAGTGTTTACATTACTGACCTCACCATAGTGTTTACATTACTGACCTCACCATATTGTTTTAGGTTCATATCGAAAAAGTGAATGGTTTTGTTATTCTCTTAGTAAAAGCTTTTATTTATTTTGATTCCCGATATGTTCTTATAAGGGCTTTGGTTAATTCTATACATGCCGGCAGGTGAGGAAGTGGTTCGGTGATATTTTGTTCAGCAGCAGAAAGAGAGGCTCAGATGATACCCAAGAGAGGGGAGCTGGGGCTCTCTCTCTTGACAATCTTCAGGTATGTATATATCACTGAATATCACATCAAATTAATATCTTAATGTTATTTTACTTTATCCAGTTTTAACTAATTAATGGGATACCTCCAAGTATGACAGGAAACAGGTCCAGGTGAACACAACTAATGGTGGTCAGTTGCATATATAGTTTTCAGGAATCAGTTGCTCCAGATCTACCAACACCTTAGAATTGTTTTCTGATCTTATCTCTTCGTCTTTTCTTTAGTTTGACTTTGTTATTGCCATTTCTTCCAGCCATGTATTTCCTTCTATTACTGTTATTTTTTTCTTCTGTCTATTTTGACTTATTATATTGCTTATTTGCCTTATGATCAGCTTCTATGTCTGCGTCTGTAAATACAGATTATTTTATTAAAGTAAATTAATTAGTACATACGGGTACTGATAATTTGTTTTCATATAGTGTTTACAAATTTAGAAAGTAATTCCTTTCAACTCTAAAGGGATTTCTGATCACTGCAATAAATCTTCACACAGAAAAGTTTCAGAAATTCATTAATGGTTAGAAATATCATTAGACAGGAAAGGAAACTGTCAGCAACGGTACATTCACGATCAAAATTCCTGCATCCGGTGAATGAAAGTGAGAAGTGAGAGTGAATCTTATGAACCAATATTACAGAGACCGCCAAACAGCAATATTTTAGCACCATTTTTCGATACCATTTAATTGCAAGATGTAGCAGGATGGTTGACCGTGACTGTACTACGGTACACAAAAGTTCGTTTCCCCAGCTACCCACAATATGATTGAATCATCTGTGGTTCAAACTACTAAACAGCAGAAGACAAAAGGTAAGCAGTGATTTGTCGGGCCAGCCACAAAGAAATTAATCAGTCTTATAGTGATAGTTGAGGAAATCTAATTTTGTGCACCTTATTAGGCGACAGTCACGAGCTATATTAAGTACTCAGGTCTAGCTCAAATACATGCCATGAACCTGATGAAGTATTAAACGAGCTTCGGTAGTTATGGGAAGATATAGCTATATAATTGGCTAACTGGTATGTCAGATATTTCCAAACTTAAACAAGACTTAAATATTTATTATGGTTCCTGCCTGTACACTCGCAATCCACAATCCCAAGCCGACCTGAGACAAAGCCCATGATTACAAGTAGGTGGTATCTGGACGATTGCCCACTCGAACCATCATGAGGTCATACACAAACACATGGATGGGCTTGAGGTAGTCCCTTTGTTCTCACCCTCACTGTTGCCAACTTAAAATTGTGCTGTCGAAAAATTCCTACACCCTGCGATGTTATACGGATAATGGGAGAGGAGACTGGCAGGATGCATAAATGTATCAGAAAATATTAGGATACTCCGGTTATGATTATGGTGTCGAATCACCTATAGCTTAAAGGATTGCATTCCATAACTTTTCGGGAGATGATAAAACTAGGATGGGATATTGTATTAGGTGGACAATAGAGAGTGAAGGTAATGGTGAGGAGAACAGAGCTTGTAGGTGGGGTTAAGGAGTAAGAGGCATATGAAGGCAAATAGCTGGAAAGATACAAAGATACAAAGATACAAATACAATTATTTTGTGTATTATCTGTGCATTATACTGCATTTTCTCTACTAAAATTAATAAAAGCACTGGTTTTGATCACAACTGTAGTGGGGATTCTGATTATTACCCTTAGAATGATTAGTCTAGGAGCTAAGTGACTTTTTATTCAACATGAAAGGTACATTACATTACAAGCGAGGTGCAGACTTTATGAGAGTGTATTCAATGAATAAAATATCTAAACAATATTAATTAGTGCTAATTAAGCTTTTATTGAACATGACAGGTGCACAGTTGCAACATATTTCAATACAAACTACCACATCAAATGGCCAGATAGCAGATGGTCAACGCATCAGAGTTTATCAGAGAATGTGTCACTTTGTATGTCGAATACACAGCTGCTACGAGAGCTGGAGAACACGGTGCCACATCACATTATTGGATGTTGTATGTGGACCTAATACATGCGCACCACAACCTCTCAAGCGAGCCATCCTCACCAACAATGTTGCCCAGTTCAGTCATGCTTTGACACCGCTGATAGAAATCTTCTTCGCCACAAACCACATGAACCCTGCTTGGTGGTTAACAAAGAATCAATTAGATCTCCTGAATATCGAACAGACACATCCTGGTTTGCGGTCCATTATTGAAAAGGGAGCATTCACCGTTAAACGCACTAAAAAAGCTTTCAGTCGCAAATCAGTGGGCCGTACCCTCGAACAAACGATCAATGCTGATGCTGCATCTCGACAAACGGAAATCGTATTGTTGACCATGCGCTGACAAAATCTACAAGATCTACCATTAGCACCTCTGTGAAAGAAATGGCCGGTATTGGTAATGTATATAATCCAACTAATGAGTTGAGAGGTGCAAGACTGAGACATGACAACACTGATGTAACAAAAATCATCACACAAATCCAAGATACTTGCAGTTCATTCACAGGTACTGTCAGTGAATGATCAAAGTTGTTGAATATCAGTACTAGTAAAGCAGCATCACAAAGTACAGTAGACAAAAAGTAGACATTTGTTGTTGCATGCTTTGAGTACCTTGAGAGATTTGAAAGTGCCAGAAAAAAGGAATCAATTACATAATTTACAAATGAAAATGTGTGATATAAGCGCACTCAGGATGTCAGAATCACTCTCTTGACTTGAAACAGGGAATTAGTGGTCCGACTCCTCATTATGGTTTGCAGAAGGGATCTTGACCTTGAACATGATTTTTTCCTTTCCACTCACTCCAGTGCCTCTTTCCATGTGCAATGAAGATAGCATGATGGTGAAGATGCAAAAAAAGTATTCTCTTGGACCTGTTGGAAAAGAAAGTTCAAAACCATTCCGTGCCCATTACAGTTGATGTTTGTATCATTAACAGGATTTCGTATTTCATAATCTTCCCCTTAACTTGTCACCAGAATAATGGGGGACTAGCAGCTGGTGTTCTACAACAAGCAGCAAAACAATCGACAAAAAGTATTGATATTATCAATCAAAAAGTGTTAAACAAATTGTAAAAGCTTAAACGAAAAGGAGGTTCGGGTAAATGTGATCACTGGAGAAGAACAGCGCCGTCCTATTGACATCAAATACCTTAACAGCAGAGATGTATGGAGCAAAGGGCAAATCGTCTTCCTCTCTGAATGGATATCTGTTACGAGAAGGCATATGAGCAAAGGCCAGATGTAAGAATGTACTAGAAAAACTGAAGGGCATTGATTGTAGCATGTGATACGGAGTTGTCCCAACACTTCAAGCGAGCTTCATTTGTAGCAAGGATGTGGACCACTGCTAATGTTCAAGAAATAATGCAGTATCCTTCCCTAGAAGATGGATGGGAGCTGAAGGAGGTTATATGGTTCGAAGGTCCTGAGTTGCCTGTTTCATTGATTCCTGAAGAAGGTGATCTTCATGAGGGCGACTCGGATGACAACTCTGATATTTTATCATCAGATAAACAGAGTTGCCTGTCCTCAGAGGATAAGTGTCGCCGCAGAGAGAGAGAGAGAGAGAGAGAGAGAGAGAGAAAGAGAGAGAGAGAGCAGAGTGCAGGTCTCTCAGGGTGAATATATGGTTATAACTTTCATTCTCTTTCCGTGACAAATCCAAGATAGTGGTATTTTCGGCTCTCAACTCATGCCTGTTAGTCAGAGGTCGAAATTTACGGCTGGAGACTCTAGCTAAAGCCTCCGTCATGGTGTTGGCCACTGTTAAACCTTCCATGATCTTAATTCCATTGACTTTGAGAACAGGAGGAAAAAACTTCCCAGCCATCTTACGAACTCTCCTGAACACTAGGGAGAGTGGAGTTTTACCATTAATTGAAGAAACATAGACCTTCCAAGATGCACGTCGTGCC
Source organism: Petrolisthes manimaculis (assembly GCA_034508575.1). Taxonomy (NCBI): domain Eukaryota; kingdom Metazoa; phylum Arthropoda; class Malacostraca; order Decapoda; family Porcellanidae; genus Petrolisthes; species Petrolisthes manimaculis. Next base: position 1,462,192 of record JAWZYT010000517.1, read on the forward strand.
TCTTTTAAAACTCGTATAGTCCAAGCCCTTGCCCGACGGAAGTCTTCTAAAAGAGTTGAGTTCAAAAGATTGCGACGAAGGCGAGAGAAAGCAGCGTGCTTCTCCCGCACAGCAGTGGTGCAGACTGGTGACCACCAAGGGACAGGACGTTTGGGAAAGTGGCCAGAAGTTTTAGGGATAGAGTTGAGAGCAGCAGAGGGAAGCATATCAGTTCAGTAGTATATGTTACAGCCTCGTCAGAGCTACCACAATCTGCTACAGAAGAAACCGAAGAAGTTAGCTCTCTAAAGAACTGCCAGTCAGCCTATTCTAATTTCTACCTAGGAAGACACGACTGTGGCTCGTACCTGTTACCTTCTAAAAGTATAGAGAATTGGTCACTGCTATTTAAATCGGTCAACACACTCCAAGTAAATTCCAACAGAGCACTGGGTGAGCAGAGGGAAAAGTCAATGACGATAAAAGTCCCAATAGAGCTATTAAAATTAGTCATATCTCCCATATATAAAACCCCTTATCCCTCATCCTCAATAAAAGAAGCCAATAAAACACCCCTGGGGTTGACTGAACTGTCACCCCACAGAGGATGACGACCATTAAAATCACCCAATAAAATAAAAGGGAGAGGGAAGGTCCCGTACAAGACAGTTGAGATCACCCCCCTCAACTGTAACACTGGGAGGAAGGTATAGACTGCAGACAGTATATGGGCGGTCCATTAAAACCATAACTGCGACAGTCTGGAAAGAGTGTCACACTCCAGGCTCGTGCATAAAATATCTCGGTGAAGTGTCCGTGCCCTTCAAATTGGAATAAAATGCAGAGTATGCTGGAAGACCGGCAGAAATGTAATCTACAAGCATTGTTTCTTGGAGAGAAACACATGCAGTAAAGAAGCTAGAGAGAAGAACACGCAGTTCCTCAACAAAAAACACGCAAGCCACAGTAATTCCACTGAAGAACCTTGATCATTATGACTTTAGTACTGAGTTTGGGAAGCTTCTCGGAGGTACTTTCCACTACCACCTTGACCTAAGGGTTTACTCAAACGATAAGTTTTGTCTAATCCTGGGCCACTAGAAGAAGAGCGAACCCGAGGAATAGTACTTAGAGCAGTAATTGGGACACGTAGACGAGTCCCTGAAGTATCTGATATATTAGAAGAAGATGAAGGATATTCATTGAAACAATTACATTGGTATTGTCCTGTACAGCAGTGGTATCACTGACACAGGCAGATACATTAATATCTATAATACAGGTGGTAGAATCACTCCACTGCTCAAGCGGAAGAAAAATTGAATCTTTTGAAGTCACAACATCCGTGGCATCCACAGTCATTTCAAGCCCCTGTGATGATCATGAAGAAAGCTTGCAAAGGGGAACATATGTTGAATCAAGAGATTCATCAGAGCCACGAGAATGATTCTGGTGAAATTGATAGGAAGCTAAGGATGAGTCCACAGAGTCAAATGCCTCAAAGGAACTACAAAGACGTCTCTGTGGCAGTGTAGGTGACTTAAGTTTCCTTTTTTTGGAGAGCGTGTTGCAGCGAGAACTTCTACCACGTGGACACATTTAGCTAAAGTCTGAGAATTGTTATCAGTCGAAGGGTCACCAGAATGAGTGTCGGATATAGTTTCTAAGACAGAGAAACTATTATATAGAAACGTCTCAGCTAGAGCAAGAAACATTTGCTTCTTGAAAGAGTTGAGAGGGTGCTACAACCAATTTAGGGTGAAGGAAGGGGGCGTATGTCTTCACACCACCATCCTTCTGTCGCCTGAAGTTGAGTTGCCGTCTGGCTCTACCAGTATTGATAAATTATGGGTTTGCCAAGTGGAAGATATCTTGTTCAAGGAGGTATATCTTACATTAAAGGGAACGAATGGGGTGATCATCCCTGCTGCAAAAGCAGTAACTCTCTGACTGACACTCAGAAATAATATGCGAGTCAAGAACAGAACAATTACAACACTGGGAACGGTTATTGCAGTTCCTCCTCCCACGACCAAACTCATAACAATAGAAACACTGGAAAGCACGTTTAACAAAAGCCTTCGCCTCAAAAGAGGTGGGGTTAATATTAATGCGATTTGGGATATGCGAGCCATCGAAAGTGAAGATGATCATATTTTTACTGCCTTTCATCTTTGATACTCGTTGGACACTGTCTGGGCACATAGCGAGAATGTTCTCTTCTGAGAATTCATACAGGTCTTCATTATATATACGCCCCTTGCTATCATAAAATGTTCGATGTGGTTTGATAGACTCAAACATGCTATCAGAAGGACAGGTGAGATTGAGGAGCATCATGGCCTGAGTAAGAGCTTTGGCTCTAATTAAAACGCCCTTATCGTACTTTTCTATGTGGCCTATTGGTAGTTATCAAATTTCTTTCTCCAGATACCGGGAAGCACGTCCCTCCATGTAGTAAGCCACAAACTAAAAGGGTGTAGGAACCCGACGTTCCATAGGGTCATGCTCTACAGAGTCATCAAAGATGTTAAGGCAGTTTTCATTGGCTTTTGCAGTGAGTATCCCCTACAATCAGAAAATCTTTTGCCTCAAAAGCTGCTTTGGCAGCAGCATTTGTCACAAGTGATTCGGATACGAAGAACCACTCCAAAACACTCAAAATGGAGTGGATAGCGCCATAGGAAAGGGATGCAGGCACATTCATTAACATTAACGTGTCCAAACCGCTAACAAGGTTCGTCGACACAACACCCGACCTGCTGGGTCTATTCATAAGGTGTGTACACACGGTCAGATAGTGCCCGATGGGCAAACAGTGTTACCAGACCCCGATGGGTACAGGGAATCAGCGTTGATGACGTCAGAAGCGAGAACACCATGGGTACACAATATTATTGCCCGTATTCGACTGTCATGGTTCGGGGCTTCGGGCAGTCACATCAGTGTGTGACCAGCAAAGTTGTGGAAAAACCACACACGATCCAAGAAACTACATGTTTCCCTTAACGACTGCTGGCTGTCAGTATTTACGGTATGACTCAAATAGCCATCTTGCAGCTCTTTTAGTATCGTTACATGGCTTCCCATTGCAGTTCTTCTGCCTAACCATTCCTTGCACCATTCCCTTTTTCGCACGCCTTCTTCTCGTACAGTGTAGCAATTATAATGCCGCATAGTGCTATTGTTATTCTTTTGTTTCTATTATCCTGTGTGTGACACCAGTTGCCTTGTTAACCACAAGATTTTGAGGGCACTGTTTGTTGCCAGATCCCCTGCCCGAAGTGTTCTCGCTTCTTACGTCATCAGCGCTCAGTCCCAGTGTTACTACTGGTAAAACTGTTTGCCTGTCGGGCACTATCTGACCATGTGTACACACCTTTAATTGCAGCCTTCTGCATACCACCACGACTAGAGAGGGACGTCTCGAGGGCCTGGTCGACCACCGGTCAAGGAAGAGATTGTCGTTTTTTGTTATCCATATATCATTGATTTTGTTATATTGGCCCTAGGACCCAAGAGCTACTACCTACCGGGCAGATGAGGGGACCGAGCGCTGGTCACCGAGGGAGAGATATAGTTGGACACATGAATTGTGCTACAGCCCAGGTGAAATATACGTGTCCCATTTGAGTAACCAGTGTCTATTATCAGGTAGTTTCTTTTTATTACCATCCTCAATACTGACTTCTGCCCCTGGTGTCTCCTATTTGGCACTAAGGAACTTAATATTGGGAGAAATTGACCATCTTTCACTTGGGCTATTCCTCGAATTCCTGTGTCCAACTGTACCTCTTCCCCCATGGGGCCACCAGTTTAAAAAAGCAGCACCAATGTCTCGAAAGTTTGCCCACGACGGTGCAGAGACCCCCTTCTCCAACATCTCCCGGCCCAGACATCCAACCATCAAACATAGGACGGCCCTTAGAGGGCGGTCCCTCTGGATAGCAGCACTGTTGACTCGTTCTGGCAGCCTATTGCATTTGAACCATTTAGTCTGGTGGAGAGGAACATATACGAGGAGTTGGAGTTATAATGAGTCCGAGAGTGTCTAAGTGTATGATGGGATACTGGGCTATATCGGACAGGGTACTTGTAGTGAAAATCAGAGGAAAACCTTTTGACATAAACATTATACAGGCATATGCACCAACAAGCGAGAGAGATGAGGAAGAGGTAGATGAATTTTATGATGACCTGGACAGAGCAATAGACCAATGTAAAAATCATGAAGTTACAATCGTTATGGGCGATTTAAACGCAAAAGTGGGGGGCAGAAGGTGAAGAAGAGGCGGCGGGACCGTTTGGTTTGGGCGAAAGAAATGAAAGAGGGGAGAGATGGGCAAAGTGGTGCACAGAGAGACAACAGATGGTGATGAATACATGGTTCAGACAGCACCCACGAAAATTGTGGACATGGAAATCACCTGGAGACAGAGTACGAAATCAAATAGATTATGTGACCATAAACAGAAGATACAGAAATGCGGTAACAAAAGTAAAGACATATCCGGGAGCAGACTGTGATAGCGACCACGTCCCAGTGGTAGCAGATATGAAGGTGAGATTAAAGAAACTGAAGAGGGAAGATATTAAACCAAGGAGGGATGTGCATGTGTTGAAAAGTAATGAAGAATTGCAACAGAGATATATGGTGACTGTGAAGAATAAATATGAGATGCTGAGGGACGAATATGACGAAAGTGATACAGGACAGAAATGGCAAAAATTAAGATATGCAATAGAAGAAGGCAATGAAAAAGTACTTCCAGAGAAAAGAAGGAGAAGGAAAAACAACTGAATCACTGAAGAAATATTTGATTTGATGGATGAAAGAAGGTCCGTCAAAGAACGAGATGACAATGCCTACAGAGAAATAAATAGGCGGATTAAGAGGAAATGTATAGAAGCAAAGGAGAAGTGGCTAGATGAACAATGTAAGGAAATTGAAGATCTGGAAAAGAGAGATAGTAGAAAGATGTACGACAAGGTTAGAGAACTAACAAAGAAAAGAAGTATAAATGGAAGAGCAGTTAAAGACAAAGATGGTAATATACTCATGGAATCAGAAGCAATTAAGGCTAGATGGGAGGAATACATAAGAGAACTTTTTGAAGATGAAAGGCAAGAAGGAGATGAGGAAGAGGAAAATCCTGGACACCTATATGGAGAACAAATACTAGAGGAAGAAGTGAAACATGCTATGAGGGGAATGAGAAGGGGAAAAGCTGCCGGAGAGGATGGGATCATGGTGGAGATGTTGGAGGCTTTGGGAGAATTTGTAATTACGAAAGTTACGGACCTGGCAAACCAAATATATAATGATGGTGCAATAAATGAACAAATGTGCAATTCATTTTTCATACCACTACCAAAGATAAATGGAACACTGGAATGCAGCAAGCATCGGACGATTGGTATAATGAACCACATCACCAAGATAATACTAAGAATTATTATGAATAGAATCAAGAATACAGTGAGAGAACAGATATCATGGGAACAGTATGGTTTTCTGGAGGGCAGAGGAACAACCAATGCAATTTTCATAATGAGAATGGTTCTAGAGAGAATGCTTGAAAAGCAAAGAAATGTGTTCCTTTGTTTCATAGATTATGAGAAGGCTTTTGACAAGGTGAAACATGAGGAATTGATGACTATGCTGAAAGAGCTACATATTAACGGGAAAGAAATGAGATTGATAAGAAATCTCTATTGGAACCAAAAAGCAGCAGTCAAAATACAGGAGGAGGTAACCAACTATCAAACTATAAAGAGAAGAGTACGACAGGGGTGCGTCATGTCACCTGATTTGTTTAATTTATATGGGGAGATGATACTGAGAGAGCTGCGGGACCTTGAAGGCATCAAAATAGGAGGACACAACATTAACCATGTCAGATATGCAGACGACACAGTGTTGGTGGCGGACTCTGAAGAGAGCCTGCAACACTTATTGGATGTGACGGTAAGAGCGAGTGAGGAGAAAGGATTAAAGATCAACATGGACAAGACCAAAATTCTAGTCGCATCAAGGACCAATTCACCCAGAGTGAGAATTGAAGTAAGAGGAAGAAGAATAGAGCAGGTGGAAAAATTCTCATACCTGGGGAGTATAATAACAGAAGATAGTAGATGTGAAAAGGAAATTAGAACGAGAATCGGAATAGCAAAGAGTGCATTTAAGCAGATGAAGGCATAACTAACAAACAGAAAGCTGTCTACAGGGATTAGAAAACGGGCAGCTAAAACATTTGTTTGGTCAACTTTACTATATGGATGCGAGACATGGACGGTGAATAGGAAGATGCAGGAGAAGTTGGAAGCGGCTGAAATGTGGTTGTGGAGGAGAATCTTGAAGATACCATGGACAACGCGAAGAACTAATGTGGATGTACTACGACAGATGGGAACAGAGAGGGAAATGATGACAACAATAAGGAAACGACAAATGAGATTTCTTGGGCATGTGATGCGACGGAATGAGATGGAGGATGTGGTGCTGACAGGAGTGGTGGAGGGGAGGAGAGCGAGAGGAAGGCAGAGGGAGAAATTCATGGATGGTTTAGCAAGAGTGACTGGCGGACATCTCAGACCTGCAGAGCTGCTACAGCAAACAAGAGACAGAGACAGGTGGCATTCCATGGTTGCCCAAGTCCATGTGGATGTGGCACGTCGGTAAAGGTAAAGGTAAAGTCTGGTATATCACTGGCGACCTTACTAGCAAGGGAACTCCCCGATACTCTACCATTGAACGTAAGTGACTCGCAGTTGTTTTTGGCATACTAAGGTTTGATTACTGCCTTCGAAGTCGAAAATTCATTCTTGAGACTGACCATAAGCCTCTTACCTATCTTCAAACCTTGAAGGGGAAGAATGACCGACTTCTACGTTGGACGTTAAGTCTTCAAGCCTACAAATTCAGGGTGGTTCACGTGGCTGGGGTAGACATCATTGGGGATGATCACCTTAGTCATACCAGGAGTACTGTTGTGACTTTTTTCTACTTCAGGTGGTGATTCTCATCATAGTCTACCTGATGTAGAATCTTGATGGGAGAGTCGTGTTAAGGAAAATCACCACTTCAGCTGTCCTTCCCCTCATCGTGTGGTTGAAATATTCACACGATGAGGGGAAGGACAGTCATTTAGCTTGAACTCGTCTGCCCCCAGCAATCTTCACATAATCCCCTACCCCTGTTACTGACAGAGAGCTTCCGGACTTGGAATCCGACGGTTCCTTCTCTCTCCCACTTTATTGGTGTCGCTACTCGTCGAGTGTTGCTATATAACTTTCTTTGTATTATGTGAAAGTATAATATATGGGTAAGCCACTTTTCTATGTGTTTATCCATACACTACATTGTTCAGACGATTCTGGAACATTAGGGAGTGGAAGTGATCTATTCGCACCCATATTTCCCTTACTTAAGTACATTTTTCTGCCTATTGAGAGGTAGCATTTGTAAAGAAGTATGTTTGAAATGTGCACCTTTCATGCTCAATAAAAGTTTAATTAGCACTAATTAATATTGTTAATTACCTGTTTCACCGAAAAAACATTCTTAAGTTATTTTTTATTCATATAATACACACCCATCAAATGTTACTGATAATTATGAGGTCTGCACTTTGCATGTTGTGTAATCTAATTTTGGTGGGTATTTTGGGCATGGCCATCCCCTAGCCACACCACTACTTGCGCAACTTAAGAATTGGGTTTCTGACAAACATTTCTGGTACTCCAAACATTCTGCACCTTTCTTGTTGTATAAAAGTCTCCTAGCTCCTGCACTAATAAACAACAACTAAAGATGCAAACATCAGACGACCATTTCCCTGTTTACGAAGAGGAACTACATGATTCGATAGTTTCAGAACCCTTTTTCTCTTCACTTTCAGATTATAATGCTGTTGGTCTACCTTGAGCAACGGTATTTATTGCAATCTACAGAGAAGAGAGTAAATCACAATAGTTTCTCGTTGATGTATAACTATCTTAGGGGTCATTATGGCAATATTAACATGTCTGAGTTTCGGAAAGTGGGAGAAGTGAACTGTGAACTGTATACTGTGTTTGTAAATTAGCTGGCTTAACAAATACACGTCTGTATTATTACGACCTGTATACTGGCTCGACCCCTGGTTTGGTTAGGGTAGACAAGGTTAGATTAGGTGAGATCAGAAGAAGCACCGCTCGGAAAAATGAGCTTAGAAAGGTAATTAGACTATTTCTAAGGATATTCTATGGTTAGTTATATCGCTACAACCCAAGCGTCATTACGAGCTTTTTGACGTACAGTTGGCTCCACTCCCGCGTTGACCACTGCGCGTTGCCAATGTTGAGCCACCCAGATATTCGAATCCCGAACGAAGCGAAGCACTCATGACCGAATGAGATGGAGGGTGGGACGACTGAGTTGGGGAGATGGAGGTCATGAGTTCTTCGCTTCGTTCGGGATTCGAATATCTGGGTGGCTCAACATTGGCAACGCGCAGTGGTCAACGCGGGAGTGGAGCCAACTGTACACCCTTGAGACAAGGGGTCGAGCCAGTATACAGTTCGAAATAAGGCTACCCGTCCTTTATACCGCGATTTACTCTATCATAATAGATTATCTTTAAATCACTATACGAATCTTTAATAAAGCTAATAAGGATATCTTTACCCACCTATCAACCCACGTCAGTTATTTATAACCTACCGAAATGTTCCGGGACACATTATTGGTAACAGTAAATACAAGTAAATTCAAGTAAATACAGCGGGGTCACGAATTTTTACGGTTCAGTATTATTTATTTCAGCTAGAGAAAACTTCCCAACACCTTCGTCATCTATCATATTGATTTTAGCAAAATATCACATCAAAATCGTTATAATTTACAACACCCTCTTACTACATAGTTGTTAATGAAGTATATATTGATATTGTAGGTATGTGTAATTTAAAACTTCGTTAGAGTAGCTTGTCTTATAGGGAATCCCATATGGAAAACATGCTGAAAGACTGCAAAACAACCATATTTTTGTGTGCATATTGCTACCTGTCTGAAATTTTTTACCTGTTTAAAATTGTCCATATTAATTACGAAAGGGGAGATTTTTAAGTTGGCAAATTGGAAGGATTTTTATTCCTCCTAACTATGCCGGAAAACATACGCCCTCAATTTCAGTAACAAAGTATCTGATTGTTGATTCGACACCACATTCCATCGCACCCATGCCTCCTGCCAGTCTCCTCTCCCTCTTCACCCTCCCACATTCCCCCTCCTCCCCACCTTACTTACCAACATTCCTACCTCCTCCAGCCACTGTTACCAGATGTGTTACCAGGTGGATGGGGTGTTACTGTTAAAAATGTCTGAAGCTGTACATGTGTTGTTTCAGGGCGCTTGGCTGGTGGTGGGAGGTGGACTGTTTACTTCACTCGTCACCTTTCTTCTGGAGACGCTCACTGCAAAAGTCTGTCAATGACGTCATTACCCTACAATGGCCATTTCAGTCTTCTTGATGTATTTATTATTATTACTATTATTACTATGTATGAATAAATAATCATAAAGAAGAAAAATGTTTCAATTTTTCCTGTTCCAAGTTATAATTTCTTCATCACTCCACATGGGCCACCTTTATTTGCTTGAAGTAGTTATTGATAGCTGAGGGACAGTTGCGGACATCTGAAACTATCACACCTGAAACAAGAACCCCTCATTGGTACAGGGTAGGATCAGACGTTGTGTGCAGAAGTGAAGCGTCAATGCATGATAAGGTGTCTGTATCAGGTGAGTCAGTTTCATATGTCCAGACCTGTACCTCAGCTTGAAATATATATATATATATATATATATATATATATATATATATATATATAAACTTGAGGAAACCAAGGGCCGTAAGGAAGAACATCTGTGGTGTTGAAGATGGCATGGTTACGGTATAATTATGAAGGATCAGTTGTTTGTATATGGAGTCAGTACCACGCCATCGTCAAATCCACAGATGTTCTTGCCTATAGTCCGAAAAGTAAAACTGGTCTCAACCAACTAAAGAGAAGTCAGAGAACACTCAAAGTTCACCTGCTTTTATTTGGTTCCCAGTGATTCTCATGTGAAGTACAATACATTGTACAGTACTGTAGTCTACTTGCCTATCCTCCAATTGTCACCTTCACCTTTTTACCGCTCTCCTTCTTTATATGTATGCCATCCATGGCCTTTTTGGCTCATACCTTCTCACAGCGCCCTTATTGGCTCTTGGTTATATGTGCCGCCATCTTGCCTCTGCAGGGGAGTGCTTTTAAGCCTGCCTTGACATGCAACAACCTCCCTCCCGGTCATTCACCCTCTGCAATCACTCACCTGCACTCTTTCCCAAACTGCATATTTCCGTTCTGTTATAGCCTACATTTTAGTCTAGCCACTCCCCCTCGGTAGGTTAGGTTAGGCTTCATTATGTAACTTTTCGTGGGAAACACATTGAATATATGTTCGAAACTAAGAAGTGGCTAGTAATAGAGCTACGGCCTGAGTGTCAAACAAGCTTCAGCCCACAAACATAGTACAAATCGCTCACACCTAACTGAAACATGCACCCATGCTCACCTCTACTTACTCCACGGTCCTATAGCTCCAACACATGGTGACACCCTCATACACACATACTCTTAACCACTGTCTTACACCCGTACAGACATACAGTACTCACACTTCTCCTCTCACACCTATTTCGCCTCTTTCCTCCGGCAATGACCGGCATGCTACATGCTCCCTCTCTCCTAGGGTAAGGACTGTATTTGGAACATATATTGTAAAAAATAACCCCGTGTGTATATCTGGTCCAAGGTTTCAAGAATACGACTACACTTGCAGCTCTCTTCTGTTTCCTCTTACTTTCTCTATCCTCAGTGTCGAGCCAAATGCGGATGTTGCATATATGTACAGTGTCGGACTAATGTTCTGTCCCGCAGCCAGCCACAATGCACCCACCTTCTGAACCACTTCAGGCTCGGACAACAAAACACTAAACTTATTTTCGGATTCAGATCAAGAGATGGCCCAAGGTGATGAAGGAATGAGTGAACACAGGGATGCCAGTGAACGCTAAGATGGTTTGATCAGTTGAATTGTGAAGTATCTATTGAGGAAAACGAGCTAATGCAAAGACACCGGATATTGAGCCTAATGGATGCATGCATAAAGCTTATTTTCGGTTTATTTCTTTGGCTTAATGTTGTTATACATTTTCTACCTTCGAAACATTATGATATTATTTGAACAAACCAGCCTGGAATTTTAGTTTCAAATTAGTAAAAACAAAAACCGGTTATAATTACACATTATTTATTACCACTTATGTTTGTAGAATTAATCCCATAGAATTATTCCCTCATTCATTACATATAATTGAAATAGAAACACCTACTCTTCATTGAATTATATTAACAATAAAGGTAAATGACAACATCAGGTAATTAACAATATAATAATCATGACAATAATAAGATTCCGTCAATGTATGGTCCAGCCTCCCTCATCCCATCGATGGCAGAGTAATATGGAGTTGGGTGCGGCTTGATAACTTATGAAATATGAACTATCTCTGTCAATGACCATCTGAATACCGAGTTAATAAAGTGTTTCGAGTTTATTACAGATTTTTTATATTAGTTTACTATGGTAAAAGTGATCAAATACAGCGATAACATCAATAAAACATGATGTGGTCAGTATGGATAAAGGTTTTTACCCTTGCCTGCCAAAGTTGTGTCTATTTGGGGAGATAAATATTTCAGGAGTAAGATGACTGTTATCGGCTTACACACCTGCATCAATATGGTCGCACAGAAAATTATTGTTTTGTGTCACAGGTCACACTGATCAAAGCCAAAAATTATATGACTAAATTCATAATTAGTACAGTATTTTAGTAGATTTTTTTTTTTTTTAAGTTGGTCTCGTTTCGCAGACCTGCGCTGGGCAAGTTTGTTTGATCTCACTCACTGATTCCCCTATGATATAAAAAATATAATACGGTTTCATTGTTATACTTGCTTGAAAATAGTTACAAAGAGCAAATGCATCTTCTATTCTAAGGTTCACAAAGCAGACCAGCAATTGTGAGAATTTGTGGGATTTAGAACATTGAAAAACGTCAACACAATTGCGTAGTTGCCGTCAGCTGAAAAAAAAAAACAGTTAAATGAAGTGGCTGCGCTCTGTCACAACGAACCATTTTTTATCTCCAATATCTCCATGTCCTATTTTTTGTTACTTAGTTTTAATTTATATCCGTCTGACGAGTGGCTTTGGTTTTTGTCTATGCAGTCATCGTAAAAAAACAATCACACACAGTATCTGAAATCGATAACAGATAAGTATGTTTATAGACAGATGCAGACAACTCCATTCAGAGGAAGACACGCCAACGATCAAGTTCATACTTTCTTCTGTACAGTTACGAAAAGTGAGTGTTAGTAGATTATTTAAGTTGGAAATAAAAATGGGTAAAGCTGGATCAATATATTCCTCCAGACTATTCCAAGCAACAAAATGCCATTATTTTTGTCAAGTTGGTCCTATTTCCTGGCATACTTTGGAAGAATATATACTTGTATCCATCACTTCATTTTACACTCAGTCACTTATTGAAGATCTCTTAATGTTTTCCCAGGCTTCTGTTATTCATGATCCTACAGATTAAGCGATTTACTAAAAGATATATGTGGCAAATTTAATCATCATATATCGAGGGCCTACTATTCTGTTTACATTTGTGATTTACTGAGGCTGCGTTAAAAGGATATATATATATATATATATATATATATATATATATATATATATAACGAGGGTCAACTGTGTAAAAAGATAGTGATCAATTTATTAATTTATATTTAGGGCCTACTGTATATATAAGTGATTTACTGAGTCTGTACTAAAAAGATATACACAAGGCCGCTTAATTAAGGACAGTGAAAAAAAACAAAAATGTTTTAAGGCTGCTCTTCAAGCGGCCTTGGATATACATACATACGTATACCAGGGATAGCTACTTCTGCCAAGTAATCTTTATCATTAAAATATAACCATGTTTCTGTTATACTAATTATAATGGAATTTTCGGTATTTACGTATGCAAGCAGTTCGTCTCTTTTTCCAATAATTCTACCTGCATATGTATACATGAGGTTTAGTTTTGTACGCTGTTGTCTTATCAGTGGAGCCGAGCGTGATGTGTTCAATGAAAATCCTGCTCAATGATGTCATCTGGATCTGGCACCGGATCCGTTTCTGTTTGCCTATCTACTTCTACCTGCCTGTTGTTATCTTCCTCAGTGTCTATCTACTTCCTCAGTGTTGGCATATCTCTCATCATCTTGAGAGGCTGGGATTACATCTATACATTCGCCTAACACTCTTCCTAATCTTGTTTTGCCAACACTGTTGAGATTTCAGCCATCTTGGCTATACTGTGCTATCCCAACAAAAGTGGTGCCAGATATCTAGAAACTCTGTATTATCCTGCCTACGTAGCTCCTTTAATCTACGATTGACGACTGACATTTTCCTAAAAGTGTCTGGGTCAACATAATATCTAGGAATGTTGCTACACACCGCTACCTTCCGTCTCCTATTTGTGAATTCCCTGATCATTTTCCTATATTTTTCTAGTATCGTGCGAGGTTGTTTGTCCCAACTAATGTCACAAACGCTGTATCCTCTGGTGAGTTTTTTTGTACTAGATAGTCAACCTTCTCTATAATTTCTTCTATCATATGACCAGCATAGCATCTATTTGTTCTCTTTTTCATCCTATCCCTACAGAACTCATTATCCTGGCCTCTTACTAGACTATTCCCCACCAGGGAGAAACTAGGTTCCTCCCCATCTTCATCGTTTAATAGTTCATATCTAATGCTAAATGGGATTGCGCTTTCTACATTAATATTGTTGACCTTGGCCCTGGCTCCATTTCTTACCGGAATGAAGACTTCATTTCTATCTGACCTATCGCTTTCGTCTGCTCTGTCACTATCTTCTGACCTGCCACTCTCGTCTGATCTGTCACTATTTGAAGTTACCACGTTCGTATCGTCACCCTTTAACTGAAGTTGTCTTTTTAAAGTGACAACTTCTTTCCTAAGTTGCCTAGCCTCGACCAAGATCTTCTCCCTGTTATAACAAAACATGCAATAAGAGTCACTATCTTAATCAAGGAACAACACGAGCAGGAATTGTCCTGAACACCACATATAGCACATATATCGAGTTGCACGGAGCGCATATTTTTGAACTGCATACGTGCTCGTCTTAATACCCAAGCCAGCCAATCAGCAGCCAGGAGTTGTAGCCAATCACGACGCATCCAGCGCTGGGTAATGACGTCATGAAGGGAGCTTCCATTAAACACAATAAATGCAAATAAAATACGTTATTACACGCGTATTACGAACAAATTACATCCAAAGATTGTAAATAATGTTTAACGTAAATGATAAGGAGCGATCAGTGGTCTTCACAATGTGTGTTGCAACACAATCATGAGAAATTTTGATACATATTGCCTATAGAAATTGCCTATAGAAATGACGTCATGAAGGGAGTGTCTATAACACACCACCAATGAAATATAAAATATACTGTATTATTACTCTCGTATTACTTACGATGAAGGGAGTTTCTATGTAACACAATAAATGTATATGAAATATACTGTATTGAAATCAAACTGGTTAACTGCTCTTCATTTACATATCACATATGGAATTGATATAAGGTACCGTAAAAATGCTGTGTTCAAACGAAGTTTCTAGGCTATCTGATAACATTTTTGTCTGGTACCCCACTGAACAGAGAACATGAGAAACTCACTATGGAGATCCGTGAAAGAGGAAGAAAAGAGGTGAGAAAGCCTGCTGTCAGGCGGTAAGATACTGGGGACAATATATGAGAAGATACTGTACAGAAGGGGACTGTTTAGATTATCGGTATTTTTTTTACTTAATATTGACTTTTTTTATACAGTAACAGGTACTAAGGGGACTGGTCCTCCCTCAACTGTCTATAATATCAGCATGATGATGACATAAATCAATAAAGCAAGACAGATGTGAACATGGTGCTGTTTTCGCACTGTATTACCCTCACAGCATTCTGAAACTTATATAATGAAGATTGGGGTGCACAGATATAAAGCATAAAATTATGGGAGTTATAAGAGCTGTGAGAGCTGTGAGGGATGCTAAAAACAGGGCAAAAGAGGTGGGGAGAGGAATTGACTGAAAATTTTAAAGAAATAAACCGAAGGGCTATGAGTATCAATAGGAAACACTAAATATCAGTGATCCCACTGCTACTTTTTTCCAGCTGGATCTGGGGTTTTCTGACTTCACCTGGTATGGAGTATAACAATCTAGGGTTTTTCTCTAGATTTCCTTTCTTACGACTGGCAATAAATGACAGGTATTGAAGATCTCCAGCGTTTTTTTACAATTAAATCATGTTTTAAATGGGAAATGAGATTCTGTGTTTAGTTAATTTTACGAACAGTATGTTTTACGAAAAACATGTTTCGTTAACTGTATTTTAGCTACAGTTGTTTTTTTTGTTCTATCTGGGTTATTGTTAAGGTAACTTCTGGGTTTTAACCAATTTAATGAATGGCAATACTGATAAATATTATGACTTGCGCAGAAGAGTTGGTAGCTTGAGTTACCTATTGGCCAATATGTATCAAAATTTCTCATGATTGTGTTGCAACACACATTGTAAAAAACACTGATCTTTCCTAATCATATACTTTAAACATTATTTACAATCTTTGGATGTAATTTGTTCGTAATACGCGTGTAATAACGTATTTCATTTGCATTTATTGTGTTTAATGGAAGCTCCCTTCATGACGTCATTACCCAGCGCTGGATGCGTCGTGATTGGCTATAACTCCTGGCTGCTGATTGGCTGGCTTGGGTATTAAGACGAGCACGTATGCAGTTCAAGAATATGCGCACGGGGCATCCTGTAAGTTATGTGCGAATTTTTGACTAGGTTACTTACTGTTAATAAAGTGGGAGAGAAAAGTGAGGTAAGATGAGGTAAGGTAAGGTATGGTTTGATTGATGGATATTAGGCGCCGCAACATCGAGGTCCTATAGCGCCAGAAAAAGGTGATAGAGAGGTGTGACAGCAAGCAGTAAGGAAATGAAAAGAAAAGAGGGACAGTTGAAGAACTGAAAGCTAATGGCTGGGGCCGAAGGGGCGCCAAAACCCTGTAAGTATTGCCCACATTAATTAATATAAGCAATACCCCCCTACGGGGCGGTAGGTAAGGTATGGTAAGCTGCAAGGTGGATGGGAATTTGAATTCTACAACGGGATTTTAGCAAGTAAAAAAAGGTAGAGTGTGGTGAGTTCAGATAAAAAGGGTAGAGCAAATTCAATTAGGAATTTAGGAATGGCAAGGAGGAGGGTTTTGCTGTTTACAAAGAAAGCAATGAATATAATTATACAAATTAAATGCACAAGGTATAATTAATATAACACATTAGTACTATTTAAAGAATAACAACACACAAAAGCAGCACAGTAGTACAAATGAAATAATAACACAGTACACTAGAAAATCACAGTACAATTAATATAACAATAAAATTGTCCTAAGTCACGATATTAAACAATACTTAGTATTAACAGAGGTTGTACATTACTTAGACAATGCATGTAAGGATAAGAATACAGAATAATAATAATAATGAGAATTTCTTTTTAACAATTCCTTTTTCTGTTGGTTGCACTAACATCCAAAAGCAGCGAAGGCACTGAGCAGCGAGGACAGACAAACACAACCGTTCACTTCACTGGCTCAGTCACGACTGAAGAAAAGATGAAGCGGTGATATTGGAAGAAAAAGAGGAAGAAGAACTAGAGAAAGGAAGTGGTGGTAAGGAGAACAAAGAACAAAAAGAATAAGGAGAGGTGATAAATGAGAAATAATAATTACAATAATAATAAGAGGTGATAAAGGAGGGGAAAAAAAGGAGAGGAGAAAGAAAAATAAATAGAAAGAAAAAGTGCAAAAGGAGGAGTTGATGATGGAGGAAGGGAGAGGACGTGACAAACCCAAACAACTAAACACCTTCGAGGACTTGTTGGAGTTAGTGGGAAGTGACGGACGATGGAATGTACTACTATACCTTACATGTTCACTCGGTAAGTGTGTGTGTGTGTGTGTGTGTGTGTGTGTGTGATGAGCCATAGAATGTACTACTATACCTTACATGTTCACTCGTTAAGTGTGTGAATGTTTGTTAGTGGGAAGTGATGGACCATGGAATGTAGGCCTACTAATATACCATACATGTTCACACAGTGTTTGTGTGTTAGAGTTAGTGGGAAAAGATGAATGATGGAATATACAACTAGCCACACTACTGCAATGGCCACTTCACACTGGCCAAGGTAGTAACCCCGAAACACTAGTAGTGAACTAAGCTCTTTTCATTTTTCTGTGACGACACATTTCTACACCATAATCATATCGCATCTCTTTCTCTTTGTTTTCTAGTTCAGGAAACTTTACTTTTCTTGTCCTACCTCATATATTAGTCGACTAAGGCTTGGTACCCCTCTTGTCACTGCTCTTTGTACTTCCTCTAGTTTTGTGATGGATGTGTATGTGTCTGTAAGTGTGTTATCCCGTGGAGATGGTGTCAACTTGCCACATACAATATGAAGGAATTCACAGTTGCTTCATTTAATAAATGACTTAAATTAATAATGACTCTTATGCAGTTATTGTTAATTAATAAACAGTGCTCAGTGTTTAACAATAACCAGTATATTCAATACGAGTAAAACGTACATTAATGTTTCTTCCGATGCTTTGTGTTACATATTAATATTAACCTCTTAACCGTGGGTGACAACATAAGTGAACACTACCAACAATGCTATTTTTGGCTGGCTACACTGAGGGTGAGATCCAATGGACTCCCCACTCCCAGTATTTAACCAGTCACTACCAGTCAGTGTCACAAGAGCAGTGTAGGTGGGAGGGTGTATTTTCAGCACTCCGCTTTTCCTATAATTACCATTTATGCACAGTCTCCTTCACTGCCGTGTACATCATTCAGTGTTGTTAATTTGTGTACCCCACAAAGTGTGAACCACAAGTTATAGACACTCTTGCCCACTCTTGCTTCCTCCTTCCCCTCTCTCTTATTCCCTTCCTCCCTCTCTACCTCTCTTCCCTCATTCCCTCAACTCGCTCTATCTGTTATTCTCCCTTCCTCTTTCCACATACTCACAATCTCTTCTATCCCAGTTACCCTCATACTCCAAACTTTTTACCACGCTTTGAGTTCGATTTTTTTTCGTATGCTATCTTTTATCTATGAGTAGCGTTTCTTAACCTGTTCCAAGGTTTATTAGGTATTTATTTTTTGTCTGTCTTATGTTTCTGAGTGATATTTGAATCTGATGGGTAATGAAGTAACAGAGTTTGTATTTTCATATGGGTGGGCTGGATCCACATTCATGCCTGCGCAAACTGGGTGGTTGTGCAGGCATAATCGTCGTGCGTTGGCGTGATTGATGGTTTACGCAAATGACTGAACAAAATCCCACAAGCTTTTGGCCAATCCTACCCACCCCTGTACAGTGATACTGATGCATGAACATGGGTTGATTCCATAGTGGTATTGGTTTGTTAGCTTCACAACCAACCACACTTGTATGGCTTCATTATTTTCCAAAAAGTGAGTATCCATATTCCCAATAACTATCCAACAGTTAGATAATGATGATCACTTAATAGTTTACTTACTAATTTCTTTAAATAAATCACCCATAAGTCATTTACACAGCTAACATTCTTGTATTTGCGTGCTTACAAACCAATACCAACCCATGTAGAATCGACCCTATAATGTGTGGCGACTGCTCAATCTTCTTGCTAGTGTGTGGCAAATTTAAATGATAGCACAGTCAACTAGTTTACACAGGCAAGAATGATAGTCTATGGAGGCCTTTATACTTTCCATCATTCCAGTCTAGTGACAGGTTGAAATCTGTTTAGCCATGTCTATTAATAATTTCATATATATATATATATATATATATATATATATATATATATATATATATATATATATATATATATATATATATATATATATATATATATATATATATATATATATATATATATATGACCTTCATCTCCACGCTGAAATTAACCCTTTGCTAGGGGAATCTTTCATTTTTAACTTTTTGAAATAATAGTGTAAAATATAATTATTAAATTCTCTCTCTCTCTCTCTCTCTCTCTCTCTCTCTCTCTCTCTCTCTCTCTCTCTCTCTCTCTCTCTCTCTCTCTCTCTCTCTTTTGTTTATAGAGCGGCGCCACTTCCAAATTAATTAGCGGTCCTGGCCCCTGCCTTCCCAATATTGTTAAAATTCAATTAATAAAATTCCTGATTCAGCAAGAAAGTGATAATGGAGATAAGAAGCTCCTTCACAAATATAGTTTATTCATGTCGGGCTGCGTGAACTTATGTCAAAACTATAAATTTAATTTATCCGTATACTCTAGGAGACTTGGAATTAGTTTATTATAGGTGTAGCAAAACCCAGTGGTATCATTATAGTGTTAGGCACTGTAATGATATGTTTCTGTTTTTTCCTATGTTACTATGTCATACCAAATCTTTTGTAACTCTTCTGTTGAGATTGACACTTCAAACATTATTCAAACATTTTCTTTTACACATTTGATAATTGAGTTATAAATATTTGTTTTGATTTTTTATGCTAAGGAGAAACTGTGGGTAGGCATAATCTAACAAGAGAGTTGGTTGAATCACATTTGTTGTCGGCTTTGGCTGCATGAATCTATCGAACCTTGAGGGTTGAAGCCTAAGGGTTCATATTCAATATTATATTGTTCTCTGTCCTTGGCTGCCGTCAATACATAACGTGATAAGCAAAGTTGGTCGGGATAGAAACAAGAGAACTGCACAATTGTAGGATTATAAACCGATAAAAATACGATACTAGATTACAATATGACAGCCAACTTGGCGGAGCTACCTTATATGAAAACGATCCAGATGTATAAAAATCTATTTTCCAAAAATGAATGGGTCAGTGCTTACTCATGTTTAAATCTTTTCCCCTGTTTTACTTATGTTCAATGAAGCCAGAGCATAACAATGTTTAAAATGTGAGGAGTAATAGCTTTCCAGCTATGTTGGACAAATTACATTCGTAATTATTCGGTTGCTGTAAACATGGGTCATACATGGCTTTAGCAAGAGTGATTGAGTGTTTGGAATTACTTCATTACCTTTTACTCAAAAAAAATAATGTGGCTGATACTGAAATGTGCTCAGAATGGAAATTATAACTAAAGAAGACACACAAACCCACATGTGGGTGGACAGAGAATATGGCAGGGGGAGAGAGTGTGAGGAACGTAAGGTAAGAAATAGAGGATATTCTCATACATCTGGACATGGGGTTCGGGGTCCAGTGTTACAAAGTGAAATCTGTGTGAGGCAATTCTGATGTGGAAAAGAATACTAGTGGCAAATAGTACACCAGAAGAAACTAAATGTTTATATTCAATATCCTGTATAATTTATTTATGTAGCATGAGTGGTTTACATTACATTAGCCATAAAATGTGTTGTTTACATAGTTTGCGCGAGTGTGGGAGCTAGGCCCGCAATACAAAGCTAGCACGCTCTAGAATATCTGCGTTTAATAAGTGGTTAAAAACCTGACTTATCCTTTAATGACCTTAATAATTGACACGAATGATTGATAACCGGGTGTATTTTCATAATTTTGTTACAATTTCTGCTCATTTCTCATCTCCTCTAGAACCATCTCTCATCTCTCGTTGCTTGCTATCACACCTCTTTATCACCTTTTTCTGGCGATATAGGACCTCGCTGTTGCGGCGCCAAATATCCATCAATCAAAATGTCTCATCTTTTATGTTCAAGACGACCCTACACTATACCCCCTCTTACCCCCTTAGCCCCCCCCCCCCCTCCTGTATCATTTTCATAATTATTGAGAAATTTTCCCGTTATATAATTTATTTACTGTGAATATAACCCGATTTATATTTTTAATACTGTCTTTATATACTGTGAAATATTCCCTTTATAATTTACCATATTATTATTTACTGTGAACACAATTCCTGTTTTACATATTTAGCATTATCTTAGTTACAGTGAGATTATCCATTATAATTTTTTAGCGTATTCTTATTATTTACTGTAATCTTCTCCCATTCTACAGTTTTACGTTGAACTATTTATTGGTGTCTTTGAACGTTAGATAGGCTATGTGAACTTTTTGGGTAGCATTATATAACTTCTTTCGTAGCTTAATTCACATTGCACAATAATACGAACTGAGTGACGATGAGAGCTTGCTTTTTGTAGAAGTGATTTTTTACTCAAAAAGCTCAGTATCCACATTCATCAAATTCAAGTAGTTTTAATATCACAATCACTGCATGATTAAGTCACCAAACTCGTTAAGCAACAAAGTCATAAGTCATTTAGGCAGATCAGTTTCTTTCGTTCGGGTGCTTACAAACCACCTCGAACCGGTGTGCCAAAGTATGTCTTATTTCCCGTTTCCTTTAATCTGTCTTGCAGCGGCGTTTGTGTCACCCATGTTGATGATGTCGTATCAGTTCCTTGGAGCCACACCCGACCATTGGTGTTTGGTGCCCGAACTACAGGAAGCAAACTGGACGCAACACCAGGTTATCAGTTTTGCCATCCCACATAACAGGTACACACACATGCTATATGACACACCGGATCGGGAATATGTCTTGGTAAACAACATACCCTGACCCAATAGACGCCATGAAGCATATATGCACATTTTGCATTAATTCATTCATGCATGGTACAGTTCCAAGCAGATGAAATAGATACATCCCAGCAACCAGCGAGGTGGTATACTACAGTGCTCTCTTCATCAAGAATTCGCTAGCACGTTCCTTTCCAGCTGTAATTAATATATAGTATATGAACAAAACATAAAACAATAATATACTATCAGATGTTTGTAAAAAAAAATCATAATACCTATTTCGCATAATTAATAAGTTAAATGATTACCTTTCTCATGAATAGCTGAATATATTATGTGATGCAGTTGATTTATGAACTCCTGATCATATTTACAATAATTCCACACACTATATTATGTGACAGTGTTTCCCACCAGCTTTCCAATAACTATTAAGAAACTATTAACAAATAAGATTATAACTATAGAAGTAATAATAACAATGAAGATGAAAATAAAACAATTAATAATATTTACTAATTTTAGTATGCTATATTTTTCTTATATAGAGAACATATAACAATAAATACAATACAATTCGGTTCATTATAATAAACACAGTAATTTAGACGATGTTTTAAACAAAGTAAAACCAAAGCACTTTTCTGTTTATCTTTTATAGTTTTAGTTTTAAAAATGGATAATGTTCATGTATTATACATCAACAACATATAGAAAGGAACACCATGTTTTATTCGTGCTAGCTATGAACCTAAATATCTGTTAAATCCCTGAACCTATCAGTGTTACCAGTAAAGAGAGCACTATATCACCTGGTTAATGCCTGGGATGTCTCTATTTCATCTGCTCGGAACTGGACGTTGGTATCATCATATCCATTATCACCCTGCTAGTAACTGTATTATCACTCATGGCAATATCACAGGCAAACATCAGAAACTAATCCACTACATTATTTTTTAAAAGCATATGTCATAAAAAAAGTCAACGACAAACCAAAGTTGATATAAAAATATTAAAAAAGTACTACATTGAATTAAAAATACTATTTCAAAGCATTAATTAGAACAAAATGTGTGATGTTCGAAATATTAAAAATTATTATTGAAAATTTCGCAGAATATATAACAAAGGAGTGAATAAATACCGTATATATCAGGTATAATTACATAAATCTAACAAAATCAAACAGTACTTTAATTAAGGTAAAAGTGCTTATCATAGAAATAAAATAGCAAGAAATCATTATACTTGGCAAGATAAGAAGAGACGCCCAAGTGGAATAACAAAAAAGGTATTATTAACAAAAGTAAGGAACACCTTATACTATTTTACAGTTTTATTAAACGCAAAGCCAAATGCAGGACATAATTCAAACTATTATGGATGAAGGAAAGACCTATACAGAAAAAAAAGAAGTGAAACTTTAAACACAAAATACAATTCTGTATTCACTAAACAAAATTTATTCTCACCACAAAAAAATGCAAAGTAAGCAGATGAAGTAAGTAAATGAAGTAAGCAGATTAAAAATTTATTGATACCTGGAATCTGTTGAGCTTGTAGATCAGCATGGCAGGATATAATAGAGGCACAGGAGCAAGGAAATGTACTTTTATTCTGTATCTATCACACATGGAACATAGTAGCCAGTGCTTCCCCACGCCGCGCCCAGCGTTCCTCCTCAAAACATAAACAACATAACAAAAGCCATTCGCGAAGCGCGGAGCGTAACATCTCACACATATTGAACATATTTAACAGAATATTTGGATACGAGTAAAGCAAGTGAACCAGATGATTTTTTTTATTGGGTTTAAAGAAATTGTTCCAAAGAACTAAGTAAGCCACTATTTATAATATTTCAAGAATCATTACAGCAAGAAAAATTGTCTGAGAGTTGGAACAATGCAAATATAGTCCCATATTGTAATATATAGATCTGTATAACTAACAGGTGTAGTATGTAGAACTCTGGAAAATATTATAAAATGAAATTGGATTGAACACTTAAAAAAAAATGTGATGGTAACTGAGACAGTTTGGGTTTAAGAAGTAACAAATTTACTGAGTTACTATAAAAAAAAAAAAAAATCTAAGAAAAAAAATCTAAGAAAGAGAATCATGGGTGGATAGTATTTATCAAGACGTTATAAAAGCTTTTCATGGAGGAGTTTCACACCAAAGGTTTATATGGAAATAATAATATAAAAAAGCAGTACAAGGAAAACTACTAAAATCGATGGAAGATTTCCTTGTAAGAGGAAAAATGAGAACAGTAATTAGAGGGAACTACTCTTTGTGGCTGAAGATGGTAATATAGAGAAGACTGCTACAAACATTTACAAGAAGACTTTGACAAATTTGTTGACTGAAGTAATAAACGGCAAATAGAGTTTACTACAGATAAGTGACACGGGACGAACATATAGATGAAAAAGTAAGAAACATGTATACTGTACATTGTTTACAAAATTGAGAGTGGCATTCACTTATGAAGTCGAAATATAGTAAAGAAAATAATCACATTCTTTATAAGACTAACCTTGGAAAATGTTGCAGTAGTATGGAATCACCATTAAAACAATATATCACCAAGTTAAAGAAAGTATAAAATACAGCAACAAGATGGGTATCAAGTCGAAACGAACTGAACTATGAGAAAAGACTAGAGAAACTAAAGTTACCTAAACTGGAAGAAAAACAAAAGCGGAGTGATATGATTAAGGTGTACAAATTTGTCACAGAAAAAGAAAAATATATATAGAAAACTTGTGTCAAAAAGAAATCTCAGCATACAATGAGAGGTTACATTAAGTAATTAATTAAAAGAAGAGGAAACCAAACTACAGCTTTCCAAATAGAATAATAGATCAAAGAAATGCATTACCAGATTGGTTTGTGTGAAAAGCATACATAAATATAAAGAAAAATATGATCATTGGCTTTTAAATAACAGCCTGAATAGGACTTTACGAGCTTAACTCAATCAATATTGTAAAGGTACAATTATGTAAGAACATATATTATTCTCTCTCTCTCTCTCTCTCTCTCTCTCTCTCTCTCTCTCTCTCTCTCTCTCTCTCTCTCTCTCTCTCTTAGGACACTAAGGCCCGTAGTTTAAAAACAATTGAGGGCCCTTACTGGAGTTCTATGAACCCTCCAAATAATCCAGGCCACAAAACGCTTCAGTGTTTCGAATAGGGAATCTGTTACCTGGAGTAGTTTGGAGGGTTCATAGAGCTCCAGCAAGGGCCCTCAATTTTTTTTAAACTACGGGTGTAAGCACGCGCACACATATACAGGCAGCAAACAAACACACACACACACTTAGGCAGCAAGTAGGACACGACACGTGGTTTATCAATGTTGCTGTCACACACACACACACACACACACACTCTCTCTCTCTCTCTCTCTCTCTCTCTCTCTCTCTCTCTCTCTCTCTCTCTCTCTCTCTTGTTTTTTTTTTCTCTCTCTCTCACTCACAAGTACAGTCGGCATCAAAAGTCCTGACGCCTAACCTGCTTCAACGAGACACAACAGAATTCATGGACTCACGTTTACATACACACGTTTTCTACACTTAACAATCTCGAGTCTATGAACATCGCGTGCCTCAGTGAAGCAAGTGAGGCGACAGGACTTTTGCCGCCGACTGTACATACGTACAGTCTCGGCCTAAAGAATGC
Organism: Petrolisthes manimaculis; assembly: GCA_034508575.1. Taxonomy (NCBI): domain Eukaryota; kingdom Metazoa; phylum Arthropoda; class Malacostraca; order Decapoda; family Porcellanidae; genus Petrolisthes; species Petrolisthes manimaculis. The sequence goes on from JAWZYT010000517.1 coordinate 1,487,707, forward strand.
ATAAAGCCACTCCATACCAATCTAATATTCGTTTCTGCGCCAGACAGACGCTGTTTTTCGCAAACATCTCCTAAAATAATCGTTGTATCAATATAATGTTTCAACACACTATCTTTAACACCCGGACCTAATTTATGGCTGACATACCATATTACTATATGTGTTATGTTAGGAGTTTACTGAATGATATTAAGCCTAATCCAGTCATCATACCTATAGGGGTTATAGAGAATCGGACGAGTGTGGGGTACTCGTGTAACCGATCTTGCTAATAGAGACTTAATTGATTGATTGATGGATATTAGGCGCCGCAACATCGAGGTCCTATAACGCCAGAAAAAGGTGATAGAGAGGTTTGACAGTAAGCAGGAAGGAAATAAAAAGAAAAGAGGGACAGTTGAAGAACTGAAAGATGGGAACCATTTAGTCTGGTCTCTCACTGGCGACCTCCCTAGCATGGGAATCCCTCTCTCCCCGAAATCGGGGCAGAGCAGGGGCGGGAGCCCCCTCTAACTTGACTATCAAGTTATTATGGGTACCATCCTATGTAGGTTTATGTCACAATGGTACAATTGACAGACTCGCAAAGGAAGCCTGCCATCTGCCTCCTCGTGGTGTTGGACGTCCTCTCTCCCTGACATGTTACCTCTCTAGAGTCTGCTCCACCGCTCTCCTTCCTGTACGGCGATGCAGGGATGCATCTCCATCGATGACCCATTACGAGTCTGTCTGCCGCCACAAATATTCCTACCGTCGTCGAGGCCTCATGGTTTGAAGGCACAATGTAGTCTCTGCTAGTTTGAGGCATGGCTACCGGCCACCATGGCAGGTTGCTGGGATGCAGGGTGAGCCTCCCATCACTGAGTGCCGCTTGTGTCGAGTGCCTCGTGCTAACACCATAGAGCACTATTGCCTGGCCTGCCCCACTGTCCGACACTTGCTGCCCCGGGGCCTGCCACTTGATGTGGTTTGTCGACACCTGCTGAACCATCAGGTTTTGGAGGAGCTTCTGGTACGCCACCCTCGTTTTGGTGGATTTAAGTAGTTCATAATGTAAATATTTGTCTGTATGCTTGTGCAACATTCTGTTATGTTTTCATGACGTGTGTGTGTATGTGTGGTTGTAGTAATTTGATTCTCATGGGTTTTGCCTACCTATATGTATGGTTGCATGACTGTTGATGGACGCAATTAGTTAATATATATATATATATATATATATATATATATATATATATATATATATATATATATATATATATATATATATATATATTTATATATTTTGGAAAAAAAATCACAACACCTATAGCTTGTTTTCGCCTTTTCTTTTGAATGGATAATACTCATCAACAACAGGTAGAGAGGAACACAATGTTCGAATCATGCTTGCGAATTCCTGAAGCTCCAAACCTATCTGTGTTACCAGATGAAGAGAGCACTACAACACCTCGTTGGTGGCTGGCATGTCTCCGTTTCATTTGCTCAGAACTGTACATGTATATGTATAAATATGATTATTAACTAAGAGTATGGTACACTTCCATAGAGGCAAGACGTATTTCACATTGATAATTACTGTACAACAGCATGTTTACATACGGTACATGTAGTATGTCGAAGGTCCATGTTTACAGTCCTTATGATCAACCAAGTGAACACTATGTACTGGCATTACCTATATACATACTGTCATATGTAACTATTATTAATGTTCGTAATTAGAATAAGACAATACATCAAAGATGGAAGGGGAATGGTGTATATAGTGGGGTAAAGAGTGAAACGGGGAGGGTGATAAGGCGATATTGGGGTAGGGAAGGAGAGAATTATCTGTGGGGGGGGAGGGGGGGAGGTGTTGGTGGAGGGGTTATACGAGTACCCCACACTCGTCCGATTCTCTATAATGCCTTAGATATGATGACTGGATTAGGCATAATATCACTCTGTAAACTTATCAGCTAAGGAGCACAGGGAAGCTGTTAAATTCTTACGTGAGTCACCCTATATGAATGATTTTTATTGACCTCGACTGTACAAGCTAGCTTTTGGACCACCACATGTTTTCCGTTACTGTTCCCAAACCTGACGAGGCAGCATACTGGCCACTTCCCTTATTCTTTTTTTACACTTCCCGCTCCAACACTATACGTCCCTCGTGTGGTACTTCGTTATTTTTTTTCATCCAGAAAGTTGAAGACTAACGGCTATGAACCCGCTTTTCGTCCTCATCTGCATAGTACATAGTAGGAGTGGGCCAAAATCAAGTTCAATTTCGTTTGAGATGTCTAGACACATTGCATTTGAAGGAACATAAATCATAGTAAGGTGGAAAGATTGATGAAGGTAGAGTGTTCCAGAGTTGACTAGTTGTGTATAGAAAAGATTGAGAGTACCGGTTAACTCTTGCATTAGGGAGTTGGACAAAAAAGGAGTGAGAACGAGAGGCTTGGCGAGTGTTGCATGCTCTCCTGAGGGAAGGAAGCATACATTGAGAGAGTTCAGAAGAGCAATGTCCAGTGTAATAGCGATATAAGAGAGAGAGAGTGATGCAACGTTTCGGCAAAGAGAGAGAGGTTGTAGTGAATCAGTAAGAGGAAGAGAGTTGATGAGACGAAAGGCCTTTGATTCCACCTTGTCCAGGAGTGTTGTGAAGGTTGATCCACCCCACACATGAGAGAGATACCCCATACAGGGGTGGATGAGACCCCTGTACAGAGACAGCAACTTTGTGGGGGTGATGTATTCACGGAATCTGCACAGCACACCTAACTTCTATGAGGCGGTTTTAGCTAGAGAGGTAATATGATCTCTCCAAGAGAGTTTGCGAGAGAAAAAGACTCCAAGAATATTAAGGGAGCGAGAAAGATCAAATTGTATGTCACTGAACGAAAGGGGATAGTCATCAGGAAGATTAATACGATTTCAAAGATAAAAGAACCCGTGCTCTAGAGGCATTTAAAGCCACAATATTCTCTCTGCCCCAATTGGAGATGAGGGAAAGATCAAAAGTCAGGCACGCTACTGCATCATCACGTGATTTGGAGAGGAGCTGCTGGGTTGCGCTGTTGTCAAACTGAGTGAAGTAGTGTATGGTGGAATCATCGGCATAGGAGTGGATAAGGGAAGAGGTACAGGTAAGAAGGTCCTTAATGAAAAGGAGAAAGAGGGTGGGTGATAGAACAGAACTCTGAGGAACACCACTATTAATAGATTTAGAAGAAGAACAGTGACCGTCTACAACAGCAACTATAGAACGGACAGAAAGGAAATCAGAGATAAAGGTGCAGAGAAAGGGATAGAAACCGAATGAGGGCAGTTTGGAGATTGAAGCTTCGTGCCAGATAAAAAGCTTTGGACATGTCGAGGGCAACAATAAAAGTTCTACCAAAGATTCTAATAGAAAATTACCCTGAATCAGAAAGGAGGGATAGAAGATAGCCAGTAAAACGTCCCTGACGGAAACCATACTGACGATCTGAAAGAAGATCATGGCAAGTGAAGCGCTTATGAATTTTGGAGTTATGAATAAATTCGAAGACTTTAGATAAACATGAGGTCAAAACAATGGGGCTATAGTTGGAGGGTTGGGAGCGGACTCCTTTCTTCAGAACAGGTTGGATCAGAGCAAACCTCCAGCAAGAAGGAAAAGCGTTAGATGATAGACATAGACGGAACAGTTTGCCTACACAGGGTGTCAGCATGGAAGCACAGTTCTTAAGAACAACAGGAGGAATCCCATCAGGCCCATACATCTTCCAAGTGTTAAGGCCAGAGAGGGCAGAAAATACTTCCTTTGAAGAGATTCTGATGACATTCATAAGTAAGTAGGTTTCCCCATCATTACTTACTCCAGCTTGGTTTACCCATTAGTGGGCCCCTAGTTCTCCTTCCTCGGTTCCTTCCATCCCACTCATATAGCTCGTTTTGCTACCAACCATTTATTTTAAGCCTTTACTTTTTATCTTAATAACCTTGCCACAATGTGTTCCATTATATCTTCCCTTGCTCTCTGCACTACCTTGGGGTCTCACAGCAGCTTAAACTTAGCCTCTTCTATCTGCCCCTACTTGCGTAATCCAATTGGCCTACCCCGGTGCAGGGGTCGTGTGTTTGCCGGGGATCGGACTTGGCTCGATCCTTTTCATCATCTTCCCCTCCTCCACATCTCGTTTCCCTGTCTCACTTTCGTTTCAAACAAAGGCTACCCATGTTATGTGCGCCCCTGAAGGTTTTACAGTGTGTCTTTGGACGGACACCTTCAATGATCTCTCCACGCGGCCATTGTGACATGGGTAATACTTTAGGGTTTGGGCGCCCCTTCGGCCCCAGCTACTAGTTTTCAGTATTCAACTTTCCCTATTTTCTATTTCCTTCCTGCTTGCTGACACACCTCTTGCTGACGCTTTATGACCTTGTTGCGGTGCCTATTATCAATCAATTAAGGTTATGACTCCGAGGCCTGCCCCATTTGTGCTCCAAGGGTGGAGGAAGTAGGGCTGCATCTCCTTTTGGCACTGCCAGATATTTCATGCCTGCACCATGCTTGGACCTGAGCTTGCAAGATTATTACCAAGATCAGCCTCTAGGTCTCGGCTCCTTATTGGGCATCATTCAACACCGGGTGTCGTCGACGAACAGGTCTGGACCGAAGCTGGTTCCTTCCTAGGGGTCGGACAAAGAAACAGAAGAGAGCATAGCCAGACTCATTGTGCTCCCCACCTCCATAATTACGGTAATTTGCCCAGCCTCCACTCCCACCACCAGTGGAGAGCGACTGCAGGTGTGTACCGAGCCCAGAGGATGAGTCAGAGTGAGTCGCAGTAAAGATGGAGTTGACTACCGTCGCACCTGTTCTGCTTCTCCCCGCCTTGGTAGCCCATCCCTCTCCAATCCATTTTACGCCTCCAGCCAAGACCTCCATCCCTAAGAGCTCCTCTTCCTCATAACTCTGTTCTGGATCCTAGAGGTCAACCTCTTTGCCTCAAGAACTATGGCTCAGCTACTAGTCTTCCTCTTCTTCACAAAGCCAACAGCTGCGGGGGGACTGGACACCTTCGAGGAGGACTGGAACAGATGGAGTTTCGTTTACCTGTTTTGACCACCAGCCACAGCAGTATTATCGAAGTTAGTTCTCATAGTTGCTCCTTTCTGGCCAGCCCAACTATGGTTCAGGGACCAGATCCGAGTCTGCCCTTAATTTCTTTGCCTCAGGTCTACCTGCCTAGCTGACTACCTCACCTCCACTGTAGACATCACTGTGTCTTCACACCTAGATTTTCTTCGGAATGGACTACGAAGACGGTTCTTGAAGGAAGACACAGTGGCAACAATGATGAGGGCCTTACGCCCCTCATCAGTGGAGACAATACGTGTTATGTTGGAGGAGATTCAAGGACTACCACGCCAACAACGTCCGACCCCTATCATCATCCACTTTCTTCGACTTCCTCAACTGACTAGCAGGTGTCTGGAACAGGGCTCTATCTATCGTTGCAGCCTACTATGTTGCCCTAGCGAACCCCCTATTATTCGGAGCCAAATTCAAGCCCAAGTAGAGGGCCCTTCATCTCTGGAAGAGAGGGATCAGGGAGAACACTACACTGGGACCGAGAATCTCCCGCGGTGGTCTCTTCACTCGGTACTCCTCTACTTATCCTTCCCTGGAGCGACGCTCAATTAGAATTTTCATTTACAACTGTCCTTATGCCTACTCCCCTTGGCCACAAGCTTCAGAGCTTCCCAGTTAGCAGTTAGTTGCTATACAGCAAGTACAACCATAATAATATTTTCATCTCTCTCTCTCTCTCTCATTATTATTATCATTATAGCTTCTTTGACACACTACAGAACCATTGTACTAGTACTATATTATCATCAACACCATGGATGATTTTGCATATTATAAGTGTGGTACCTGTACGATGTCTCTAAAGGTACAATACAGAGTCGTCGTACTGATACCACACCATCATCAGCACCATGGATGTTCTTGCATATGGCCCAATGTTTCACACAGTAACACATCGGACGACCATGATCAGTGCACCATGTACAACTACAACTATACTGAGGTGGTTGATATGGGTTACGAGGCTGCTATTGTTAACAAGTCATCACTCACCATATTGTCACCAAACCCTGTCAAATGCTTACACAGAGACTTCAACCACAGTCAGTACCAGTCCACTGTAGTTACTGAGGTAAGTCATATGTTTATATAATTAAGGGGTTAGTAAATTGTCCGTGAAAATCAGGAGCGACCGATTCCTCCAAATTATTCCAAGCAACAGACTACCATTAGTTTTATGAAACTCGTCCTATTTCCTTACATACTTTGGGAGAATCAAGGTACTAAAATAGACCAAAGGAATATTATCCCCATTATATGGTATAGGGAAGTGATACCCTCTATTGGTGATTTGTCAACATAAGAACCCTCACCATTTAAAACATTAACTACCTTTATAATTCATTTAATGATACTTCCTTGTTGGCCAAATGGAAGCCGAAAACAGACCTTCGATCATACTAATGGGGGATTTGTTTTATGGCATAATTCGAGGAATTTGATACCTTCTAATTTACCAACTGAAGAATATGCCTTAACCCTTTATTATGTGAGGTGACCCCATCGTTGTGTGTGTGTGTGTGAGAGAGAGAGAGAGAGAAAGAGAGAGATAGAGATAGAAAGAGAGATATGAACACTGTACTCCACTTACATTCCATTTAACTAACTCTATGTTGGGTTGGGTTATCCCATTTTTATAGATTTAAGCAAATTGTATGATCTAGTTTCTCGTGATTATCAAATTATGATATTTAAGAGTATATATCCCAGGGGTGTTTCGGGTTAGGCAGGGCTCACCCACGTTTTGAGTCCTGTTTATTGTACTTATGAACGAACTTATCAGGATGTTCGAGCAGGAATGCATGCCCAATGGGTTCATGGGCTGGCTCCATACACTGTTGTTATTGGGTGACACTGTATTGTTTTCCAAGAGTAGGGAGGCCATGAGAAATATGGTAAAAAAAAATTCTCCTCAAAATGCCATATAGATGACAATGTAGAGTAAAGATTTAGCATTTATTTGGTATCCATATAATCTTCTATAGTATTTTTTCTCAGGAAACAAACATAGCATGTTCAGTATCGGCAAAAAAAATATGTGAACTACCACCGACATCGAAGGAAAGATGTGTCACAACTGAAGTTAACAATACAGACAATCTTAGTAGCTTTTAAACGTATTTTTCACTGTACATCTGGCAGAAGGCGGTATCCTAGCAACTTATTGCTGGTGGGCACTGGCTGACGTGTGCGTGGGTGGAATCAGTGCATTAATTATTTTGTGCCCAGATTGTTTTCAAATTGAATCTTTACCCCGTGATTCTGGTAGCCTTTAGATTTACCCCAGTGCATTGCCATGATTGCTACGACAACTAGCAAGAAGGAAAGGGCCTGTATTTTGTCACTAAGTGAAGGAAAAGTGCCAATTAAAGAAATATGCAGGCGGACCTGCAGGCATACCACAACCATAATGCGTGTCCTTCTTGTTGCCCGCCACCTGCCTCCTACCAAAGTCATTCTTCTTTTGCCGATGGTACAGTATTATAGACTCATTTCCACACCAACTTTGAGGTAGAGTTTCTGGCGCATTTTTTTTTCCCGAGTGGTATCCCCTGTAGGTCTAATCCACTCCTGTATTTTCTTCTGCAGTTGGCACAATCACCCTTTTAGAATATTTTCTTATTACTGGAAATGATCTTCTTTGTCTGAAGCCAGGTCATCAATACTATGCATGACCTGAGGAGAATTCATGCATGCCTGGCCATTGCACATGGAGCACATTGCGGACCATTTCAATCCAACTCTATAACACAACCACACCGCTTCCCACAACCGGACTTATAACTACATGCAATTACTTTTAATACTTTAGCTGGTGCTGGAGGTGCAGTTGTGTAAACAGGTGACAGGCCATCTCCATTGTTTTTCCAACCCCAGATATCTGGCTGTTTTACTTCTCCTCGCCAGGTTTGAATTTGATAGTAGACTCGATAGCTGTGTTGTCGAGCTACTGTATTATGTGGGCGGAACACCTGATAGCAATACAACATGACTTGAATGACTGACATTTTTGTTAAATGAAATAAACCTTTAATGGTTGAGGTCTCTATCTGTTGGTGCATGGAACATTATAGAGGGAAACAATGAATTTCTCTCCCGTGGCTGTTACTTCATCATGTGTTGATAGGGGATTGTTGAATACTGTCACAATGTCTTGAACGTGGTCATATTTGTTAAGGAGACTAACAATTTTAATTTCTCCATTGAATGATGATGTTGTATCACAGTCACTAAAGGAATGGGCAAACATCACTGATTCCTTGATGTTACGAAGATGCTGAATTTTTTGAGAATTGTATACTTTTCCTTCAACATTAAAACATTTTTTTCTTCAAGAGTTAGTGCAGTGATGAGAGTCAAGAGGTCCACATCTTGTCCGACTACAACAACTGATTCATGTTGATTTGCTTCTAAGATTGCAATCTGGACAATTGATACATCAGCATCATCAACTGCAGTGTATGTTTCAATACCTTCTGTATGAAATGCCTCACATAGGTGCATGATTAGGCGTTGATTATTCTTTATATTGCTCAAGAACTCAGTGAGTGAGGTATTGTCATCAAATATTATTTCAGGTGATTATTTTTTTCATTAGTAGTTGTTGGGGCAAGATGCTTTTTGTACTTATCTCATTTGTGGAGTAACCATCAGAAATTAACATATGTGGCACTATTATCTGCAAAAGAGCCTTGCTTTGCCCAAACAACACGATGAATCAAGTGACCGCCATCAATAACATACTTTGTTCCTGAATCATGAATGTCTCCTTCTTTGACGTCGTTGAACATTTTATACAAAGCAGATTTTGTTTGTCTTTTTAATTATTCCCGCCTCATCAAATATTGATAGTGGGACAATGGCTAACTCGTAGAGAAATAGTCCTCCAATTCTTGAGGTACCTTTACAGTGCAGATAGTTCTCTGAAACAATGGAGTGGAATCAACATGAAGGGTGTCATCTTGGACTTTAACGCTGGCATTAGTAGAAGATTCTTTCATTCAGGGATTTTTCCATTATCTTTTTGCCAATATCTATAGCTTTGTAGCAGTTTATGTGTTCTGGTGCTACCGTAAAAGTTGATAATAAAACGAGGCCTTCTGTTCCGATGAATGGGGATTGATGATGAGGCCATTAAACAAATGTTTGAACATTTTCCTCATCCTTTCCAATCCTTGACTCCCTTAATTCAACATGTTGATAGCTTCTTCGTTAGTTTCTTTCCGGTCTTTCTTTTAATATCTAAAGCAAAACAAGGATATCAAATGAAAGCTGAATCTGTAATGTACAATGTCATCTATATGGCATTTTGACGAGAAATTAGTAGTTTCAGAGTTATTAATCGAAATATAAAGACAAAACGCATTATTTTTAATAGCACCGAAAATGAGTCTACTAATTTCGGCTTCATTTGTGCAAAAACCGTAATATTTAGAGAAAAAGACAGAGAAATGAACATGTGGAGAATTTAATTGACTATTTCTTTGCTTCATATACCTTTTAGCCGTACGATGCTCCGTTTTGGAGAAAAAATAGCAAATAAGGGGAGCAGTACCCTCCAAAAGGGGGTTTCCTTAAAAAATAAGGGGGGGGGGGGGAAGCACACACTTGACGGAGGAAAACTCTTTATCTATTTGTTCTATAACTCTTGAAGAGTCTTCTTGCCAAATATGAAAAAAAGTATGATTTTCCCCCTCTATTTGGCCTTTTTTAGTCTAATTTGCCTGGACTAGAAAGCCAAATGCGGTGGTGAACGTTGAAATCTCCTAAAATGGAGATTATAAGAAAAGTGAATGTGATAGGATATGTTCCACTTATTACATAAAATTGTCAAAGAATTATGGATAGTCAGTAGAGTTAGGAGAGATATGCAGCACAGACGTATTCAGTTTGAGAGTACAGGTGAACCAAAGGTTGAGAATTCAGAAGAGTCAAGTTCGGCAACACGAGAACAAGTGAGGTCATTGCGTACGTGTATACAACAGCCGCCTTTGGTAAATGAGTAATGAGAAAGTAAAAGGAGACAGGGTATGGGTTGCTGTTGGTTGATGATGATATTTGGGTTTCAGTGAGGAAAAGTTGAAGTATAGCGGAGAAGAGGGTGTATTCCACAAATGAAAAGTTGGAGGAAAGGCCACGAATGTTACAAAAAATAATAAAGAATGAGTCAGGCAATGGTCCAGGGCATCTCTGGAGCGTTGTCAACATAGGGTCCAGGCCAAGGGGAGTTTACTGGCATATCTCCAGGGGCATATCCCTGAGGCATGACTGTTTATTTTATTCATAATTTTAAATGTAATTTAAATTTGAAAGGATATGAAATTGGATAAAGGGTGTGGTGTGTAATGTGTTTGATTATAATGTGAAAATAAGAAGAGAGTGATGTCTATGGGTGTATGTTGGACTACTCTGTGTATGTGAGACACAAACAAGGAAATTCCAACCCTTCATATCACCAGTCCCGCGTCCACTCAAGGAGTACTGCCCTGTTCCGCTGGGGTCTCCAGCCTCCTCCTCCTAGTATCTACAGGGGCAGGTGCCTCTTTCCTTCCTTTCATCCATCCACTGTGAAAGACGCCTCTCCGTCCCTCAGTGACGCCAGAGAGAAGTAGTCTTGTTCGTTGCAGATGATGAAGCCATAGCTCTTCAAGTGGTTAAACCACTTCACCCTGCCAACAAGACGGTCGGCAAGGGAAGTGGTGGTGTTAGCTGTAGGTGTTGACTGGACCATGGCTGCAGTTGAACTTCGTCTCAGGTCAAGGTGTATTGTTTCCCGAAATATAAGTCCCGACCGCATTAGAATTTATTTTTTTCTGTGTCTCAGGTCATAATCTATGCATCGAAACTGGAGGTGGAATAGGTGTGTGCGAGGCCGTCTCCCACTGGAGGAACGTCTGTGTATATGTGGTAAGGTGCAAACCGAGAGATATGTTATAGAGTTTTGTCTGTATCATGTGATATTAGGCAAAATATTGGTCTGGCACGTTTCGAAGAGGTTTTCAATGATAAATATACACACGATGAAACTTGCAGAATCATAATTATTGTATCCATAATATGTATGTATGGTGATGATTCTTACTTGTCTTATTGAATGTTTTTGTTAACTGCAGTTCATATTCTCGTATTATTAGAGAGAGAGAGAGAGAGAGAGAGAGAGAGAGAGAGAGAGAGAGAGAGAGAGAGAGAGAGAGAGAGAGAGACACTGTACTCCAATTACAAGCCATTTGACCCTAATTTAATTGAGTTGCCCTCATCGCTGTGTGTGTATTACAGTGGGACCTGGTTTGTGAGAGACGAGCCTTGTACTCCACCACACAGTCAGCTGTTATGTTGGGCAAGATGTTTGGTACACTCATCATGGGTTGGCTGCTTGATTTGTGAGTATAAACATCAATGCCAAACAAATAAGATTTAATACATTGTTAGGAAATCTAGAGGAACTGATTTCTCCAAACTATTCCAAGTAACAAATCACCATTCTTTTGTTAATCTGGTCCTTTTTCCTGGCATATTTGGGGGAATCAATGTCTTCTAGTGTACCCAAAGTATACTTCCAGCTTAATCCTCCAAGGTATGCCAGAAATCAGGACCAAAGACTAGAAATGATGGTAAGTTCCTTGAAATTACTTTCTTGGAATAGTTTAGAGCAGTGGTTCCCAAACTTTTTCTGGTCGTTACCCACTTTTCATACATGATCCTTGTCCATGCGCCCCCCCCCCCCCTACACACACACACAACCATAACCCGTTAACTGAATAATATGAACATCCTTGTTGATACGTAAGATTCAAGACCAGGTTATCATACAGAATACACAGCTTAGGTAGCCTTAGATTAGAATTATGTTGAGTTAAAATTATCTTGCTTCCCTAATACATCCCCATGTCTTGTTTTATGTCAAGAACACAGAATCATATAAAAAAGGACATATTACTCATGTGTCTGGCAGCAAGGCATTGCACAAACCTGTACTGAACCTGTAAGTTCCCTCCACTGGCTACCTACCCGCTAAACTCCTTTGGTTTTATTTATGCATAGCCTCAGATTATGGCCCCCTACATTCTTCTATATGGCCCCCCAGTTTGGGAACCACTGGTTTAGAGGTATCAATTGCTCCAGATCTACGAAGACCAGTTGGTTGGTATTTGTGGTGCAGTACAGTTTCCTCAAAAACTAACTAGAACAGCGTCTGGTGGGTGTGTAGATATGTGGCACCCCTGTGTTTGTTTGCATATTGTACACCTACCAAGGAGCAGGTAAAAGATAAGACCAGCTATGGTCAGATAAATAGACTACCTGGCTATAATCAGGTACACAACAGATAACCAGGTATCACCAGCTACCTATCAGCTCATGTAGCTAGAGATAGGCATTAAGATAACAAAATATCAGATAGGAGCAAGGGTACTTTCAGCTACCTGAGGCATGACTAAAGACCATATGACCACGGTTCGACATGACTCATCTGCCACAAGACAACACACAATAAAATCATGATCCATCAAATTGGTAATATTGGAATCCAGACTTTGCTGGCAATTCCAGTAGAGAATTTATTTAAGCTGAGGAGTTAAACTACTAGTAGTAAGTAGGATACTTAAACACTGACTCCAAAGGCTGTAGAATTGTCTTCACAGAGAGAGAAACACCTGCGCCGGTCTAGCAGTAGTAAGTGGAACCCTACTGGAACCCATCAACTGCGCATGCGTGGGGCCCAACTTGTCATACCGTGCCGCAGTACACAAAACACACGACCTTAGTTATGATAAAACATCTCTCCCTATGTATTTCCATATGGGAAATTTGCTCCGGCAGTAATGCATTTTCTAATTTCGCATATCGTTTACTATGTCATTTTTTATGTATGTATTAGCAAACTCAATATGTTTTGCAAGCGATTGGCACCAAAAACAGCGCATGGAATATCCTGCGTAAGGAAAAAATGTCATAAATAAATAGTCGGTGTACGAGGGGAGTGAAAGGGAGTTACAGAGGGTGGTGAATGAGTTTCAGTCCGTGTGTAAGCGAAGAAAACTGAAGGTAAAACTGGCAAATGCTGGTAAGAGTAAAGTGATGGTATTTGAGGGGATCAAAACAGAAGTAATTGACTTTGCTACACCCTACAGAGTGGCTGTGCCAACTAGGACGGAATGTAAGATAACTTTATGAGGTGAGAGGATGGAGGAGGTGAGGGAATTCAAGTACCTGAGAACTATAGTTTTGTGTAAACATGGAAATATGGAAGGATACATCAGGGAGAAAGCAGTGAGCAGCAGGCAGGTCATAGGTGCACTGTGGAGGATTATGAAAGATAGAAGTGTGAATATGGAAGGGAAAAAGGGACTGAGAAATAGTATAATCCTGCCAACACTGATATATGCGTCGGAGACATGAACATCGAGTAGGGCTCATCAGTCTACACCTTTTCAACTTCAAATTAAAGAAAATGAACTTCAAATTTAAAAAGATGACTTTCATATTGAAAAAAACTGACTTTCATATTAAAAAAGATGAACTTCATTAAAAAAAATGAACTTCATATAAAAAAATTGAACTTCATTTTAAAAAAATTGAACTTCATATTAAAAAAAATTAGTAAGCCTATTCCACTGGCAATAATACTTACTCTCACTCTAACACCACCTGTCTTCTCACTCTCCCTTCACTCTCACTCTTCTTTCATGTCTTTCTCTCCGCTCTCACTCCACTCTAATTTCACTCTCACTTCACTTTCATTTCACTCACTTCACAGTGGAGTGAGAGTGGAGAGAGTGAAGTGATAGTGGAGTCAGAGTGAAGTCATATATATATATATATATATATATATATATATATATATATATATATATATATATATATATATATATATATATATATATATATATATATATATATATATATATATATATATATATATATATATATATATATATATATATATATATACAGTGCTGGCGGTTAGAAATGTCGCGGTGATGTAAACAACCTGTTCCTATTGATGAGGGGAAAATGGTCTGTGTGAAAATAGTTTTAATGAGGATACTCACCTAAATTAGTAACTGATAGGGTACCCTTGATTGTTTTTTAACATGTTGAGTCGTTTGGGAAGGAAATTATGAAGGTATTCCAAGTTAATATTGTCCCAGATATCTTGTATGGCTGCTTGAAGGCGTGGAAGTGAAGATGTGTCACCTTCCTTTAGTTGCCGTTTAATATACGCCCATAAGTTTTCGATTGGGTTTAAGTCTGGTGAATTTGCTGGCCAAGGTTTTAGGAGAGTAACACCACAGAATTCAAACCAATTGGTAATTAAATGAGCGGTATGGCAAGGAGCACCATTTTGCATAAAATAATCAGAGTTACATTTCTCCATACACTCGTCTAGCTCATCAAGTATGAGTTCAAAGTAATTATCTTTATTCATACGAACATTCTTAGGTAAAAATACCAACTTTCCCACACCATAGTACGAAAAACAGGCCACACCATCAATGAATCAGGATGTTTTACTGTGTGGTTAAGATATCTGGGGTCATGGGAATCACTACCACGTCGGCGGTACACTCGATTTTTCTGGTTATCTGTAACTTCAAAAGTGGATTCATCCGACCACAACACCTTTCGCCACTCATCAATACCCCAGTCATGATATTGAGAGGCAAAAGCTATTTTTTTTTGCGATGAACAACAGTTAACCAGGGTTTATGTACTGCGCGGCAATACTTGTAACCCAAGTCGCATTTGAAATAATCCCTCACTGTCCTGTCAGCCACTCCAGCCAGCAAATCTGGATTCTTAGTCTTTAATTCTCGGTTTGTGATGCGAGGTTGGACCTCCAGCTGTCTACCAATAACTCTCAAAGTCCTCTCAGTCACTTTCCGTTTACTCCCTGGTGGTTTGTATGGTGGTGGGATAGAGTCACTCCCGCCCACACAGAATTTTGTTGTCCACCTCTGTACTGTTCTTATTGATAATCCTGTGTTAGCTGAGATTTCTTGATTAGTTTTATTGTCCTTAGCTAGAGCACAGATAGCTGCAATATCAGGTTCTTTGAGTCTTTTCTTGGGACCCATAATAATTAGTAACTGGAGGGAATAGTGAACCAATACACACAAAAAACAAGGGTAATTATGAGCTGCAGGATCCCCCCACTGAGAGCGTAAGGAAGCACTATCACGTTATATTGTTTAAATTTCCCAGACAAAGCTTAGAGTAGAGTTACCAGATATCGCTACTTTCTACAATTCCATATAATATTAGCCTACAAAGAGTAGCACACGGAAATTATGGTATATGGCAGCACGCCGGACTTCATGTCATCTCGCGCCATTTCTAACCGCCAGCACTGTATGTATATATATATATATATATATATATATATATATATATAACAAATCCTACACACCACACAGAAACTGGACATAACCACACCAGTATGTATCTCCAGACGGATTCGAACCGCTGTACTAAAACATTAAGCACACAGAGCCTTATGTGCTCGGCCACTGCTGAGGGTGGGGTCTATAAGAGGTAATTGGACACTCTTCTAAAGAAGGTGTGTGGCTGGGAATTGGACTCCTGTCCTAGTTTGACCATCTGTTTTGGACCACACTTTGTTTTCACCCTATCATTTTGTGTGGTGGTGTGAGATGGTGGTAGAGATGATGTGTATACATCCTAACTATCCACTGCCTTCTACCTTCCACCACAACCACAACTCACTCTGCCAGGGTACTTTGGCCACTGCATCACGGCGATGTGGTGGGCCACTGCAGTGGATCTGTAAACAAGCAAAATGAATTGGTCCTAAAATTCATCACTGAGGTACTCCAATATTAATAGCATTGGTTCTTAAACGCTTTGGAATCACCGAGGTTATCTTTGGCAAGGTCTTCATCACTTATAAAACCTAATAGTTGTATAGTGGATACATATATTACGTAATATCTAATCCTCATGAACCCCAGGTTAAGAACCCCTAATCTATTGTTTTTGCCTTAAAACTATTGATGTTTATAAATAGTATGTATTTTTTTATAAATAATTTCAAAGGATTTCGCATTCTTCATTTTTCACTTGGGTGTTGCACCTTGTCTCATCATAGGAGAACACTGATGAGTATATTCTCAGCTCTTGTCTTTCTCAGCTACCCTTGAAGATGAAAAGAGTATGGTAGCAGTATTCTTCCAAACTGACCTCAGATAAAAGGGCTGATAGGAAACTACTGTACTGTGCATTTAAAAAAGGAACTCTACTTTTTCTGTACCGTCACTACAAATGAAAAGATCGCAAGGCAAGGAGTCTTATCACAGATTACATAAAACAGTCGGTTACAGAACAAACATTGAATGTGTGAATGCCCGGGCGGCCGAAGCCACTCCCAGGTTTTCGTGCCCCAAAATGTGGCAGGGGTTGTTTGACGTTTTGGCCCCCACTGGGCGCCTCTCCTTTATCCGGCAGAAATATGCTCCATGTTTGGCACGTCCCGTCGGTTGGTAGGGTCGGTCCAGCTGAGATGTGGTCCCACGACGAAGACGCCAACATATTTCCCTTGCATATTCACAACATGGCTTCAGATCACTATACTCAACAAACACTCTTCTTACAGACCTCACACAAAGAATTATTGATGGCATCAACTCAGATAGACCCCCACACAGAACACTCCTAGTTACATTGGACATAAGTAAAGCAATTGATGACATCCCCTGCCATAACCTTACAAACAAAATATATAACACAAACATGCACAATATAACAAAAAGATGGCTGGCCAGTTTCCTGGAAGGAAGAGTAGCCCATGTTACATTTGCCAGTCAGTCATCTAACATTAAAAGTTTCACCAATAGTGTCCGTCCCTCAAGGTTCTGTTCTCTCACTCACTCTTTTCAATGTATACATGCATGACCTACCAACACCCCAGGCAATACAAATACACGTAACCTATTACGTAGATGACATAACATTCACATGTACACAGAGAAATGCAGACACAGCCACTCACATCTTCCAAACATACCTGAATACTCTAAATGACTGGTTCACCAGACTTAAAATTGCACCCACCAAGTTAACTCTCACCCTACTCACCAACTGGAATGCAGAACACCGCTTCACACCGCACCTCACCATAAACACATCTATACCACACCCACCCACACAAAATACATCCATGGTATTCAAACAACACATCACGACCATCAAAAAAACAAATGCATGCAAAGACTTAAAGCCCTCAGATCACTTGCCAGTACAACATTTGAACACAATAAATCAACCACAACCACAGTATACAAACAATATATTCGATCAGTGATGGATTATACAAGCCCTGCCTGGAACTCAAACCTCACTGAGGCTCATTACAACAACCTATAGACCATTTATTTATAAAAACCACTCCGTCTGTCTGTCTGTCTGTTTAGCCACTATGCACGGCCGCATCGTTTGAGCAAGAGTAAAAATAATACGCCATTTTAATCCGTGAAGCCTGGGAGGCGTCCTCGGCCTACAAAAAAAGAGGTGTTAAAATGAAAATTGGGGGGGGGGGGGGTCGATCCCAGTACCCCTGCAGCCCAAGCAGAAAGCTGTTATTTGGCCTTAACCGAAAGATCCCAAGTTCGAATCCCCAGTACAATTTTTTTTTTTTTTTTTTTTTTTTTTTTGACACAAATGATACACCATTCTGACCGGTGTAGTCCCGGGAATGTCCTCGGTCTAATTTTATTTTTGATGGATGTGTGATTCTTGAATTATCAGCTTAAAACAACCAAATATTTATGGTTTCTCAACATAGACTCTATGTTCTCAAGCATCAAGGATGAAGGCAGGCCTGGCTTGCACGCCCAGTTTAGGAATGAATTCAAACCACAAGATATTGAAAACCTAAATTTAATACTAAATCTAAGGACAGTGAAAAAAGAAGTTTTAAATGACCAATGGGGGGGGGGGGCTCGATCCCAGTACCCCTGCAGCCCAAACCAAAGGCTGTTACCAATTCGTCACTAGGGCCTTGTTATTTAATCGTGACTGTTACAATGCCACCTTCTGCTGTAGTTGCATCATGGATAAACTTTTGTGGTTGTAAAGCTGGCATGGTTTCTCTGGGGGACCAGCAACCACATCGGATAATGGATTTCTCCCACCCTCCTAATAAGTTCACAAATAATAATTAGAGGAAATTTATTGACAAAACCACATGTAGGATCTTCAACCGGACAACGTCTGGTGGCGCTGCTAGTACAGAATAAAGCCCTAAAGATAATCACAGGCTGCACAGCTACCACACCTACAGTACAGACCACGTACATTATGAAACCAAAGTCCTCAAAATCAAGGACCATCTTGACATGAGAGGCACACAAACACTTGCTGCAGGCTCCACAAACCCACACCATCCACTACACTACATGGCAAAACACCCACACATGCCAAGGAACACTAAAACAACACCCAGTACACGATACCATACACAAATGCTATCATCTCCTAAACCATGCCCACCCCAAACCAATCTCCAGAAACACATCCATACTTAAATCACTCATCAGTCCATCCAAACACTAAAAAACAACACCCAGCTAGCTGCATGCACGACCTCCCGACATCCACTCATATTAATCATCCCTCCCTCGTTAGGACAGAGTCCACCTGGCCAGGCTGCGATGTGGCCACCACCTGGCACTTCTGACATATCAGAAGAAGCTGGATGGAGCCATTGTAGATACCTGTCCAGGATGCAACACAGCACCTAATTCTATGAAACACATTATGGAAGACTGCAATACACACAACCACACTCGCCAACAACACAACATACACTCTCTGAGGGCACTGTGGGAGAGCCCGGTTCAGGCCATGGCCTTTCTCAGGAGCTCGGGGCTGTTCGGCCAGACAGCTTGGGAACTTCAACAATATCAACAACAAACATTGACTTAAATTATTTCCTGAAAACTTCGGCATGCTACATTTACAGCATAAAAGAATATCATAACAGTTGTTATTTGCAGGGGTTAGGTTGGAAGGACTAACATGAATTCCAGACGTCACGAACCTAAGAAAAACTGCCACTTTTCACCAGATAAAAAAAATCTTAACAACAAAGTTGGGGAAGTTCTCGGTCGGTGATCTCTTTCCCGCATGATTTCGGCCTCATAAAAATGTATAATTAGAGGTGAAAAACTTTTCTGATTGCTCTCATTATTTTGAACATAGGGCATTGTTCTTTCAGAAACATAGTGTTTTTTTGTTTTAAGCCAAAGGTGCAGGTATGAACAAATATAAATGTTATTAGTTCTGCCAACCCCTGTACTATTTTATGCTTGTAATTGCTGTTTTACTGTATGTTGCACACCAATTCTTCTCTACGATGTTAATATAATTACTGAATAATAACATCGTAAAGTGCAGACGTACGATGTATCAGTAATTATCGCGGGGAAGATTTTACAAAATACATCTAACTCGGCCAGCACTCAGTTCCCCAACTTCCATATTAAAACCACTGGCGATCACACGCAACCCTTCAGTTAGTGACCCCGGGAATTGTTTGCTTAAGAATGCATAACTGGGTAATCATGACCAATAGCAAAGAAGCCCAGTGAACCAAAAAAGATGAAACAAGGTTAATATATTACTTGCTAGTGGGGTCCACTCCAAGTAACTCTAAGGGTTCTTTGACATTAATGGGACACATTTCTGGGGCCTGAATCATTATTGTTGTAAACCTCTGGCACTGACTGCAAGTAGCAATCTGGAAAAAAATGGTAAATTTACTGGAGAGCAATTCAGTATTGGGATTAAAGAGTAATGCATTCAATATTGAATGAACACTTTACTAGAATTCCACTCAATTCATATACACTTATCAATGTATTTGTATCATGTTATGGTCTACACAATAAACACACACATGTACAGTTGCCCACACATGAAGCTGGTACGCCTCGCTACTTGTGAGGTAGCTACAACAAGAAGGTAAATGAGCAAAAGTTATAGTTTGTTAACAGGCAGACAATAATAATATTTCACTCTCTGCCTGTCAACAAACTATAACTTTTGCTCACTTTCCGTTCTGTTGTAGGTATCTCACAAGTAGCGAGGAGTACCAGATTCATGTGTGGGCAACTGTACATGTGTATAACACAGATCTTCTCTTATGTTACATTCCAGCCACTGTGTCCTTCAACAGGACCACTGTGGTACAACTTGAACACTATGGGCAGGTCATCAAAATTCCTCAGGACTTTCCTTCTATCTGTATCTTGTTTGAAATTCAACATCTTGTCTGAAAGTACAAAAATGAAGGTAAAAGATATGTGAGTTAAGAAATTCCATGTAAAATCCATATCACCCACGAGGGTGAGACAAAAAAAAAAAAAAAAAACGAGATGGGACTCATTTCTCTACACAGTTGGCTCATGCTGCCCTGATCCTGTCTTTGTTGCAGTGCTTTGGGTTAATGGCATTGGTTGGTTGGTTTTGTTCTCGGGAGTCGGTTATTTGGTTGCATCGAGGGTTTTTCGTTTTTGTCTTTTGTTTAGTTTGTATTATTTTAGGTATCTATATTGGTTTGTTGATGGTTGGGTAATGTAAGACGGTGATTGGTTGGTTAGTGGACTGATTGACTGACTGACGCTATAGAGGTATACTTGACACTCTAGTTTCAACACCACAATCTAGACTCTAGAGATATATCAGAGAGGGCAGCTCGTACAAAATAGTATAAAATTCCGCTTTCCATGTGATAAGTAGATATTTAATTAGGTAAATAAATAAATAAGAAGAAAATAAAACAACAGTATAAACACTGATTGGGTTTAACTTTAGATGTTTGTCAATTTCATAAAAAAAAAAACCTGTTGATAGGCTGCTCCCCAAACAGATACCTAATGTATAATATATTATGATATAACTTGCCTGTTTCATTCCACTCAGCTTTGGTGAGTCCATTAACATGTTGTTTTGTCTGCAGGAGCGAGTGTATATCAGTGTTACAATCACTGTTTTTTTGGGGGATTGCCTTTTTAACGACCCCTCTCTCGACCTCTTTTTTTTTCATTGTGTTGCCTGCTTTTAGTTTTCCTGTTTGTTTTCTCTCATTATCCATATATTATACAATATTTCTTTTGTCTCTTCTTGGCTGTCTAGTTCAAACAAAGCTTTTCCAATTATTCTGTCGTTATCTTCAAGGAAGTGTACATTTTTGCTAAATTGGCAACTCTGATTATATAGCAAAGAGTGAGTTCTATTTATTAATTTATTGTTACTACTGGTAAACAAATACAGATTTTTTTTCTATGTTCCGACACTGGACATAGGCTTCATCAAACCCGTTACCATGGCCCAGGTCAACTGCTTCTCATACACACACGTCACGACTTCTGAACTGGTACCCAGCCACAGAGAGAGGGAAGTGAGGGTAATTCTCAAATACTACAGCTGTTATGGTATCAGTGAGGGTGTTTTACGACGTTCGGTGGCCTTATAGTTAGTTCCTGAAACTCAAATCGGAAGAGTAAATATTCTGAAGCACTCACCCGTGAGGATCGATCTCCCCACCTCTAGGTTATGAGTCCAGAACAATAACTACTCGGACACCTCCCCTCCGAACGCTGTACTCGTTACAAGTGGAAGCAACTGTACTACACTATTAATTATCGGCAGAGTGGTGTTGGTAAATCTGGAGTAACTGACTCTTTTAAATCTTTACAATAATCCAAGTAAACAACAGGTCAACAATATTTACATCATTCTGGTAACAATTGAAGGCAACAGAATTCATGATAATCAAATCTATCGTTGCAATTTTCGTATAAAGTATTCTGACACCTGAGAAGATGGATACTGAACAATAGCTTGTTTATTCCACAGACCCGTGCCAATTATTTACAGTACCTCCAGATCACTCCTGCTCGAAATTATTTTGTTTACATGTGTACGTGCGTACACTTACGATCCATAATATATATCTAGGTCAGTTTCGAGAATTTTGATGATGGAGTATTACCCGAGCTCCATCAAGCAAGGGATAATCCTTGTAATTGGTTCAATAGTATGTTGCATGATTTGAAACTTCAACAAGACCTAGTTACTTATTATTGCTCGTGACTGTACTGTTGTTGTTTTAAAGGGTTGAAGGGAGTCAATAGCCAGCTATCATGTTGTTGTTTTGCAGGGTTGGAAGGAGAGCAGTAGCCAGGGTATCATCGCTCTTTTACTTCCTCACAGCCATCCTGGTCATTGCTTCCCCTGATGTCACTCTCTATATCATAATGAAGGCCATCACATCTGCCTTGGATGCAGGACTCTACCTCTCAAGCTTTATCATATGTAATGTATTAATATATAGCCTATTGTGTTTTCTACATCACCGTATGTATTCTTATTTAAGTATTCCTAGATCTCTCTCTCTCTCTCTCTCTCTCTCTCTCTCTCTCTCTCTCTCTCTCTCTCTCTCTCTCTGTAAGTATTTCTGTGTAGCCTATGAATTCCTATGTATGTATCATATGTATTGTATTCCATTATAACCTATTTTATTTTGAGTGTTAAATCTGGTGTTTCTTTATGTGCAGCAATGAGCCGTAATAGGTATCCAGCTGTTGTCGTTTGGATTCATTTGACATAACAGGGAACCAAGTACCAATATTATTATCCTGTTTCAGCACCAACAAAATATTCCTTACCCAACTCCTTCACCACCAAAATATTCCCTCACCTTTTACACCAGCAAAATATGCTCTCACCCTTTTACAACCAAAATATCTCCCACTCTGTAACCACCATAATACTCCCTCATCATTTCACCACAAATATATCTTCCCATATTCACAAAAAATAAATGATCTTACCATATCACGACAGAAGAGCCCCTTCCCACCCTCAACCACCATCACCTTGACTACGTAAAATACATATATCCTATATTTTAATTCATATAATATGACTTATTAATGAAATATCCTGTAACAAAACAATCACCAACAGACTAAGTAATATAAAATTTGAACACAGGATACTCACACTTCCCAGTTAGATCGTAAGTACACCTCTACCCATCTACCCTCACTTACCACGTACCCTAACGTATTATGATTCCATGAAAAATCGGCTACTTAGCTAGGAACAATAATGGGAAACCAGAAGTACTTCGGAAAGTGCTCAGAACCAGGTTTGAAGGAAGTGTGGATGATTGAGGGACAACGTCGAAAAAAGCTAAACTAAAGCTCAGTTTAACTACGTAGGAACAAAATAAAGGAATCAAGGATTCATTTACTCTCTATTTGATTAAATAATAATCATTAACTAAATATTTCCATTAATAACTATTGATATTATACACAGCGATATGAAAAGAAGCTGTATAAATCCTTGAAATACGAAATTCTTCAGTAAGCATTTTCCAAACTTGACACGTTATTGGCCAAGTTTAAACCAACGATTCTATCAGGAGGCAGGTGCCATATATTTTCCACAGGTTGGGGCAAGGCGAAGTATGATGTGTTGCATCATGTACAGTAATATGTTCAAGTGTTACCGTTCTCGTGGGTCGTCACGCTTCCTCAACATCTAGTTGTTGTTGTTGCTGCCCCACAGACCCCTGGTACACTCTGGTCGCAGTGTATGAAACAAATTAAAATAAAGGAGGGGCTGGCCCTATATGAATGAGCTACCGAAGCATATCCCAAGGAAATGGGACCAGAGCTTACTGGACCAGGGAGTCTAGGGGCCTCCGACCACCAGGGAGATTGGGGGAGAGGCTTTGATCCCACAGCCAGTGCTGTGGGCCCAAGTTCACGTTACCACAAGAGCTACAAGTAGGGCCGTACCTTCCATGAGACCAGCCCTAAAGGGACCATAAGGGGGAGGGAGTTTACACTGCTGCATGCAAAGGGAAATGCACCCCCGTGTGCTGGCGATCCACACAGCAGTGGAAAAAAAAGGCCTCCGGTTGCAGTACACCTCACATGTATTTTTAATCCATGTGTGTGGGCAGATCTCGTCAAATCCACTAGAAAGTGACCAGATCCTACAACAACCTCTATTCTAGCCCTGTGGGGGATAACTAATATTCACAGAGAAGAAAGTCAGCCCCACTGGGCCCAGGCAAGGGTGTGGTAGAGGTTCCAAATTCGTCATTTTTGGATAACCAGCCCTCACCAGTGGGAAGGGATGATAGAGAGGTGGGACAGCAAGTACAAAGAAAAGAAAGGAACGGAGGAATACTTGAAGAACTGAAAAGAATTAGCTGGGGCCGAAGGGACGCCAAAACCCTTGAAGTACTGCCCACGTCTCCGCAAGCAATACTTCCCTTACGGGGACATCTAGTTGTATCTCTTCTTTAGTCGTCAGAGTTAATTCCAAAGGGATGGAACTATCCACAAACTTTAACGTAGTGTAACCTTAAGATGAAACCTTGACAATTCTTACTACTCAATTTTTATCTAGATATACCTCAGCAGTCCTGGCTAACGGCTAACTCGCTTGAGCTAAATCAACCTTTAGTAGAACAACAAATTTTATTAGGATAATTTGCACCACAGAATCGTTCTCTTAAACTCAAGAGGTTCAGTTATTATTTCAGACCTTAAGAAATATTTTGAGTCTCTGGTAGTTCTTCCTCAAGTGAGTGTTCGATTCATCTAGTGCAAACTCTTCTAAATTATTCAGTCAGCTCAAGACAAGGGGCTGGTTACAGCCGTTTACTATACCGGTATTGCCCCGAATTCGGGCAGAGACGGCTTCCCATGGTAGAAAGGTCGCCAGTGAGAGACCAGACTAAATGGTTCCCATGCAATAGGCTGCCAGTACGAGCCAACAGTGCTGCCCACCAGAGGAACCGCACTCTATAGGGGTCGTCCTGTGTTGTATGATTGGGCGTCTGGGTAAGATGTTGGGGAAGGGGGTCTCGTCACTGTCGTGAGCAAACTTTCGCACCATTGGGGCTGTTTTTAAAACTAATGGCCCTGCGGGGGACGAGGTACCACGCCCATGGCGACCAGCTCTTGGTCCCCTCATCTACCCAGTAGGTAGTAACTCTTGGCTCCAGGGGCCATTTCAATATTAATAATTTTATATGGATAACGATAAGCCCCTTTCTCTTCCTCGAGCGGTGGTCTATAAGGCCCTTGAGACGTCACTCTCTGATAGTGACCAGAGAGAAGACCCAGCAGTTCGGGTGTTGTCTCGACGAACCCTGTTAGCGGTTTGGACACGTTAATGTTGACTATGGCAGTATCCACTACATTTTTAAGGGTTTGGGAGTGGTTCTTTGTATCAAAATCCCCTATGAAAATTACTACAGATCTAATCGCTGCTATATTAATCTTAATACAAATGCTGCTGCCAAAGCAGCTTTTAAGGCAAATGAATATATGTCTGTGGGGGATACTCACTGTAAGGTTCAGATGATGTGGTCCACAAATGTAGTTAATTTGATGAGTCTGTAGAGTGTAGAGCATGTGCCTAAGGACCGTCGCGTTCCTACACTTTTTTGGTTTGTGGTTTACTACAGGGAGGGACGTGGTAACCTCATCTATGCTTCTAGGTATCTGGAAAAAGAAATAGGATTACTACCGATGGGCCGCATATAAAAGTACGATTATGATGCTTAAATCAGAGCCAAAGATCTTACACAGGCTATGATGCTATTACTATTATTACAACTAAAGTATACAGTACTACTAATGATAATATTTATTAATTTTAGTATGCTGTTACTCTTATATGAAGAACATACAAAAGTTTATCACAATATACAACCCAATTCAATATATTAAACACAATAATATACACGATGTATTACACAGAATATGTATACAGAGCAAATTTCTAGAAGTTTGTCTATTTTCGTTTTGGTATTGAATGGATAGTGCTCATCTATAGACATAAAACACTCCGTCTGTCTGTCTGTTTATCCGCTATACACGGCCGCATCGTTTGACCTAGAGTAAAAAGTAATACACCATTTAGATCGGTGAAGCATGGGGAGCGTAATTGGCCTACAAAAAAAAAAAGGTTTAAAATGACCAATGGGGGAACTGGGGGGAGTTCGATCCCAGTACGCCTGCAGCCCAAGCCAAAGGCTGTTATTTGGCCTTAACCGAAAGATCCCAGGTTCGAATCCAAGGTACAATTTCTTTTCACTTTTTTGTTGACAAAGGATACACCATTCTGACTGGAATAGTCCTCAGTCTAGTTTTATTTCTGGTGGATATGTGTTTCTGGAATTATCGGCTTAAAACAACCAAAGATTTATGGCATTCTCAACATAGACTCATGGTCTCAAGCATCAAGGATGCAGTCAGGCCTGGCTTGTATGCCCAATTTAGAAATGAATTCAAACCACAAAATGTTGAACACCTAAATTTAATACTAAATCTAAGGACAGTGAAAAAATAAATAAATTACCAATAGGGGGGCGGGGGTTGATCCCAGTATCCCTGCAGCCCAAGCCGAAGGCTATTATTTGGGCTTAACCGAATGATCCCAGGTTCGAATCCTCAGTGGGGGTAAAATTAAAAAGAAAATGTTGACAAATGATACACCATTCTGACTGTGTAATCCCGGGAATGTCCTCGGTCTAATTTTATTTTTGGTGGATATGTGTTTCTTGAATTATCAGCTTAAAACAACCGAAGATTTATGGCTTTCTCAACATAGACTCTAAGGTCTCAAGCATCAAGGATTCAGGCAGGCCTGGCTTGCATACCCAGTTTAGGAATGAATTCAAATCACAAAATGTTGAAAATAAAATGACCAATGGGGGGGGGGGGGTTCGATCCCAGTACACCTGCAGCCCAAGCTGAAGGCTGTTATCAATTCGCCACTCGGGTCTTGCTATTATATCGTGACTGTTACAATGCCCTCCTTCTGCTGTAGTTGCATCATGGATAACTTTTGTGGTTGTAAAGCTGGCATGGTTTCTCTGGGGCACCAGCAACCACACCGGATAATGGATTCCTCCCACCCTCCTAATAAGTTCACATAAAAATAATTAGAGGAAATTTATTGACAAAACCATATGTACGATATTCACCCGGATTAGCAGCGATACCCGACGTTGTCCGGGTGATGCCTAGTGGCCTCTATTAGTTCTTCAATCAATCAATCATAAAGAAGAATTTATCAACCAAACTCTCGTGTTTAAGATATTTGGTAGTGATACTTCAAGGTACTACACAAAAAGAAGGGACTAGAACATGCCCCATATAATACTATCCAAAAGTGATACAACTTATTCCAACTATTTAGTTGGAAAAGGTCATCATGCCTTTAGAACTTGACACGTCACCTAATAACTCAGTCAGGTTAGGTCTCGGATATCGACAGTCAGTAAGGGTTGGCACATCCTTTGCTACTTTCGAACTACAATTGACCATAACTTGTGTCCCTCATTATGATATGCTTCAGGGACCTCCTCAATGAATATATATTCTTATTGATCTTTAGTTATTTGATCATAATTATACGGATAGTTCATCGGGTCTCTTTCGAAGCCTCTCTTCGCGGCTTATAATTCGCCGGTATAGCAGGCACATTTAATTTTGGGAATCCACAGTCTCTTGGAAATAATTGTGGTTACAGATGTATTCCGGGGGTGGAAAGCAATTAAGAGGCAGGTATTAAATATTTTCCACAATTACAGTAATGGATACAAATGCATTTTGCCACTACCAATACAATACCATCACCACCTTCATTAAAATACACTACCAACCACCACCACCACCTCCACTACTTACAATCCTACATCAACTGCCACTGCCAATAACAACTACCACTACAACACTACCATCACTCTTTACCACCTCCACTACCATCACCCTTTACCACCTCCACTACACCACCAACCTCACCATTTCACCACCACCATCGCCACTATTACAGTGATGGAGACGAGTGCAACGAGACACAGAGCAGCCATGGGTACCCTCTTCGGCATACCCTGGGCACTTGGGTACATATTGGTTCCCGGTATAGCATATATACTGAAAGGGAACTGGAGGTGGCTCCAACTGGCATACTCTCTACCAACAACACTCTTCATTGTGTACTTTGTGTGAGTAGACAATAAAGAACCATAATTAAACGTTATGATTTTCAAGTGAATTTTCCACTGTTTTAAAATGCGCGCGCGCGTGTGTGTGTGTATGTGTATGTCTGGACAACAAGCTTATACGAAAAAATAGGATATCGTACGGTATACAAGAACATGTATTTATGAGCCACGTCGAGTGCTGTATTTACTAGCAAGAGTGGTCATGTGCCTGACCGCAAAGATTTTCTATTGTTTTGTGGAGATGTCTTGCTATAGATGGCTACCAGAGCCTATATATTGATGTTGTACCGAGTAAATGAGTGTCTGTTGATTATTGTTGTTGCTGTATAGGTGGCTGCCAGAGTCACCCCGTTGGCTCATCACACAGGCCAGATTCCAGGAGGCCCTCAAGGTCCTCAAGTGGGCAGCCAAAGTCAACCGCAATACCTTACCCTCAGATGACGTCATTCTTGATGCTATGACATACATTGAAAAGCAGGTTAGTGAAGGGTATTATTACAATGAAATTAAATAGTTATATCTAATAGGTAAAGTTTAAGAAAAGCCGCAAAAAAGGAAAGCTCAAATTACTTTCTTTATACAGCATAAATAAATATAAATAATAAGAAAATCCAGATTTTTAATCAGTTAAATATAAATGCTGCAATGCATTTTAACCAAATTTGCCCCCACTCGACTCCATACCAAAATAGCCTAATCTAGATCAGGATATACTACTAGGACCAAACCGGGGAAAAATACTGATAGATAACCTTGATCCGGTTAATCTATACATGTATATCTTTATTCAGTTAACACATATATACTTGCATGTACACATACACATATACGAAAGAGGAAATGTGTTAGAGCCACTAACACAAGGGGATATAAGTTAGGCGTACTGTCAGGAGGGTCACAGGGTGCTGGCCCAGTGCTTCTCCAACACTGCTGAGTGCCATTGGAGATTCACATAGTATGGGTAAAAATAGCATGCAGAAAGATTTCGGCTGATTCGTTTCCTTAGCATGCTGCTAGGTTTGAGAGTCATGCCAGAAGCTGTTCGCTTCCGGTAAACCGATCCCTACCTGGTAATCAATAGACTTTAATTCTGATAACAAGCCTAAAAGGGGTAACACCAAACATTCCCCATATTCTCTTCCCGTTGTAAAGAGACCTCTTTTCAATAAACTCTGACATTACTGAGAAGCTTATCATTTCAAAACACCTTGTATCTTCGAAGAATACCGCCGACCAACATCTCGGAACCAATCTCAACAACCATCAAAACCACCTAATCAACCTGGACAAACTTCAAGGGGATATTGAATATAGTCAAAATATACTGTTGCACTGTTTAATGATCTCATAAAGCAAAATCCACCAACAACCATAATAAGAAGGAAACTGTTAAATAACTTCCCTCTATAAACACTTCATAACTATTACTCTTTGATAATTATAACCATAGACATTGTAAAAGGAAGATATACTGCTTGCCTTTATTAACCCCTCCGCGACGGGATAACTATGAATAGCCAATCTGTCAGTCCGGGGCTAGTCTTACTATCCCTACTGCCTGTCCGGGCAAATTTGGCCGATTTTTCCAAAATCGCTCTATTCTACTTACTCTGTACGTCTAAACTACGATACTGAACAACTTAAATTTGGTCTTGTTAGCACCATTAACTCTTCCTCTTTCCAATAAAACCAACCCCAGCTCTCTACAACTCTCCGTTGCCGAGAAATTAAGTGAGGAATGAAGGGTAATTTCTCGGGTGAGAGCGGTTGCGTTCGGGTACGTGTAGGTGGCTCTGACGACAACTGAACGCGGCCCGCGCGGGTGGCAGTCAGTGTTGTAAGTAAGCATGGCGTAACACAGAATCGGACACGCACGAGAAATCTAATCCACATCCATCCATGTTCACAGTCAGTAACACACTGACTGCCGATGGTGATTTGTAGGGATGGTGGTGAAGTATAGCCAAATTGGGCTCGCAAATGCCGACATTGGCAATAGCGGTGCTTCATCCCGCCCGGTCACCACATAGCAGTGGCGTACGACATGACCCGGGCACTTCTTGGGAGCGTCTATGACCGCAATCCGGTCATTAAGGGTTAAGGTCCATGATATGGAAAGCGGGTCTAAGCGAGTGGATATTTTGTATTCCTACCCACCTCTGATGAGCTTCAACCAGAATTCATCTGGTAACACTGAACCCCGTCCCCAATGTCCAGATGATTGATTGATGATTGATGGATATTAGGCGCCGCAACATCGAGGTCCTATAGCGCCAGAAAAAGGTGATAGAGAGGTGTGACAGCAAGCAGTAAGGAAATGAAAAGAAAAGAGGGACAGTTGAAGAACTGAAAGCTAATGGCTGGGGCCGAAGGGGCGCCAAAACCCTGTAAGTATTGCCCACATTAATTAATATAGGCAATACCCCCCTACGGGGAATGTCCAGATGTATACAGATGTATGATATCCTCTATTTCCTACCTCACTTTCCTTTCACATTCTCGTAGTTATTTACTGTATATACCTTGAAGTAATATTCTATGAATATTGTGGTTTATCCATCTATTCAGTCAAACTGTATTTACTGGGAAATTAGAATTATTTTATTGATGAATATTAAGGTTTTCGTTTCCTATCCCCCGCTTCTTCTCCCTCTCTGTCTCCTGCTCTTTCCCTCCCCCCCTTTCCGTTTCCCGTGCTATCTCCCTCCCTCATTGTCTCCCCTGCTACCTTCCTCGCTCCCCCTGCCTGTCTCTCCTGGCTCCCTTCCTCCCTCCTTCCCTCGATTACTCTCTCTCTCTCTCTCTCTCTCTCTCTCTCTCTCTCTCTCTCTCTCTCCTTATCCTTTCTCTCTCTCTAATTCCCTCTTCTTCCTTTCCTTTTTCTCTCTCTAATTACTTCTCCGTCTTTCTTTTCTGCCTCTCCTTCCTTTCCTTTTTCTCTTATTAATTACTTCTTCATCCATCTTCTCTGCCTCTCCTTCCTTTCCTTTCTCTCTCTATAATTCATTCTACATCCTTCTTCTCTCCCTTGTATTCTATCCCAAAACACTTTGCTTATCACGCAGGGTATTAACGGCAGCCAACGATAGAAAACAGTATTACAATGAGTATGAATCCTTTGGCTTCAACCCTAGAGATTCGAAAGATTCATGCAGCCGAACGAATTCGAAAACAAATGGAATTCAACCACCTCTGGTCGGTTCGTGCCTGTCCACCGTTTCTCCTCATAAAAAACAACAAGTGTAAAAACTCAAGAAAATGTTGCATTAAAATTAGGAATAACATAGTATTTATACATTTAAGAAAAAAAAAAGAAAACTATCATGGCAGTGCCTAACACTATATTCATAACGCATTCCACTACAACTGTAATAAACTAATACCAGGTCCTCTACACTATACGAATAAAATAAATTCATAGTTTTAACATCAGTACACACAAACCAATATAAATAACTATATTTGTGAAGGAGCTTCTTTTCTCCATTAGCACTTTCTTCCTGAATCAGGAATTAAATTAAATTAATGTTAGCATTATTGATGTGGCGCCGCTCTATAAACAAAAGCAGAGAGAGAAAAAATATGAGTTTTCATATATTTTACACTGTTATTTGAAAATATTAATGGGCAAGGCTAAAAAGATTCCAACCTGTCGTTAGACTGGAATGATGGAAAGTATAAGGTCTAGGAGAAATGTGGAGTCCATCCATGTGATAAACAAACTCATTGATTTCATGACTCATCTGACTCAAATATCACTAAGAAATATAAGTCAGACAAAAAATAGATATCTTTAATAAACCACTAGATACAAGGAAGGAGTTAGGAAACGCTACTCATAGATAAAAGCAATAAATACGAAATAAATTCGAACTTCAATATGTGTTAAAACATTTGGGGTATGAGAGTGATTAGTAGAGAAGAGAGTGTGAGTAAGTGGAAAGAGAAAGGGTAAGCGACAGATAGAGTTAGATGATAAGTTGTGGGAATGAGGGAGAGAGGAAGGGAACAAGAGAGATAGATGAGGATGGAGGGTGCATGTTTGGTAGAGAAGGGATGGAAGGAGCAATGAAGAGAAAGAGTGGGAGAGAGAAAACAGTGGCGATAAAAAATTAAGGGGGGTGGGAGGGAGCATTGGAGAGAAAGAGGGGGGAGAGAGGGGGCAGTGGAGAGAAAGAGTGAGGAGGGGGGAGAGATGACGGAGGGGGAGCTATAGAATGGAAAGAAAGATGGAGGGGACCAGTTCTCATAATCTTTAACACAGAAAAGTGACATAAAAGTAAATAGTTTGACAGAATGAAGGAATAAATCACACTAATCATAGAATAGCTACATATATATACCGCCTTATTCATGTGAAGGGAAAGTGAAGAGGAGAACAAAAGGATATCGTACATCTGGACATGCGAGTCAGTGTTACCAGATGAATCGTGGTTATCCCATATGAGGGGTGGGTGAGAGTACTTGTGGCTGATAGTACATACGGACTATGGTAAGGTCCAGATCAACAGTTGACCCGGCTAGTCTATCACCCTGTTTATTACCATGGATACCATAATGTGAAGGTACCCATATTAGATTGATTGATTTATTGGCACAAAACAGCTTACTAATGATATTACCCTGTATTTCATTGTTAGTTGTATTCAAAGATTTAATAGCTTTAAGTGAACTTAATGAATCCGTAAAGATAACTATTCTATCGTGGGTCGTCAATTGGGCAAAATCCAAAGCTTTGTTAAGAGCAAAAAGTTTTGCAAGAAAATTAGATGTATGACTCGGCAGTCTGCATCTTAACTGACATTCAGTCGACCACACACCTGCACCCACACATTTATCCGTCTTATAGCCGTCGGTATAAAGATGGAAATACTGAAGATGTGTAACAATTATCTCACGAAACCTCCGGTGTACCTCCACCTCCGGATCCCGGGATTTATCCCCTGGTAACCAGGAGTCCACAATAGTAAAAGGGGGGTGTTACCCAGGGTGCAATGTTTACTAGAACTAGGGAATTATTATTATTGATGGATATTAGGCGCAGCAACATCGAGGTCCTATAGCGCCAGAAAAAGGTGATAGAGAGGTGTGACAGCAAGCAGAAAGAAAATACAAAGAAATGAGGGACAGTTGAAGAACTGAAAGATGGGAACCATTTAGTCTGGTCTCTCACTAGCGACCTTCCTAGCATGGGAAGCCCTCTCTCTCCGAAATCGGGGCAGAGCAGGGGCCGGAGCCCCCTCTAGTCTAGCTCACCAGGTCTCAGAGACACATAAGCTCTGCCACCACGTCAAGGCGGTACCCGTTATAGGGGTAGAACCAAGGAATCGATTGTTGATAATTCTATACCGACACACTCTACGAGGTCTTGCTCAGAGGGACCTCACACCAGTGCCCTCCGGGCCCGTGCGATGCCCAGGCGGATAACTCGGCCGTTCCGGGGGCCTATTGCCATGGCCCCCCGGTTACAGGTGCCTAAATAAGGCATTTCCGGTAGGATGACTCGGCTCCCCGGGTACCTGAACTTGGGGCCTGATCCCCATTGGCTTCACGCCAGTACCCCCTGGGGCGCAGGAGTTCCCGGATGGATGACTCCGTCCCTCTGCCAAAGGCCTAGCGACATGGCCCCCCTGGTGTAGTTGCCGAAGCAAGGCATTCCCACGAAGATGACTCGGCACCCTGGATTTCTTAGCACAGTACATTAACAGAAGGTGGTTTTGTCTATAGACGGAGGGGAGGCACTTGTGACTCCACCTCTAGATGCTCGATTCGAGTGCAACGTAGGGCTCCAAGACACACACACAAACACACATTCTGCACAACATCCACACCTTTCAACACAGACTCAGATGCCGAACCATACACTATTGACCCATAATCTACTCTAGATCTGATCAGGGCTTTATATAGCATTAGCAATGACTTCCTATCTGCTCCCCATTTGGTACCTGAAATGCACCAGTAAATTAAGTGCTTTCAGACATTTAGTTTTTAACTGACTGACATGGACTCGCCATGTCAGTCGACTGTCAAAATACAGTCCAAGAAATTTAGTTGAATTTTGAATAGGTAGGGGGTTGTCACCCATAGTCAGCCGGACGTATGGCTTCTTCCTATGAGTGAAAATCACCCCTACACTCTTTCTTACTAAAAACTTAAAACCCTACTGGAGGCCCCAATTGTGAATCAAATCCAGTGCCAATTGGATTCGAGTTGCCAAAAACTCTGCACTACGGCTGGAGTGCCATATCGCACAGTCATCAGCGTACAGTGAGTATTTAAGATTTCGAGGAGGAGCTGGTAGAATGTCATTGATCATACATAGAAATAAGGTCGAAGACAGAATACTCCCCTGGGGGACCCCGTTTGCCTGGACAAATATGTCCGAGAAAGTGATTTTCTGAAAAAAGCTTGACAGAGAAAGTTCTGTCAGAAATGAAGCTCTTTACGAACAAGGGCAGGTTACCGCGTAATCCCATTGCATGTAGTTTCCTGACGAGGCTATGTCGCCACGTCATGTCGTAGGCTTTTTCAATATCTAAAAATACTGCAATCAAAAGATGTTTTTTGGTAAATGCCTCTTGAATTTGAACTTTCAAGTTTACTAGCTGATCGAGCGTCTGGTGACCTTTGCGGAAGCCACACTACTCGTCAACCAGCAAATTCCTGGAATATATAAAATGCAATAGCTTACGATTAACAATTCGTTCCATGACCTTGCATAAGCAATTTGTGAGCGCAATAGGGCGATACGACGAAGTCGATCTGGGGTCCCCCCCTCCTTTCGGTATGGGAATGACATGTGCAAAGTGCCACGAGTTTGGAAAGGTGTGGCCCCTCAAAATCTCGTTGAACACTTGCAACATCTCGATCATGGAATCATGATCAAGATGTTTTATCATCTCATTCCGAATTTCATCGGGTCCTGGGGATGTCCCACTACAGGCTCCTCGGGCTTGTATAAGCTCTTGCATTGTAAGATCACTGTTGTAATCTAATTCATCTCCTGTGGCAAAGTCAATATGCTGCAGCTCTGATGCTTCCTTGATGGGCAGGAAAGCTGGATGGTAATTTTCAGAGCTGCTAGCAAAAGAGAACTGCCTGGTGAGGGCGTTAGCAATGTCTCTAGGTTCGTCATAATTGATATTATTAAAAGAGATGTTGGTAATTTATTTGAGACATTTTTCTTATTTAATTTTTTAACAGTGGACCAGAAATTGATGTTTCACTATTTATACTAGAGACAAAGCATCGCCAGGAGTCTCGTTTGGCTTGTTTGATGGTTCTACGAGCCCTAGTTCTCGCAAGTTTATACTTGCGAAAGTTCTCATCACTGATGTGATTTTTGAAAAGCCTGTAGGCCCTATTTCTCCCACAAAGTGCTATGCGGCAATCTGGCGTCCACCAAGGAACTCTATGCTTTGCGCTAT
The DNA here is from genome assembly GCA_034508575.1 of Petrolisthes manimaculis. Taxonomy (NCBI): domain Eukaryota; kingdom Metazoa; phylum Arthropoda; class Malacostraca; order Decapoda; family Porcellanidae; genus Petrolisthes; species Petrolisthes manimaculis. Next base: position 1,523,330 of record JAWZYT010000517.1, read on the forward strand.
CTACCGAAGTCTTAGGAATTGTTGCCGTTGCGGCTTTGAGAATACTATCTTTAATTTTATTTACTTTATCATCAATAGTTTCTCCAACAATTTCAATATTGAGACTCTTTGTGAAGGACACCCAGTCTGCTTTTTTAGCGTTAAATTTAGGTGCTGAAGGCTCTTTAATAGTGTCGATTTTATACTTAATCATAATAGGAAAATAGTCGCTTCCCAATAAGTCATCAATGGGTAGCCACTGGCAAGAAGCTGCAATTTAAGGAGAGACCAGAGATAGGTCAAGGACGCTAAAATTACGAGTATTATCGTCAACTCTCGTCGGACTACCATTGTTCAGAAGAACCAAATTGGAATAACTGTATCAGGAGGACAGTAGACAGAATAGATAGTCAGGTAGGTGCCACCGAATTTTACTCTGCAAACGACAGTTTACAGAGGAAAATTACAGGGCACCTCAGTGAAAGGGAGGGTATGGCGGATGTAGATTGCCCCTTCACCTCCCCCTCTCCCCCCACGGTCTCTCCTAATCAACATGTAGTTCCAAAGCTGAACAACCTCGTCTTCGACATGGTCGTTCAGATGAGTTTCTTGAAGGGCAATAATATCGGCAGCGTAAAAACAAGCCATAAGTTTGAGTTAACTTAATCTAGCTCTATGACTTCGACATTTCCATTGGATTATGGTTAGTGCGAAGATTATCGTGGTTTAGGGTTTTTTGGGGGGACTTGTTCGTCTTCTTGTGCTGGGAGAGAATATTTGCCTCCTCCCCTGCACTTCCCTGGGACCTCCCTCGGGATTATTTCACGACGGTAGCCTCCATCGCCTGTTCTTCTCCACGAATCACAGAGCCAGTCCTCGAACGGCTCGTCTCGCGATTAACCGGATGACTCCCAGATGTAGGCTTCGTGGGAGACACCTGAGCGAGAACATGAGATATTGAAGCTGATACGGTATCATTAGCCTTGTGGTGCTTCTTTTGTTGGGTTGATTCAACATTTTTTTTTTTAATTTATCTACTTGAAGCATTAATTTGCTTACTTTAATTCTTTAATTTCATTGTCCTTTACTTTTTTTTTTAATTAATTGCGCCGTAGCTTCAATCAACATGCAAATATACATACAGGTAGGCAGAACCCATGAGAATCAAATTACTACACATACACACACACACACACACACATCATGAAAACATAACAGAATGAAGCACAAGCATACAGACAAATATTTACATTATGACCTACTCATATCTACCAAAATGAGGGTGGCGTACCAGAAGCTCATACAAAAGCTGATGGTTCAGCAGGTGTCGACAAACCACATCAAGTGGCAGGCCACAGGGCAGCAAGTGTCGGACAGTGGGGCAGGCCAGGCAATAGTGCTCTATGGTGTTAGCACGAGGCACTCGACACAAGCGACACTCAGTAAAGGGAGGCTCACCCAGCATCCCAGCAACCTGCCATGGTAGCCAGTAGTCAAGCGTCAAACGAGCAGAGACTACATTGTGCCTTCGAACCATGGGGCCTCGACGACGGTAGGAATATTTGTGGCGGCAGACAGACTCGTAATGGGTGATAGAGATGCTGAAGGGCCTCTCTGCATCCCTGCGTCGCCGTACAGGAAGGAGAGCGGCGGAACGGACTCTTAGAGACGTTACATGTTTGGGAGAGAGGACGTCCAACACCACAAAGAGGCAGATGACAGGCTTCCTTTGCGAGTCTGACAACTGTACCATTGTGACATAAACCTACATGGGATGGTACCTATAAGAATTTGACAGTCAAGTTACGATGACGTAATAAGGCCAAAAATGATAATATCTGCTGAATAACAGAAGAGTGTGAGGGCTGAACACTAGAGAGAGAATGAAGGGCAGGTTTGGAATCACAACAAATGGCAGCATTCACTCCACGTTGACAAACAAGACTAGTACAGTGGTAACGCCTGCCTCGCATCCGTGAGGTCGGCAGATCGAGCCTCGCCCAGGCCCGAGAGTTACAAACTGTTTACTGGGGGGTTACTGCCATGGCTGGGCACCATGGTAGGGAGTTGGGCTTGCCTGGCTGACGTTCAGGAGAGTACCTCATCAGAGGTAGATACCAGAACTAAAACCCTGCAACTTTAACTTTAACAGTTCACACAATGTTGAGCTGGAGTGGTTACAGAGACGACGGCCAACCCAGCCCCCTGGAGGTGACTCCATATCAGGTGAGAAAACGACACAACCTACTGTACCATCCATTTGCAATGAGCCATCAGTGTAGAGGCAGTATGGATATGTGATGGAGGACGTCATTGTTTCTATGTGTTCCAGAGCCAACTGCCAATGTAGAGAAAGCAGTTCCGTCTTGGAAGTAGGTGTAAAGCTCACATCAGGTGTTGGTAGCATCCACGGTGGGGGCCTTGGAGGGACGTCTGCAACCATTATATCTATATATAAAAGCAATATAGATGGTCCTGGCTACTGGGATGGAGATGCCTGAGGAGTTGTTAGAGAGCCATTGAAGTGGTGTAAGTCGGCGCTGGTGACGACCCAATAAGTCCTGGACAATAAGATGGTCTTGAGGTCTGGCAGGAACAATTGGCCAAATATTGACTGGCGCACCCAGGTAACAGTACTGGGAACACATGGGAATGACAGTCCCTCCAATGGTGAACACTGGCCGAGCTTGAGGAGAGCGGGAGGTGAATATTCTACTCTTAACTGATGAGACAATAATACCACAGTGAGAGGAGGCCACATAGAAGTCAAGAACTGCTGGAGATCCGTTGGTGAGGTAGAATGAACACATATATCATCAGCATAGCACGTAATTGTAGTACCAGGAATATCAGGGAGAGAAGTGAGCAGCCGATGCATCAAAATTTTAAATAACAAACGGCTGTGAACCCCCCCTTGAGGCATACCAAGATGAAAACTGCGCAAAGGACTGAGTGCACCACTGAAAAACACACGGTAGGTCCTGTTACTGAGGTAACCCCGAATCAACCATAGTAGATTACCCTTTATACCAAAGTCAACCAGTTGATCCAAAATTACGTCTCTATTAGCAACATCGAAAGCACTTCGAAGGTCAACGAAGGCCACCACACTGTCCCTGGAAAGGCGAGAGTACAGGTCGACTAGGCAGTGGTGTGTGCTCCGCTGGGGAAGGAAACCAAACAGCCATGGAAAAAGACGATCCTGCAATCTGTACATGAGAAGATTAAGTAAGATTCTCTTCATAACCTTACAAAAACAGGAAGTAAGGGAAATTGGCCTGAACTTTGCTGTGCCGGGCTTAGGGATGGGTATTATTGTGACATCTTTACTATTAGGTAGGAGATGTCTAATTATAATTTATCATATTTCTGTAATTCCAGGCTAGCTCAGAATGAGTTAAAGTCTAGGGAAATGTATTAGGATTAAAACTTTACCCTTTGTTATCAGTTAATAAACATTAAGAAGAGACAGTTCTTTTTGTAAACCTAGCTAACTCTTAAAAGAAGGTGAGTACGTGGGAATTACAATTCGCATATATATCGAAGGGCCCCACGTAAAACAAATAATTGTTGATAAACCCCAAAAAGGTTTATTACAGAGACACAGAGAACGGGTTACCTGTCTACCTAGCCAATTGACCAGTAACAAATATAAACTTTATAAACATGTGTTATATTTACTATATAATTTATGTATGCAAACTGCAACATAATGCACAGTTGAAGTACCCTTCGCAGTCTTGGCAGCTAGAGGCAAACAATCCACACCATCGGAGTCGGACGAGGCATCAACAGGTCGCTTGGTAGAGGTTGAGGAGGTGGAAGGCTGCAACCTGAGCTGCGGAGTGACCGAGGAGAGGGGGGGGAGGGTTGCGAGAAGGCAGCTCAGGCTAGTGATCCTCGATAATAGACTCATCCTCTTCCGACATGGTCAAATCAGCCTCAAGGCAGGAGGCCACATCCAAATCTGCACTCTCCATCCGGCCAGGCAAGGCCTAGATGGGAAGCGAACAACTGAACACACACAAACACACACAAAACGACAACAAAACAAACAAACCACAAACAGCAAAAAATCCAAAAAGACGAACAGATAGAATAGACCAACAACACCTAGAACATAACAGAAACAACAACACACAAACAAGAACATAGAAATAACAGAAATAACAACACAGGGAGAACGCCAAAAACACGTCTTCACTCCAGGAAGGTTGGGGCGAGACTGTGTCCTTCGCCTGAATAGTCACGTTGACATCAGTTGCGTTAACAGGAGCAGTGGTGCCAGTTATAGTTGCAGTGTAGGAAACTGTGGGAGATTGGTAAACCCCCTCCACTTTCTTGTTTGCCTCACCATAACTGACATCATGAGCTCTCATGTATGCCATTGCCTCAGTCTCCACTTTAAGGCTCCCTCAGTCACCTGCACTTGCCTAGTGGGGGCTGCCACAATTAGCACACTTCAAAACTGTCTCTGTACACAATTCTGTCTCGTGACTACCTGCACATTTACCACACGGGAATGAACCAGAATTCATATCAAAGCACCTCAATACTGTGTGTCTGAATTTCTGGCAACGGAAACAACGCATCAGTTTCTGAACATATGGTCTGACATGAACTATTTCGTAACCAATCTTTACCGTGTCCAGAATCTGAGCTGAAGTAAAACTAAATAAACATAAGCCAAATATCTCTCTTTTGTTCTCTCTCATCCTGGTCATACTTTGAACATCAACAACCCCTTGGTCCTTCATTCCCTCCAAAATGTCTGCCTCATTCAGAGTGGCCAAATCTTTATGGAATAACCTGGGATGCCTTCAGTACTTTAACCAAGAGACTACCATCACGTAGCTTTTTAGCATAATCAAGACTGCCACCTACTTGACCATCAAGGACCTATTTGATGATAAAGGGGTTAACAGTCTTGAGAGACTTACTCTGGTTCACACATCTAATATTTACATATCGAGCATTCATAGGAGGAACTTCAATATTTAGTTGTCGTTGTCTGTCTGCCATAGAGGTTCCATTATTTTTAGCTGTTGTCTTAGTTCGGTCCGGGGTCGTTAACCTTTCTCCTTGAGGAGGAGGGAGGCTAGTCGGGGGATAAGCCATTCTGGGCATTGGACTACGTCCGACCCCACTCCTATCACACTCACCTAACTCCCTTAACTATTGCATCAACCCCAAATATTGGACAATAATTTAAAGAATTGAAAGTTGCCTTACTCGCCCCCCCCCCCTCCCTCCTAGTGGTAGCTTGGCGGCGTTCTCCAGTACCAGCTAGGGGATCGGAGTTTGTGCAGGAGGAACTTTCCCACCACCGAACCTACCTAATAAGAGGGGTGGTGTAGTAGGAACCCACCTCCCAAGCCAATACCGTTGCTCAGCCAAGAGACAACCGTAGGCACAGGAGGTCGCACGGAATATATGTTAGAAAAAGAAGCTTGAGAAAAAGAGGTGCCCAAATGACGCACAAGACTTCCGGGCCCCCTTACCACAGGGTTTCCCCTGAGGTAGCGAGTGCTGCGGGTCTGGTGTAGGGAACAACTGTCTACTATCTACCATCAACTACTGGTTGTCCTCCAGCAAAAACAAAACACTGAAGGTGCAGCACAGCAAAATGCTGCAAATTTACTTTAATTAATTTCTTTACCAAGGCAAAGAAACAACAGAATACTGCTGGTAAGATGCCTCGGTACACCAAGGTAACTCCGCGGACAGTACTGTAGTTTGTTGTTGCTGTGCACAGCGAGGACGAGGTCTTGACACCACAAGGTCTAGACGCATAATGACTGGACGCGTAATGTGGCTGTGCTCTGCCTGTAGTCAGTAAGGCTTGTCAGTTGTAAGTTCTGGATGTGAGTGGAGCGGGTGTTAGAGACTCGTTCTAGAATCATCTGACCAGGAAAAGTGGTGATCCAACCAAGGACCAAACAGCCAGTTCGTGCCTTGACACTGCCCCCCAAACAGGAATCTACTGCAAAGTAGATTAGGATAAATAAAATAAACCCTAAGCAGATCTACTGAGATCAGCCACCAGAATACCATTACCAGCAATATAAATGACTCTGTACTTGTAGGCCTGTAAGCTTAAGAACAATCTCATCAGTCAATCATTTTTCACTCTGAAAGTATTCAAGTAAATGAAGAGCTTGTGGTAAGCTTCTAGTATGTACTCCTCCCCTCTGAGGTAAAAATCAATTCTTAAGACTCCAAACATTCTTATTCAATTGTGAAATACTTTTTTCACGATCCAGTCTTTCCTACTGGCATAGGAGACTGGATGTGGACACTCGCCATAGTATTGAAGAAGGACCGCCCCCAGCCCGTGGTTTGAAGCATTTTTCCTAACACAAAGGTTAGACAAGGGCTAGGTAGTCGGGGCAAGGGAGCAGTAGATAGTGCCAACATGAGGTTTTCGACGCGGTTGAGAAGGTCTTCACCCCAAGTAAGAGGTTCCCGAATAGTCTTCTTCAGCAGGTCTGACAAAGGTCTGGTGTACTCACAAGCCTGTGGAATAAAACTCTTATACAAGGATATTAGACCCGGAATCTAGGCATGAGCTTCTGTTGATTGCAGAGATCTTTTCTTGCATGGGCCAAAAGTTGACACCATCCAGCCAGAATCCGAGGTACCGGATGGATTCTACCCCAAAACGACATTTAGAAGGCTTGACAGTGAGATAGTGGTTCCTCAGCTTGAGTAGGACGGACTGAACAGCATCTAGGTGGGTAGACCAGTCTGCATGAATAGATGAATATGTTGTCAAAATAAAAACAGATATTAGGTAGTCCAGCCAACACAATTCTCATCAGGCGGATGTAGGTGGCACAAGCATTGACTAATCCAAATAGCATTCGACAGAACTCCATTATTCCTAAATGGGTAGCAAAAGCAGTGAAGGGCTTTGCACCTTGAGACAGGGTACCTGATAATAGGTTTTGCTCAAGTCTAGTTCAGAAAAGTATTTGGAACCTGAAAACTAGTGCAAATCTTCCTCCATATTACAGGCAGATTCTGCATCGAACACAGTTATGGAATTCAACTGACGATAATCAACTGCCATCCTATAAGCGCCGTTTAGCTTCTTTACCATCACTATTGGAGAATAATGCCGAGAGGTGCAAGGCTGAATAATACCTTGCTGTATGAGTGTCTCTACCTCCTCCTCGAAGACTGGTTTGAGGTGGACGGGAACGGGGTACACTTTGGCCTGCACTCTGTCGGTGGTTTGTAGAAAAATATCATGGACAAGTTTATTAGTACAACCAGGGGAGTTGGAAAATACATCACCAAATACCCCTAGAAGTGTTCTGGCTGAAATGCTGTCAAGTTCTTTCATTGAGAACCAAACAGCCAGTTCGGGCCATGACAGACATACTATATTATTTATAACATTAACACTTTGGCAGGTCACACATCAACACAACTAGGTCTAACTGCATGAAATAATTTGCCTACTACCCTGTAACCATTTTCATCATGCTGTATGATTAGTTATGCCGGTCGTGTGACGGTATTCTAAGCAACTGATTTCATGCAACTTGTGTTGATGTGCGAGCTGCCTTACATAAATACTCTTTGCCCTGAGTACTGACTGTATGGTAGCAACGTTTCTACCATTATTATTATTACTAGCTGGCTCCGCCGCCCTTCCGGCGGCTAAGAGCAGCTAGCTCCTGCGGAGGGCTGGCGGCCTGTGGCCGCCCTTCCACCGCCCTTCGTGCGGTGGAATTTTCATACACGATCACAGAGTTCTAAATAAACAAAGAATATAATAATACAACACTGATATGTAACAAATACAAACTCCACTACCACCACTACTACATCAACCACTACCACCTCCACTACTACATCAACTACTACCACCTCCACTACAACTACTACATCAACCACTACCACTACTACTACCACTACTACCATCACCACTACTACCAAAACTACCACTACCACCACCACTACCACCACCACTACCACCTCCACTACCACCTCCACTACATCAACCACTACCACCTCCACTACTACCACCACCACCTATTCCCGCACCCCCCAACACCCCCCACCCCAAGCCTTACCTTACCTAGTGTATGTGTGTGTGTGTGTACGGTAGGGATGTGTGTGTTTGTATGTCTGTGTATGTGTATGTGTGTGTATGGGGCATGCTTGGGGTGTGTGACGGTAGGGGACAGGCTTTTTACCCCCCCCCCTCCAGCCTGTCCCCTATTCCAGCACCCCGCAAACCCCCCCACCCCAAGCCTGTCCCTTATTCCCGCATATATAGTCTATCTCTCTCACATACAGTCTCTCTCTCTCTCTCTCTCTCTCACAATCCATCTATCTCTCACACAGTCTCTCTCTCTATCTCTCTCTCACAGTCTATCTATCTATCTATCTCAACCTCTCACACACACTATATCTATTTTTCACTCTTTCTCCCCCCCCCCCCACACACACTACCTCTCTCTCACACACAAATATAACCAAACCCAGTATTACCTCTCTCTCTCTCTCACACACACACACTCTCTCTCTCTCTCTGAAATTAAAAATAGAGATAGAGAGAGAGAGAGCCTGTGAGGGAGAGAGAGAGAGCATGTGAAAGAGAGCATGTGTGTGTGAGAGAGAGAGAGAGAGAGAGAGAGAGAGAGAGAGAGAGAGAGAGAGTTTGTGCGTGTCACTAATCCAGGGATTCGAACCCACCCCCCAACATTTTTTTGTTTTGAAAAACATGAAAAACATTTTTTTTATAGGTCCAAAACACTCCCCAAGTATTAGCGATCAAACCCATGTAAAAAAATTCACTCTAGGCCGAAGGATCAGGGCGTGCATAGAGGACACACACACAGAGACACACACATACAGAATTTCGGCTTTATGTATATAGATTATTATTATTATTAAACCATCTTGATTTTCACTATACTTATAGACCTTGTTGGAGAGAAGTGAGGAGGAGAAGGAGGAGGAACAGAAGGAGGGAAGTTGTCAGAAAAATGAAGAAGAGGTGGAGGAAATGAAGGAGAGAAATTGTCAGAAAAGTGAGGAGCTGAATGAGGAGGAACGGAAGGAGAGTAACTGGTGTGACTCGTTGGCAATGAAGGTGGTGAGACATTGTTTCATCCTGCTGTTGAATCCTCAACTAAGACTACGAACGTTGGTGATTTTCTTTGGGTTTTTCTCTTCTACCATGGTTTATTTTGGAGTTTCTCTCAACGCTACCAACTTGGGGTGAGTTGTATGACATTGTACTATATATCAGTCACGGAATAAACTAAGGGCCGTATGCAAGAACATTAAAGGGAGGGTACAGTTTTGGCATTTTTGGAGATAATGATTCCTCCAAACCATTTCAAGCAACAGGCTACCACTATCTTTGTTAATCTAGTCCTGTTTCCTGGCATACTTTGGAGGAATTGAAGAGCTCTAATGAACCAAAAGTTTACTCTCCCCTTAATGGTGTTGACGATGGTATGGTACAGGTACGATGCATCCATAGAAAAGATCAGAGCCATCGTTCCGGTACCAAGCCATTGTCTACACCACGGATATTCTTGCATATGATGGCGTGGTACAGTTGGACACAGGAATTGTGGTACAGCCCAGATGAAATATACTTGTCCCATTTGAGTAACCAGTGTCTATTATCAGGTAGTTGCTTTTTATTACCATCCTCAATACTGACTTCTGCCCCTGGTGTCTCCTATCTGGCACTAAGGAACTTGATATTGGCAGAAATTGACCATCTTTCACTTTGGCTATTCCTCGAATTTCTGTGTCCAACTGTACCTGTTCAATGACTCCATAGACAAATACCAGGGCCATTGTATTGGTACCAGGTCATCGTCAACACCATTAATGTTCTTGTATACGACTCAAAGTATCTAAACACTTATTTGTGCTTTCTGGCAACAGTCACAAGAGTAATCACGATGAACCTCACTTGTAACGAGCACAGCATCCGGTGGCTTTGGTGAAATGTTGAACTACTGTGTTCTTGTTTTTTTTTTACTAGTAGTATTGTAAATAAATGGACAGAACTTACTCTTGCTCTCGTATCCACCTTAAGGATGCTATGTAAACAAACACAGTGGTGCCACATTTCACCAAACCCACCAGACTCTGTGCTCATTACTAATGGAAACAACAATGTATGTCAAAAATTGATACTGGGAAACATTAGTTTTCCATTCATGAACTTTAGTTTGTTTAGCACGGGCATACCTACAGTAATTCATTGCATTGATTTGCAATGTTGTTAAGGGTATAGATTGCACTGTTTTTCATGAATCGGTGTAAGCCTTCCTCATCCACTGAGTTTATGGGTATATTATGTACAAAGAGAGTTTACTATACAGATTCAATACAAGCAGGGCAATACATACCCATACCACCAGTGCAAAACAAGGCATTAATGTACTTTGGGGATCCGAGCCAAAAGCTGTCGACTGTCTTCAGATTCTTTGTTCCTTGGTTGTGGCTTTAACTAGATGTCTACTCTACACCACTTTAATATATCGCTGTAACTGATACCAGAGACCCTTCATAATACTGTTTTCGCAATAGTATAGTTGTTTTCACTAGCAACAAGCACAGGGTCCAGTGGGTTTGGCATAATGTGGCACCACTGTATGTGTACCTGAAATAAAAGTAAATGATTAGACAGAACTCGCCAACACCGTTCAATCTTACACTATTGCTACATATAAACACCAAATGCAGTGCTCGTCAGCGTAGGTAACTGTACCAATATCAGATAAAATATAGTCGGAGACATCAGGTTCAATATACATATAGATATTTCAAACAAACTGCTGTCAAGTGCTTTCACATTTTTAGTTATGATGTTATTGTTTTGAATAGTAAGTACTGTATATCTGTCTGAATTATATACTTAGCATACTTATTGGAAAGTTTCTCATCAATTAAACATGCGGTAGCTGTCAAACCCATTAATGAGATATCCCAGTGTGGGTGATTATTATTGTGGCAAATGTATAGTCACGAGCCATAGTAAGTGTAGTGATATGCTTCGAATTGACTGGTGGAGTATTAAGCAAGCTCCAGCCTAGTAAAAGTGTTATTATTCGTTCTCTGTTATATCAGATAATTTGAAACTTCGACAATGTCAGGATAATCATTATGGCTAATGATTGTACAGTCTTGTTGAAGTTTGAAATCACCTGACATACCGGTTAAATAATCATAACGCATGTCCTATCATATATTTGCTGGAGCTCGTTTACTACTTTATCAGGATATTTTAAAGTAGACCTGGATACATATTATGGCTCGTGACTGTATCTCTCTCATGCAGTACTGACCCTTACTTGTATGTGTTCCTTGGAGGACTGCTAGAAGTACCATCGTACCTGTTACTGTGGCCTATGATGGTGTTTGTGGGGCGTCGGAGATCACTGGCACTGTTGTTCTTCACTTGTGCAGTGTGTATCTTTTCAGTCATGGCCTTCATGTTGATACAACTTAATGGTAAGCTGATCTAACCTGATGGAAACTTTATTGTAATAAAATAATGCCTTGTTTTGCACTGTTTTTAAGGGGTGTGTATTATACATTTTTTTATGAATCCGTGTATAGTAGGCCTAATCCCTATTTATCCAGTGGATTTCTGGTTGTGTATATAATGTACAAAGAGGGCTTACTGTACACAGATTCATTACACACATTGCAATGCATATCCATAACAATATTGCAAAACAAAGCATTACTGCACTATCTTGGTTCTGGTAAATATGGGAGTAATACACTTTTGTTGCACTAGAGCACCTTGATTTCTCCAAGGTTTTATTACTAGTCTATTTTTACACAAATTCTTTACAAACAGTGCAATACACATCCATAACACTAGTACATAACAAGGTATTACTGTACAGTCAATTATCATTAAAGGACTTCTGATATAAGATATTTGGCAAAATGAAAGGTTCATTGAAATAATCTTACCGCTTGCTTTAGTTAGTAATTTTTTCATTATTTTAATTTTATTTTGTCTACCAAAATGCCTCCCCATGTTGAGTAAAGAAAGCGGGTGAACCTTATTTAGGTATGTAGTACCTAGAAGTATTTGGAAATGTTGTATAACAAAACAAAAAAAATCATGTAAGGGACATTTTCAAATAAGGAGCAAATTGATTCCCCGTTTTGTCCCATATATTGAGGTTTGAGTGTCTAATATTATTGTTATAACGTGTTTTTACTAGTTGTGTATGTGTGGTATCTTATTTGACAGAGTTGGTAGTGGTGGTGCTGTCACTGGCAGGGAAGGTGGCAATAACAGCAGCCTTGCAACTCATCTGGGCCTACACCAGTGAGCTCTACCCCACCAAAGTCCGCTCTCTTGCTTTGGGTGAGGCTAACTTCCTGGGCAAACTGGGATCACTGTGTTCACCCTACATCAATGACCTCTTAGTAAGTTAAAATCTAATTAATTTGTTATATATACAATAGGCCCTCGATATAATATAATCAAATTAAACAATCACGTTCAGTAAATCACTTAGTATATAAGTTTGTATGGTAATGAATAACAGAAGCCTAGGAAAAAAATTGGTGATCTTCAATGAGTGATTGAGTGTAAAATGAAGTGATGGATAAAAGTAACTATTCATTACGTATCTAGGGCCTACTGTATATGCACTGTGTTCACCCTATATCAATGACCTAAATTAATATAGCTATCATTATGATTCGTCCTTGTTTATCCGTAGCTTTTTATTTAAGATGATCGGCTATGAAATCATCTTATCGGTCCCACGCCATCGTGCTTAGCCAACCGCAACATAGCTGAAACAGCTCTGATTTCAACTCCTAAATGACAGAGTAAATGGCTATATTTGCTTGGCCGTTCGAACAGCAGGTTATTCAGTCACAATTTGGGAGTATGTTGGACTACTCTCAGTGTATGTGAGACACGAGATAGATCAGCAAAGGTGGACAGACCGGTGAAACGGGAGTTCCAACCCTCCCTATCACCAGTCCAGCGTCCACCCTAGGAGTACTACCCTGTTTGAATTGGGCATGCAAGCCAGGCCTGCCTGCATCCTTGATGCTTGAGACCATAGAGTTTATGTTGAGACAGCCATAAATATTTGGTTGTTTTAAGCTGATAATTCAAGAAACACATAATTCAAGGACGAGAGCGAATGTTACGTGTGTAACCGAGACGTTATATTTCCCAAACACTGTCGTATTTTTATGGTGCTATTCCAGGACCTCCTACTCAGTTAATTTAATTAATAATCAATATCAATCTAATACGAGTTCGAGTATCTATATGAAATAGTTTCCTAGACTCACATAGACACCTGTTCTTCACATCTGTAATTTTCAAAGTCACACACACACGGCACTTGTTTTCTTCATATACCAAAATATGATGCAGAACGATACTTGGTATAAGACCTTACCTCGCACTCAATTGCTTTCCTGTTGCAAGTAACGACAACAAGTGACTAAATGAAGCAACTGGAGAAAACTGGTGGTCGCACCGAGGTAATCTGGCATTCATTCCCCCTCCTGTATGTTACATAACGAGACAAGAGGTCGAGAGGGCTGCGTCTCTGTGTTACGAGATTGTGAAGCGAACTCGGAGTTCAATTTATTCACGTATGAGAGTTTTTCATACTCATACATGAATTGTCCTCCCACTTGCAATTTTTCAATATCAAGACACACACACACGGCACTCGTCACGAATCATTTAGTATGCAGGAACTAAAATGATTTGACCTTCTACCCCTGAGGTTGATTGCAATTAATCTAAAGTCTGAAGCAATTGATCATTGCAATAGAGTGACATCTGAAGCTTTGGGAATACTGATATGTATCAATTATTCATCTTCAGGCCCTCTCTACTGTACTCAGAGCAAGACAAGGATAAAGGTTGGAGTACCACGAGTAAGTCCTGTCGGTATGGCAAGTGAGAGTGTACTAACTGTTTACAAATCACGAGGCCCCCAGCCAGGCTGGTTCCCCTCCCCTGAGCTACCAGCTGTGGATCAATACTCAGGCGCCACATCCAAATCGTCTGAATCCTACTGTCTGTCTGACTAGAACCTCGTATCACATCTAATTCACACACCAGCCATACATGCAATGTTAATGATGCCACGTAATTTAATTACAGTAATTATCCACTTCACGAATCATAGGAAATTAAAGAGAATATCTGTGTGCACACAAAATCAATATTAACAAGCCAACGAGTGAGGAAATGATTGCTGGAATTGCAGAATCTACGAGGAATAGGAACTGATAATGCTAGTGTGATGGTTGGCGTGAATAGTGATGTTTATCAAAAGTTAAAGGCTGAAGTACCAGGTCTCGTTCTAATAAAGTGCATTTGCCGATCCCTGCAACTAGCTGTCTCGGCTGCTGCTTATTAAAGGTTATTAAAGGTGCCAGCGAGTGGCATTCACTGGGACAGAGTGTAGCACACACTGTGTGTATGAAACACAATTATAGCACACATCACAAGGATGATCCCTGTAATGTATGGCCCAGCGACCTCTCCACCCACCTGAGACCCGAGTCAGCTTCAGCTATGGCTGACTAAGCAGGAAGACCTCAGACAGCCGACTCAAACCCCCCACCCCCTGCTCACAGGGGTGGTAACCTCTGGCATCAGTGGTATTTTTAACAGTGTCCCGAGCAAGGATCGAACGCTGGGCCACAGAATTGCAGCCACAACTGTTACCACTGTGCTAGCCAGAGGCTAGAATAACAGCCTTCGACTTGTGATATACACACACACATACACATAGAAACACACACACGCACACACTCTCACTCTCGCTCTCTCTCTCTCTCTCTTTTTTTTACACACATATACACACGCTCTCTCTCTCTCTCTCTCTCTCTCTCTCTCTCTCTCTCTCTCTCTCTCTCAAACACACACACATACAATTTCTCTATTTTTCATTCTCTCACACACACATACACACATTCTCTCTCACTCTAAATTTCACACACACACACACAGAATCAGAAACAATATTTTATACCGAATTGTTTGTCTCAAAGAATTGTGAGAGAGAGAGAGAGAGAGAGAAAGAGATAGCATGCATAGGGGGGGGGGGTGTAATAGTATCCAGAACCAGTTTTGGCTGTTCCTACTCGGATCTGTAAGTACCAAAGAAACGGTTCCGGCCCAGCCGTATTGCAGGGGTTCGAAACCCCTCCAAACCCCCCATTGGTCCTAAAAAAAAAAAAATGTAGGCTGAGGTTACTTCCCAGGCTTCATCGATCAAAATCATGTAAAAATTATTACTCTAAGTCAAACAATGCGGCTGTGCATAGCGGCTAAACACACACACACACACAGTCAGAGTGTTATATATATATATATATATATATATATATATATATATATATATATATATATATATATATATATATATATATATATATATATATATAGAGAGAGAGAGAGAGAGAGAGAGAGAGAGAGAGAGAGAGAGAGAGAGAGAGATTACTGAACACATGTGCAATAAACACCCATAACACCAGTGGAAAAATTAAGTGTACAGTTGCCTCAAGGTATCTTTACCCCCTGCGGTGGCTGTGAATCACATGTGGCATCGCTGGACATGTTCGGATCACATTCAGAAACAGTGAAGCATTGTGTTACCCATAAATAGGATTCAACAGGGAGATTGATCTCATTCATCTATATACTCCAGACACAAAAGAGGGGGTAAAGGAATACCTTAAGGCAACTGTACAACCAGAGTTTTCTGTCCACAGATATATTACAGTCAATACACACCCATACTAACAGTGTAAATCAAATCCTTTCTCTTTTTGTGTTGTTGTAAATGTGATGGCTGTCTTCCAGGGTGTGATTACAGTGTGGTGTCTCTCAGGTTATAACTGTGAATGGTGTGGCTTCCCTGGACATTGTTTAGGTTGTAATTGTAATAATGTGTTTTTGTATGTGGTTGTGGTGTAGTTTCCCTGGGCAATGTCTGGGTTGTAATTTTAATTGTCGTTTTTTCAGGGTGAAGTTGTGGTGTGGGGACCCTCTGCACTGTTTGGGTTGGTATCACTGATGTCAGCTGCGCTTGCCCTCATATTGCCAGAGACCCGCCATAGTGACATGCAGGAGGCCCTCAAGCATTGATAGGAACAGTGAAAAGCTCCACCTGCCATGATATGAAGCGAAAATAAATGATAGACACAATGACCTGACATGACGAAAAGCAAAAGAACTCGACTCGACCTGACAAGAACAATGACTTTTCTTGACTAGACCTGACATGACCAGTGATGCGACTCGACACAATAGGAACAAAATAGTGGTGCTACAACTCGCCAAACCCATTGGACTATGTGCTTGTATCCGCGCCGTATCACGCCCACGACACTCCAATGGATGAAGGGAATTCCGTTAGGGTTGAAAGCAGTTCACCAGACACAACATCCTTCAAATTTTGCGGACTAGACAGTGTGGTAGGAACTTTCCGTGCTGAGGGCCTGATTACTAACTCCACCCTATAATTATTTATGCTATAAGAATCACCATATTGTCATCTTGTATGTAGAGAAAGGGACAATATATAATTACTCATATTATTCTTACATAAACTTGTATCCAGCATGTATAT
The DNA here is from genome assembly GCA_034508575.1 of Petrolisthes manimaculis. Lineage (NCBI taxonomy): Eukaryota > Metazoa > Arthropoda > Malacostraca > Decapoda > Porcellanidae > Petrolisthes > Petrolisthes manimaculis. The sequence goes on from JAWZYT010000517.1 coordinate 1,539,940, forward strand.
ATTAAAAATATAACCTTACCATTATTAACGCTGCTGTTACAATCTGTGACTACAGTTGTCGTGGCAGTTCAGTGGGTAGCAAGAGGGGAAGAGCGCACTCAGGGCCATGCCCTGACAGAGAGAGGTCTTCCTCTCTTGTACTTGTAATTTGTACATATTTTTGGCACAACACGAATTAGGTGTCTCATGTATTCTGTAAACTTGTAACCCTGATATAAATCAGTAACTAGAGACAAATCCAAGTTTTTACTCTAAACCTTGCGTAATTCCCCTTAGTTACCCAGGCAGATTGCGGGTGGTAAGTGACACCAGCCAACGTAACAGTAGAAGACACCACGGATACATACTCATTAGTAGTGTAGGCAACTGTACACCATATCTCATTTAACCATTCATAATATATGTCGTCACACATCAAAGAGGGTCACAAGGGAGCTGTTCGCCTGTTGACGGGCTTACTGCTTGTACACGCGGCGGGCACACTTATTGTGGTGTCCAACCGAACGCCACGGAGGAACGTGTCTGACCAGTCACAGCCGGGCAGGAACTAGAGCAGATGGTCGAATGGGTCGTGAGAGGTACGATAACTGTGGTGCCTAATAAGAAGGAACGCAAGTGCATAGCGCTGTGTACTACAGTGTGTAGCATAATAATGGCTATGTGCATATGCGTGAGGAAGAAAAAGAACACAGTGCAGAAAGACAAATGGTGTAAAGACTGGCTAATACTACTGGGTAGCCACAGTCTTCGTTGAAATCGAACCACCACCAGCACGGGCAGTTTGCTGGTATGCTCGCGAACTCAAGCGGTAAGCCCGTCGACAGGCAAACAGCTTGCTTGTGTTCGCGAGCACTGCTCAATCGTGTGGACGGGCCTTTAATAAACAATGTCAATATTGTCACCCACAAACGACAGTTGCAGCTATTAAAGTCTACCTTCTAACAAGACTACACTAGTATACGTTTCAGCGCCGGACAGACGCTGTTTTTCATAACTATCTCCTAAATGAATATGGGTATAAGTATAATATTTCAGCACACTCACTACCTTTAACATCCGAGCCTAATTTATGGCTGACATACCATATTACTATATGTGTTATGTTAGGAGTTTAGTGAGTGATATTAAGCCTAATCCAGTCATTATATCTAAGGCGTTATAGAGAATCGAACGAGTGTGGGGTACTCGTGTAACCACCCCCCTCCACCACTCATTCCTTCCCTTCCCCAATATTGAATTATCACCCTCCCCGTTTCACTCTTCATCCCCCTATACCAGGGTTGGATCAAATACTGACTTTTTACAAGTCAAATATAAATACAAATACTTTCGTTTGAGATTCTAAAAATATATATACAAATACAAATACTTTCGTTTGGGATTCCAAAAATATAAATACAAATACAAATACTTTAAATCCCAAATCTGAAAATACAAATAAAAATACAAATACTCCTATTCCAGATTTTGGGGATACAAATATAAATACTCTTGAAAATATGCAAAAATAAAACAATTTTTTCACACAAGTTTACATCTACATTCTACATTGTGCCGTGTGTACGGCAGTAATTAAAAATTAGAACTGGAAAGAGAATGAACACACACGCACACACCTTCATTACCTCAGCTATGGCACAATTGAATTATTGTAAATTGTCCACCCTCTTCGCTACAACTTGAGGTTGTCAGTGTTGTCAATAAACTGAAAGTACCTAACTCAGACTCACGCCACCAGCGACAGTGAGTGTGGCTGGGAGTGGGACAGGGATGATACTCGTACGCAACGTGTATGTGTACGTGACCCGTCATAGTCTTACTGACTCTCTCTCTCTCTCTCTCTCTGCATATCCTCCTCAAATGATTTGGATCGAAATATCAAATGTATATACATAAAGCCAAAATTCTGTATGTGTCTCTGTGTGTGTGTCCTCTATGCACGCCATGATCCTTCGTCCTAGAGTGAAAATTTTTACATGGGTTTGATCGCTAATACTTAGGGAGTGTTTTGGACCTATAAAAAAATGTTTTTCATGTTTTTCATTTTTTTTTAATGTTTTGAGGTGGATTCGAACCCCTGGATTAGTGACACGCACAAACTCTCTCTCTCTCTCTCTCTCTCTCTCTCTCTCTCTCTCTCTCTCTCTCTCTCTCTCACACACACACACATGCTCTCTCTCACATGCTCTCTCTCTCCATCACAGGCTCTCTCTCTCTCTATCTCTATTTTTAATTTCAGAGAGAGAGAGAGAAGGTGTGTGTGTGTGAGAGAGAGAGGTAATACTGGGTTTGGTTATATTTGTGTGTGAGAGAGATAGTGTGTGTGTGGGGGGGGGGGGGAGAGAAAAAGTGAAAAATAGATATAATGTGTGTGAGAGGTAGAGATAGATAGATAGCTAGAATGTGAGAGAGAGACTGTGTGTGAGAGATAGGTAGATAGATAGATTGTGAGAGAGATAGACTATATATGCGGGAATAAGGAACAGGCTTGGGGTGGGGGGGTTTGCGGGGTGCTGGAATAGGGGACAGGCTGGGGGGGGGATAAAAAGTCTGTCCCCTACCGTCACACACCCCAAGCATGCCCCATACACACACATACACAGATACTCACACACTGACCGCGACAGAGTTCAGACGTGCTCATCCAGTGCTCTCGCCTTGAACCAGACCAAGCGATTTACAAGTCATGGAATTAGAGGCTATAAAAGTGTTATTGGATTCACAAGAACGCACACTTCGTTCTGCAATGGACATGGTGGTAAAACAGCTGCAGGACAGGATTAATAAAGCTGAACAATCCGTGGATGAAGTGATAAAAAGCCTAGAATTTTCCCAGGCTGAAGTGTTGGACTTGAAAAATGAGGTGAAAGAACTAACAAAATCTAATAAAGACAAACAACTGTTGCTTGAGGAGATACAATCGAAGGTCAGTGAACAAGAACAGCGACAAAACCATCAAGAGGACTACAGTAGGCGTAATAACCTACGGATTACCGGCCTCCAGGAACAACCGGGTGGTGAATCATGGGAGGAAACAACAGTAAAGGTAAACAAACTACTGGAGGACAAGCTTCAACTACCGGCTGCAAATCTCGAACGAGCACACAGAGTTGGTACGACAAATTCCTCATATCCTCGAACAACAATGGTAAGGTTTGAAAAATTCAGTGATCGTGAAGCAGCAATCAGAAATGCAAAGAAACTTAAGGGAACAGGAATATATTTAAATGAAGACCTATGTCCAGCTTCTATGGAGAAAAGGAAGGAACAGTTATCCCTAATGAAGAAGGCTAAAGATGAAGGAAAAATTGCATACTTCAGACACACAAGACTGATAATTAGGGAGAGAATGGGTCAACGACAGCAGACGCCAGTGTCTTTTGGTGCTTCACGGGACGACGATCGGTTTCGGATCCATGATGGTGTTGGAGCAGTGGGCGGCGGTTCGGTGGACTGTATGTTGTCTGCTGAAGGTGCCGTTGGTTTTGCACACTGTGGTGGTGGTGGCAGGGTAAGGAGCAGTTCTCCACATCCATCTAGTGGTGAGAAGGCGACAGCAGAGGTACCGGTAACGGACTCTACTACGACAGGGGCGCCTGGGACCGTTTCTGGGGAGCCACTTCCTCGGGGTGCTGCAAGGATGTCAACCGGGGCAACCAAGAAGCAGGAACCCACGGGGGGTACCGTAGTACAGAACCAGAAGAATCTCAGGGAGCGTAAGAAAAGGTAGATAAGTAACCAAGGAAAGTAGTGAATAAGTGACCCATCAAACTGGTATAATGTTATTATATATATTTCCTAATCCCCATAATATGAATTACCAACGTATCTATACCCAACCCTTCAACCATTACTTTACTCCTGCTGTCAACACTACTAATTTTACCAATACTATAATCATTATTGCTATTATTCAGTTTTTACTATTACCATTACTTTTACCATCTTTCTTTTTACCAAAAATAAACATTACTATTGTTACTACTAATGTCATTATTATTATTGTGAATATTCTACTATCTCAACTACTGCAACTACCACTATTACCCCTACTGCTTCTGCAACTACTGCTATTATCACTATCACTTACACTACTACTACAACTATTATCACTACCACTTGTACTACTACCACTACTATTATCCCTACCACTTGTACTACTACCACTACCACTTGTACTACTACCACTACTATTATCCCTACCACTTGTACTACTACCACTACTACTACCACTACTACCACAACTACTACTAATACCAGTACCATTACTACTAATGCCATTACCATTACTACTAGTGCCAGTACCATTATCATTACTACTAATGCCATTACCATTACTACTAATGCTGGTACCATTACTACTACTGCCAGTACCATTACTACTACTGCCACTACCATTACTACTAATGCCAGTACCATTACTACTACTGCCAGTACCATTACTACTACTGCCAGTACCATTACTACTACTGCCAGTACCATTACTACTAATGGCAGTACCATTGTAGCGGTTCACGCAGCAAACTGCTGAGGTATCGTGAGTGGTAGTTTGGCTCGTCGGCAGTTCACCAAGACCCCGAGGGTTCATCGTGCACCAACCAATGAGGGAAGGACACGTCATCAACATGGCTGACCCTACGTCATCACCAGGGCTATATAAGCACCGGCAGCCGTCCACCAAGGCTCATGCGTCCAGACTCTGTGTAGTTAAGACCTCGTCCTCGTTCTCTGCATAGCGCCAACAGTTTTACACGTATTGTCCGTTCGAGCTACCTTGGGTTCCGAGGCCTCTTGCCAGCAATACTCTGTTGTCTCTTTGCTTTTGTAAAGTAAAATAGTAACGTAATTTGCAGCGTTTTGCTGCACTGCTGTTGTGCACCTTCTGTGTTTTGTCTTTGCTTGAGGACATCATGTAGTGCATGCTAGCTAGTAGATAGTTGTTCCCTACACCAGACCCGCAGCACTCGCTGCCTCAGGGGTAATCCCTGTGGTAGTGGGGCCCAGTAGTCTGGTGTGTCATTTGGGCACCTCTTTTTCTCGAACTACTCTTTTTTCTTCCATATTTTCCGCGACCTCTTGGGCCTACGGTTGTCTCATATTTCTGAGCAACTGTATTCGCTTGGGAGGTGGGTTCTGACTACACCACCCCTCGCATTAGGCAGGTTCGGTGGTGGGAAAGTTCCTTCCGCACTAGCTCCGATCCCCTAGCTGGTACTGGAGTACGCCGCCAGGCTACCACTAGGGAGGGTTGAGTAAGGTTACTTTTATTTTTCCCTAAATTATTGTCCTTATTGTAGGGGGTTGATACAATAGTTAAGGGAGTTAGGAGAAGGTGTGTGGAGAGGGCTCGGACCTAGTCCGATGTCCCGAATGGCTGATCCCTCGACTAGCCTTCCTCCTCCTCAAGGAGGGAGGCTGACGACCAATGACCATCCTAAGACTAAGGCAGACAATATTGGAACCCCTACGGCTGACAGACAAAGGCGACCTGATATAGATATTCCTTCCCTGAATGCTCGTTATGTGAATGTACGTTGTGTTGATGAATCTCAATCTCTGAAGACTGTTAACCCATTTATCATCAAAAAGGTCCTTGATGGTCAGGTGGGTGGCAGTCTGGAATTTGCTAAGAAATTGCGAGATGGTAGTCTCCTGGTTAAAGTGCTCAACTCTTCCCAGGTTAAGGATTTACTTAAACTGACGCAGATTCATGCTTTCAAGGTGAAAACCACCATTCCAGTTGGGCCAAATACTTGTAAGGGCGTCATATTCCATAGGGATTTGGCTGACCTGGATGATGCAGACATACTTGACGGAATGAAGGACCAGGGCGTAGTGGAAGTACAAAGTATGACCAGGATGAGAGAGAACAAGAGAGAGAAATTTGGCCTAGTTTTCATGACTTTTGCTGCTGCTCAGATACCGGATACAGTTAAAATTGGATACGAAATTGTTCACGTTAGACCTTATATTCAGAAACCCATGCGTTGTTTCAGGTGCCAAAAATTCGGACATACAGCATTGAGGTGTTTCACTAGAGATTCAGGTGAATTCATTTGTGGTAAATGTGCCGGAAGTCACGAGACGAATTTATGTACAGAGACAGTGTTCAAGTGTGCCAATTGTGGCGGCCCCCACCAGGCAGGTGCAGGTATCTGCAGAAGTCTGATTGTGGAGACCGAAACAATGGCATACATGAAGGCTCATGATGTCAGTTATGGTGAGGCAAAGAGGAAGGTGGAGGGGGTTACCCAGGTTCCCACCGTATCCTACGCCGGAGCTGTAGCTGGCTCATCTAATGCTCCTGCAGTAAATGACCTCTTGGAACTTCTTAAGGCCAAAGAAAAAGAAAATCAAGCATTAAATGATAAAGTAAATAGTTTGGAAAGTACAGTAATTGAACTGAAAGAATTAGTTGCACAACTTGTTGAATCAAACCAACAACAAAAACAGAAACCCCACAAGGCAAATGAAACCGCTAAGAATAAACAAGCTCAATCTCATGTTCTCGCTCAGGTGACTCCCACGAAGCATGTATCTGGGACTCAGACAGCTCGTCGTGCATCGAGCTGCTCGAGGTCTGGATCTGTGACTCGTGGAGAGGCACAGGCAATGGAGACTATCATCTCCAAACCATCCCGTGGGAGGTCCCCGGGAAGTGCTGAGGAAGAGGAGGGTACTCCTTCCCAGCACAAAAAGGTTCGCCAGGACGAACACGGCCCTCCAAAACACCGTAAACCACGATAATCTTCGCGCTGACCATAGTACAATGGAACTGTCGAAGTCTTAGAAGTAGATTAAATGAACTTAAACTTTTGGCCTGTACTTACGCTGCCGATATTATTGCCCTTCAGGAAACTCATCTGGATAACCGGGTTGAAGACGAGGTTATCCAGCTTCGGAACTACGAGTTAATTAGGAAGGATCGAAACGGGAGGGGGGGAGGTGGGGTAGCTCTCTACATCCGCCGTTCCCTCCCTTTCACTGAGGTGCCATCTAATTTCCCTCTGGAGTCTGTCGCCTGCAGAGTGAAATTCGGTGGTACCTACCTGACTGTCTGTTCTGTCTACTGTCCTCCTGATACAGTAACTTATGATGATGTTTTTGATCTGCAGGACAGTCTGCCCTGTAGAAAATTAATTGTAGGTGATTTTAATGCACATCATACGTTATGGGGTTCCCTGCGGGATGACAGGAAGGGGGAACAGATGGCTAGGCTTATCAGTAATTCTGGTTTGGTTCTTTTGAACGACGGTAGTCCGACGAGAGTTGATGATAATACCGGTAATTTTAGCGTCCTTGACCTATCTCTGGTCTCCCCATCAATTGCCACTTCTTGCCAGTGGCTACCTATTGATGACTCATTGGGAAGTGACCATTTTCCTATTTTGATTAAATATAACAGCGACACTGTTAAAGAGCCTTCAGCACCTAAATTTAACGTAAAAAAAGCAGACTGGGTGTCCTTCACAAAGAGTCTCAATATTGAAATTGTTGGGGAAACCATTGATGATAAAGTAAATAACATTAAAGATAGTATTCTCAAAGCCGCAACGGCAACAATTCCTAAGACTTCGATAGATAGCGCAAAGCATAGAGTTCCTTGGTGGACGCCAGATTGCCGCATGGCACTGTGTGAGAGAAATAGGGCTTACAGGCTTTTCAAAACTCATATCAGTGATGAGAATTTTCGCAAGTATAAACTTGCGAGAGCTAGGGCTCGTCGAACCATCAAACAAGCCAAACGAGACTCCTGGCGAAGCTTTGTCTCTAATATAAACTCTGAAACATCTATCTCTAAAGTCTGGTCCACTGTTAAAAAGTTAAATAAAAAGAAAATTTCAATTAAAATCACCAACATCACTCATAATAACGTCAATTTTGACGAGCCTAGAGACATTGCTAACGCCCTCGCCAGGCAGTTCTCTTTTGCTAGCAGCTCTGACAATTACCATCCAGCTTTCTTGCCTCTCAAGGAAGCATCAGAGCTGCAGCATATTAACTTTGCCACAGGAGATGAATTGGATTACAACTGTGATCTTACAATGCAAGAGCTTGTTCAAGCCCTAGGAGCCTGTAGTGGGACATCCCCGGGACCCGATGAGATTCGGTATGAGATGATAAAGCATCTTGATCATGATTCCATGATCAAGATGCTGCAGGTGTTTAATGAAATTTGGAGGGGTCATGCCTTTCCAAATTCATGGCACTTTGCACATATCATTCCCATACCGAAAGGAGGGGGGGACCCCAGATCGACTTCATCGTATCGCCCTATTGCTCTCACAAGTTGTTTATGCAAGGTCATGGAACGAATTGTTAATCGTAGGCTATTGCATTTTTTAAATTCCAGGAACTTGCTGGTTGACGAGCAGTGTGGCTTCCGCAAAGGTCGCCAGACGCTCGATCAATTAGTAAGCCTGGAATCTCACATTCAAGAGGCATTTGCCAAAAAACAGTTTTTAATTGCAGTATTTTTAGACATAGAAAAAGCCTACGACATGACCTGGCGACATGGCCTCCTCAGGAAACTACATGCGATGGGATTACGCGGTAATCTGCCCTTTTTTGTTCAAAATTTCATGTCTGACAGAACTTTCTCTGTCAAGCTTTTTTCGGATACAGTCACTTTCTCGGACACTTTTGTCCAGGCAAACGGGGTCCCCCAGGGAAGTGTTCTGTCTCCGACCTTATTTCTATGTATGATAAATGACATTCTACCAGCTCCTCCTCGAAATCTTAAATACTCACTGTATGCTGATGACTGTGCAATATGGCACTCCAGCCATAGTGCACAGTTTTCGGCAACTCGAATTCAATCGGCACTGGATTCGATCCATAATTGGGGCCTCCAGTGGGGTTTTAAGTTTTCAATTAGAAAAAGTGTAGGGGTTATTTTCACTCATAGGAAAAAACCCGTCGTCCGGTTGACCATGGGTGGAAACCCCCTACCTATTCAAAATTCAACTAGATTTCTTGGACTGATTTTTGACAGTCGACTGACATGGACTTGCCATGTCAGTCAGTTAAAAACTAAATGTTTAAAAGCACTCAATTTACTTAAATGCATTTCTGGTACGAAATGGGGAGCAGATAGGAAGTCTTTGTTAATGCTATATAAATCCCTGATCAGATCTAGAGTAGATTATGGGTCCATAGTGTATGGTTCGGCATCTGAGTCTGTGTTGAAAGGTGTGGATGTTGTGCAGAATGCTTGTTTGCGTGTGTGTCTTGGAGCCCTACGTTGCACTCGAATCGAGCGTCTAGAGGTGGAGTCACAAGTGCCTCCCCTCCGTCTAAGACGAGACCAACTAATGTTAACATACTTTGCTAAGAAAGCCAGGGTGCCGAGTCATCCTCCCGGTAATGCCTTGCTGCGGCAACCGCACCCGGGGGGCCATGGCGTTAGGCCCCTGGCAGAGGGACCGAGTTATCCGTCCGGGAACCCCTGCGCCCTAGGGGGCACTGGCGTTAGGCCAAGGGACACCAGGCCCGCTGTTTGTATTCCCGGGGAGCCGAGTCATCCTCCCGGTGGTGCCTTTTTGCGCCTGCAGCCGGGGGGCCATGGCGATAGGCCCCTGGAAGGGCCAAGTTATCCGCCTAGGGGACGCACGGCCCCGGAGGGCACTGGCGTTAGGTCCCTCAGAGCAAGACTCCACGACCTCGTAGAGTTTGTCGGTATAGACTTATCAACAATCGATTCCCTGGTTATAGTAAATATTGCACCTTGGGTAATACCCCCTTTTAGTTGTGTGGAATCCTGGTTACCGGGGGTTAAATCCCAGGTGCCGGAGGTGGAGGTACACCAGAGGTTTCGTGAGATAATTGTCAAACATCTTTCTTATTTCCATCTATATACCGACGGGTCCAAGACGGATGAATGTGTGGGTGCGGGTGTATGGTCGCATGAATGTCAGTTAAGATTCAGACTGCCGAATCATACATCTATTTTTCTTGCTGAATTATTTGCTATTGATAAAGCTTTGGATTTTGCCCTATCGACGACCCACGATAGGATAGTCATATTTACCGATTCATTAAGTTCACTTAAAGCTATTAAATCTTTGAATACAACTAACAATGAAATACAGGGTAATATCATTAGTAAGCTATTTAGTGCCAATAAATTGATCAAGTTAATATGGGTACCATCACATTATGGTATCTATGGTAATGAACAAGCTGATAAATTAGCAGGGTCGACTGTTGATCTGGACCTTAGCATAGTCCGTACGGATCTCAGGTGTTTTGTCTCTCTCATAAAATCTAAAATTCATCTCCTGTGGCAAAGGCAGTGGACCAGATTAGACATCAGAAATAAAGTCAAGCTTTTGATTGAACCCTGGGCTACGTCATCCTGGCGTAGTCGCAGGGATGAAGTGGTGGTGGCTCGGTTGAGGGTCAACGCCACCAGGCTCACTCACTTAGAGCCCTATATTAACAAAGAGTTTCCACCAATGTGTACACACTGTGACACAGTAATGTCAATTAGTCATTTATTACTTTTCTGTAATAAATATTCAAACCAAAGAATTAAAATTAAAAGATTTTTTCAATTTAAAAAACTTGCTCTTACCATCGAAAATATTCTATCTGATGATAAGAATATTATAGACAAACTGCTCTGTTTTCTGAGGGAGACAAAACTTTATGACCTTATATAAATTGATAGAATAAAATGGATTATACTGGCTTAATGACCTTTGACTATATGTCGCTGGTTGATAGCCATAAATCCAACAAACCAACCACCAAGGCTCATTTATGCGTCCAGACTCTGTGAAGTTCAGACCTCGTCCTCGTTCTCTGCATAGCGCCAACAGTTTACACGTATTGTCCGTTCGAGCTACCTTGGGTTCCGAGGCCTCTTGCCAGCAATACTCTGTTGTCTCTTTGCTTTTGTAAAGTAAAATAGTAACGTAATTTGCAGCGTTTTGCTGCACTGCTGTTGTGCACCTTCTGTGTTTTGTCTTTGCTTGAGGACATCATGTAGTGCATGCTAGCTAGTAGATAGTTGTTCCCTACACCAGACCCGCAGCACTCACTGCCTCAGGGGTAATCCCTGTGGTAGTGGGGCCCAGTAGTCTGGTGTGTCATTTGGGCACCTCTTTTTCTCGAACTACTCTTTTTCTTCCATATTTTCCGCGACCTCTTGGGCCTACGGTTGTCTCATATTTCTGAGCAACGGTATTCGCTTGGGAGGTGGGTTCTGACTACACCACCCCTCGCATTAGGCAGGTTCGGTGGTGGGAAAGTTCCTTCCGCACTAGCTCCGATCCCCTAGCTGGTACTGGAGTACGCCGCCAGGCTACCACTAGGGAGGGTTGAGTGAGGTTACTTTTATTTTTCCCTAAATTATTGTCCTTATTTTAGGGGGTTGATACAATAGTTAAGGGAGTTAGGAGAGGGTGTGTGGAGAGGGCTCGGACCTAGTCCGATGTCCCGAATGGCTGATCCCTCGACTAGCCTTCCTCCTCCTCAAGGAGGGAGGCTGACGACCAATGACCATCCTAAGACTAAGGCAGACAATATTGGAACCCCTACGGCTGACAGACCAAGGCGACCTGATATAGATATTCCTTCCCTGAATGCTCGATATGTGAATGTACGTTGTGTTGATGCTTCTCAATCTCTGAAGACTGTTAACCCATTTATCATCAAAAAGGTCCTTGATGGTCAGGTGGGTGGCAGTCTTGAATTTGCTAAGAAATTGCGAGATGGTAGTCTCCTGGTTAAAGTGCTCAACTCTTCCCAGGTTAAGGATTTACTTAAACTGACGCAGATTCATGCTTTCAAGGTGAAAACCACCATTCCAGTTGGGCCAAATACTTGTAAGGGCGTCATATTCCATAGGGATTTGGCTGACCTGGATGATGCAGACATACTTGACGGAATGAAGGACCAGGGCGTAGTGGAAGTACAAAGTATGACCAGGATGAGAGAGAACAAGAGAGAGAAATTTGGCCTAGTTTTCATGACTTTTGCTGCTGCTCAGATACCGGATACTGTTAAGATTGGATACGAAATTGTTCATGTTAGACCTTACATTCAGAAACCCATGCGTTGTTTCAGGTGCCAAAAATTCGGACATACAGCATTGAGGTGTTTCACTAGAGATTCAGGTGAATTCATTTGTGGTAAATGTGCCGGAAGTCACGAGACGAATTTATGTACAGAGACAGTATTCAAGTGTGCCAATTGTGGCGGCCCCCACCAGGCAGGTGCAGGTATCTGCAGAAGTCTGATTGTGGAGACCGAAACAATGGCATACATGAAGGCTCATGATGTCAGTTATGGTGAGGCAAAGAGGAAGGTGGAGGGGGTTACCCAGGTTCCCACCGTATCCTACGCCGGAGCTGTAGCTGGCTCATCTAATGCTCCTGCTGTAAATGACCTCTTGGAACTTCTGAAGGCTAAAGAGAAAGAAAATCAAGCATTAAATGATAAAGTAAATAGTTTGGAAACTACTGTAATTGAATTGAAAGAATTAGTTGCACAACTTGTTGAATCAAACCAACAACAGAAACAGAAACCCCACAAGGCAAATGAAACCGCTAAGAATAAACAAGCTCAATCTCATGTTCTCGCTCAGGTGACTCCTACGAAGCATGTATCCGGGACTCAGACAGCTCGTCGTGCGTCGAGCTGCTCGAGGTCTGGATCTGTGACTCGTGGAGAGGCACAGGCGATGGAGACTATCATCTCCAAACCATCCCGTGGGAGGTCCCCGGGAAGTGCTGAGGAAGAGGAGGGTACTCCTTCCCAGCACAAAAAGGTTCGCCAGGACGAACACGGCCCTCCAAAACACCGTAAACCACGATAATCTTCGCGCTGACCATAGTACAATGGAACTGTCGAAGTCTTAGAAGTAGATTAAATGAACTTAAACTTTTGGCCTGTACTTACGCTGCCGATATTATTGCCCTTCAGGAAACTCATCTGGATAACCGGGTTGAAGACGAGGTTATCCAGCTTCGGAACTACGAGTTAATTAGGAAGGATCGAAACGGGAGGGGGGGAGGTGGGGTAGCTCTCTACATCCGCCGTTCCCTCCCTTTCACTGAGGTGCCATCTAATTTCCCTCTGGAGTCTGTCGCCTGCAGAGTGAAATTCGGTGGTACCTACCTGACTGTCTGTTCTGTCTACTGTCCTCCTGATACAGTAACTTATGATGATGTTTTTGATCTGCAGGACAGTCTGCCCTGTAGAAAATTAATTGTAGGTGATTTTAATGCACATCATACGTTATGGGGTTCCCTGCGGGATGACAGGAAGGGGGAACAGATGGCTAGGCTTATCAGTAATTCCGGTTTGATTCTTTTGAACGACGGTAGTCCGACGAGAGTTGATGATAATACCGGTAATTTTAGCGTCCTTGACCTATCTCTGGTCTCTCCATCAATTGCCACTTCTTGCCAGTGGCTACCTATTGATGACTCATTGGGAAGTGACCATTTTCCTATTTTGATTAAATATAACAGCGACACTGTTAAAGAGCCTTCAGCACCTAAATTTAACGTTAAAAAAGCAGACTGGGTGTCCTTCACAAAGAGTCTCAATATTGAAATTGTTGGGGAAACCATTGATGATAAAGTAAATAACATTAAAGATAGTATTCTCAAAGCCGCAACGGCAACAATTCCTAAGACTTCGATAGATAGCGCAAAGCATAGAGTTCCTTGGTGGACGCCAGATTGCCGCATGGCACTGTGTGAGAGAAATAGGGCTTACAGGCTTTTCAAAACTCATATCAGTGATGAGAATTTTCGCAAGTATAAACTTGCGAGAGCTAGGGCTCGTCGAACCATCAAACAAGCCAAACGAGACTCCTGGCGAAGCTTTGTCTCTACTATAAACTCTGAAACATCTATCTCTAAAGTCTGGTCCACTGTTAAAAAGTTAAATAAAAAGAAAATTTCAATTAAAATCACCAACATCAATCATAATAACGTCAATTTTGACGAGCCTAGAGACATTGCTAACGCCCTCGCCAGGCAGTTCTCTTTTGCTAGCAGCTCTGACAATTACCATCCAGCTTTCTTGCCTCTCAAGGAAGCATCAGAGCTGCAGCATATTAACTTTGCCACAGGAGATGAATTGGATTACAATTGTGATCTTACAATGCAAGAGCTTGTTCAAGCCCTAGGAGCCTGTAGTGGGACATCCCCAGGACCCGATGAGATTCGGTATGAGATGATAAAGCATCTTGATCATGATTCCATGATCAAGATGCTGCAAGTGTTTAATGAAATTTGGAGGGGTCATGCCTTTCCAAATTCATGGCACTTTGCACATATCATTCCCATACCGAAAGGAGGGGGGGACCCCAGATCGACTTCATCGTATCGCCCTATTGCTCTCACAAGTTGTTTATGCAAGGTCATGGAACGAATTGTTAATCGTAGGCTATTGCATTTTTTAAATTCCAGGAACTTGCTGGTTGACGAGCAGTGTGGCTTCCGCAAAGGTCGCCAGACGCTCGATCAATTAGTAAGCCTGGAATCTCACATTCAAGAGGCATTTGCCAAAAAACAGTTTTTAGTTGCAGTATTTTTAGACATTGAAAAAGCCTACGACATGACCTGGCGACATGGCCTCCTCAGGAAACTACATGCGATGGGATTACGCGGTAATCTGCCCTTTTTTGTTAAGAATTTCATGTCTGACAGAACTTTCTCTGTCAAGCTTTTTTCGGATACAGTCACTTTCTCGGACACTTTTGTCCAGGCAAACGGGGTCCCCCAGGGAAGTGTTCTGTCTCCGACCTTATTTCTATGTATGATTAATGACATTCTACCAGCTCCTCCTCGAAATCTTAAATACTCACTGTATGCTGATGACTGTGCAATATGGCACTCCAGCCATGGTGCACAGTTTTCGGCAACTCGAATTCAATCGGCACTGGATTCGATCCATAATTGGGGCCTCCAGTGGGGTTTTAAGTTTTCAATTAGAAAAAGTGTAGGGGTTATTTTCACTCATAGGAAAAAACCAGTCGTCCGGTTGACCATGGGTGGAAACCCCCTACCTATTCAAAATTCAACTAGATTTCTTGGACTGATTTTTGACAGTCGACTGACATGGACTTGCCATGTCAGTCAGTTAAAAACTAAATGTTTAAAAGCACTCAATTTACTTAAATGCATTTCTGGTACAAAATGGGGAGCAGATAGGAAGTCTTTGTTAATGCTATATAAATCCCTGATCAGATCTAGAGTAGATTATGGGTCCATAGTGTATGGTTCGGCATCTGAGTCTGTGGTGAAAGGTTTGGATGTTGTGCAGAATGCTTGTTTGCGTGTGTGTCTTGGAGCCCTACGTTGCACTCGAATCGAGCGTCTAGAGGTGGAGTCACAAGTGCCTCCCCTCCGTCTAAGACGAGACCAACTCATGTTAACATACTTCGCTAAGAAAGCCAGGGTGCCGAGTCATCCTCCCGGTAATGCCTTGCTGCGGCAACCGCACCCGGGGGGCCATGGCGTTAGGCCCCTGGTAGAGGGACCGAGTCATCCGTCCGGGAACCCCTGCGCCCTAGGGGGCACTGGCGTTAGGCCAAGGGACACCAGGCCCGCTGTTTGTATTCCCGGGGAGCCGAGTCATCCTCCCGGTGGTGCCTTTTTGCGCCTGCAGCCGGGGGGCCATGGCGATAGGCCCCTGGAAGGGCCAAGTTATCCGCCTAGGGGACGCACGGCCCCGGAGGGCACTGGCGTTAGGTCCCTCAGAGCATGACTCCACGACCTCGTAGAGTGTGTCGGTATAGACTTATCAACAATCGATTCCCTGGTTATAGTAAATATTGCACCTTGGGTAATACCCCCTTTTAGTTGTGTGGAATCCTGGTTACCAGGGGTTAAATCCCAGGTGCCGGAGGTGGAGGTACACCAGAGGTTTCGTGAGATAATTGTCAAACATCTTTCTTATTTCCAACTGTATACCGACGGGTCCAAGACGGATGAATGTGTGGGTGCGGGTGTATGGTCGCATGAATGTCAGTTAAGATTCAGACTGCCGAATCATACATCTATTTTTCTTGCTGAATTATTTGCTATAGATAAAGCTTTGGATTTTGCCCTATCGACGACCCACGATAGGATAGTCATATTTACTGATTCATTAAGTTCACTTAAAGCTATTAAATCTTTGAATACAACTAACAATGAAATACAGGGTAATATCATTAGTAAGCTATTTAGTGCCAATAAATTGATCAAGTTAATATGGGTACCATCACATTATGGTATCTATGGTAATGAACAAGCTGATAAATTAGCAGGGTCGACTGTTGATCTGGACCTTAGCATAGTCCGTACGGATCTCAGGTGTTTTGTCTCTCTCATAAAATCTAAAATTCATCTCCTGTGGCAAAGGCAGTGGACCAGATTAAACATCAGGAATAAAGTCAAGTTTTTGATTGAACCCTGGGCTACGTCATCCTGGCGTAGTCGCAGGGATGAAGTGGTGGTGGCTCGGTTAAGGGTCAACGCCACCAGGCTCACTCACTTAGAGCCCTATATAAATAAAGAATTTCCCCCTATGTGTACACAATGTGACACAGTAATGTCATTAAATCATTTACTTCTTTTTTGTGACAAGTATGTCAACCAGAGATTAAAAATAATAAGATATTTTCAACTTAAACATCTAGCTTTTACTTTTGAAAATATTCTATCTGATGATAAGAATATTATAGACAAACTGCTCTGTTTTCTGAGGGAGACAAAACTTTATGACCTTATATAAATTGATAGAATAAAATGGATTAGACTGGCTTAATGACCTTTGACAATATGTCGCTGGTTGATAGCCATAAATCCAACAAACCAACCACCAAGGCATCATGCGTCCAGACTCTGTGTAGTTAAGACCTCGTCCTCGTTCTCTGCATAGCGCCAACAGTTTCCACGTATTGTCCGTTCGAGCTACCTTGGTTTCCGAGGCCTCTTGCCAGCAATACTCTGTTGTCTCTTTGCTTTTGTAAAGTAAAAAGTAAAGTAATTTGCAGCGTTTTGCTGCACTGCTGTTGTGCACCTTCTGTGTTTTGTCTTTGCTTGAGGACATCATGTAGTGCATGCTAGCTAGTAGATAGTTGTTCCCTACACCAGACCCGCAGCACTCACTGCCTCAGGGGTAATCCCTGTGGTAGTGGGGCCCAGTAGTCTGGTGTGTCATTTGGGCACCTCTTTTTCTCGAACTACTCTTTTTCTTCCATATTTTCCGCGACCTCTTGGGCCTACGGTTGTCTCATATTTCTGAGCAACGGTATTCGCTTGGGAGGTGGGTTCTGACTACACCACCCCTCGCATTAGGCAGGTTCGGTGGTGGGAAAGTTCCTTCCGCACTAGCTCCGATCCCCTAGCTGGTACTGGAGTACGCCGCCAGGCTACCACTAGGGAGGGTTGAGTAAGGTTACTTTTATTTTTCCCTAAATTATTGTCCTTATTTTAGGGGGTTGATACAATAGTTAAGGGAGTTAGGAGAGGGTGTGTGGAGAGGGCTCGGACCTAGTCCGATGTCCCGAATGGCTGATCCCTCGACTAGCCTTCCTCCTCCTCAAGGAGGGAGGCTGACGACCAATGACCATCCTAAGACCACGGCAGACAATATTGGAACCCCTACGGCTGACAGACCAAGGCGACCTGATATAGATATTCCTTCCCTGAATGCTCGATATGTGAATGTACGTTGTGTTGATGCTTCTCAATCTCTGAAGACTGTTAACCCATTTATCATCAAAAAGGTCCTTGATGGTCAGGTGGGTGGCAGTCTTGAATTTGCTAAGAAATTGCGAGATGGTAGTCTCCTGGTTAAAGTGCTCAACTCTTCCCAGGTTAAGGATTTACTTAAACTGACGCAGATTCATTCTTTCAAGGTGAAAACCACCATTCCAGTTGGGCCAAATACTTGTAAGGGCGTCATATTCCATAGGGATTTGGCTGACCTGGATGATGCAGACATACTTGACGGAATGAAGGACCAGGGCGTAGTGGAAGTACAAAGTATGACCAGGATGAGAGAGAACAAGAGAGAGAAATTTGGCCTAGTTTTCATGACTTTTGCTGCTGCTCAGATACCGGATACTGTTAAAATTGGATACGAAATTGTTCACGTTAGACCTTATATTCAGAAACCCATGCGTTGTTTCAGGTGCCAAAAATTCGGACATACAGCATTGAGGTGTTTCACTAGAAATTCAGGAGAATTCATTTGTGGTAAATGTGCCGGAAGTCACGAGACGAATCAATGTTCAGAGACAGTGTTCAAGTGTGCCAATTGTGGCGGCCCCCACCAGGCGGGTGCAGGTATCTGCAGAAGTCTGATTGTGGAGACCGAAACAATGGCATACATGAAGACTCTTGATGTCAGTTATGGTGAGGCAAAGAGGAAGGTGGAGGGGGTTACCCAGGTTCCCACCGTATCCTACGCCGGAGCTGTAGCTGGCTCATCTAATGCTCCTGCTGTAAATGACCTCTTGGAACTTCTTAAGGCTAAAGAGAAAGAAAACAAAGCATTAACTGATAAAGTAAATAGTTTGGAAAGTACAGTAGTTGAACTGAAAGAATTAGTTGCAGAACTTGTTGAATCAACCAAACAACAGAAACAGAAACCCCACAAGGCAAACGAAACCGCAAAGAATAAACAATCTCAATCTCATGTTCTCGCTCAGGTGACTCCCACGAAGCATGTATCTGGGACTCAGACAGCTCGTCGTGCGTCGAGCTGCTCGAGGTCTGGATCTGTGACTCGTGGAGAGGCACAGGCGATGGAGACTATCATCTCCAAACCATCCCGTGGGAGGTCCCCGGGAAGTGCTGAGGAAGAGGAGGGTACTCCTTCCCAGCACAAAAAGGTTCGCCAGGACGAACACGGCCCTCCAAAACACCGTAAACCACGATAATCTTCGCGCTGACCATAGTACAATGGAACTGTCGAAGTCTTAGAAGTAGATTAAATGAACTTAAACTTTTGGCCTGTACTTACGCTGCCGATATTATTGCCCTTCAGGAAACTCATCTGGATAACCAGGTTGAAGACGAGGTTATCCAGCTTCGGAACTACGAGTTAATTAGGAAGGATCGAAACGGGAGGGGGGGAGGTGGGGTAGCTCTCTACATCCGCCGTTCCCTCCCTTTCACTGAGGTGCCATCTAATTTCCCTCTGGAGTCTGTCGCCTGCAGAGTGAAATTCGGTGGTACCTACCTGACTGTCTGTTCTGTCTACTGTCCTCCTGATACAGTAACTTATGATGATGTTTTTGATCTGCAGGACAGTCTGCCCTGTAGAAAATTAATTGTAGGTGATTTTAATGCACATCATACGTTATGGGGTTCCCTGCGGGATGACAGGAAGGGGGAACAGATGGCCAGGCTTATCAGTAATTCTGGTTTGGTTCTTCTGAACGACGGTAGTCCGACGAGAGTTGATGATAATACCGGTAATTTTAGCGTCCTTGACCTATCTCTGGTCTCCCCATCAATTGCCACTTCTTGCCAGTGGCTACCTATTGATGACTCATTGGGAAGTGACCATTTTCCTATTTTGATTAAATATAACAGCGACACTGTTAAAGAGCCTTCAGCACCTAAATTTAACGTAAAAAAAGCAGACTGGGTGTCCTTCACAAAGAGTCTCAATATTGAAATTGTTGGGGAAACCATTGATGATAAAGTAAATAACATTAAAGATAGTATTCTCAAAGCCGCAACGGCAACAATTCCTAAGACTTCGATAGATAGCGCAAAGCATAGAGTTCCTTGGTGGACGCCAGATTGCCGCATAGCACTTTGTGAGAGAAATAGGGCCTACAGGCTTTTCAAAACTCACATCAGTGATGAGAATTTTCGCAAGTATAAACTTGCGAGAGCTAGGGCTCGTCGAACCATCAAACAAGCCAAACGAGACTCCTGGCGAAGCTTTGTCTCTACTATTAACTCAGAAACATCTATCTCTAAAGTCTGGTCCACTGTTAAAAAGTTAAATAAAAAGAAAATTTCACTTAAAATCACTAACATCACTCATAATAACGTCAATTTTGACGAGCCTAGAGACATTGCTAACGCCCTCGCCAGGCAGTTCTCTTTTGCTAGCAGCTCTGACAATTACCATCCAGCTTTCTTGCCTCTCAAGGAAGCATCAGAGCTGCAGCATATTAACTTTGCCACAGGAGATGAATTGGATTACAACTGTGATCTTACAATGCAAGAGCTTGTTCAAGCCCTAGGAGCCTGTAGTGGGACATCCCCGGGACCCGATGAGATTCGGTATGAGATGATAAAGCATCTTGATCATGATTCCATGATCAAGATGCTGCAAGTGTTTAATGAAATTTGGAGGGGTCATGCCTTTCCAAATTCATGGCACTTTGCACATATCATTCCCATACCGAAAGGAGGGGGGGACCCCAGATCGACTTCATCGTATCGCCCTATTGCTCTCACAAGTTGTTTATGCAAGGTCATGGAACGAATTGTTAATCGTAGGCTATTGCATTTTTTAAATTCCAGGAACTTGCTGGTTGACGAGCAGTGTGGCTTCCGCAAAGGTCGCCAGACGCTCGATCAATTAGTAAGCCTGGAATCTCACATTCAAGAGGCATTTGCCAAAAAACAGTTTTTAGTTGCAGTATTTTTAGACATAGAAAAAGCCTACGACATGACCTGGCGACATGGCCTCCTCAGGAAACTACATGCGATGGGATTACGCGGTAATCTGCCCTTTTTTGTTCAAAATTTCATGTCTGACAGAACTTTCTCTGTCAAGCTTTTTTCGGATACAGTCACTTTCTCGGACACTTTTGTCCAGGCAAACGGGGTCCCCCAGGGAAGTGTTCTGTCTCCGACCTTATTTTTATGTATGATTAATGACATTCTACCAGCTCCTCCTCGAAATCTTAAATACTCACTGTATGCTGATGACTGTGCAATATGGCACTCCAGCCATGGTGCACAGTTTTCGGCAACTCGAATTCAATCGGCACTGGATTCGATCCATAATTGGGGCCTCCAGTGGGGTTTTAAGTTTTCAATTAGAAAAAGTGTAGGGGTTATTTTCACTCATAGGAAAAAACCCGTCGTCCGGTTGACCATGGGTGGAAACCCCCTACCTATTCAAAATTCAACTCGATTTCTTGGACTGATTTTTGACAGTCGACTGACATGGACTTGCCATGTCAGCCAGTTAAAAAGTAAATGTTTAAAAACACTCAATTTACTTAAATGCATTTCTGGTACGAAATGGGGAGCAGATAGGAAGTCTTTGTTAATGCTATATAAATCCCTGATCAGATCTAGAGTAGATTATGGGTCCATAGTGTATGGTTCGGCATCTGAGTCTGTGTTGAAAGGTTTGGATGTTGTGCAGAATGCTTGTTTGCGTGTGTGTCTTGGAGCCCTACGTTGCACTCGAATCGAGCGTCTAGAGGTGGAGTCACAAGTGCCTCCCCTCCGTCTAAGACGAGACCAACTAATGTTAACATACTTTGCTAAGAAAGCCAGGGTGCCGAGTCATCCTCCCGGTAATGCCTTGCTGCGGCAACCGCACCCGGGGGGCCATGGCGTTAGGCCCCTGGCAGAGGGACCGAGTTATCCGTCCGGGAACCCCTGCGCCCTAGGGGGCACTGGCGTTAGGCCAAGGGACACCAGGCCCGCTGTTTGTATTCCCGGGGAGCCGAGTCATCCTCCCGGTGGTGCCTTTTTGCGCCTGCAGCCGGGGGGCCATGGCGATAGGCCCCTGGAAGGGCCAAGTTATCCGCCTAGGGGACGCACGGCCCCGGAGGGCACTGGCGTTAGGTCCCTCAGAGCAAGACTCCACGACCTCGTAGAGTGCGTCGGTATAGACTTATCAACAATCGATTCCCTGGTTATAGTAAATATTGCACCTTGGGTAATACCCCCTTTTAGTTGTGTGGAATCCTGGTTACCGGGGGTTAAATCCCAGGTGCCGGAGGTGGAGGTACACCAGAGGTTTCGTGAGATAATTGTCAAACATCTTTCTTATTTCCAACTGTATACCGACGGGTCCAAGACGGATGAATGTGTGGGTGCGGGTGTATGGTCGCATGAATGTCAGTTAAGATTCAGACTGCCGAATCATACATCTATTTTTCTTGCTGAATTATTTGCTATAGATAAAGCTTTGGATTTTGCCCTATCGACGACCCACGATAGGATAGTCATATTTACTGATTCATTAAGTTCACTTAAAGCTATTAAATCTTTGAATACAACTAACAATGAAATACAGGGTAATATCATTAGTAAGCTATTTAGTGCCAATAAATTGATCAAGTTAATATGGGTACCATCACATTATGGTATCTATGGTAATGAACAAGCTGATAAATTAGCAGGGTCGACTGTTGATCTGGACCTTAGCATAGTCCGTACGGATCTCAGGTGTTTTGTCTCTCTCATAAAATCTAAAATTCATCTCCTGTGGCAGAGGCAGTGGACCAGATTAGACATCAGAAATAAAGTCAAGCTTCTTATTGAACCCTGGGCTACGTCATCCTGGCGTAGTCGCAGGGACGAAGTGGTGTTGGCTCGGTTAAGGGTCAACGCCACCAGGCTAACACACTTAGAGCCTTATATCAACAAAGATTTTCCACCAATGTGCACACAATGTGACACAGTAATGTCAATCAGTCATTTACTTATTTACTGTAATAAATATTCAAATCAAAGAATTAAAATTAAAAGATTTTTTCAATTTAAAAAACTTGCTCTTACCATCGAAAATATTCTATCAGATGATAAGAATATTATAGACAAACTGCTCTGTTTTCTGAGGGAGACAAAACTTTATGACCTTATATAAATTGATAGAATAAAATGGATTATACTGGCTTAATGACCTTTGACTATATGTCGCTGGTTGATAGCCATAAATCCAACAAACCAACCAACCAACCACCAAGGCGTCAGACTTCCAGTGTTCTCATCTCTGGACTGACCATTTCCATTTCCACTTACACTTGCACTATTATTTACACTTCTACTGCACACGGTGGCAGAGGCTACTCCTCTGTACGTGTGTTGTATTTTGTATTCAGAGAGTAGAGCATTATTACAGTAACTTAATATTAGTCAATTGTGTATATATTTCTATTTTGTATTGTATATATTATGTGTGTTAACTTGTAACTAACTTTTGATATTGTGAATGATCATTCTTTTGACTTAATATAATACCTGAAAATACAGACTTTACTTACTTATTGACCAACAACAATATAGTAGGTTAAACCTACACCATTACTACTACTCCCAGTACCATTACTACTTTCCTTTACCTTGCATAAATAATGTCCTCAAACTTATATAGGTTGAATTTACCATTTGCTCTAATAGATGATAATGCTTTGTTTAATCTTTTGAATTGTGACATTTCACCATGCTCATATCAAAATATTTCGTTTGATCCTTTCCACTTACTGGAAGATAAATATAACTATGATTATGATGTAAATCAGTTTTATGTGTTACCAACATATAATGATATTCCTAAACCAGATTATGTATTTATGGATTCTACATTCACAATTGGTAATGGGAATAACACTTCATTGTTATTTATGAATATTAGATCTGTGCCTTCTAATTTACAATTATTCGTTGATTCAGTTTTAACTTGTCCCAATGTAAAACTTGATATTATAGGATTTACTGAAACACGGCTTGATCCTGACCTTGTAAATTTATACCAATTAACACAATATAACCTGTATAGCAACCATAGGAATAGATACGGTGGAGGTGTGGCTATGTATATTTCTGAAAATATGAATTCAACTATTAAGAATTAATTTTATAGAATGGAGTCCTTTATTGAATGTCTGGGTGTTGAGTGTTATGATAATTGTAAAAGATATTTATATTTGTGTATATATAGACCACCTAGGGGTAACATCAGTAACTTCTTAGACTCTATGAATGATATTTTAGCTGCTGCACTTGATATGAATTATTTTAATGTATGTGTTATGAGAGACTTCAATCTGGATTTGTTTAAGTACAATGATAAGCCTGTTTTTGAATTTATTAATCTTATGTTTTCATTTTCTCTTTTCCCATTAATTACTAGACCTACCAGGGTTACATAGACATCTGCAACTCTAATTGATCAAGTATGGGTATCACGTGTAGAATTAAATATCAATAATTGCATAATTCATACAGATATCACAGACCATTTTCCAGTTGTATCAGAGTTTAAGTTTGAACCTCCTGTACAAAATCAACCTGTGTACACAACTAAAAGACTTAACTGTTGCAGCGTTAAATAATTTTAATTCTGATCTCTCGAGGGTGAGTTGGTTTGACCTATTCAAGATTGATTGTCCTAATGAGGCTTATCATGTGTTTTTTGATAGATTTAATGAATTGTTTCAAAAACACTTTCCCTTGAGAAAAATTTCTGTGAACAATAGACAAGAGCGTTGCCCACATATCACAAAAGCCCTTAAAAATAGCATCAAAGAAAAACATCGTTTGGAACGACTTTCACATAAATGGCCGATAACTTATAAAGAAAAATAAAAAAAATATAGAAATAATCTCACATCTATTTTACGTGCAGCAAAGAACAATTATTTAAAAAATATACTAAAAGAAAATCAAGGAAACCCAAAATCCCATTGGAGGTCTATAAATTCTATACTGGGTAGAAATCTAAACATAAAAAACAAAACAAAATTGAGTTAAAACCATATTCTAATGATTTACCGAATCAATTTAACAACCATTTTCTTAAAATAGGTATAGGACATATCAATGCAAATAACTGTGACTATATGAAATACTTAGTTAATTCCCCCTTATTTTCTATGTACTTGCCACCTGCTGACACCAGTGAAGTTGAGCGTTATTTAAGTAACCTTAAGACAAGTGCTCCCGGGTATGATTATATCTCTCCAGAGGTTTTAAAGTATGCATCAAAATTATTAACTTCACCACTAACACACATAATAAATCTTTTATTCAAAACAGGAACTTTTCCAGATATCCTAAAAAGAGCCAAGGTCATCCCTATTCATAAGTCTGGCAGTAAAAATGACATAAATAATTTCCGCCCAATCTCTATACTACCTGCGTTCAGTAAAATATTTGAAAAAGTAATTTCAACTCGTTTGATTAATTATCTGGATAAATCTAACCTTTTATCAAAATTTCAACACGGTTTCCGTGCTAATCATTCAACAGAATCTGCAATACTTCAGTTTACCAATAGTGCTTATAAATATCTAGAACAAAAATATCATGTAGTTGGAATATTTATTGACTTATCTATAGCTTTTGACTCTATTAATCATCAGATATTGCTTGATAAATTAAAACACTTAGGGATTAGAGGTTTACCTTTGGAACTTTTTGGGAGTTATATAACAGGCCGTACACAGGCAGTTTGCTGTGATGGAATTTATTCTACTTTAAAAAACATAACTGGTGTACCTCAGGGTTCAATTTTGGGGCCATTATTGTTTTTAGTTTATATTAATGATATTACTGCTGCTAGCTCCAAATTTCAATGCACGATTTATGCTGATGACACCAATTTGTTACTGGCCGATCAAAATATTGACAATTTACATAGAAATTTGACATCTGAACTTGAACTAATAAATACATGGATAAAGGTAAACAAACTAAAACTCAATATATCTAAAACAAACTACATTCTTTTTCAAAATCGCTCCTTAAATTATCAGCTCCCCCCTTTGATGTTGGAAGGTGAAACAATAAAAAGAGTAACTCGCACAAAATTTCTTGGTGTCTTTATAGATGAAAACCTTAACTGGTGTCAACACATAAATAGTGTATATCTTAAGTTGTCCAGAATGTGTGGAATATTGTATAAAGTACGTGGTAGTCTTACTATAGAATCCTTGTTAAGTATATACTATACATTATGTTATCCCCACTTCATTTACTGTGTATCTCTTTGGGCATGTACTTGGCCTTCTTTTATTAAAAAACTAAAAATTGTACAAAACAAAATATTAAGATGTATATTCTCTTTGGGTAAATTTGAATCAACATTTGGGATTTTTTCAGATTACAGGATTTTTAATGTTTACTCAATTCATAGGTATTTTCTTCTCTTATTCATTTTTAAAAATATTACTAACAAACAATGTTCTATGTTCAGATTAACTGATTCTGTCCATAATATTAGAAATAATAACCTTAATTTGATATGTCCACAGTAGAGAACTACTCTTTTTCGGAACAGTCTTTTTTATTTTGGTCCACAATTATGGAATACCTTGCCAAGTATAATTAAAGTAATTGTAAACTCTGGTAACCTTGTCAAATTCAAGAGGAAAATTAAAGAGCATATATTTTCAATGCAAAGCTAATTATAGGATGTGTTTGTATTGTGTTTGATATTACTTCATATATATGTCATTGTATATAGTACCCAGCTGGATAGAATATATAACCATGGCAATAAAATTTACTTACTTACACACACACATATAGTAGTAGCCTCTTTACCTGCAATACACACACACACACACACATTTGGGTGTTTATGTTGTTTTGATGTGGTTGTTATGTGTAATATTTGTGTATATTGTAGGGTGTTGTTTTTGAGGGTATTAACCTCTGTATTTGGTTGTATAAAGTATTTACTAGGGTGATGTATTGTATGTAAATATCGTGATTGTAATGGAAAGAGCTCGTCAATCATGTCTGTTAAGGAGCCACGGCTCAACAGACATTTGCTTGATAATAATCTAAGATTAAATATTTATATACTTTGTATAAAATAAGCAATAAACATTTACTTACTTACTTACTTACAAAAACAGACATACAAACACACACATCCCTACCGTACACACACACACACACACATACACTAGGTAAGGTAAGGTAAGGCTTGGGGTGGGGGGGTTGGGGGTGCGGGAATAGGTGGTGGTGGTAGTAGTGGAGGTGGTAGTGGTTGATGTAGTGGTGAACCTGTCCTATTCCTGTGTTACATTGGAGAGATAGAGAGAGAGAGAGACTGTGTGTGAGAGATAGACTATATATGCGAGAATAGGGGACAGGCTTGGGGTGGGGGGGTTTGGGGGGTGCTGGAATAGGGGACAGGCTGGGAGGGGTAAAAAGCCTGTCCCCTACCGCCACACACACCCCTAAACCCCCCCAAGCCTCTCCCCTTACTCGCGCACCCCCCCATCCCCCCTATCGTAAACAACACACACTAGGGTACACAACACACACACCGTACACACACACACTCACACATACACATACCCCTACCGTACACACACACACACACTAGATAAGGTAAGGCTTGGGGTGGGGGGTGCGGGAATAGGTGGTGGTGGTAGTAGTGGAGGTGGTAGTGGTTGATGTAGTGGTGGTGGTAGTGGTAGTGGTGGTAGTAGAGTTTGTATTTGTTACATATCAGTGTTGTATTATTATATTCTTTGTTTATTTAGAACTCTGTGATCGTGTATGAAAATTCCACCACCCGAAGGGCGGCCGTAGGCTGCCAGCCCTCCGCAGGGGCTAGCGGCTCTTAGCCGCCCGAAGGGCGGTGGAGTCAGCTAGTATAAATATAAATACAAAATACTTTTTTTCTGGGTGCC
The DNA here is from genome assembly GCA_034508575.1 of Petrolisthes manimaculis. NCBI lineage: Eukaryota > Metazoa > Arthropoda > Malacostraca > Decapoda > Porcellanidae > Petrolisthes > Petrolisthes manimaculis. The sequence continues at coordinate 1,567,535 of JAWZYT010000517.1, forward strand.
ATGATACAAATACAAATACAAAATATTTTTTCTCTAGATGCTAAAATACAAATATAAATACAAATACATTAAAATTGTATTTAAATACAAGTCAAATACAAATACAATTGTATTTGATCCAACCCTGTCCTATATACACCATCCCCCTTCCATCTTTGATTTTTTTTCTTATTCCAATTACATACAGCTGGTCACACTCCCATGAGGCCCACCCAGCGTTGTCAACGTTGGCCGAGATAACCCTGAATCACTAGTTGTGAGCTCTGCTCGCTCGAACCATTCACTGGTGGGAGGGAGAAGGAAGGAGGTATTGGAGGAGGGTAAGGGGGATGCCTATACTAGAGAGGTGAGAAATTATTCTTGGGGAGGTGAAAAATGTGTGAAAGCCCTATATACCCTATAGAAAGACTTTCTATAGGGTCTCTAGTGTGGTCTGTGGTAAGTACACACACACTGTCACACAGCCAGGCTAGCAAGCTCTGGGCTGCTGCTACGTAGCAGCGCCTGAAATATGTTGCGACATGTCCTTAGACTTTCCTCCGTTATTTGCTTATTTTACCTTTTATCTGAAATCTGATTACGCCATTGTACTCAGGAGGTTTTGTTTTATGGGCTTCAATGTTTTTAAACATTATTGGCTTAATGTTTGCTGCAAAAAAACAATGGAAAAAAAAGTTGTATAAAGATGTTCGGAGACTTTATTCCACTTACACTCGTCATTATTACTTTGTTGTTTGTTTTATCGAGTTGTGACTAACATATCTGGAATCTACAATTACTGATGAGACTAATGGTATCAATATTTTTTTTTTTATCTTGAATAACAGAAAAGCTGGAGCAAATAATTTACGAACATACAGCATCACTGACATGGTGGCAGGACATTAGCCTCCATGAGTCAAAGATACGCGGGAGGGGGTGCCAGCCAATCAGGAGAGCCGGTACAAACGACGTCTAGAGCCGCGCTACACCCCCAGCGGAACACAAGTTTTGAACAGACCAAGACCAAGGGATATACTAGGTCGGGACACTAACCCCCCCACTACAGGTATCAATTTCAGGGGGAGGAGTTTACTACACTTTCCAGTACGTCACAGACCATAGAAGGAAAACGAGAGATTGAAGTAGACATTAGAGGGCGAACAAAAATATTTGCCAGGAAATCTGTTAAGAACTTGAGAGAGATATAATTATATTTTGTATTTGGAATTCGGAGAGAGAAAGAGAGAGAGAGAGAGAGAGAGATGCATAGAAGAAATGTACACATAAGCATTATATAAACAATTCATACAAACACACTATATATATAAAATATAAGTCATATGCGTATTAACAACGGTCTGTTAATAATAATACAATTAATAATAAAAGTAAGAATAGTAATAGAAGGAAATCAAACAGGCAGAATGACGAGAGAAAAAGAGAGAAACTTGTATATCTCTTGGCCTTGGAACAGACTTTAGTGTTTCGGGGTTATCTCGGCCAACGTTGACAACGCTGGGTGGGCCTCCAGGAAGTGTGACCAGCTGTACAGTCGGCAGCAGAAGTTCGCTGCAAGCCGACCCTTGTGGAGAGTCAGTTGGTTTGGCAATACTGTATAAAGAATAGTTGTCACCAGTGCATTTAAATGCTGTTATTGGCGTGGTTTTATTATTATTATTTATAGTCAAAGTGGCCTATGAAATAATATCCTCTGTTATTAATACCTGTAGTATATGAAAATGTAAACTCTTTCATGACAAAAGTTTAAAATGATATGTGAAAATTATAATAGAATATTTTTTAATTTCAATACCTTCAAACTCGTTCCACCTTCCTTCCCTCCCCCGCTGGAAGCGTTGTTCACCCCCATTTTCTCTCTCTCCTCCACCCCCTTTGTCTCTCTCCACCACCTCTCTCTCTCTCTTGCACTGGGAAGAGTCACAGCACTAAATTATATTTGCTCATTAATGTTTCAAATAACCACAAGTCATCAATTATTTTCTTTTATCAGTCCCTCATATCTCAGTCCCTGCTCTCCATCCTAAGTTTACATTATAAGGTGTGCAACAAGGTTATCACATTTTTGTTGTCCATTTAGTACATATACACATCAAAATACACATGTTCTTCAGAGTGAAGATAATGACCATTAATTATATTAGTATAATAATTGTAACTAATCAACAAAATAAAGTAGTAGCTCATATGCAGATTAATGAAGAGGTAATTAACAATGAGGATATATAACTAAAAACGAAAATATTAAACAGTATAATGAATTATTCTGTTCAGGAAAAGCATCAGGCCACAACTAAGTACCGAAATCATTCAGTAGCCACTCCATCCACCGCCGTTTGCAATAACTTACTCAAGCCTGTCTGGCATAGAAGCAACTGTGTTGTAGATCACTTGTTGATTATTACGGAATAGTTCCCATTCGACCATTGATTGTTGAGGGAGCTGACGTGAAGTTCTTTCTTGTCCAGGTTCCCATGACCTAACAATGTTGTCCCAGCAGTTTTCAATAGGATTAAAGTCACAGCCCTTGCTGGGCCACTCAAACAAGTCCTTTAATATAATTACTTCCGCTTTAACAAGTTATAGATCTATATAACAATAACTAAATATGTAAACTCATATAATATTCCATGCATTAGAAAACAATATATGACCAACATCATGATACTACGAATAACAATAGTTGTATCATGATAAAAATAGCCTATCTTTACCTTGGGTTGTATAGTGATCTTCTCGTTTTTATCAATACACATCTGATATAACCCATTATTTTTATTATCGTCTCAATTTATTCTTATAGTATTACAGTAAAGTCGAATAGTGTATATCTGTTTTGTCCATTATATTATAACATTCATAAAAGTAACTGGTTAAGGTGATGGACAATAAATTGCTTAAATATTTATTACCATAATTTTATTAATAACCTGTCCACCCAATATTTTTCTCAATCACTTTCTGCAGCCTCCTTGTCATTGATGCTACAAGCGTCTGGGTAGGAAGTGTTGTATTATGTAGACAACAAAGTTCTTCATCTCATTAGGTTGTATCTATATTACTGTATTTTTTACAAATCGTACTGAAAATGAAGAAATAAAATCATCAACCAATCATCTCCGTCGTTGCATGTTCATCTCTCTTCTTTCTCTACACCTCCGTCTTCACCGTGTGGGGTAGGGTATAGAGGAAGCCAGAGGAAGTACCAATAAACCTCGTATGATTTACTCTCTCATACACAGTTTCAGATACGTGAGTCGACAGATTGGAACTCAGGCTGAACCCCATACACTTTGGCGTTGGCAGTGCTGACTGTAACACGAAATTCCGTCCGGAGCTGTACATTCTATATTCTTTCCCTCTTACTAATTCACGAAAATCTTGGTTTAATCACGCTTGTTCTACTGCTGTCCACAACAAGGAGGAAGCTTTCAGACGGTACCGACGCCTTCAAACTGATGAATCTCGTGCTCTGTATATTTCTGCCCGGAATCGCGCCAAATCTGTTCTCCGACTAGCCAAAAAATCCTTCATCCATGCCAAGTGCAATGACCTGTCCAACTCCTCCACCTCTCGTTCTTTCTGGCATCTAGCCAAAAATCTCTCCAGTAACTTTACTTCTTCCTCTTTCCCTCCTCTCATCCTTCCTGATGGAAATGTTGCCATCTCTTCACCTGATAAAGCTGAACTCTTCTCTTAAACCTTTGCCTCTAACTCCACACTGGACGATTCCGGCTCTGTTCCTCCAACTCCACCCCCTTCTGACTTACTTATGCCTACAATTCATCAGAATCTCTTCATTAAAAGGTTATTAAAGGTTATTAAAGGTGCCAGCGAGTGGCAGTCACTGGGACAGAGTGTAGGCACACACAGTGTGTATGAAACACAATATAGCACACATCACAAGGATGATGAGTGGCCCAGCGACCTCTCCACCCACGTGAGACCCGAGTCAGCTTTCGGCTATGGCTAACTAAGCAGGAAGACCTCAGACAGCTGACTCAAACCCCCCACCCCCTGCTCACAGGGGTGGTAACCTCTGGCATCAGTGGTATTTTTAACAGTGTCCCGAGCAAGGATCGAACGCTGGGCTACGGAATTGCAGCCACAGACTTTACCACTGTGCTAGCCAGAGGAAGTCTTTTCGGAAAATATGCATATAAGGTCCATGCGGCAAATATGCGTTATTTATGTATATTTCAGTATGGAATAATGTTATATGTTCGTGCGTAATGAATAAAAGTGACGATTTCACTTACTTTAGCCAAAATAACCCTTCGAAATATCGCGAGCGTAAGTCCAGCAAGCCGATTCAGTCCAGCTTAGCAGTATAAGTCTACGGGGTCTATATCCTAAGTTCATACTTCACTCTTCACGATGTCTGTCTATCCAAGGTGCTTCTTTAAAATAAGCCACTGAACACTGTAAAAAGTAGTCCACATCATGATGGGATGCTCATGTGCTACTCAAGTTGCCATCTCGTAAATTATGTTTTATTTTTTTTTTGTAAATAAATGAAGCCTTCAATATTCTTTTAATTCAACCAGCATTTATATGTACATTATTTCATTCATTACTCACTTACATTCATACTTTTTGTTCTCATGTCATATTATTACAATCATTATTATAATTACAATGTAGCAACCTTGTGTATTCATCCGCAATGTCCCTTCATCCCATTTTCACCGCTACGTGTCGAACTCCCACTACCATCATGTCTTCCACTAGCAGCACCTGTCTTCAGTGTGACCTCGGGTATGGCCGGTTTTTTCACTCGTACTTCGGTAAGCCCAGAGAACTTTATAATCTATGTGTTGACCATGGGCTCATTTTAAGATCCAAGATATGTGGCCAGTGTGGACAGGAGACAACACTAGATTTCAATAAAAAAAAAAAAAAAAACTGTGGCGGTGTAATAAGTACGTAGTGAAAAATAAGCAAAAAAGGGCCAGGTGTGGATGGAGTCAAGAGTGTCTATAAATATACATTTTTTGTCCATGTGCATTTAGATATAGACTTTATTAATTTTCATTAACCTATATCTTCGTGACAATTACACCTACAAGTCTGCACAGGAAGAAATAACTGCCTTGTCATTATCATGCCATCTGTGATTGGGCAAGATTTTGTCTTGAGGTGCTGGTGGAATGGTGTGTAAAGAGAGAGGGCAAGATTGGTGGACCTGGGAAAATTGTGGAGATAGATGAGAGCAAGTTCGGGAGGAGAAAATATAATGTGGGACGCTTGGTGGAGGGCCAATGGGTGTTTGGTGGCATATGCCGGTAAACCAGGGCGGTGTTTATGGTGCCTGTGGAGAAACGTGATCGGGAAACCCTTCTCGATGTCATCAAGCAGAGAGTAGAACCAGGTACCACAGTATATGGACATAATTATCAGCCGTATTAATTCAAATTGCATTACGTTTGACGAGTATGTGTGATCTAAACACATCATTTAATGTATATGCTATAAACAAAAATATTCATGACCTATTCTTTTGCTATATTAATTTTAATATATCTAAAAACACTACATGAATGGTGGCAAGAGTTCCATTTACGCTACTTAAATGAAGGGGTCATAAGGTAGGGAGTATAATGGGGTGGGTAACATCATGTTTGCATAAATTAACAGGATATGTATACCTATTTTAATACTTGATTTTCACATTAATGAGCAGTGTGGTTTGCAATTCAACGCCAATCTCCATCAGGTACAACTATAATTTCTGATTGTTGGCGTGCCTACAACTGACTGGAAGAGGAGGGGTATACACACCTGACCGTCAACCACAGCATCAACTTCATCAACCCAAACACCGATGCCCACACCAACACCATTGAGCGTTTGTGGAGGGAGGCAAAGAGGAAGGTTCCTTTGTTTGGGCGCCGTAAGAAACATTTTGTGGGCTACCTGGCCAAGACAATGTTTCTTATGGCGTTCCCAAATGCCAACCAGAGGTTCCACCACTTTATTCTGGAAGCTGCAGCCCTCTACAACCCACAACAATCTCAACCCTGATTACTCTTCATCCACAATTTTCCTGTAAGTTTCATGTCACTCACAGTCTGGTAAAAGTTAAAATTTGTTTTTACTATATTTTATTAAATAATACCAATAATTATGTACAACACTTAGAATGGGCACTCTGGTAGTGTGCTTAGAATAATGAAGGGGTCCCGGTAGACTGCCCCGGTTAGGTCCCGGTAGTCTGCCCCGGTTAGGTCCCGGTAGCATATTCCCCAAGTTTGACCGGTTTCGTGCCATAGGAGAAATTAGAGCCAATCATTCTCGGTATGCCAGATGAACGACGAATTGTAAACAAACCTTCGATCACAGTGCAGAGATGCAATTTTACCATATTAATTAGTATCTTCATTTTGCCCCACGTCCATTTCTTATATTCATGAGAGAGAGAGATAGAATGTAGGACGAGATGGGAGAAAATAGAAAGATAGGTAGATAAATAATAAAAGTGGGGATAGGTTATTTTCACTATACAGTAGTACAATACATGCGAACTAAAAAGAATGTATAGCCCCTCATGGGAGAGAGAGAGAGAGTCTTATAATAAGGAAGGAAAATAAATTAAATTATTACACCAAAGAGGTGCTGATGGAAAGACGAAATCGCAGGGGGACGCAGGCTCGCAGCGTCGTTTCTTCAGGTTCTGCAGCGTCAGTTTCAAACATCTCCCTTGTCCCTTGACACCTAAATGGAGTCCAGCCACGTTATCTGCGATATGCTCAACTTTGAAGAGTATGGGTTTCGGAACGTGTGGATATTAGAGAGGAAGAGGACTGCTTAAAACTGCGGACAAACGTGAAAAACCGTGAGGAGTTTCAGCGATGGAGGGAAGTCTTTTGCTTGAAGACTAGTACCTGCTTCAACTCCTCCAGACTTTTTCCTGTAGGAGTCAGGAAGGCCTTTCGACAACGCCTTTTATGTCATCATGGCGTGAAGACGCACAAAGGAGTAAAGAAAACTTCAACTGGGTAAGTACAGTTAACGTTAACTTAAATTGATATTTGCTTGTTGGCATAGGCTATTTGGGGCTCCCCTATTTAATGGAGTCCATTCTGGTAAGAGTAAGCTTAACTTATAGTATGGTTGCCTCTTTTTCCTGTTATTTCGTTCTCAGGATTTCATAGTTGTACAATATACAGAAGACTGCCAGTTTCTGGAACAAATTTAATTGTTTCTTACCTGGATGGCTACCCATAAACTAGTCAGTACCAAACCTAAGTTAATTTAACCAGGCCTAAAAGCAAACCTAACCTACCCTAATATGAGCTCATTGTTTAAAATAGATACAATTGCAAACATAATGCCATACAACCTAACAATCCTATTTTGCATTGAAAAAGTGTAGCAGCATAAAACATGTGAAAATCAATCAAAATTGTCCCCAAATCAGGCAATAATAATTATCCAAATATAGCCAATAACTGTAATGAATTTACTTCAATAATAACTGAGCATTATGATCAGGGATGCCAACTTGGCGGAAAATCCGCTAAACCTAGCGGATTTGACTACCCTCACAGCGGAGGTTTTACCCTTACTGCGGCTAGCGGATTTTCTAGTGGAAAATCTCTAGCTGCAGCGGAAGATCTAGGGGATTTGGGTTAACGTAATAAGAATGGTGTAGCCTTACTGCCTGATCCTAATAATTATAAAATCAATTAACAAAATTTCCAGTAATGAAAGAAAGTACTGTAGACAGTACTGCGTACCGTATAGTAGAAACTGATCACGTCCAGGACGGGAATGTTTCGTTAAGCGACGGCCGGACTCTCGAGTCTCGAGGCGAGTGCAGGCAGAATGGTCACTGGTCAGTGGCGACGCAGTCACGACTCGGTATTCAGGCTGGGCTGGGCCTGGCTGGCCAACGGCCATATCCCTCCGACATTGGTTAAGTGATACCACTTTGACTTGTATATTACGAACCAAAATGGGTCCGACATACACCCAAACTTACAGGAAGGCTTGGGAAAGCTATCCTGAGTTGCAACAATGGATTTAGGCCAGTGGAGAATAGTAAGAGAAAGGCTTACTGTTTGTATTGCAAGTGCGATATGAATGCAAAGCTTAGTGATTTACGTAAGCATGCAACGTCCGTCAAACATGTGAAGGCATCAGAGCCATTTTCCAGTTCAAGGCAAAGAAAGCTACCATTTGTTAATAAACGATAAACACAGGCTTGCTACAAGTGAGGCAGAGGGGCGACTTGCATTGTTGGTTGCAGAACACACTGCATTTCTGACAGCAGATCATGTGGTAGAAGCCTGCAAAAAAGCTTTCAGTGATAGCAGTGGGGTGCCCAATATGAAATTACATAGAACCAAGTGCAAGCAAATAGTTGTGAATGTTTTAGCCCCTCATTTCAGTGAAAGTTTGCGTGAAGATATTGGCGAAGCAAAATACAGTATTTTGATAGACGAGTCCACCGATATTTCCATTGTGAAGTTGCTTGGTGTAACAGTAAGATATTTTAGCAAAAACATTCAGATAATAGTATCAACATTCCTTGGTCTGGTAGAACTTCCAGACGGAACAGCTACATCTATAGTTAATTCAATAAAGAAACTGTTAATTGATGTTAAACTTGATCCTCAGAAACTGGTTGGGGTGGGGGTTGACAATGCCTCTGTTAATACGGGACTAAATAATGGAGTTTGTGAGCTACTAAGAAGGGAATATCAGCTACCTAATCTAGTAATGATCAGCTGTGTTTGTCACTCGGTTCAGTTGGCTGTGTCACAGGCAATGGGAGACACGTTAATTGCCGCGCAATGTTGAGTACTTGGTTCGTGAAACCTATAATTGGTTTACTCACTCTTCCAAGCGGCAGATGTTGTACAAGACTCTGTATGAAACACTTAATGATGGGAAACTACCACTCCAACTGCCTATTAACCATTTCAGGCCCCATGTTGTATTGTTTTTCGCAAAGATCTTGAAGGTCCTTAGTCAGATAATTATAACATTCTAACACAATGTTTACGACAGCCCGCCGTAATTTATGGCGGTATAGTAGTTAGGCAAATGTGTATACTTAAGGAGTTTACTCTTATGATCTTAAGTTGTAGTCAGTGAGAACACAAAATCCTGAGCAAATGTTCGGACAAGGCGAGGTACCCCCCTCTTCCTAAATCCCCCACCAGACAAACTCCTCACCTTCCCCCTACAACACCTCTCAATCTATCCCCCTTCTCCCTCCCCCTCCCTCTCCCTCTCTTTCACTCTCACTCTCTATCTCACACACTCTCTCTTTCCCACTCTCTCTCAGACCTCAGTTGCACACAGGGAGATATAAAGTCTTACTGACTCTTACACATTGATATTCTAGACTCTAGAGTAATTTCGTAAAATAGATTAAGAAATAAATATTTTGTGTGTAGTAATGAATTGATGGTTTATGGACACAACTGTGATGGCTCGGTTGTCAGTTTGATATATTTAATGTAGATGGTCACTGGCATGCAATTGAAGAAGGTGGTGTGAACGCAGGCTACTGAAGGTGTGCTACATTCCTACAAGCCAATGTGTTGAGATGTTCACGTGGGTGTAAAGGTGTGATTGCAATACGACTTTTTAATATGTTCAACCATGGGATGAACTCTGGTGCACTGATAACGATGATGATGAGGATGATATAATATTATTCCTTGAGAGCGATGAAGATTAAAATAAATTACATGTATAATTGTCTGTATCATTATTCCATTAATTATACAAGTAATATTATTTTGTTTACAATTACACCGATTCCTTCTATTTATTGAATATACCTATTGGCCAATACTGTATATCTCATCACATTATACGAACAATCAAACATGTCCAGAAAAACAACCAAATGGAAACTTGCAATATAAGGTTATCATTATTATTTCCTACGAAACTACTTAAGCAAAGCAGTACAATGAGATTGAACAACATCATAGTGCAGTTCATATGCAAAAACCATGCAACTCATTGTTGGAGTATCACATTTGAGTTATAATGTAAGCCTTTTGAGAGAAAATCATGCGATATAATAATGTTTAAATCATGTTTTTATATATTGCCGTGTGTTGTGTAATTGAGATAGAGAGTGAGAGTGAAAGAGAGGGAGAGGGAGGGGGAGGGAGAAGGGGGATAGATTGAGAGGTGTTGTAGGGGGAAGGTGAGGAGTTTGTCTGGTGGGGGATTTAGGAAGAGGGGGGTACCTCGCCTTGTCCGAACATTTGCTCAGGATTTTGTGTTCTCACTGACTACAACTTAAGATCATAAGAGTAAACTCCTTAAGTATACACATTTGCCTAACTACTATACCGCCATAAATTACGGCGGGGTGTCGTAAACATTGTGTTAGAATGTTATAATTATCTGACTAAGGACCTTCAAGATCTTTGCGAAAAACAATGCAACATGGGGCCTGAAATGGTTAATAGGGTGTGCGATACTAGGTGGTTATCGGTGGAAACTGCAGTATCTCGGATATTAACTCAGTGGAATGAACTTAAAATGCATTTTGATCTCATGAGATACTCAGAAAAATGCTACAGTGCTGAAGTGTTATTTGACATGTACAGTTGCCCACACATGAAGCTGGTACGCCTCGCTTCTTGTGAGTTAGCTAAAACTGGAAGGAAAGTGAGTAAAAGTTATAGTTTGTTGACAGGCAGACAGTAATAATATTTTTCTGTCTGCCTGTCAACAAACTACATCTTTTTTTTCACTTTCCTTTCTCTTTTAGCCACCTCACAAGTAACGAGCCATACCAGCTTCATGTTTGGGCAACTGTACAATGATCCAGTGAATAAATTGTATTTACTATTTATAAGACCAGTTCTTCAGGAAGCACAACACACAGTCAAAGCTTTCCAGGGGGGAAATGTAGATCCCACTAAGCTGCAACATGACTTGGGAAATCTTATCATTGCAACTAGCAAAAAAGTAACTCTGCCAACTTCAAAAGTAAATCCTCTAACCTCAGACATTGCCTCGTATGTTGACCCTAGAGCTTATTTAGGCTACGAATTTGAAACTTTTTGTACAGACTCAAGGGTGACAGAAGAGAAGCAAAAAGTGGTCCGAGAGCGTTGCATAAATTTTGCTGTCACTCTGTGTAAAGAGCTGAGAAACAGGCTGACTGACAACTTTGAAATACTCAAGAAAATGTCTGTTTTCTGTTGCTGAAAGTTTAAAAGTAGTGAAAGAACCTATATGGGACATTGCTGAATTTTTTGGCTATTCTCCTGAACACTGATAAAATTCTTAACCAGTGGCGTAACTTGACAATTGTCATATGGTATGAAAAACAATCGACTGTATCATGTTGGACTGAGGTGGGTAATTACTCGGATGCAACAGGAGAAAATCCTTTCCGTGAGTTGTGTGAGTTGGCATTAAGTGTACTATCGCTTCCCCATTCAAATGCGGAAGTAGAGAGACTGTTCAGCCAACTTAACATAGCAAAATCAAAGCTGAGAAATCGCTTAATTACAAGTACTGTAAGTGCCATTATTTCTGTAAAATGTGGACTGAAAAGGGTTGGCAAGTGCTGTTATTCGTACGAGTTGCCAAAGACTGTATTACAACAAATAGGAACAATGGCAGTGTATAAGCCTTCCGGTAGGCCTACAGCAAACGTTTCTGCTGGAGAACCATCTCCAAGCACTTCATCAGCATCAGCAGTTGCCGTATCAATAGAGCACGAGGAGGATGAAGATGACATACTTTTTTCCCTTAACTAATCGGTAAGTATCATTGAAAGGAAGCAATAATTTACACTAATTTTTAGTAATTTTTGGGTGGGTGGGTGGGTAATTTAAGATTCTAGCGAATTCTAGCGGATTTTAAATGCCAGTGTAGCGGAATACCATAATCCACATTTGGCAAAACTGATTATGGTTGACTATACGTTTTACTTCACACAATAAAATTAATGTACAATGTCATACAAAGCTAACCAAAAAACAAGTAGAATAATATTAGTGCTTAACACACAAATTCCTAGATTTTGTAGAATACAGTATTAGGCTACTATAATTAATTGCTCAATGTTTTGAGGTTTTAAATTACTGGACATAATTATACTTTACTGTACTTGTAAAATTTTAAACCTGACCATACCTTGAAGAGTATAGGTTATGCATATGTTTTACCATTATATTATGTATGGTATAGCCTTTTGCCATACAGTACAGTAAAATAATAAAATATGTGAGTCTATTTAGCTACTTTGGTATGTATCAAAGTGTACCATTGTTGCTTAAATAGACAAGCTGTTTTGCTGTTGACTGTCATTAAGTATCTCAGTAACTATCATGTACTAATTTTTACAGGTATGACAACAGCTCAAGCACACAGGCATCATCTGATGAAAATGGAACCGTGTGATGATTTACAAGGGCAAGCAAATCATGGCATAAATCCCTCTCCACGTGCTATTGAGTACATGAGGGACATATGGATGGCTAGAGAGTATGGTGGGTTGAACAGTCCATCCATGTTTGAAGCCATACATAAATATGCCAAGGATAACCCAGAGGTGACTTTAAAAATTGACCATAGTGGTAGTAGCTTTTGTATAGCCCTCATCACTCCATTCATGAGGAGAGCTCACAAGATGCTGAGAGAGGCTGGAGAAGTGGTGTTCATGGATGCTACTGGCTGTGTGGACCAGCTGAACACTGCTGTGATACCCTTCCTCTGCGCTGGACCAGCTGGGCCAGTGCCTCAAGCTGTCCTCTTTACATTCTCTCAGGATGAGGTGACACTGACCTAAGGTTAGTAATGCAAAGAACTGTATTTTTATTTTTGACTGCATACTTTAACTGTAAATAACTCAGGCATTACTGTATAATTATTATCATATTTAGTTGTTCATTTTGGCCATTGAGAGTTCTCTCAGCAGAGAGGAATATTTTTAATTAGATGGTCAATTCTGTGATCATCCACATAAGGGCTCATCCTCCTAATCATATCCTGCCACTTTCTATTCTTTGGGAATAATGTAATGGTTGTGGTAATTTGCCGAACTTTGCAGACTTTAAAAATAATTATTATGTAAGAGTAACAATATGTTTACTTATTTTGAACAGGGTTTGCTATGGTCAAGGATGCTCTGGGACATTCTTTTTTCTGTGGCAGGGGAGAACCACAGTCCTTCATTACGGACAATTGTGATGCCGAGAGAAAAGCTCTGACAGTCACCTGGCTCACATCACAACGTTTCCTCTGCATCTTCCACATGCTTCACCAGGCAGGAAGTTGGTAACCTTCTAGGAAAGTCATTGCTTCCATTCCAAAGTAATTATATATAAATAATATACATGCTTTTTATGTATATCCTAAAACTAAAATAGTCTCCAATAGAAAAATGGAAATGGAACAGGTGATTTTGATTCCCAGAAAGTGTGAAAATCGAGGACGCAGATAATCTCAATATTTACCATAATTTCCTTCATATATTGGTTATTGTTTTACCAAGTAATTTGGCAGTGTGACAGTGAATTTTAACTACCACACTTGTACTGTCCACTGATAATTGTACCGTGTTGGTCGCCTCCAAACTGACCCACTCCTACCTTTCGAGGGTCATGGATGGTGGTCTGGTCTTCTGTTACTGATCAGTTGAGGGAACAACACAAACATTACTCCCCTAGTTAACCTCCTCTACTCGAGTATTACCTCACAACCTCGCCACTCACGATCTTAAAACGCCAATAACCAGCCGTGTGTGTGATTCTATGACCCTCTCTCCATCAACACATGCTCTTCTATATGTTTTACCTTCATCATTCTCTCTCTCCTTTCACCATGGGGTGACTACAGTCCCAGTTGTCACTCCCATCCTATACGGTGTACTAAAGTCAATCACTTCAGTTTCTGCCATTTCAAGTACTATTACCTAACTTTTACCAACATTCACCAACAGTTTTCTTTGTTTACACTGGGACTGAAACTCATCCACCACCCTCTGCAGCTCCCTATTACACTCAGCCATCATCACAGTATCATCAGCAAGTAAGCTTGTCACCAAGGACCATTTTTTTTCCCTTCAGCCTCAGCTTGGCACCCACCCAAACCATTCACTTTGACCTTCATCTCCTTCAATGTCTTCCAGCAACCATCCACCAACACCATAAATCCTTAGCACAACTGCCATAGCTCTCCAATCAACCCTATCATATGCCTTTTTCTCCATCCATGAAGGCACATACAGCTTCCTACCCTTCCCAATATATTTTTCCAATGTTGATTTTATTGTAAAGATCTGGTGGACACATTCTCTTCCCTTTCTCAACCCCACCTAACTTTATTCCCAGTTACTTCAGTCATCATCAGTAAGAACCTTCCCATACACCTTCCTTGTCACACTAAGAAGGCTTTTTCCACTATAGCTACCATACTTATCCCTACTTCCCATACCATTTCTTATACAGAGTCACAATTATGGTTCTACTCCAGTCCTCTGGCACCTCTCCCTGCCTCCAAGGTAATGTTAATTAAGAACACAAGTCTGGGAACACACACACTCACTAGCCTTTTAACATATGGTCAGTAAATCAGTTAGTGTGTATGGTAATGAGTAACACAAGTCTGGGTTCTTTAAACACAGGGTGAGAATGATAATGAATAACAGAAGGCTGGGAACACACATACATTTTGTGGTCATCAATGAGGAACTGAGTGTAGAATGAAGACAGTGATGGATACAAAGATTTATTCAATGTATATTTTGGGTTTACAATATCAGCAACATCCACTCCACAAACACAACTACCTCTACACACACACACTTTTTCAAAATGTCTGCAGTTATTGCAAGCCATATTATATTATAGTATCACTGTACTACCCGTAGGATTCAGTCCTACATATTATGGACCCTGTGATCGTATATGAGAATTAGTGGCTTCTGCTTCCTCCTGAGTACACCACAAAATAAACTCCTTCCATGTAGGTGGTGTTTATAGCAGTAATTGAAGGACTCATTTACTTCCAATTTTTTTACTACATCACAGGTTCCCTTAAGATACCAACCTGTCACTACAAACAGCAGCTGTTATTTTAACATATATCAAGGCCACATTATATTATATTATATCATACTTCAGTTCTAATAATACATTTAATATTAACCCCTGCAGACCGGTTGACGTGATAGAGCGTCTTACGTAAGGAACCGGGCAACAGCACCTACCGTCACAGCGATTTAGCGCTATTTCGCACCCTGTAGGGCTAGTTTTTCATGTCGTTGGGCGAGAAAATACAGTTGACTCTCGAATAACGCTATTTTGAGTAACGCGTTTTTGATTTAACGCTTTGTAATACGTAGGGGGATACGATTAAATAACGCTTTTTGTTCGATTTAACGTGGCTACACTCACCCACTCAGAGCACAGAGTGAGTAAGTTGAGTTGAGTGAGGAGGTACAGTGGAGTGACGAGTGTTAAAAGTGAAGAGAAATATACTGTACTGTTACTTTACAAATGTAAATACAGTATTAAAATTCGTATTAAGCATATTAAATGCATATAACAATTTGTATTAAGGGTTTCGTAGATGACTCATGACTGAAATGAGACGTCAGCATGCGTGGTAGTGGTGGAGGTGGTAGGGGGAGAGTAGGGGGAAGGGGGGAGATAGCGTGTGATATCGTTTGTTTACATTTTATTTGCCATACGCTGGTGTTACCTTCTGCTTTCTCTGTCCGAGAAATACTTCCTTCTTTATATGGAAGGTTATGGCCTTCTGATTTGTAAATGTACCACCTGGTATGACTGAGTGTTGAAGCTGGTGATTAACTCGTAATAAATAAAAATGAGCGAGTCACACACACGGTGACAACGCAGGCTAGGCCTATATTCCCTTGACCTTGAGCTAAGGTGAATGGAGACTGAGGGTAGGGGGGGAAGGAGCGTGGAAGAAGTGGTGGCAACTCACTCACCTACACTTCACAGACGACAGTGATATCAATTCGTAAGATGCTCATTATGATTTCACTCGTATTGTATAAGAACTCCTCGGATTCGCTTATTTTCACCACCCATTCTATATTTTGACTCAACTATTCATACATTAGAGTAACAAAATCCAAAAAAAGGTAGACTTTTGCATTGTCCAGGAACGCAACCCCCACTACTACCATGGTTTCCTATGGGGAAATTAAGTTTAAATAACGCGTTTTTTAATAACGCGATGTCTCCAGGAACGTAACTACCGAGTTACTCAAGAGTCAACTGTACACTCACAATATCGATCCGCTACCCACTCAGATTCTGGGACCCCACGATGGCTGGGCGATTTTTAAGTAATTGCCCTTGTCCGAATTTGTGCTCTAACGATCGTAAGACAATACCGTAGTGAATATATGTACGTGAGTGACACCATGATATTCCTATAAGGTTACAAATTATTATTTAGTGTATAGATCATGACACACGATACATAATGGGGTAGTAATAAGAAAATAACACCACAAAACACGCCCATACAGACACAATTGATAGTAAATATACGTGTTTCCTACGGTACAAGTCGGTTTGTTTATCATTTTTTAATTGACAGTTACACGATGATATATTCCTACAAGTGTTCATACTATTTATAGTGTTGAAATCATGACATACGATACATAATAGTAGTAATACAAGTGAGTTGACAAGGGACTTAGGCGGGAAACTGAACATCCATGCCGCAGTCACACCGCACTCACGCGTACACACAGACACACCGCTGTCTTGCGCGCAAACATGGTCCACTTCAACTCGCCCTATCTCCACAACTAATCATCGTACAGCCCTCCCGATGGTACCATTGGAAAGAGGAAGAGTTGAAGGTAAGTATGGAACAATTTTGAAGTCAGTACACTATATAGGTTAAGAGTGTGAGCGTTGTGAATATAGGGCAAATCGAGAAATTTTGACGCTAGCGTCAGGGTAGAAATGTGGAGGCAGGGACCCCCCCTCCCGGTCTGCAGGGGTTAAGACACCAACCTGTCACCAAACATTATTGTCATTTTGGTGTTGTGTGTGTGTGTTTCAATGTTTTATTGTTTGTTTTTAATAATACATTTACTAATTAATTTTGTTGCACATTTATTAAAGGGTGGTAAACAATGATAGCCTCCCCCACTCCCCTGCTGGACAAATACTGTATTAGCTAGAAATATGATGGTAATATCATCTGAAAGTATATTCAATTCTTCCTCTTTGCTGGTATCAACATTTGTGCTGCTGTGTTATAATGACAGTGAAAATGACAGTGAAAAGAAGCACCATATGTGAAAGTGCTTTGAACCCAGCCAGAACCTTCTGATGGACAACAACATTGACTTCTTTGGTAATGACGAGTGGCCCAAAAATTCTCCTGATCTGTGATAATGTTGGATCTATCTTGAAGGACGAGGTTGAAAAAAGAATGTTGTCTGAACCTTTATCAACTCAATGTAGTCGTACCAAGATGGAGGAGCACATCAATGCTGTGCTTCGGGGAATGGAGTTCAACACAAGAGCTTTTTGAGTCACTATTGTCTTCCTACCCTGCTGGTCTTCAAGCTGTTCATGATGCCAATGGAGGCAACATGTAAATGACTTATGAGGGAATTATTTAATGAACTTGGTGAGTAAACTATGCAGTGATCATCATTATCTAACTGTTTGATAGATTTTGTGAATGTGGATACTCAGCTTTTGAGAAATAATGAAGCCTTACAGGTGTGGTTGGTTGGTAAGCTAACAAACTAATACCACTAGTACTGTGGAATCAACTCTGAATACTGAGCTTGTCACCATAGACCTACAATATAATGTGCTACCTCTTGATATTTTCAGGTTTTTTCCTATCATGCTTAGGAAGGAGGGGAGCAATCATTGTTTGCCACTGCTTACATTCAATATTTTATTTCATGTGTGAACAGTTTTGTGTAAGGTGATTTGGGATTTGTCAGAAAACTTTTTACCACATTCATTACATTCAAAATCCTATACCCTTGTATGAACTTTTAAATGACTATTAAGGGCAGATTTCTGACCAAACTTTTTACCACATTCTTCACATTCAAAGTTCTTCACTCCTGTGTGTATAAGTATGTGTTGCTTAAGTTCATCCTTTGTCACAATTTTTTTACCACATTCATTACATTCAAAGTTCTTCTATCCTGTGTGTATAAATATGTGTTTATTTAGATGACTCTTTCTCTGATACTTTTTATCACATTCTTGACTCCTGTGTGTATAAGTAGGATATGTGTTTCTTTAAATCACTCTTTTTGTCATAAAAAAATTTCCACATTCATTACATTCAAATTCCTTTACTCCTGTGTTCACTCTTTCTCGCAAGCCTTTTACCACATTCGTTACATTCAAATTTCTTTACTCTTGTATGAACTCTCATAATATGAACTTTAAGAGAAGATTTCCAATTAAACACTTTACCACACTCATCACACATAAACATTTTCTTTTCAGTATGAGTCAACAAATGGTTAGTGAGATGGCATTTCCTACTAAAAATTTTACCACACTGTTGACAAACCAATTTGTTACACTTCTCTTCTCTGACAACATTGATGGTGTCACTTCCTTCCACCTCCATCACTAACACAGCTTTATTCTACCACCAATATGACCACTTTGTTATTACTGTTGTCAGGGCTGCCAACCACACTGTTATTGGTGTCAGGGCTGCCAACCACAGTTATTGGTGTCAGGGCTGCCAACCACACTGTTATTGGTGTCAGGGCTGCCAACCACAGTTATTGGTGTCAGGGCTGCCAACCACACTGTTATTGGTGTCAGGGCTGCCAACCACACTGTTATTGGTGTCAGGGCTGCCAAACACAGTTATTGGTGTCAGGGCTGCCAACCACACTGTTATTGGTGTCATAGCTGCCAACTACAGTATTACTTCATATCTGAAACAATAACAATATCAGTCTTACATCATTTGAAGATTTGAACATTTACTGAATATTACTGTAATATTCTGTAGCACCAAAAATAGTCTATGTCCAGTTAGGTCCCGATAGTCTGTTGTGGTCTAGGTTAGGTAAGAGTATGCTAGATTAATTAAAAAAGGTTAGGTTTGGTTAGGTCAAATAGGTAAGGTTTGGTTAGGTCAGGTCAGGTAAGGTTAGGTCAGATAAGGTAAGGTTTGGTTAGGTCAGATAAGGTAAGGTTTGGTTAGGTCAGATAGGTAAAGGTTAGGTTTGGTTAGGTCAGAGAAGGTAAGGTCTGGTCTGGTTCGGTTAGGTCAGATAAGGTAAGGTTTGGTTAGGTCAGATAGGTAAAGGTTAGGCTTGGTTAGGTCAGATAAGGTAAGGTTTGGTTTGGTTTGGTTAGGTCAGATAAGGTAAGGTTTGGTTACGTCAGATAGGTTAAGGTTTGGTTAGGTCAGATAAGGTAAGGTTTGGTTAGGTCAGATAAAGTAAGGTTTGGTTAGGTCAGATAAGGTAAGGTTTGGTTAGGTCAGATAAGGTAAGTTTTGGTTAGGTCAGATAGGTTAAGGTTAGGTCAAATAGGTAATGTTTGGTTAGGTCAAATAAAGTAAGTTTATGTGGTATTAGTCAAGCGTTTGTCCATAATCACATGCATTAATTCTTTTCCGTCAAACATGTTTCTTGATACAAGTACGTCATTTCTTTATTGGTTATTTCCGTCACGAATGCATTAAATACATCTACCCTTAATTAATTTATTAAATTTTCTGCTGGTATTCGTTGTGGCCATATGCTGCATACCTAGCAGCAACCGGTACCAGAACCAGTTCTATCTATTCTTGATGATTTATCTTAGAATCGGTTCTTATCTACGAACAAGTTCCATGGAAACGGTTCCACCAATAGTAGTTGTTGTGTACCTGTGTGTGTGTGTCATATATTTAATGTACTTGCCGTTCGTCCCAGTCAGCAAACAAAGGCTTTAAATTAACATCATTAAACAGCAATTATTAAACATGGTCAGTTAATATTAGGTACAGGTTCCAACAGTTGCTTTCGTATTGAGAACTGGATCCGTTAGTTCCAGTATAATAATATCAATTCAAGATAGCCACCAAGTGTTTACATCCAGGTTCCATAGACAGGTTAGGTCCCGGTAGTTTATTGCGGTCCTGATTAATTGATTGATAGATATTAGGCGCCGCAACATCGAGGTCCTATAGCGCCAGAAAAAGGCGATAGAGAGGTGTGATAGCAAGCAGGAAGGAAATAAAATGAAAAGAGGGATAGTTGAAGAACTGAAAGATGGGAACTATTTAGTCTGGTCTCTCACTGGCGACCTTCCTAGCATGGGAAGCCCTCTCTCCTCGATATATGGGCAGAGCAGGGGCCGGAGCCCCCTCTAGTCTAGCTCGCCAGGTCTCAGAGACACACAAGCCCCCCCACCTTGGCAAGGTGGTTCCCGTTAGGGGGGCGGTCCTGATTAGGTTAGGTCAGATGAGGTCTACCTAATTCTATTTAAAGCATTGTAGTGTTTTTCAGGCGAATTTAGTTCAAATAGGGCATAAATTAGGTGTTTTAAGAGATTTGGTTAGGGTGCGGGTCGGGGTTATATCAACAAAAACACTTATTTGCGACGGTTGTGAACAATAAATTAATTAAAAACACACTATAAAACATTGCATTCTGAAATCCTCGAGTCGAAAATTATATTATGGACAAATGCTTGACTATTACCGACTATGTTTGGTTAGGTCAGATAAGGAAAGTTTAGGTCAGATTAGGTCCCGGTAGTTTGCCCAAGTTAGGTCCCAGTAGTTTACCCAGGTTAGGTTCCAGTAGTCTAGGTTAGATTAGGTAAGGTCAGAGTAATATCAAAATGTCCCATTTGAATATGACCTATCTTGGAAATGGGGCATTGCCAAAGAAAATGCCATAAAATAAAAATGTCAGAATTTTGTAAATTAGTGGATAAAGGTAAGAACATTGTAATATGAAATGGCAAAAGAATAGATAATTACCATAATTATTTTAGAATGTTATAAGTTAGGGTATTTAGTGAAAGAATTGCAATTTTGTAGCAGTGTTACCAAATCCAGCTCAATATTTTGTCCCATTCATTTATTGTATGTTGTCATAATTATTTCCCAGTAGTCTGCCCAGGTTAGGTCCCGGTAGTCTGTTGTGGTCTAGGTTATGTTAGGTTAGGTAAAGTTAAGCTAATCTAAAAAATGCCTAACCTGGGTAGACTACTGGGACCTAACCTGGGCAAACTACCACAAAATTGATTGATTGATGGATATTAGGCGCCGCAACATCGAGGTCTTATAGTGCCAGAAAAAGGTGACAGAGAGGTGTGACAGCAAGCAGTAAGGAAATGAAAAGAAAAGAGGGACAGTTGAAGAACTGAAAGCTAATGGCTGGGGCCGAAGGGGCGCCAAAACCCTGTAAGTATTGCCGACATTAATTAATATAGACAATACCCCCCTACGGGGAACTACCACAAAATAATAGTGATAAAGTACAATAAATAACCTGGGCAAAATACTGGGACCCAGTCAGATCTGGCAACACTGCTGCAAAACGGTAATTCTTTCAATAAATACCCATTTCTCTCTGATGTATAACTTCCAATTTTAATCCTATTTAACAATCTCAGATGTACAACACATAACAAAAATACAAGTTAATCATAAAAGTATTGAATTATAAGTAAAATGTGTGTAAATACACTTAACCCCGGACTACTGCAGGATTATACCCAAACTTGACTCAATCCTGTAAAGATACAAATAGGTAAGGTAAGAACATTAACTATTACCTATTAACTATTTACACATTATACACGAACTGTAAAGATACAAATAGGTAAGGTAAGAACATTAACTATTTGCACATTATAGACCTACCATTTTGTGGCTCTCTAATCATTTATTGTATTTCACACATTATATTCCACTCCCTCACTTGAAAAACACTGCTGCACGACTGTACAATTCCATATTACACATTAAATTAGTTTTGATATTAATACATTATACACATCACAAATTATATTAAATACATACACTGAGAGATATTTATGTGTGTAGGAAATGATGAAAATATAGGGAACCGAAATAAACAGTTACCCTCCCATACCTTATTTATATGTTGATATTATATACCAGGGAAACTATAAAATAATATATATATATATATATATATATGGTATAAGTTTATAAGCACGCCTCCAAATACATTTTAATGTCAATATGCAAACATGATAGTTAATTATATATACAATACCGTCATGAAGGTTTAAGTTGGTGCTCGTATTTCGTTTCGTCACAATATAAAATTTCATGTTAAGGTTAGGACCGAAGGTTGTTAAGGTTAGGACCGAAGGTTGTTAAGGTTAGGACCGAAGGTTGTTAAAGTTAGGACCGAAGGTTGTTAGGGTTAGGTTAGGTCTAGGTTAGGTTAGGTCAGGTCAGGGGTGGGATCTTCAAAGCTTCGTAAGTTGGTGGCGCTACGATCAACTTTACGATCTCGTAGCCGCCATATTTGTTCGTGGCTTACGAAGATCGTAAGTTGGTATCTCCAACGCTTCGTAACCTCCTTCGTAGCTCACGATGATGTCTTCGTAGCGAGCGTCGCTGGCTGTTCCCGCCACCAAGCAGACTGATTTTCAGCCAATCACAATGAAGGAAACAAAATGTCCTTGATACTGTAAGCCAATCGTAGCGTAGTATCTCAATGTCAACAAATAAATATTGTCTCAGATTTCAAGACTACCAGCTGATAGAGATGACAGTCACCAAGTTACATCAGACAGCAACAACAAAAGACAGGTAAGGGAATTATTATACTGTACTGTGTTGGTAAACATTAAACACAACAGTGTAGTTAAGGCAGCTTCCTTGGTATATATTTAATATCACGCCAATCACTAGTATGATATTGTATATAGCTTTGGTTAGGTTAGGTTTGGCTATGTTAGTTAAAGATAGGTTAGGTTATGTACTTTATATCAAGAACAAACAGCATAATACAAAAAGTTTACTGGCAGCTGCATGGTTGTCATGAAAATAAATCAAAGACATTGACTGAGAGGACATTATATTCTTTTAACTTCTACTGTCACTGTTTTATTTCCTTTAAACCTACCTACAGTAGTTTCTATGATAATATCAAAATCTATAAGTTACAGTTGACTGCCATTACCAAGTAACAGGCAGAATTATACAATATGTAGTGAAATCTGGCAAGTGCAATTTAATAACTTATACTTCAAACATTTTTATTGAAAGACAGATTAAGGAAATAAATTATATAAGCATTATTAATATTGTGGATTTGGGTGTTGGCATGGGCACACATGTGTTGAAGGATGGGGGGAGTGTCCATTGCCTGATTTAGATACAGTACGGTACTATTTTAATAAAATAACCAGGTATTGTAATTTTTTCTGCTTTGTTATTGAATTATGTACCATTTTTCGTTATATTTCAGGTAGTGGCACTAGTGACACAAAGGCATTCACCTGAGGCTATGGCTCAAGTCATTGAAAAAGTGCAAGTGTTGGGTATTCCTGTGGACTCCAAGACCCAGGCAGTATGAACAGTAAATAATGTCCTACTGTTCATCTAGGCTAGGAATATGGAAATCTTCCCTCATTGGCACTAGTGAAGTAATTACATTGAGAGTTTATATATATAAAGCATGAATTTTGAGCAGCATTACCTCTCAATTCCATTCAAAGTTAAACAGTGCAAATCATAAGGCCTTAGTCCTAGGAATATATATACAAGATGTTCTCATATATCCATACCTTCAGTAATCACAGTACATGTACTGTACTGTACTGTGATTACACAATATACAAGAGTCAAGTACATAGTGATTTTTTATATTTTGTGTATCATATAAATAACTCCTGTTAGCAGCAGGTCCTATAGTCTTAAAAATTGGAGCCATATTAATATTAATCAAAACTAAATTTGTGATTCTTTGTTGGATTCCATATGTATCATATGAGTACTTTAACTAAGTAAAAAATTGCAGTACTGCTGCTGTACTTATATGTATGACTAATTATATACTGCTTTCTTTAGGTATGACTTTACAATATTAATTCATAACGATAATCCTTAATATTTCTCTAAAATTATATGAAAGTTGCTAATTTTCATAATTTCTCAGCTGCTGAAGAAGACTTGGAAGAAGGTGATGTGGCTGACCCAAGACTGCCATCAAGGGCCCCTTCACCTACACCTAACCAAGGACTGCCATCAAGGGTCCCTTCACCTACACCTGGGCCCAGTTGGCAGGACTTTGGGCCAGTTACAGTGGAAGACTGAGTTTTTGACTGGCGACAGCTTGCCGAAGCTGGTAGAACCTCTACCAAGTGAGGAGCATTCATACCACAGCTCTGTAGCCTCAAGTCACCCTTCCTCTAGGTCTGCTAGAGGTGTGATAGCTTATCTGGAAGCTACGCTACCTCCAGATAGGATATACTAGTTTTCCATAAGACTATAAGGGATATTTGGATGGATCTTGCAGAAAATATAACAAAAATATCAGAAACTTTGGTGAACATTAAAAAGGCAATCGAGAAAAGGTGATTTGTTTTCACGTGTCTTTTTTTTTATATATATAATTAGTGTAGTTTAAGTTGTGTTATATTTTGTGACAGAGTTATTAGAGTGCAAGTATGGTTTTAGTTGTGTGGTTTGTGTGTAGGTTTCAATCTAAAGTATAGTTAACTTCTGCTTATGCTTTTTTAAGAAATTATGTTATTTATTTTCATTATATATTTTATCTCTCAAATATAGCTTTTATTTTAGCATTCACATTTCATGTTAGATTTGTTATTCTTTCAGTAAAATCAACTTTTTTTCATGCATTTTTATCTTTGTCCAATAGTATTAATGAAGGTGAAAGTACCGGTACTTGAATAAGTATTGTGTTCGGAGATTAACTATAAGGATATACTTATACTGTACTGTGGCTTTAATCTTGTATTTTAATAATTTCTCTGCCATATCTGTGATCTGTCCAAGCAATGTGAAGAGTGACAAACAAGTACCGTAGTCATTATGGAATTGGTGTTTTTTGTTATCAGTCATTGTTGGAAAGTACATGAGTGAAACAGCTTTCCAATATCATAAATTTGCATGTTTTTACTCAGGTATATATAATGTAATGAACTGTGATTATGCAGGAAACTAATAGTACAAATAGCTAGGGAGGTATCATGGATTTCTGTAAACTTTATGTAAATAAAATGTATGTTTTTTTATAGTCTATTAAGAAAAACCAATACCAATCACATATTTGTTATTAGCTGTTGAAAAGCATTTATTTTAGAAAAAGACAAGTCTTATGTTATATGAAAACAGGTGAAAATTATCTATTAAATTATACTGTTCAATAAAATTGAGTTGGTAAGAAAGGTTCATGTACGGTACATGTTATTGAAACTTACATGATAATATTTGCAATAGTTAATTCTGAAACATAATTTTGCCCTAGATTCTGGAATATGGTCAACCTTTTATACATCCAGTATGTATCAGTAAGTATATAATTCCAGTTATTTAAATGTTACCAGCTCACACATCACATTAATGTGCTTGTAATATTTTCATTAGAAAGTCAATAAATCAAAGTTTATCATCCTAAAGAATATCCACTTCATACAAAGGACTATATAATATTTAATTTATGGATTAAAGACTCATACTACATGGATTAAATTAGGTCTAACTATGCAATGAAGAATTTCTGCTTTGTTTGCAGGTAAATGGAAGCCAATTTCCTGCAATTAGTAAGTCACCATTATATCCTATTATTCATAATTAAACACTCCATTTGTAACTTTCTATTCCACAGTGCATCAGTTTAATTAACACTTGCAGCTCCATTCTCCTAAGCTGCTGAATCTCCTCCTCTTGTTTATATTTACCGATAAATGACAATAACAACAACCATTATGTCGTCTATGTCAGCCGCGCCAAGTGTAAATAAACTCAAATCTCACTATTTACGGGTTATTTATCGACTACGCGACCCTGCTATGAGCCTTACGAGTGCTTTTCGATCTTCATAGCGCTACGAACAAATATGGCGGATAATGGCGGCCGAAAACTCGCTTACGAAGCTTTGAAGATACGTTCTTAGCGGTTACGAACACCTTACGAACAAAGATGGCGCTACGATAATCGTAACTGCGCTTACGAAGCTTTGAAGATCCCACCCCAGGTTGGTTAGAGTGGCTGTAAAAAAAAAACTTGGAGGCGCTATTGTAAATTTTTACCATATACCATAATATTATATATATATATATATATATATATATATATATATATATATATATATATATATATATATATATATATATATATTGTGACGTGTATAATAACATTGTATAGTGTAAATAGATCTTCAGTCAAACATTATAATAAAATATATTAAAATATAAATAAGTTACCCTTCTAAACCTTAATACCAGGGAAACTATTATATAATATATGTTCCTATAATTATACACTATAATATTATATAATATATATATATATATATATATATATATATATATATATATATATATATATATATATATATATATATATATATATATATATAGGGCCTATATATAATGTGACGTGTATAATAATATTGTATAGTGTAAATAGGTCTTCAGTCAAACATTATAATATTATAATCACATAATATTTACAATATTCAGGTTAAATGTAGGATGTATTTTCTTGGGACTATAATATAGTCAAGGCAAAAAGGGCATCAGCTAATTATTGTTATGGAAGTATGCTAGAAATTTAATACTAATACTGATTTTTCTTACAATATAAATATAAAACAATCTTTGATTATATTTCACATACACATTGGCCCACAAACAATATGTTTAACATTTATTACTAATAGTGACATTGTTACCCAGAATTAGTATCACGGAAAATCTCACCTATAGCGTAGCTAGGGTGAGTGAAGGAAAAAATTTATTAACTCTGGTTTCCCTTCAAAACGCATAAATCTTTCGCCTTTTACTAAAGATTTCCGTGGAGGGGAGCAACTCAATGAGTCTATAGGACTTTTTTGTTGACCCATTTAGGGTCTTACATAACCAATATAATATTATAGGCCTACTGCACAATTACGTAGACATAATACTATATAAACAGTTTTTTGAACATGTATATCTTTCTTAGTACAGATTGCCGTGGAGGAACAACTTAATGAGTCTATAGGACTTTTTTGTTGAGCCATTTAGGGTGTTATCTTATAACCAATATAATACACTGTATATAACACTGAACCAGAACCACTCTCCATAAAACAAATATTGTAGACAATACTTGTAAGAGGTTTGGTGCCCCTTCGGCCCCAGCCAATCCTTTTAAGTTGTTCAACTGTCCCTCCGTTCCTTTTATTTTATTATTATTTGTTTTCCCATCTTTCTATCACCTCATAACACTTATAAAGTCTAGTTCTATTCCTTCTATTTCCTTAATTAGTACATGTTGTCCCATCTTTCTATCACCTTATACCAAAAATATAGTCCGATTCTGTCCAAAAAGGAAGAATTTATCAACTTTTACCACACCCTGTTGTGTTCAGTTTGTCTCTACCACACCCTGTTGTGTTCTGTTTGTCTCTACCAGACCCTGTTGTGTTCTGTTTGTCTCTACCACACCCTGTTGTGTTCTGTTTGTCTCTACCACACCCTGTTGTGTTCTGTTTGTCTCTACCACACCCTGTTGTGTTCTGTTTGTCTCTACCAGACCCTGTTGTGTTCTGTTTGTCTCTACCACACCCTGTTGTGTTCTGTTTGTCTCTACCACACCCTGTTGTGTTCTGTTTGTCTCTACCACACCCTGTTGTGTTCTGTTTGTCTCTACCACACCCTGTTGTGTTCTGTTTGTCTCTACCACTCCCTGTTGTGTTCAGTCTGTCTCTAGCACACCCTGGTGTATAGTTAACTACAGAACTAGACTCAGATTTATTAACAGAGTGTATCAGGTAGAATGTGGAGATGACCTAAGCACAGGTAATGGTGATTTAGTTGCCTAGCTCGCCAGGGATGCCAAGATGTTGCTTGGAGATTGCTTGTAGTGTTGCTTGGAGAATGCCTGTAGTGTTGCTTGGAAAGATCTTGTAGCGTTGCTTGGAGAGAGCGGAAGAGAGGCATGTCTGCCTGGTGTGAGAGCTCCATCGTAATAAGTGAAGCTGGAAGTCCTGCTGAGGAGCAGGAAGGCTTGATGGGCTCAGTTGCTGTCCGACAGGAGTATATTTGCTTCGTGACATGAGGGCAAGTACGAGAAAGTATAGCAAAACATAGCAAACCTAGTGCTTGGGTCACTACACAGTAAACCAGTAAGGTACAGTACATACTGTACATGTGAACCAGTAATTACCTCTTCTGTTGTCTTCCATGAAATACATCTCACTTTCTCCTTGTCTCCCTTTGGAGGACCTGATCATCTGCCAGACATGCTCATATATAATATTATTGTTTTAAGTAATGCATGAAGCTGCTTGTAGTAAATTAAAAGATGGTACTTTATTTATCTATCCAATAGCTTATCACCTAAGAAACAGAGGGAAGATGTCAAACTATTTACGTGAATTAGCTCTACATGGATGATTATTTTTCACCACCACTGTAGATGTGGTGAATATGTGCCTAGCTGAGAGCAACCAGAACTACTTGGCCAGTCTAGGGAACTATACAACAACAACACTGAACCACAAGATACACCAGTCCCTATTATTATTATACACACACTAAATAACACAATACTCCAGTCCCTATTATTATCACACGGTACACAAATCTTAATTATTATTTTATACAACACTATATAGCAAAAATACACCAGTCCCTATTATTATATACAACACCAGTCCCTATAATTATTATATTAAACACTATAAATAACACGATCCACCAGTCGTTATTATCATCAGAATTACTTACGATATGAATATTATTAAGGGGGATAGCGCGTACGCAGTCCCCCGCTAACAAAAATTTCGCACTCGAGTTAACCACATTTGGGTTAATCGCAAGGGTCAGCACCACCGGAGTGCAATGGTGAGCCTCGCCCTGGGAAAACCGCCTTTATGATCACGGTATCTCCTGTGCCAGGTAAGTATGTTATAGTAAAGTTCTACCACACCCAGACCCATCGGTTCTACATACATACAACACAACAAGAAACACTTTATGCTATTATTTACCAACATCTATTAAATATGATATTTATTTATCATAATTATATAGAATTATTAATTTGATATACACTGAAAGAGATACTTTATAAACAGAATCTTTATTTCAACACAAAAGCATATTGTATATGAATCTTACTGAACTAAAGCACAGATACAACACTACACTGCTCCAATATAAGTAATGATACACACTACGAAGAGAGTCAGAGAGAATGTTGGTGACCATTGAATAGCTTAGCATGAATGTAATAATACAAACAAGTTATTGAACTACAATAATAAAAGACTAGATGTAAATCAATTGGTCTACCCTCACACTCAGAGGACCAAGAAGTCTTCAATTATAACAGTTTACCCTAACTATAAGAGAGAACGAGTTATCTCCAATGGATTACTGTCCTGTCTTATCTCTCACGAACGTCTCGCTCCCATTCTACGGTTCTACCTCAAACACATCTATCATACACAGGAGAGTGCAATGTTCTACAGAAGATGGATGCATTTGACTCCAAAGAAACTATTCTTCTTACAGATTTCCAACAGCCACACCACGTTGAAATGATATGTACCGTATGAAGATCTAAAACAAGGAAAGTGCTATAATTTATATGTCACCCTTCGATACCTTAATATGGTGATATTGTACACCAGAGAAACTGTTGTTGTTGTTTGCGTTTAACGCCTATCGACTGTGTAATGGTCAGGAAGGCGTTAAATTTATAGAATGATAGAGTGTGTGTATGTGTGAATACAAGGTCTATTAGACCTTGGTGTTACTCTACTTATCCACGATTCCCGAACCTGGAGGTCATTGGGGTCCTGGTAGCGTGAGGTGTACTGGGAGGAGAGGTCGAGGCAACTCAGGCAAGGAGAGGCAGTCATCCACCACTCCACGGTGATTATAGTAGGTGGTGGTGGAGGTGTTGGTGGACTGTCTGTCCTTCTCCTCTTCCCTGCCGTTTGCCATCCCCCTTCATCCTCCAGGTCCATGTTGCCTTCGGTGGAGTCATCCCTGGTGGTGGAGGTGGAGTAGAAACTGGTGTTGTTGGTGGTGGAGTAGGAACTGGTGTTGGTGGAGTAGAAACTGGTGTTGGTGGTGGTGGAGTAGGAACTGGTGTTGGTGTTGGTGTTGGTGGAGTAGGAACTGGTGTTGGTGGTGGTGGAGTAGGAACTGGTGGTGGAGGTGGAGTAGAAACTGGTGTTGGTGGTGTTGGTGGTGGAATAGGAACTGGTGTTGGTGGTGGTGGAGTAGGAACTGGTGGTGAAGGTGGAGTAGAAATTGGTGTTGGTGGAGTAGAAACTGGTGGTGGAGGTGGAGTAGAAACTGGTGTTGGTGGTGTTGGTGGTGGAATAGGAACTGGTGTTGGTGGTGGTGGAGTAGGAACTGGTGGTGAAGGTGGAGTAGAAATTGGTGTTGGTGGAGTAGAAACTGGTGGTGGAGGTGGAGTAAGAACTGGTGTTGGTGGTGGTGGATTAGAAACTGGTGTTGGTGGAGTAGAAACTGGTGGTGCTGGTGGATTAGGAACTGGTGTTGGTGTTGGTGGAATAGGAACTGGTGTTGGTGGTGGTGGTGGTGGTGGAGTAGGAACTGGTGTTGGTGTTGGTGGAGGTGGAGTAAGAACTGGTGGTGGTGGATTAGGAACTGGTGTTGGTGGAGGTGGAGTAGGAACTGGTGTTGGTGTTGGTGGAGTAGGAACTGGTGTTGGTGGTGGTGGAGTAGGAACAGGTGTTGGTGTTGGTGGAGTAGGAACTGGTGTTGGTGGTGGTGGAGTAGGAACTGGTGTTGGTGGTGGTGGAGTAGGAACAGGTGGTGGTGGTGGTGGTGGTGGAGTAAGAACTGGTGTTGGTGTTGGTGGAGTAGGAACTGGTGTTGTTGTCCTCCTCCGTCATGGGGTCTTGTTGCACCTACAGTAACATCAGGTTTATACTAGTTTGTATATAATATTTTTTTAAATGTTAAATATATTAACATGAATCTGTAATAATTGCTATAATAAAGATATTTATCTATATTTCGGAAGACACACGCGTCTAAGAATGCACTATAATTCTCCTATATTCAGTTCAGTTTAACCATAGAAAACATTTTGAAGTTCCTTGAAAACAATGTGTTGGTAATGTTACCCAGACAAACAAATATTCCTACTGTAAATAAATACATCACACTAAGAAACAGTATGCATTGTTGTGAAACAGAAAACAATGAGAGTGGAGTATTTTAGAATAAAAGACTAAAAACCTCCATAAAATTAATGAAACCTATAAATAATGAACGTAATTATAATAGTTACCCCTATATAAACATGGTGTTGGTTAGGGCTGGGTGATCTTAAGTAAATTTTATTGACACTGGCAGTAAGTTACTTTATATGTATGTAAATATAAGACAATTTTCAGTTCAATGTATATGCATTCTAGTTTATTGACAAAAGGGATAAATTTAAATTTATTTTGCACAAGGAAAATCTAATGTATTATGATTAAGGTGATTAAAATAACAGCATAATAATTCTATACAAATATGTACTCTTAATAAATATATAATAGTGTAGCCTATCATTACTGAACTGTATACAATTATATTAATCATTTATTCACTCTGTACTGCCGGGTTTGACTAATTTCCCGTTGAATCCTTGGTATTATTAAAGAATAACAGCAGGTTGATGACTGACCACAACATGATAGTATTAGAATATGACTATGTGAGAAAGGCAGCTAAGAATGTAGTAAAAGGAGGGCAGAAATGGAGAATACGAGAAGCAAGATGGGATTTGAGGAGTATGTAATGGACTATGGATGGAGGAGTGGATGAACTGAATGATTCCCTGGTTAGGAAAGTGACAGAGGTGGGTGAGAAAAGGATAGGAAGGGTAAGGAATAGAAATAAAAGAAGTTTGATGAAGAGCTGGTGGAATGAAGATATTGAGAATACAAAGAAGAAGAGGAAAGAGAGTAATAGGAAGTGTAGAAGACTGAGGAAAAATGTAGGTAATAGTGAGGAAGTTAGAATAGCATATGAGGAGGCATGGAAGGAGTATAAACATAGACAGAAGGAGGTAAAAATACTGATCAGGAAAGCCAGAGTTGTGGATGACAAGAAAGTTATAGAGAGTTTGCGTGCCAAGGGAGAGGAAGGTGGTAAAGAGTGGTATGACTTGTTAAGGGGTGAGAAGCAGAAGGAGAGAATCAAAGTGGATGAATTAGTGGTTGGTGGAAACATAGTGAGGGACACAAGGGACAAGGTGAATGCTATACAGGAATTCTGGGAGGACATAGGTGGTGTGAATGAGGCAGAAGACACAAGTGAACTGGAAACAAAAATAGAAGAGGATATGAATAATGAAATAAGTAAAACTGAGATTAGGAAGTATGTAGGGAAACTGAAACCAGGTAAAGCAGCAGGCAGGCAGGAAGTGTGGCAAGGTGTAGAGCCAATAATTATGAAGTAGTGCGAGGTGTATGGAAAGGTATGGCTGTACCTGGACTAATGTATGGATTGGAGACTATGACATGGACAGTGAATGACTTGAATAGACTGGAGGTAGTATAGAATAGGATAGGAAGAACAGCTTTAGGTACAAACAAGTATGTAGGTGTGGAAGCAATAAGAGGTGCTGCTGGATGGAGTACGTTTGAGGAGAGGATAGCCAAAGCAGTGTTGAAATATAAGGTTAGACTAGAGGGAATGAATGAAGACAGATGGGCTCCAAGAGTGTATAAATGGACAGGACGATATACCAAGTGGAGAAGGATGTGTGATAAGAGAATGGAAAAGTGTGGAATGCAGTACCCAGTTCTGGATGAAAGGGGGAGATGAAGTGATGAGAAATGGATGAATGAGATAAAGAGACGGATACAAGAAATAGGGAGAGATGAATGGATGAGAGGTACTCCTCTAAGGACATACCAAGGAGTGAAGTGTTCTATGATGTTAGCTGGGGAAGTGAGCTGTTGTTTAAGGCAAGAACAAAGTCACTGGAGGTGAATGACAGAATATATAGATGGAGTAATGAAGGCAGTAAGTTGTGTGTTATGTGTGAGAGTAGGGAAGATGAGACAGTAGAACATGTGTTGATGGTATGTGATAAATATGAACGAGAGAGCTACGATGCTGAATGTGGTAATAAGTGAAATAGGAGAGAGAAACTGGAGGGAGATGGTGGAAGCGACAGTGGCAGCCAAAGTGCTGCTAGGTCTGAATGAAGTTCAATGAACGAGAGCCATATAATCCAGTGATAATAGAGAGCATGAAAGAATTTCTAGAAAGGGTATGTATGGTTGAAGAGAAAATGAGTATATAGGGACGTGCAGGTTGTATAGGAAAGAGAGTGAAAATACATGTATTCATTGGTACTGTGTTTGGTTTGTTTTTCTCTCCGCAGAATCTGCAGAGGAAGACAGTGAGAGAGCGCCGTTGCAAGGGCTACACCCGAACGCGGGTGACTCTCAGTCATCATCAATGAGCAATACCATGCGATTCGAAGCTTTCTGCTCTTCACACTCTGGTCAGAAATTATGTATCACGAGTGTAAAGTCATGGTCTAATGTACTGCAACCTGGTGAATAAAAGCGAGCTATTTGAGTTAATTTCATGAACCAAAATTGCACACACCAACAGCTATAGTTTCGGATCATTTTTCGAAGCCATCTCATTGGAAGGTGTTGCAGTACATTAGACCATGACTTTACTACAACCCGATCCAACATATTTATAGTGTTCAAATGTTACACAATGTTTCGTAAGGCTACTTTGAGAAATGAAACACAATATAATTATGCATATTGCAAACGCTGGGATCTCAAGACGTCGAATTTCGGCGATAAGAATATTATGCACTATACCAATCTTGTATTCAGCAGTTCACGGGTATCTGGCAACACTGGTACTGTACCAGAAAACACGAGAGATAAACAAGAAATCTTCGGGGCCCTTGATGTTGTTAGCATTTTACTTTATTATTCTCATTTAATATTCTATAGATGTACCAGTATGAAAGAATTCGGTAAATTTACAGACTACCGGGACCTAACCTTGGCAAACTACCGGGACCTAAACTGGGCAAACTACCGGGTATAACCAGTGTAAACTATCATAAAGTGACCTGGGCAAATTCCCAGGAGCTAGCCTAATGTGGTAACACTGCGCAGCCTAGCCAAAAACCCAATTATTCTGTAATAATACCAAGGATTCAACGGGAAATTAGTCAAACCCGGCAGTACAGAGTGAATAAATAATTAATATAATTGTATACAGTTCAGTAACGATAGGCTACAGTATTATTTATTAAAAGTACATATTTATATAAAATTATTATGTTGTTATTTTAATCACCTTAATCATAATACATTAGATTTTCCTTGTGCATAAAAATGGTAAATTTATCCCATTTGTCAATGAACGAGACCTTATGTATATTAAAATGAAACTTTTCTTATATTTGCATATATTTAAAGTAACTTACTACCAGTGTCAATAAAATTTACTTAAGATTACCCTGTCCAAACCAAGACCATGTTCATATATGAGTAACTATTATAATTACGTTCTGTATTTATAGGTTTCATTAATTTTATGGAAGTATTTATTTTTTTTAATCTTAAATTCTCCACACTCATTGTTCTCTGTTTCACTACAATGAATACTGTTTCTTAGTGTGACGTATATATTTACAGTAGGATTATGTTTGTTTTTTCAAGGATCTAGTGCATTGTACTAATTAACGATGTCTTCTATGGTTATACTGAACTGAGTATAAGAGAAATATGGTGCATTCTTAGACGGGTGTGTCTTGCGAAATATAGATAAATATCTTTATTATAGCAATTATTACAGAATCATGTTAATATATTTAGCAATTAAAGAAATATTACATATAAACTAGTATAAACCTGATGTTACTGTAGGTGTGCAGAACATTAGATCTGGTGTTGCCAAAGATAGTATTGAAGTCATAATCATACTTTATAGGATCATTTCTATAGTATGATATCAAGTAGGGGTGGGCAGGAACCGCTTTCTTCGGTACTCACGATTCCGAGTATTCTGACTGGCGGAACCGCCAGAACCGGTTCTGGAACCGATTACCGTCCCAGGCTCGCGCTGCCGGCCCCAGACTCGGTAATCATATTACAGCTGGACTCGCCTCACGCACCACAAGTGATTACCGAGTACCAGTACTCACTTGACTCCCGCTCGGTTCCAACGCTCTTAATGATTACCGAGTACCAGTACTCACTTGACTCCCGCTATAGGTTCCACTTCTCTTAATGATTACCGAGTCCAGGGAATGATTCTCGGGCGGACAAGGCTATAATGAGTACCAAGTCAGTGAATAATGAATACCATATTTTTTTTGATGGAATAAATAATAAACAGTTGAAACACAAGGCGAATGTTAAATTAATTCTGCAATACTTTCACATCCATTATATCACAGTGTACATTATCGATTACGTACTATCATAAAATACTTCCCTTAATTATAATGTGTTTTATCATGTTGGATATTCCACCACCATACTTTAAAAGAGTCATTGCATATCAAACAAAGAATGTAATCAAGGTTAACTTTATCCATGTATGTCCATACTGGTGCCTATTTACTACATTTTGGTGACATGCTGAAATAATAGTCAACCTAAAATTAAAATATATATGCTTATATTATACAGCCAGTCATAAGGAACCAATATATTGAAAAGTAAATGATTTATCAGTACCAATTCTTAATGAAATAGTAACTTTTAGCGTGAGTGCTGCAACACCCCGTCTCAGAGCGACCACACCTACTTTGCCTTCATATATTGAAAAAACTAATACGATTATAATGAAACTGACACTTGAAAGGGATAAGGTAAGAATACTACTAAATGTCTGAGACACCTAAAACTTTTTAATAATTAATTAACATGAGTCATACACCTACAACAAGAATTAATTCAGTTCAACCTCTGAGACGTTACAAGCTGCACTGGCGATAAATGTGTGTACGAGTAATATTTATACCCCATGCTACTACGTCACGAATAGCTTAACCAATCAAATCACAGACATGACATGGCGTCACACTCAGTCAGCCAATGAGCGCTGAACCCAAATAAAAGCTGTGTAAAACGTGTCGTACTGCAGCTCATATGAAGGCAATTCTCGTGTCATTATTATTTACTATTTTGCTTTCCTCGGTCTAAGAAAGTTTTCACAACTCACACACTTGATTATATTCGTAGGTAATCATTAGAGGTCGAACCGGTTCCCGAAATTGGTACCGGTTCTAGGACTGCCTTGCTGGAACCTTTGGAACCGGTTCCAGAACCTAATTCTGCCCAGCCCTAATATCAAGTTACTCCTTTAGTAACTTGATAACTGCTAAACCACGATGAGGAGAATCAGTGTGAGCCCCTGAACGGGAAGCGGTACTGTGACTCCCTTGTCCTGTGCATTGATGACCGTTCCACCTCCGTCAGGGGGTGTGGAGGGGGCACGCACAGGCTGAGTGGTTTTGTTTTGGAAACACTCTCTTGCAGAGAGTAATAATTATTCATCCTAAAACAGAATTGATCAGCAATTTAATTGTTCATCTTTGTGTTGTCACTGTTGCCACTTTGGGGGTAAAATCCCTTTACGTGAGTGAATGTGTGGATTCTGATAATTTCTTAAAATTTGTGGGACTTTTAATTTGGGGGGATATTTTGTGGATGACTGCCTCTCCTTGCCTGAGTTAGTGAGTTGCCTCGACCTCTTCTCCCAGTACACCTCATGCTATCGGGACCCCAACGTCTTCTAGGTTCGGGAATTGTGAACAAGCAGAGTAACACCATCTACTTCTATTTCTATCTACTTGTCCACTCCCCAAATGGTCATCTCCATCGACCTCCTCCTTCCTGCCGACTTCCACAAGGCAGAGCAGGAGGCACTAACACTTATTAACACTTACACACACTCTATTACTCTATACATTTATCACCTTAATGACCATTACACAGTCGATAGGCGTTAAACACAAACAACAACAACGGTTTCCCTGGAAAACAATATTACCATATTAAGGTATCGAAGGGTAACTGTTGATTTGGGTTACTTATATTTTCTTCATTTCCTCCACAAATAAATTATTCTCAATGGATGTATTTAATTAATGTCATTCGTGATGTGTATAATGTTTTATTATTAATACTAATTGAAAGTGTGATATGGAATATGGTATGCGGGATTGTACAGTCGTAGTCAATAATAATAATCCACATATAGGTAAGATTAGGAGGTATACTCTCAATGGATATATTTAATGTCAATTTGTGATGTGTATAATGTCTTATAATGCTTCAAAAGAGTCATGGCTTGTTTGCATTGAAAGGAAATTATTGGAAAGGATTTATTTTAAAAAATAAATATATAAATGCCAACAGCATGTGGTGCTCCCAGGCGGTCTCCCATCCAAGTACTAACCAGACCCAACGTTGCTTAACTTCGCTGATCGGACGAGAAGCGATGTTTTCAACATGGTGTGGCCGTTGACAAGAAACGACTTGGAAATGTTTAATAAGAATAGTTTCTTTAGCGTCAATTGCATTTTTTGTAGTATATTGCATTCTCCTGTGTATGATAGATGTGTTTGAGGATGAGTGGGAGCGACATGTGGGTGTGAAAAGAGATAAGTGAGTGTTGTGTAAAGGAGAGTGGAAGGAAAGTAGTAAGTGTGAGGACAGAGGAGATTGTTAAGTGTTCTACAGAGGTGAGTTAAGTATGTAGGTGT
Source organism: Petrolisthes manimaculis (assembly GCA_034508575.1). NCBI lineage: Eukaryota > Metazoa > Arthropoda > Malacostraca > Decapoda > Porcellanidae > Petrolisthes > Petrolisthes manimaculis. The sequence continues at coordinate 1,605,473 of JAWZYT010000517.1, forward strand.
GACATAACACTGTGGAATACACCTCGCTGTGACTATACATATTTGTATTTGAAAACATACTACTTGGTATAAAAACATACACCTGCATGTGACTATAATTACTTGCTTTACAAAATGCACAGCCTCGAACCAATGTTTCGCCACCGCCTTAGGCTGGCAGGAAAGTGAAGACAGTGTTCAATATATGCTGAACGTTCGGACATACTGGTGTATGGGGTTGGTAATGAGACAGGATGAGCTTCATTTTCCATGACTTCCGGTTTGTAGTTTGTGAATATGAACATCACTGTTTCCCTACCAATTTAACTTAATACAGCAGTTTATCCGATCGTTCAGCATATCTTTAACACTGTCATCGCTTTCCTGTCAGCCAAGGGGGTAACGAAATTTCGGTTCACGACTGTACTAGTCTGTACAAAATCATGAGTAGGGAAACCACTCTTATCATGGTCGAAACCACCAGAAAACAAACTAGTTGAGGTGCGAATACCTACAGGTGGTGAACTGGCAGGTTTCGAAACCTGTCGAACATTTGGGTTGTGTGTACGATACACTAAAGATAAATATCATGGTGTTCGTACCTATACATGTCTATATAGTAAATGTGGGATACTATATATTTGGGATTGAAACTTAACAGTATATTATAAATTAATAATGATTTATAATGGATATACTAAGCACAGGTCAACTAAAGATTATAGGTTCCAATATTACTGAGCTTACTGCTCGGGACTTCATTCACTGAGCCAACCACAACTGACTATCTCACTGGTTCAGACCTCTCTCCATTCAACCTCCACACAGTCAAGACCGTCTCTCTCTTAACTCAACCACTATAGCGACTAGTCGTGTCTTTTCCATACCAACACAGTGCTATCATTATTTTTATAATCATATTCACCTCCATTATCATTTGCCATAGCTCTAATCATATCCAAATCATACTAACCCCTTATTTTAAGTGGACACAAATTATTATTAATATAAATTGTTCTAATATTCACCATCATTCCTCTTCACACTCATTCCACCAAGACTACCGCCCGTCACCAACGCCATAATAATTAGTAAATATTGCAACTCTAACTCAAATTATTCTGTGCTGATTGAATATTCAGTCCAACATCAATTATTAGTCAAAACAGAAATGGGTCCTTTCTACCAGATTCCACAAGCTGCTGAGAGTAAATTAATGTAATCTCATAACCGATCAGAGACAAATCTTTCCTGAAATGGGTGGTGGTGTTTTCTGCCGGCTCTCGGGAGGGTGGAGTCGAGTCAGTCGAGGAAGAGTAAAGAAGTAATTGTAACTTTGTTTAGTTTGGGTTTTTAAATTTAAAGTATATTATCATCAATGTCATAACTAGTGCTTCAAAATTCAAATTTAATATTAGTAAATAAATATCATGTTCACACAGTATATTAAAACTTTGGAGTTGTCCTGTTGGCTTCAATTACTACAGGTCAGCTTTGAAGGATCAATTTGATTAAAATAACTTCCAGAACAAACCAATAATTATCAATATGGCTTCATTATCGCAATTAAAAATGCGTAAAGGGGGTTTAAAGATATTATGAACAGTAAAATTAAATTCCTAAATGTCCTTCTAGCATCTGCTGAAAAAAAGGAAGTGTGAGCAAAGATTGATTCATTTACCAGATTAATTAGCAATAAACTAATTTAACATCTGCAGAAATCAGATGGAATCACATTACAAGGACGAAAGTGAATACTTGTCTCAAACTATTTAGAGAATGAAGAGAATTTAGAAAAAATAGAAAATGTGATGTGGGGGTTGAAAGACAAATTAAACAAATTAATAGTTCTGTTAAGTCTGCTAGTTCTAACAAGAAATTCACACTTTCCACATTTGATAGTGATCCTACTTTATGGATAGTGTATGATTTAGATTATTTTCAGAAAAATATACTCAATGACCTTTGACCCCTTAAATGACATAATTAGGCGGCGGATAACTAGCCTAACAACAGAAACACTTCTTAAAAAAACAAAATCATGCCTAAATATGCATAACCTGAAAGAAAAAATACAAATATGGGAATTTGTACTGATTTGCACTCATTGACCTTTAACCTTTGCTAATTTATCTAATTAGGGGGATGATGGCAGGATAAACACCTGGGCCGTGTTCAGCATACCCAAATCCTTCATAAAAACCCATTTACCGACCATTACCCCAAAAATGCTTCATTCATGTTTAAATAAGCGTCTTTTGAGAAAATCTGCCGAGTCTAGTAGTATTAGCCAGTCTTTACACCATTTGTCTTTCTGAACTGTGTTCTTTTTCTTCCTCACATACATAGCAATTATTATGCTACACAGCGCTATACACTTGCGTTCTTCTTATTAGGCACCAATAGTTATATTACCTCTCACGACCCATTCGACCATCTGCTCTGGCTCCTGCCCGGCTGTGACTGGTCAGACACGTTCGTTTGGACACCACAACAAGTGTGCCAGTTGCATGCACAAGCGGTAAGCCCGTCAACAGGCGAACAGCTCGTTTGTGTTCGCAAGCACTGCTCGATGTAGAGACATGGCACCGTTGTATAGTAGGAAGGTTGCCGCCCAAACTGGCTTCATATTTGTTTTAAACTATAGCTGGCTTGAAATCATGTCTGCCCAGACAGTGAAGGATATTTACATACCAAGTTTAGCCCACTGGCCAACATTACCTGATGTTTACCACAGCTCTGACTACACTCTGCCGTCTGGTCCAAGTCACAGGTGCGCCTACCTGTGCCCACTGCCTGCACGGGGACTGGTTGATCTGGTAACACTGTTTAAAAGTAAGATAATGAGTCCATCAGCAACCTGTTAGGTGCTGCTACTCTCCACACAGGTCGTGGTGAAGGCCCTACACTGTCACCTAGTATAAATACTCTTGTTTGGCAGTAATGTCAACGTGTAGTTAAAGATGGAAGGAAAATCCTTCTGCAGGAGGATTTAGCCCTTGTTCAGAAGTAGCCTTCTGCTACATTCGTCCCTGCGTACACAGCTTCACACAATGAGTGTGTAAAGGTGACTCGTGTCCTCTTGGAGTCTGTGCCAACGAGTGACAACATGTGACGAACCCACCACGACGAACGACGTTCCTTCCAAGGAATTATTATAGTGTTAATTCTCCCCGAGGGGAGTTGACCAATCCCAAAGGTACTGCAATACCAGGCCGATACATGTCAATGTTGGAGCAAGCCCCTAGCACTTCACAATGATGCATAACATGGAGATTATTTCATTTAAGGATATTAGTAGTGATGATAGTTTAATATTCTCCCCGAGGGGAGTGGACCGATCCCGGAGGTACTGCAATACCGGGCCGATCCGTGGCAAAGGTGGAGCAAGCCCCTAGCACTTCGCCATGGTCCAAAAACCAGATTAATATCGTAGATCCCACATGGGGATCGTATCAGATATTAAGCTGATAAGAACAGATACTACACTTTGATCTTAGCCAAAAGGCCGAGAAGCACTCACTCACTCACTTGTTGGATTTATGGCTATCAACCAGCGACATATAGTCAAAGGTCATTAAGCCAGTCTAATCCATTTTATTCTGTCAATTTATATAAGGTCATAAAGTTTTGTCTCCCTCAGAAAACTTAGCAGTTTGTTTATAATATTCTTATCATCTGATAAAACATTTTCGATGGTAAATGCTTTACGTTTGAGTTGGAAATACTGTTTAATTTTTCTTCTCTGTCCATCAAATTTGGTACAGAAAATGAGTAGATGTTTGATGGACATTACTGAATTGCATGCTTCGCATTCAGGAGGAAACGTTTTGTGAACATATGGTTCTAAGTGGGTTAGCCATGTGGAGTTGACCCTGAGTCGAGCCAACACCACCTCGTCCCTCCGGCTACGCCATGACGACGTAGCCCAGGGTTCAATAACTGCTTTGAATTTATTGTTGATGTCTAGTCTGGTCCACTGCCTTTGCCACAGGAGATGAATTTTAGATTTTATGAGAGAGACAAAACACCTGAGGTCCGTACGGACTATGCTAAGGTCCAGATCAACAGTTGACCCTGCTAATTTATCAGCTTGTTCATTACCATAGATACCATAATGTGATGGTACCCATATTAACTTGATCAATTTATTGGCACTAAATAGCTTACTAATGATATTACCCTGTATTTCATTGTTAGTTGTATTCAAAGATTTAATAGCTTTAAGTGAACTTAATGAATCAGTAAATATGACTATCCTATCGTGGGTCGTCGATAGGGCAAAATCCAAAGCTTTATCTATAGCAAATAATTCAGCAAGAAAAATAGATGTATGATTCGGCAGTCTGAATCTTAACTGACATTCATGCGACCATACACCCGCACCCACACATTCATCCGTCTTGGACCCGTCGGTATACAGTTGGAAATAAGAAAGATGTTTGACAATTATCTCACGAAACCTCTGGTGTACCTCCACCTCCGGCACCTGGGATTTAACCCCTGGTAACCAGGATTCCACACAACTAAAAGGGGGTATTACCCAAGGTGCAATATTTACTATAACCAGGGAATCGATTGTTGATAAGTCTATACCGACACACTCTACGAGGTCGTGGAGTCTTGCTCTGAGGGACCTAACGCCAGTGCCCTCCGGGGCCGTGCGTCCCCTAGGCGGATAACTTGGCCCTTCCAGGGGCCTATCGCCATGGCCCCCCGGCTGCAGGCGCAAAAAGGCACCACCGGGAGGATGACTCGGCTCCCCGGGAATACAAACAGCGGGCCTGGTGTCCCTTGGCCTAACGCCAGTGCCCCCTAGGGCGCAGGGGTTCCCGGACGGATGACTCGGTCCCTCTGCCAGGGGCCTAACGCCATGGCCCCCCGGGTGCGGTTGCCGCAGCAAGGCATTACCGGGAGGATGACTCGGCACCCTGGCTTTCTTAGCGAAATATGTTAACATTAGTTGGTCTCGTCTTAGACGGAGGGGAGGCACTTGTGACTCCACCTCTAGACGCTCGATTCGAGTGCAACGTAGGGCTCCAAGACACACACGCAAACAAGCATTCTGCACAACATCCACCCCTTTCAACACAGACTCAGATGCCGAACCATACACTATGGACCCATAATCTACTCTAGATCTGATCAGGGATTTATATAGCATTAACAAAGACTTCCTATCTGCTCCCCATTTTGTACCAGAAATGCATTTAAGTAAATTGAGTGCTTTTAAACATTTAGTTTTTAACTGACTGACATGGCAAGTCCATGTCAGTCGACTGTCAAAAATCAGTCCAAGAAATCTAGTTGAATTTTGAATAGGTAGGGGGTTTCCACCCATGGTCAACCGAACGTCTGGTTTTTTCCTATGAGTGAAAATAACCCCTACACTTTTTCTAATTGAAAACTTAAAACCCCACTGGAGGCCCCAATTATGGATCAAATCCAGTGCCGATTGAATTCGAGTTGCCGAAAACTGTGCACCATGGCTGGAGTGCCATATTGCACAGTCATCAGCATACAGTGAGTATTTAAGATTTCGAGGAGGAGCTGGTAGAATGTCATTAATCATACATAGAAATAAGGTCGGAGACAGAACACTTCCCTGGGGGACCCCGTTTGCCTGGACAAAAGTGTCCGAGAAAGTGACTGTATCCGAAAAAAGCTTGACAGAGAAAGTTCTGTCAGACATGAAATTTTGAACAAAAAAGGGCAGATTACCGCGTAATCCCATCGCATGTAGTTTCCTGAGGAGGCCATGTCGCCAGGTCATGTCGTAGGCTTTTTCTATGTCTAAAAATACTGCAACTAAAAACTGTTTTTTGGCAAATGCCTCTTGAATGTGAGATTCCAGGCTTACTAATTGATCGAGCGTCTGGCGACCTTTGCGGAAGCCACACTGCTCGTCAACCAGCAAGTTCCTGGAATTTAAAAAATGCAATAGCCTACGATTAACAATTCGTTCCATGACCTTGCATAAACAACTTGTGAGAGCAATAGGACGATACGATGAAGTCGATCTGGGGTCCCCCCCTCCTTTCGGTATGGGAATGATATGTGCAAAGTGCCATGAATTTGGAAAGGCATGACCCCTCCAAATTTCATTAAACACTTGCAGCATCTTGATCATGGAATCATGATCAAGATGCTTTATCATCTCATACCGAATCTCATCGGGTCCTGGGGATGTCCCACTACAGGCTCCTAAGGCTTGAACAAGCTCTTGCATTGTAAGATCACAGTTGTAATCCAATTCATCTCCTGTGGCAAAGTTAATATGCTGCAGCTCTGATGCTTCCTTGAGAGGCAAGAAAGCTGGATGGTAATTGTCAGAGCTGCTAGCAAAAGAGAACTGCCTGGCGAGGGCGTTAGCAATGTCTCTAGGCTCGTCATAATTGACGTTATTATGAGTGATGTTAACTATTTTAATTGAAATTTTCTTTTTATTTAACTTTTTAACAGTGGACCAGACTTTAGAGATAGATGTTTCTGAGTTAATAGTAGAGACAAAGCTTCGCCAGGAGTCTCGTTTGGCTTGTTTGATGGTTCTACGAGCCCTAGCTCTCGCAAGTTTATACTTGCGAAAATTCTCATCACTGATGTGAATTTTGAAAAGCCTGTAGGCCCTATTTCTCCCACAAAGTGCTATGCGGCAATCTGGCGTCCACCAAGGAACTCTATGCTTTGCGCTATCTATCGAAGTCTTAGGAATTGTTGCCGTTGCGGCTTTGAGAATACTATCTTTAATGTTATTTACTTTATCATCAATGGTTTCCCCAACAATTTCAATATTGAGACTCTTTGTGAAGGACACCCAGTCTGCTTTTTTTACGTTAAATTTAGGTGCTGAAGGCTCTTTAACAGTGTCGCTGTTATATTTAATCAAAATAGGAAAATGGTCACTTCCCAATGAGTCATCAATAGGTAGCCACTGGCAAGAAGTGGCAATTGATGGGGAGACCAGAGATAGGTCAAGGACGCTAAAATTACCGGTATTATCATCAACTCTCGTCGGACTACCGTCGTTCAAAAGAATCAAACCGGAATTACTGATAAGCCTAGCCATCTGTTCCCCCTTCCTGTCATCCCGCAGGGAACCCCATAACGTATGATGTGCATTAAAATCACCTACAATTAATTTTCTACAGGGCAGACTGTCCTGCAGATCAAAAACATCATCATAAGTTACTGTATCAGGAGGACAGTAGACAGAACAGACAGTCAGGTAGGTACCACCGAATTTCACTCTGCAGGCGACAGACTCCAGAGGGAAATTAGATGGCACCTCAGTGAAAGGGAGGGAACGGCGGATGTAGAGAGCTACCCCACCTCCCCCCCTACCGTTTCGATCCTTCCTAATTAACTCGTAGTTCCGAAGCTGGATAACCTCGTCTTCAACCCGGTTATCCAGATGAGTTTCCTGAAGGGCAATAATATCGGCAGCGTAAGTACAGGCCAAAAGTTTAAGTTCATTTAATCTACTTCTAAGACTTCGACAGTTCCATTGTACTATGGTCAGCGCGAAGATTATCGTGGTTTACGGTGTTTTGGAGGGCCGTGTTCGTCCTGGCGAACCTTTTTGTGCTGGGAAGGAGTTCCCTCCTCTTCCTCAGCACTTCCCGGGGACCTCCCACGGGATGGTTTGGAGATGATAGTCTCCATCGCCTGTGCCTCTCCACGAGTCACAGATCCAGACCTCGAGCAGCTCGACGCACGACGAGCTGTCTGAGTCCCGGATACATGCTTCGTGGGAGTCACCTGAGCGAGAACATGAGATTGAGCTTGTTTATTCTTTGCGGTTTCGTTTGCCTTGTGGGGTTTCTGTTTCTGTTGTTGGTTTGATTCAACAAGTTGTGCAACTAATTCTTTCAGTTCAATTACTGTACTTTCTAAACTATTTACTTTATCATTTAATGCTTTGTTTTCTTTTTCTTTGGCCTTAAGAAGTTCCAAGAGGTCATTTACTGCAGGAGCATTAGATGAGCCAGCTACAGCTCCGGCGTAGGATACGGTGGGAACCTGGGTAACCCCCTCCACCTTCCTCTTTGCCTCACCATAACTGACATCATGAGCCTTCATGTATGCCATTGTTTCGGTCTCCACAATCAGACTTCTGCAGTTACCTGCACCTGCCTGGTGGGGGCCGCCACAATTGGCACACTTGAATACTGTCTCTGAACATAAATTCGTCTCGTGACTTCCGGCACATTTACCACAAATGAATTCTCCTGAATTTCTAGTGAAACACCTCAATGCTGTATGTCCGAATTTTTGGCACCTGAAACAACGCATGGGTTTCTGAATATATGGTCTAACGTGAACAATTTCGTATCCAATTTTAACAGTATCCGGTATCTGAGCAGCAGCAAAAGTCATGAAAACTAGGCCAAATTTCTCTCTCTTGTTCTCTCTCATCCTGGTCATACTTTGCACTTCCACTACGCCCTGGTCCTTCATTCCGTCAAGTATGTCTGCATCAATTCCAGGTCAGCCAAATCCCTATGGAATATGACGCCCTTACAAGTATTTGGCCCAACTGGAATGGTGGTTTTCACCTTGAAAGAATGAATCTGCGTCAGTTTAAGTAAATCCTTAACCTGGGAAGAGTTGAGCACTTTAACCAGGAGACTACCATCTCGCAATTTCTTAGCAAATTCCAGACTGCCACCCACCTGACCATCAAGGACCTTTTTGATGATAAATGGGTTAACAGTCTTCAGAGATTGAGATTCATCAACACAACGTACATTCACATAACGAGCATTCAGGGAAGGAATATCTATATCTGGTCGCCTTTGTCTGTCAGCCGTAGGGGTTCCAATATTGTCTGCCTTAGTCTTAAGATGGTCATTGGTCGTCAGCCTCCCTCCTTGAGGAGGAGGAAGGCTAGTCGAGGGATCAGCCATTCGGGACATCGGACTAGGTCCGAGCCCTCTCCACTCACCCTCTCCTAACTCCCTTAACTATTGTATCAACCCCCTAAAATAAGGACAATAATTTAGGGAAAATAAAAGTAACCTTACTCAACCCTCCCTAGTGGTAGCCTGGCGGCATACTCCAGTACCAGCTAGGGGATCGGAGCTAGTGCGGAAGGAACTTTCCCACCACCGAACCTGCCTAATGCGAGGGGTGGTGTAGTCAGAACCCACCTCCCAAGCGAATACCGTTGCTCAGAAATATGAGACAACCGTAGGCCCAAGAGGTCGCGGAAAATATGGAAGAAAAGAGTAGTTCGAGAAAAAGAGGTGCCCAAATGACACACCAGACTACTGGGCCCCACTACCACAGGGATTACCCCTGAGGCAGCGAGTGCTGCGGGTCTGGTGTAGGGAACAACTATCTACTAGCTAGCATGCACTACATGATGTCCTCAAGCAAAGACAAAACACAGAAGGTGCACAACAGCAGTGCAGCAAAACGCTGCAAATTACTTTACTATTTACTTTACAAAAGCAAAGAGACAACAGAGTATTGCTGGCAAGAGGCCTCGGAACCCAAGGTAGCTCGAACGGACAATACGTGGAAACTGTTGGCGCTATGCAGAGAACGAAGACGAGGTCTTGACTACACAGAGTCTGGACGCATAATGTGCGAGAAGCGATACTAATATTAGATAAATGTAGAGTTTACTGTACGTTTGTAAATCACATCAAGGTATTAACCCTCCGGATAGTAATGGCACTCTGACACTGTAAAAATGTGGTTGTTGTGACATTGTAGCTCTAGATGACATATCCAAAAATAGTTGTATATTTAAGTCTCCTAATAACATGTTTTGTGTTTATTTAAATGAGGAAATATATATTTCAGATGTCTGGTTTCTGTTATTCGTAGTGTAAATACTATAATATATTTTTTGTAATACATACTTTATTAGAATTTTCCCTTCGACCAAGTCACGGGTTATGAAGTAAGTATTCTCTTTTATTCTATTTACCTTTATATTATATTGTTAGTTTCATTAACGTCATCAGATAGTAGGATATGTGTATTTGCTTTATGTATGTTCTTGCTTTCGTTGAAGTGAGATCCTTTTAAATTAACTTACAATAAATAACAAGCATATCTATAATTGGAGAAAACTCGTCCTCTCATATATTTAGGGTAAACTGTTATAATTGAAGACTTCTTGGTTCTCTGAGTGTGAGGGGTAGACCAATTGTTTTACATCTAGTCTTTTATTATTGTAGTTCAATAAGTTGTTTGTATTATTACATTAATGCTTATCAATGGTCACCAAAATTCTCTGACTCTTTTCGTAGTGTGAATCATAACTTATATTGGAGCAGTGTAGTGTTGTATCTGTGCTTTAGTTCAGTAAGATTCATATACAGTATACTTTTGTATTGATATAAAGATCCCGTTTATAAAGTCTCTCATACATTGTATATTAAATTAATAGTTCTATATATTTATAAGAAATAAATATTATATTCAATAGATATTGGTAAATAATAGCATAAAGTGTTTCTTGTTGTGTTGTATGTATGTAGAACCGATGGGTCTGGGTGTGGTAGAACATTACTTTAACATACTTACCTGGCACAGGAGATACCGTGATCATAAAGGCGGTTTTCCCAGGGCGAGGCTCACCATTGCACTCCGGTGGTGCTGACCCTTGCGATTAACCCAAATGTGGTTAACTCGAGTGCGCAATTTTTGTTAGCGGGGGACTGCGTACGCGCTATCCCCCATCATAATATTCATATCGTAAGTAATAGGACCGTTCGCATGAAGAAAAAAGCTGCCACATACCACCAGATTTGTACATTTCCTTTTTTATAAAAAGGACAATGCAAATTAGCTCACCACAGGCCCCCTGTCATGATATTATACTAACAACATTATTTTGATTCACTTAAGAACATAAGAGTACCTATCTATGAGCTCACATAATAATTTGTGATGTTTTTTATGTTGTGCTTTGATGTTGGTTGTATAAGGCCCAGGTTGAAGATTTATTGATTTTACATAGGTATTGAAGTATAATATTAACTATTTTTATAAATAAATGCTCTCATGAGTCAATAGCAAAGTGATTAATATGAAAATAAAGCATTTTTTGTCAGCGGGAGTACGAGCGTATAGAACACTGACTCGGTGAAGAGAGGTTTCAATTCATGTATATGGAGATATTTAACTATCTTTAAGGCAAATATTCATTGATATTAGTATAACATATTTTTGTTAAGAGGTAGTTTGTGTATATGTGCTTGTATAAAAATATTCCAACCACCATAACCATCGCGAGAAATGTATGTATTTTATATAGGGTAACAAACGATAATTATGATTTAAAAACTATATTGGTATTAGTATTTATACGAACACACACCTTAGCAGTTCCATTGATATCACTATGAAGTCAAATGATCCAGTTTATCGACATTGTAATGAAACAGAATAATTTAGTGTTGGTTTCTTGCGAGTTTAATGGCTGAAAAAGCTATAGTCACGTAGTACCCCGTACTGTCTGCTGCCCTCGAGGATGGCTAGCGTATGAACGAATATCAACAAACATCAGATTGAGTCTTGTATCTTCATCTCCATCTTGTATTGAAGCCTTCTTTGTCGATTGTAATAAATCACACGAGGGAAAATCATTCCCAGTAGAAACAGTTACCACCACCAAGCCGATACTACTACGAGAACACATCATACATCACTTGGTTGCTGTGTTTGTTATTGTTTTGATTGTTAAGCATGTCGTACTGTAGGCAGCGAGTATCTGCTGAAATAATTTATTTTTCTGTTATTACCTTTATTGGTGGTCACTTGGAACATTTATACTACATTAAAAATCAAGAAATATTCACATGTATATATAAAACCGATGAATGTTTATCCATTGAGACACACACACCAAAAATAGTACAGCACAATAAAACTCCTCAAACTATATTACTAGCTCATTAATATGCACTTTAACGTCTTTAAAATGTTTACTGGAATATTAAAATCATAGTAAATACGTTATTTTAACGAAGAAGGGTCTCAATGCAATTTTGTTCATGTACCGAATACAAAAATAAAAAAATAAAAATCTGGAAGTATGTGGTGTCAATCGCTAGATCCACGCTTCATGCGAACGGTCCTATTCTGATGTTAATAACGACTGGTGGATCGTGTTATTTATAGTGTTGAATATAATAATCATTATAGGGACTGGTGTACTGTATGTGTTATTTAGTGTGTGTATAATAATAATAGGGACTAGTGTATTGTGTTATTTAATGTGTATATAATAATAGGAACTGGTGTATTGTGTGTTGTATATAATAATAATAGGGACTGGTGTATCTTGTGGTTCAGTGTTGTTGTTGTATAGTTCCCTAGACTGGCCAAGTAGTCCTGGTTGACCTGAGCCGGCCGCATGTTCACCACATCTAGTCGTGGTGAAAAATAATCATCCATGTAGAGCTAATTCACGTAAGAGTTTACAGCTTCCCTCTGTTTGTTACAAATGTATAGTTGTCGAAGGGGCACCAAACCTCTTACAACATTTTTAATATTGTCCACAATATTTGTTTTATAGAGAGTGGTTCCCCTCCACGGCAATCTTTAGCTAATTAGTAAGAAAGATGCGTTTAAAAAACTGTTTATACAGTATAATATAAACGTATTTGTGCAATATAATATTGTAAAGGTTATAAGACCCTAAATGGGTCAACTAAAAAGTCGTATAGGCTCATTGAGTTGCTCCCCTCCACGGAAATCTTTAGTAAAAGGCGAAAGATTTATGCGTATTGAAGGGAAGCCAGAGTTAGTAAATTTATTGGTTGGTTTGTTGGTTTGTTGGATTTATGGCTATCAACCAGCGACATATAGTCAAAGGTCATTAAGCCAGTATAATCCATTTTATTCTATCAATTTATATAAGGTCATAAAGTTTTGTCTCCCTCAGAAAACAGAGCAGTTTGTCTATAATATTCTTATCATCAGATAGAATATTTTCGATGGTAAGAGCAAGTTTTTTAAATTGAAAAAATCTTTTAATTTTAATTCTTTGATTTGAATATTTATTACAATAAATAAGTAAATGATTGATTGACATTACTGTGTCACATTGTGTGCACATTGGTGGAAAATCTTTGTTGATATATGGCTCTAAGTGAGTGAGCCTGGTGGCGTTGACCCTCAACCGAGCCACCACCACTTCATCCCTGCGACTACGCCAGGATGACGTAGCCCAGGGTTCAATCAAAAACTTGACTTTATTTCTGATGTTTAGTCCGGTCCACTGCCTTTGCCACAGGAGATGAATTTTAGATTTTATGAGAGAGACAAAACACCTGAGATCCGTACGGACTATGCTAAGGTCCAGATCAACAGTCGACCCTGCTAATTTATCAGCTTGTTCATTACCATAGATACCATAATGTGATGGTACCCATATTAACTTGATCAATTTATTGGCACTAAATAGCTTACTAATGATATTACCCTGTATTTCATTGTTAGTTGTATTCAAAGATTTAATAGCTTTAAGTGAACTTAATGAATCAGTAAATATGACTATCCTATCGTGGGTCGTCGATAGGGCAAAATCCAAAGCTTTATCTATAGCAAATAATTCAGCAAGAAAAATAGATGTATGATTCGGCAGTCTGAATCGTAACTGACATTCATGCGACCATACACCCGCACCCACACATTCATCCGTCTTGGACCCGTCGGTATACAGTTGGAAATAAGAAAGATGTTTGACAATTATCTCACGAAACCTCTGGTGTACCTCCACCTCCGGCACCTGGGATTTAACCCCCGGTAACCAGGATTCCACACAAATAAAAGGGGGTATTACCCAAGGTGCAATATAGTAAATTTATTCATACACACAACCTATATAGTCACTCTTTACGTTAGATTTACCGTGATATTAATTCTGGGTAACAATCTCACTTATGGTAATAAATACATTGTAATAAATGTTAGACATATTGTTTGTGGGTCAATGTTTATATGATATATAATAAAAGATTGTGTTATACATATATTGTAAGATATATAAGTATTAATAATATATTAATAGTATTATTCCATAACAATTATTTGCCTTGAATAAATAGTCCCAAGAAAATATAGGACAAACTGGAAAAGACCTTTCAACCAGGGTCAAACAACATAAATATAGTGTTAGGACCGGACAAGAATCTAATGCTTTATTTATTCATATGAGAGACAATAATCATTGTATTGACTGGGATAATGCTTCGTCAATCATGTCTTGTAATTCATCCGTAAATAGAAACATCATAGAGTCAAGTTTGATTAAACACACAGAAAATATTAATATGAATTTAAACAATGGTATGTACAAGTTGAATAGTTTCATCATAGACAAGATTGTTAATAAGATAAGTCCTACTGCTATTCCTTAATGACTGAGGATAATCTTAGGTTTAGAGGTCATGTCAGGTAAATCCTTTTTAGCACCATATGCATGGGTGTGTATATATTGTTTTGAACTCACAGTGGCAACACTTTCAGGTTGCCATTTAGTTATTAAGTGTATATAAGGTGTCTCGGCAATCATTCCTTAATGACTGGGATAATCTTAGGTTTAGAGGTCATGTCAGGTCAGGTCAGGTAAATCCTTTTTAGCACCATATGCATGCATTGAACTCGCAGTGGCAACACCTTCAGGTTGCCAGTTTGTTATAATTGTATCTGTATATAAGGTGTCTCTCAGCAACCATTCTCTTACATTCTGTTCTTTCCCCTGAAGATGTGAATTACACGAAAGCGCTTGGGACTCCGTGTTTATTTTTCCTTCCTTGTGGATATATATATATTTTTTTTTTTTTTTTTTAAGTTTAAGTTTAAGTTTTTGGGTCCCGCAGAGGGCTGCTCGTGGGCAGCATAATATGCGGGAGTTGTGCAGGGGATTTAGGGATCCAGGGTAGGAATAGGAAGGGGGTTAGGATGAGGATGGATTGAGTCAGGGACTGTAGGTTGAGGATTAGGATTGGGGAGGTAATGATTGGTGATCCTATTTCTAAAAGTGTCAAGAGTGGGGCTATTAACTACATGAGATGGGAGATGATTCCACTCTTGGATGCTGCGGGGAAAGAATGAGTGTCTAAATATATCAGTGCTTGTCTGGTATGTATGGTATTTTAAGTTGTGGCTGCCTCTAGTGGATCGTATACATGTAGGGTGTAGATATGTGTCTTTGTCTATGTCAACTAACTTGTTTGTGATTTTGTATATCATCTGTTGTCTGTGTATTTGTCTTCTTGTTGCCAATGGGTCTAGTTTTGTGTCTTGTTTAAGCAAAGTGACTGATGTGTGTCTGTAATCACGTCTGGCCCATCTAGCAGTTTTGTTTTGTATGGACTCTAATTTATTTATATTATTGTAAGTGTGTGGGTCCCAGACGGTGTCACAATACTCTTGGTGTGGTCGAACGAAGGTGTTAAAAGCAATAATTTTGATGTCTGTTACACCTGCTGAGGTTAATTCCTGCGCAAGAACCCCAGGACCCTACTGGCTTTGGCCCTGATGCTACCTATGTGTGTGTTCCACCTCATGTCCGATGAGATGTGGACGCCCAAGTATTTGTGGGAAGGGACTGTGTTGAGGTTAGTGTTGTGTAGCTGATATGTATATGGAATGGGATTATGAGCACGGGTAAAACGGATGTGATGGCATTTGTCTGGTCTAAATGTCATCTGCCACTTGACTTCCCAGTCTTCAAGTGCAGTTAGGTCGTCCTGTAGTCGAAGGCAGTCATTCCTATCTTTGATTGGTCTGTAAACTAAGCTATCGTCTGCAAAGAGTCTAGTGGTAGAGGAAAGTGAAAGTGGGAGGTCATTAATGTATGAAAAGAAGAAAAGTGGGCCCAGGACAGTGCCCTGGGGTACCCCAGAGATCACAGGAACAGGTGGAGACTGACTACCGTCAAGAACTACGCGTTGCTTTCTGGTAGTCAAGAACGTTCTAATCCAGTGAAGAAGTTGTCCCTGTATGCCATAGAATTCTAACTTGTGTAGTAGTCTTTGGTGAGGGACTTTGTCGAAGGCTTTGGCAAAGTCTAATACTATGGCATCAACTTGTCTAGTTTTTGTGTCATATATATATTGCTTTATTGTTTCCCTGGTATACAGTGTTGTATAATATCACCATATAAATAAGGTATGGAAGGGCAACTGTTTATTTTGGTTCCGTAAATTTTCATCATTTCCTACACACATACATTTCTCTCAGTGGATGTGATGTGTATAAAGTATTAATATCAAAACTAATTTAATGTGTAATATGGGATTGTACAGTCGTGGTCAATAATAATCATTCACATATTATAGGTTAGGTTAGGTACTCTCAATGGATGTATTTAATGTCAACTTGTGATGTGTATAATGTCTTATAATGCTTCAAATGAGGCATGACTCTTTTGAATTTAAAAAATAATTAGATGCCAACACCATCTGGTGTTCCCAGGCGGTCACGCATCCAAGTACTAACCAGACCCAACGTTACTTAACTTCGCTGATCGGACGAGAAGCGGTGTTTTCAACGTGGTGTGGCCGTTGACGAGAGAGGAAAAGTAGGAAATCTTTAAGAATAATTATTTCTTTGGAGTCAAAGGCATCTTCTGTAGTACAAGATAGTGGAAGAAATGTACAGAGGAGATTGTGAAATGTAGAGATGTATTATGTATGTAGGTGTGACATTTAAATTATAGCACTTTCCTTGTCTTAGATATAGAGAAAGCTTATGACAGGGTTGATAGGAAGATGCTATGTAGAGTCTTAGAAAGGATAGGCGTGAGTGATAAATTAGTAAATATTGTGAGAAGTATGTATGAGAACACAAGAGCAATGTACAGGCTGGGAGATCTAGAAACAGAATGGGTAAGAAGTGAGAGAGGAGTTAGGCAAGGATGTATACTTTCTCCAACCCTATTTAGCTTATACACAGAAAAACTAGCTATGAGAACAAGAGGAATGAATGCAGGAGTAAGGGTTGGAGATGACAAGATAATATGTATGTTACTGTATGCAGATGATGTGATAGTTATGAGTGAAACAGCAGAGGAACTTCAAAGGATTTTGGATGTTGTAGGTGGGTATGGGGGAGATTTTGGTGTGAAATTTAGTAATGAGAAAAGCCAAGTAATGATTGTGAATAGAACAGATGATGAGAGAGAGCATACATGGAGAGTGGGAGAGAATGTTCTGAAACAGACTGATGAATATAAGTACTTAGGGGTATGGCTGAGTCCAAATGGAAGTGAAAAGACCAAGAATGAAAAGATTCGCATGACAAACCAATGTCAAGTGCAGCGAGGCTGAGAGCAAGCAAGTATGATGTGGTGAGAGAAGTATGGAAGATTGTGGCTGTCCCGAGCATTATGTATGGCATGGAAGTTATTGCATGGAAGGAGAGTGAGATAGACACGTTAGAGGTGGGACAGAACTGAGTAGCGAAAATGGCATTGAATGCATCAAGGTATGCAGCGATAGCAGCTTTGAGAGAAAGACTGGTGAAAACAACTCTTAGATACAAAGTAAGACTGGAACGAATGGAGGATACAAGACTGGCAAGGAAGGTTTATATGTGGAACATTAGAAACGGCAAATGGGGAAAGAAGTGTGAGAGAATATGGTATATATGAATGGTATGGTAGTTAGAGGAATTATGCATGAGTGGAAAATAATGAGCAGGAATAGAGAGGGGCTAGACTGGGATGCAAGAAAGTGGAAAAGTGAGATTGACAAAGAAGTGAAATGCCTGGGGTTAAGAAAGTGGAAACATTATATGGAACAAAAGGAAACTCATGTATGGTAAAAGGAGAAAGAATGCCCAGAGTATGTGAAGTGGTATGAGGGAAGTCTGGGTGGTGATCTACTCTTTCGAGCCAGAGCTCAATGTATGGAGGTGAATGCAAGAAGTTATAGATGGTATGAATCCTGAAGCAAGGTATGCCAGATGTGTGACACAGGAGAGGATGAAACGGTAGAACATGTGATGCTGGGATGTGAGAAGTATGACAAGAGACAGAACAGAGATGATGCAGATCATCTTGACTGAAATGGAATGTGATGGAATGGAATTAACAGGGAGAAAATAGATGATATTACTGCTAGGTTTGTGTTAGCAGACCACAGATGAGATGATATATTGATGCTGTGAGCCTGTGAAGGAATTTCTGGAGAAAATGTGGTATGCAAGATGTAGAAAGTGAATAAATATGCGTGGTATTGTTTATTTTCCCCTAATTCTATTTACAGGAGTTGCCGATACAAAGGCCAACCCTGGAATAAACACCCAGGTTACCTGTAACACCAAGAGCAAGAGCAAGAGTTTCAAAGCCCAATTTGACTACTTAATTCCCGGGGTCACTAACTGAAGGGTTGCGTGTGATCGCCAGCGGTTTTAATATGGAAGTTGGGGAACAGAGTGTTGACCGACTTAGATGTATTTTGTAAAATCTTCCCCGCAATAATTACTGATATATCGTACGTCTGCACTTTAAAGGTGTCTTCTATTTATGCCATATCAACCCTGGTCTTGCATCCGGTTGCTGGAATCGTCGATGTGGCATGTTCTATTTACACCAGTCAACCCGGTTCACCCCAACCCGTGTTGCTCTCAGAGCAACCTGGACCAACCCAGTGCAATAGCAGGGTTACGTGGTGGTATCTGGCAACTTTTACAGGTTGCTCATCAGCTGACGCGCCAAAAACAAACACTGGTAAGGCCTCTTACAGAAATATATGACATTTTAGCAAAACACGAGACATTATCTTCAAAATACATAAAGGATATATGATTTTGAAGTGGCATGAGTACCCTAATGAGTAACATTTGAGGGATATATATATATATATCTATATACATAAAGCCGAAATTCTGTGTGTGTGTGTCTCTGTGTGTGTGTGTGTCCTCTATGCACGCCAAGCTCCTTCGTCCTAGAGTGAAAATTTTTACATGGGTGTGATCGCTAATACTTGGGGAGTGTTTTGGACCTATATAAAAAAATGTTTTTCATGTTTTTCAAAAAATGTTAATGTTTTGAGGGGGATCGAACCCCTGGATTAGTGACACGCACAAGCTTTCTCTCTCTCTCTCTCTCTCTCACACACACACACACACACACACACACATGCTCTCTCTCACATGCTCTCTCTCTCTCCCTCACAGGCTCTCTCTCTCTCTATCTCTATTTTTTATTTCAGAGAGAGAGAGAGAGGGTGTGTGTGTGTGAGAGCGAGAAAGGTAATACTGGGTTTGGTTATATTTGTGTGTGAGAGAGAGATAGTGTGTGTGTGTGGGGGGGGGGAGAAAGAGTGAAAAATAGATATAGTGTGTGTGAGAGGTAGAGATAGATAGCTAGCTAGACTGTGAGAGAGAGAGAGAGAGACAGAGAGAGAGAGAGACTGTATGTGAGAGAGATAGACTATATATGCGGGAATAAGGGACAGGCTTGGGGTGGGGGGGTTTGCGGGGTGCTGGAATAGGGGACAGGCTGGGGGGGGGGGTAAAAAGCCTGTCCCCTACCATCACACACCCTAAGCATGCCCCATACACACACATACACACACACACAAACACACACATACACTAGGTTGTAAGGCAAGGCTTGGGGTGGGGGGGTTGGGGGTGCGGGAATAGGTGATGGTGGTAGTAGTGGAGGTGGTAGTGGTTGATGTAGTGGTGGTGGTGGTGGTGATTGTAGTAGTGGTGGTAGTGGTGGTAGTGGTTGATGTAGTAGTAGTGGTGGTTGATGTAGTAGTGGAGGTGGTAGTGGTTGATGTAGTAGTGGTGGTAGTGCAGTTTGCATTTGCTACATATCAGTGTTGTATTATTATATCCTTTGTTTATTTAGAACTCTTTGATCGTGTATGAAAATTGGAGGCTTCTCCCTGATTACTCCTGTCTATGCCAAGAAACAAATAAGCTCCTTCCATATAGCATCCACCGCCCGAAGGGCGGCCGTAGGCCGCCAGCCCTCCGCAGGAGCTAGCGGCTCCTAGCCGCCCGAAGGGCGGCGGAGCAGCTAGTATATATATATATATATATATATATATATATATATATATATATATATATATATATATATATATTATATATATATGGTGGTCGGTGTGTTCTATTTACACCATCCAACCCGGGTCTTTCGGAGCAACCCAGGTTGCCAACCCGGGTTGATCAAGTGGCATAAATAGAAGACGCCTTAAGATGTTATTATTCAGTAATTATATTAACATCATAGATAAGAATTGTGTGCAACATACAGTAAAACAGCAATTACAAGCATAAAATAGTACAGGGGTTGGCAGAACTAATAACATTTATATTTGTTCGTACCTGCACCTTTGGCTTAAAACAAAAAAAACACTATGTTTCTGAAAGAACAATGCCCTATGTTAAAAAAAATGAGAGCAATCAGAAAAGTTTTTCACTTCTAATTATACATTGTTATGAGGCCGAAATCATGCGGGAAAGAGATCACCGACCGAGGACTTCCCCAACTTTGTTGTTAACAATTATTTTATCTGGTGAAAAGTGGCAGTTTTACTTAGGTTCGTGACGTCGGGAATTAGTCTGAACACTGATACGATCAGTCTAATTTATTTGTTTAATTAAAATTGGGGCTGTTTTGGAATAGTTTAGGTCGTGGGGTTAAAAATATATACAAATGATAACTTATTTAATTAAATATGTTTTACATCTCGTAATAATAAAATCACGAATTAAAGACTGATATCCATAACAGCATAAGTCATAAATGGCTGTAAAATAAACTTACTCCACTGTCATCAAAGTAATAAAAGAAATGAAATACACATGCCATACATACATTTTCATCCTCAGACCATATTAATTAAATTTGTCTTTGGTGTGTAGTCTTTTCAACGGAACATATCTTATTTTTTTATCCTTTGCTGTTGTTCCGTATCTCCTTCTTTAATAATTTCATTAAGCTTATATTTAATTTATTTTGTTTTGTTTTATAGAAGATATATAACACTATTTTTTATCTACATAACTGTAATAACTTCTGCCACTGGCAACACTTATTACAATAACCAACCTCCCCTCGGCCCTGGCAACACTGATATTCTGACAACAACTACAACAACTCGTAGTCCATATTAATAAAACGTTCGTGGTGCATACGATGGCATGGTACCGATACGATGACTCCACATAAAAACCAGAGGGCCGTCGTACAGTACCACACCATCGTATACACCATGGATGTTTTTGAATACGACCCATTTAATTCTGCATAAGAGGTCCACCTGGATTGTTCCCACATTTTCATGTATATATATTTTTACTTGTTCTATTGATTGTTGCCCATAATATTTTGTGGAGATAATTTTTTGGTAATTCTGCATGATAGCTACACGTGTTTTTTTTTTCTTTTAGTTGTTCCTGCCTATTTTTACTTGTTTTATTCATTAGTGACCATAATATTGATCGGAAACCACTTGGTTTATACATATTCCCTAACCCCTTCAATCATGGGGGAGAGCACTGGGAATCGGGGGGTTTTGGGTGGGGGAAAACACGTAATTTAGCTTATTTTGGTTTTATAGTAGTTTGCTAACCTGCATAAATGTCGAAACATTGAAAATCTAAGCCAACTTTTGGCAAAAAGTTTGCTCGGGTTTTTCAATTTTCAAGAGGGCTTAATGTGGAATAATTAAAAATATAGGGAATTCCTACTTGATATTTTTAAAGCCAACCGAACCAACCTGACCTTACTTAACCTAAAGCCCGTGTCACACGAGAGATATTTTCTGGCATCTTTTGGTATTTTGCTACCAACTGATGCCCGTACTGGTAGGAAAAAGTGCGCGTGTAGTCACACGGTGGATTGGTCTACCAGCACCTTCCACTGGCGTCTTCCCGAAACCAAAACAAACTATGGACCAACAGAGACGACGTCGTGTTGCTGCGCTTGACCTTAATTTGTGTGTTCTGGCACATTATATGCCAAGAAAGCGTCTCTGTCATCAATTATTTATATATATCTTACCTCTTTATTATATTCTTTCATTATTATTTATTATTATTATTATTAGTAGTAGGTAGTATTAGTTAGAGAGTGAGTGAGTGAGTGAGAGAATATTATTCTCTCTCCTCAGTCACACACACACTCTCTCGTTCCCAATTTTCAGAGAGAGAGAGAGTGTGTGTGTGTGAGAGAGAGAGCAAGCAAAATACTGAGAGAGAGAAAGCAAAATACTGAGATAGATAGATAGAGAGAGAGAGAGAGAGAGAGAGAATGAGTGAGAGAGAGAGAGAATGAGTGAGCAAAATACAGAGTGAGACAATGAATGTGTGTGTGTGAGAGAGAGCAAGATACAGAATGAGAGATTGAATGTATGTGTGTGTGAGAGAGAAAAAAATACCAACCAACAACAAAGAAATAACAACAGAGAGAGAGAGAAGAGTGTGTGTGCGTGTGTGCGCAGATAAGGCCATCTCCCTGGGATATTCTTTCTTGAGGGACTCGGCCAAATTCTTAATACACTGATCTCTTCAGTGTTTTTTTTGCTATAGCCTGGGTTTATAGTGTCCCACAAACATCTGTTTTCGTGATACATCTCACAATGAGATGCTACAACATCCCTGGACCAACCAAAATTTGCCATTTATCTCGATAGTGAGGAATCACTCTATACTGTGTGGACTGCGGCGTCGTCTGCAGCTCCTGTATGTAAACAAAGATGCCCGTACTGGTGGCAAGAAGACGAACATGCGCGTCTTCCCGTTTACTACCAGTACGAGCATCTTCCTACCAGTACGGGCATCTTTTCCTACCAAAATACCAAAAGATGCCAGAAAAAGTGTCCGTGTGACATGGGCTTAACCTAGACCTAACCCTGGCATCCTCCAGTTCTAACCTAGCATCCTCCGGTCCTAACCTAGCATCCTCCGGTTCTAACTTAGCATCCAATGGGCCTAACCTCACAACCTATGGGCCTAACCTCACATCCTATGGGCCTAACCTCACCCCCTCCGGTCCTAACCTAGCATCCTCCGGTCCTAACCTAGCATCCTCCGGTCCTAACCCTAGCATCCTCTGGTCCTAACCTCACATCCTCCGGTCCTAACCCTAGCATTATCCGATCCTTTGGTTCTAAGGTATTATCTAGGGATTGTTTCCAAAATTTAGGGATTTTCAGTTTGTCTTTCGTATTTCTAATAAGAGGTGATCGTTTACGTTAACAAAGAAGATATACGTGAATATACTCTTAACCAACATGATTAATAAACACTAATCTTAACAATAACAACTACATACTGACATGGATGTACAATTAGGCTATGTAGAGAATGTGGAAGGTAGTAGACTAGTAGATGGATAAATGAAGCAACGTCTATCTTCGTGGAAGGTACAGTGTAAACTGAATTGTTTATTGTAAATATACCCTTACCCGGCGCATAAATACATTAATAAGTGAGTAATGAAATGGAAAATTGAAAAAACATCAATATGAGACAACCGGACTTTAAAAATAATAAAGTTAGTTAAAATGCATGTAGTGTTGACATGTAACAACAGATTGAGTTGCAATTATATGTAATTCTGTGTAGTTAGTTCGTAACTACTCCGTCACGAAGAATGCAGTAAATGAAATGAGGCTAGTGCTGAGTAGTGCATTAGGATATAGACACCGTAAACTTATACTGCTACGCTGGACTTGGTCAGAATCGCCGCGCTGGACTTAATCTCGCGATATTTCGAAGGGTTATTTGGCTAAAGTAATTTCAACCGCCACTTATCTCCCAAAACATTAATTTGCGACGGTCTTGAACAATAAATGCGTTAAAAAAACACTATAAAACATTGCAATCTGTAAACCTTCAGTTGAAACCAGATTATGGTCCAACACTTGACTATTACCCTATAATGTGTAAATAGTTAATGTTCTTACCTTAAGTTACCTATTTGTTCTTACCTATTTGTATCTTTATATTTCGAGTACAATGTGTAAATAGTTAATAGTTAATGTTTTCACTTTACCTATTTGTATCTTTACAGTTCGTGTATAATGTGTAAATAGTTAATAGGTAATAGTTAATGTTCTTACCTTACCTATTTGTATCTTTACAGTTCGTGTATAATGTGTAAATAGTTAATAGGTAATAGTTAATGTTCTTACCTTACCTATTTGTATCTTTACAGGATTGAGTCAAGTTTGGGTATAATCCTGCAGTAGTCCGGGGGTAAGTGTATTTTACACACATTTTACTTATAATACAATACTTTTATGATTTTTAAGGTGGCGGCACACTGGGCAATTCTGGTTAGCTTGCCACTTGCTTTTGCTACCTGCCTTTCTAGCAAAATCTTGCTATCTGTCACACTGATAATATCTTGCTAGCGACTTTGGCTAGTACTTATTAGCATCAGCAGCCAGGGAGAATGACAACAAAACCTCCCGTGTCCCACCAATCTTGCCAACTTTACAAAGAATGCTGAAGTAAATATAATGTAAACAAACAAATTTACTTTTATAACCAATTCTAACAAAGACATTTATTGAAAATTGATTATAACTCCAGTAGAAAAAACAGTACCGAGAGTACTAAACTTATACTTTACTTATTACTTGTAACATTGTATTTCTTTGCATTCCTTTTATTATATCTAACCTAATAATATACTATGTCATGTGAAAATACTAGTGTCTTGTGAAAATTTTGCTGTAAATTTACATTAGTACTGTGTTCACTGTAATGTATATTTTAGTATCATTCCCCACTATTTTGGACCATTCTAACACTTTTCATGGTATTTATATAGAAGTACTGTACTTCAGTCACTATATTGTATATTTTAGTATCATTACCCACTATTTTTGATCATTCTAAGACCAATTTTGCAATTATATTATGTGCTATTTAAAGTTAATGTAGTTTGGATCATGTAAATATATATATCTATGTTTATTTATTGCATTTGATAGTATTATTTTGCACGAGTAAAGAATTTTGAGGTCAAATTAGCTGTGTAAATTAGTATTCATAAAAACGACTATACTGTAGGTTAGGTTGGGCTCCCCTATTTTTTCATAATTTATTAATTTCTCGACACTAAATTTTCCCTGAACATGACTATTCTCCCCTCACCACTTTCTATCTCTCTCTCTATATAAAAAAGTAATAGAACAAATAAAGATTTTATAAGACAAAAACATTGGGAAAACAGCTCTGATAAAGACATACCAAAAAGGCCACTGGTACAGTATAGTACAGGTCTCCCTCACTATACAATGCATCACTATACGATATTTCGCGTATACGATTTAACTACTTTGATACCCTTGGCTCTTTAAACGATCATTTTCACTCGCATTTACGATCTCCCGCTGCGCAAGGTTACTATCATTTGTTTCAGCAAGCGATGACAGCGCCACCCAAGCGTAGCGATGATTGGAAGAACTGCGTCGTCTGCGTGTTTTGAACTGTTTTCCCTTGTCTGACACAGCATGGACAGGGGAGAGTCGGGAGATAGAGAGGGTGTAGTGGAGAACGAGAAGGCTAGACAGTGTGGTGCCTGAGGGTGGATGGCACGGGAGGGGAGGTAGACAGTGTTGCCACAGTGGATGGAGAGCGGGATGGCTCAGACAGTGGCAGACGCACCGAAAACATACACTCGTCCTCGCACACAGAAAACATTCACTCGTCATTATCAGACATGCCGTTTTATTATGTCCAGCTTAGACTGCAAGCTCAAGCTCTTCCTTGCTTTTTTGGGCTTTACATCACTAGGAGAAGTGGTTGCAGGTCGCTTAGAAGCCATAACGAGACGAATGAATCACTCGATAATAAGAGAGGGGCAGTATGATAATGGTAGCAGCGGGAGCTTGACTGAAGGAGACTACTTGCCTTCTCGTTCTCCACTACACCCTCGCTATCTCCCGACTCTCCCCTGTCCATGCTGTCAGATGATGACAAGTGAATGTTCTTTGTGTGCCTGGGCCTAATTTCACAAATTATAATACCGATATACTTAACTGTAAGTTAAATAAAGTAATTAACTGTTCTTAACATTGTTTGTTACCATTAATTATATATTATGGTAGTAAATAGTGATGTTATGGTCATAATATACGAGTCTTAGAACGTAACCCTATTTATCCCATTAAACCTTAAGCTCGTTACACGATCGATCGCTATACGATTGGGTTTTGAAGAACCTAACCCAATCGTATGGTGAGGGAGACCTGTATGTGCATTTTGCTTAGGTGGAATACTGTACAAGGTAACTATTCCTTATTATTTGGAGAATACATAATATATTCCCAAACAACCTTTCATCTCCATCAATAGATGTTTGTGTCAAATTCCCATTTATAATATTATTCCACTCACCTAGGTTGAAATGTAGTACATGTTTCATCACAGACCTATAATTTTGTTGCATAAAATGCATTTTGGTCCATGTCTTCAACTTACAGAATTAAAATATGAGCATATTATATGTATTATTGTTTTGCCTTGGTTAGATACAATACAAAGTTTTATTTTGCCTTGGTTAGAATTTTCTTAACTTCTATTATCTAAAAAAGTAGTCATTGTGATAGGTGAAATTTCTTAAATACAGAATACATGGTTAAGGAAAGTACAGAAAAGTTTTGAAAATACTGTTTAATATATAGTATCACAAGTGTTGTACTATTTAATAAATAGTAGAAGATAATCCATGCGTACAGCCGCTGAAAACAAGACCGTCTTCATATCCAAGCAAGCAAGGTCCAGAGCAGTGTATGGGGCAGCTTGTCTGTTCTTGGGAAATGTAATTAATGCAAATGGCGAATAGTTTTGGGGTGGTTTGACCCGGTCCCGATTTGGTTAGATCTGACTAATTCTATAACGTTGCTACCGTTATATAGGGAGAAGTAATCATTGTACTTCATTACCAATTTAGATTATTCAGCATGTGTGTTTAATATTTTAAGTACCGTAGATACTGTATTCACTTTCTTTTAACTTTCCAATCCCGTGCTTGAAGATACAGTTAAACCTCGTTATAACGGACTAATAAGGGGGAGAGGGTGTCCGTTTTTGCTGTTTGACCTTTATAGCAACGAATTTTTACGAGGGGTACAAAAAAAAAAATGTGTATGTACAAAAATTACCACAAAATATAGATACAGTTGACTCTCGAATAACGCAATTTTGAGTAATGACTGAAATGAGTGTGGGACATCCGTGGTGGTGGAGGTGGTAGGTAGGGCTGGGCAGAATTAGGTTCTGGAACCGGTTCCAAAGGTTCCAGCAAGGCAGTCCTAGAACCGGTACCAATTTCGGGAACCGGTTCGACCTCTAATGATTACCTACGAATATAATCAAGTGTGTGAGTTGTGAAAACTTTCTTAGACCGAGGAAAGCAAAATAGTAAATAATAATGACACGAGAATTGCCTTCATATGAGCTGCAGTACGACACGTTTTACACAGCTTTTATTTGGGTTCAGCGCTCATTGGCTGACTGAGTGTGACGCCATGTCATGTCTGTGATTTGATTGGTTAAGCTATTCGTGACGTAGTAGCATGGGGTATAAATATTACTCGTACACACATTTATCGCCAGTGCAGCTTGTAACGTCTCAGAGGTTGAACTGAATTAATTCTTGTTGTAGGTGTATGACTCATGTTAATTAATTATTAAAAAGTTTTAGGTGTCTCAGACATTTAGTAGTATTCTTACCTTATCCCTTTCAAGTGTCAGTTTCATTATAATCGTATTAGTTTTTTCAATATATGAAGGCAAAGTAGGTGTGGTCGCTCTGAGACGGGGTGTTGCAGCACTCACGCTAAAAGTTACTATTTCATTAAGAATTGGTACTGATAAATCATTTACTTTTCAATATATTGGTTCCTTATGACTGGCTGTATAATATAAGCATATATATTTTAATTTTAGGTTGACTATTATTTCAGCATGTCACCAAAATGTAGTAAATAGGCACCAGTATGGACATACATGGATAAAGTTAACCTTGATTACATTCTTTGTTTGATATGCAATGACTCTTTTAAAGTATGGTGGTGGAATATCCAACATGATAAAACACATTATAATTAAGGGAAGTATTTTATGATAGTACGTAATCGATAATGTACACTGTGATATAATGGATGTGAAAGTATTGCAGAATTAATTTAACATTCGCCTTGTGTTTCAACTGTTTATTATTTATTCCATCAAAAAAAATATGGTATTCATTATTCACTGACTTGGTACTCATTATAGCCTTGTCCGCCCGAGAATCATTCCCTGGACTCGGTAATCATTAAGAGAAGTGGAACCTATAGCGGGAGTCAAGTGAGTACTGGTACTCGGTAATCATTAAGAGCGTTGGAACCGAGCGGGAGTCAAGTGAGTACTGGTACTCGGTAATCACTTGTGGTGCGTGAGGCGAGTCCAGCTGTAATATGATTACCGAGTCTGGGGCCGGCAGCGCGAGCCTGGGACGGTAATCGGTTCCAGAACCGGTTCTGGCGGTTCCGCCAGTCAGAATACTCGGAATCGTGAGTACCGAAGAAAGCGGTTCCTGCCCACCCCTAGTGGTAGGGGGGAGAGTAGGGGGAAGAGGGGAGATAGTGTGTGATATCGTTTGTTTACTTTTATCAACCACACACACTGGTGTTTCTTTCTCCTTTCTCTGTTCGAGAAAAACCTTCCTTCTTGATATGGAAGGATATGACCTTCCATTTTGTAAATGCACCACCTGACATGAAGCTGGTGATTAACTCGTAAATTACTAAAAACGAGCGAGTCAAACACAAGGTGACAACGCATGTTAGGCCTATAATTCTCTTGACCTTGGGCTAGGGTGAATGGAGACTGAGGGTAAGGGGGGGAAGGAGTGAGGGAGAAGTGGTGGCAACACACACACACACACACGCTTCGCAGACGACAGTGATATAATTTCGTGACATGTTCATTATGATTTCACTCATT
The DNA here is from genome assembly GCA_034508575.1 of Petrolisthes manimaculis. Taxonomy (NCBI): domain Eukaryota; kingdom Metazoa; phylum Arthropoda; class Malacostraca; order Decapoda; family Porcellanidae; genus Petrolisthes; species Petrolisthes manimaculis. The sequence goes on from JAWZYT010000517.1 coordinate 1,634,393, forward strand.
TTGTATAAGAACTCCTCGGATTTATTCGTGAGTCAACTGTATATATACATAAATAAGTATGTAATGATGTGTAAATAATATACCTACTGTATAATGTAAACAATATAATAGAAAAAAAAAGAGAAACAAAAATTCAGAAAAAAATATCCAGCTTATTGTGTCCGTTATAACCGAAATCCGTTATAACTGGGTCCGAAATAACGAGGTTTAACTGTAATAACACTTATTACGTATCCATGTCAGTTTTTGTCCGCTGATACCGAGCATGCCCAATCTTAAGATTGTCTTTGTATCCCAATCCTATCAAAAAAATCCCACTTTGGCCGTGCACCCCCACTAGACCCACTCGGTGTGTTGTGGATCTTCTGCACCTCTTGTTAAAAGGATCCCTTGAAAGTCACAAACTTGGCCTGGACATCATCTGAAAAATAAGAGCCACATTAATCTTAGCATAGCAAATAACTTCGTGTTCGTATGAACGGCTAATAAAGTCAAGTTCAATATTTGTTTATTGGATATTGGGCAAGATATCTTGATCATGCTCTCACATGCACATGCCTCAGGTTCAATGTCACCCATCACCATTATTTATACTTTGTATTTCAAGACTCAAATGACCTTCTATACATACAAAGAGGTAGGAGGATAGTTTGAAGGCATAATTAAGGGGAAAATACACTTTGGATACATTGGACTTACTTGATTTCTCCAAAGTATTATGTCAGGAAACAGGAGCTAGGGAACAAAATTAGTTACATATTTAGAGAATTGTCATTGTCGCGTACGGTTTTCTACTTTCATTACTCATGTATTTACACCATTCGAAGATTATTTTCTTCTATGTCATATTCTCCGCAATTGCCCCATTTCCAAGATGGGGTATTTTGAAATTACCCTGACCTTGCCTAGCCTAACCTAGACCACAGCAGACTACCAGGACCTAACCTGGTCAAACTACCGGGAAATAGCCGTGGTATAGTACAGGAAATGACCGGGGCAAAATACTGGGACCTAGCCGGATTTGGCAACACTGCTACAAAACTGCAATTCTGTCAGTAAATACCTAAAATTAATGGTGGCCTGTTGCTTGGAATAGATGGATTGATATTAGGCACTGCAACAGCGAGGTCATATGGTGCCTTGCTTGGAATAGTTTGGAGTAATCAGTTGCTCCAGATTTACCAACACTACTTCCCCTATAAGGACCCTGTGATCGTATATGAGGCTTCTGATTCCTCCTGATTATGCTACGAAATAAACTCCTTCCATATAGGTGTGTGTTTTGTAGAAATATTCCCGTAGGTAGGTATTGTCTATAGTGATGTAGCCAATACTTTAAGGGTATGAGGATTTTGGCACCCCTTAGGCCCCAGACACTAGCTTTCAGCTCTTCAACTCTGCCTCTTTTCCTTCTATTTCCTTCCCGGTTGCTGTTAAAATATATATTTGTTTCAGATAACACCAGTAAGAGTGTAACAACACTGACACCATAACAGTGTGGTTGGCAGCCCTGACAACAGTAATAACCAAGTGGTCATATTGGTGGCAGAATAAAGCTGTGTTAGTGATGGAGGTGGAAGGAAGTGACACCATCAATGTTGTCAGAGAAGAGAAGTGTAACAAGTTGGTCTGTCAACAATGTGGTCGAAAATTTAGTAGGAAATGCCATCTCACTCAACATTTGTTGACACATGCTGCAAAGAAAATGTTTGTGTGTGATGAGTGTGGTAAAGAGTTTAATTGTAAATATAGCCTTAAGACACACATACTTATACACACAGGAGTGAAGAAATTTGAATGTAATGAATGTGGTAAAAAGTTTATGAGAAAGGGTGATTTAAAGCAACACATACTTTTCCACACAGGAGTAAAGGATTTTGAATGTGATGAATGTGGTAGAAAGTGTGTGACAAAGAGTGATTTAAGGAAGCACATACTTATACACACAGGTGTGAAGAATTTTGAATGTAATGAATGTGGTCAAAAGTTTATGACAAAGGGTGAAGTAAAGCAACACATACTTTTCCACACAGGAGTAAAGGACTTTGAATGTAATGAATGTGGTAAAAAGTTTATGAGAAAGGGTGATTTAAAGCAACACATACTTATACACACAGGAATGAAGGATTTTGAATGTAATGAATGTGGTAGAAAGTGTGTGACAAAGAGTGATTTAAGGAAGCACATACTTATACACACAGGTGTGAAGAATTTTGAATGTAATGAATGTGGTAAAAAGTTTGGTTGGAAATCTAACCTTAATAAACATATAAAAGTTCATGCAGGAGTAAAGGATTTTGAATGTAATGAATGTGATAAAAAGTTTTCTGCCAAATCCCAACTCACGTTACACAAAACTGTTCACACATGAAATAAAACATTGAATGTAAGCGGTGGCAAACAATGATTGCTCCCCTCCTTCCTAAGCATGATAGGAAAAAACTGAAAATATCAAAAGGTAGCACATTATATTGTAGGTCTTTGGTGACAAGGTGAGTATTCAGTGTTCATTCTATTGTGGTACTATACCCTGTTCAAAACTTTGTTCCTTTTGGCCTCTTATGCTTAGATAGATAGAAATAGATAGAGCGATAGATAAACAGATAGAAATAGCTAGATAGATAGAGGCTATAGTGGAACACAAATTTTGAACAGACTATAGTTTGTTTGCTTACCAACCAACCATACCTGTAAGGCTTCATTATTTCCCAAAAGCTGAGTGTCCACATTAACAAAATCTATCAAACAGTTAGATAATGATGATCACTGCTCTTCTATATGTTTTACCTTCATCATTCTCTCTCCTTTCACCATGGGGTGACTACAGTTCCAGTTGTCACTCCCACCCTATACGGTGTACTAAAGTCAATCACTTCAATTCGTGCCATTTCAAATACTATTACCTGTTCCTTACTTTTACCAACATTCACCAACAGTTTTCTTTGTTTACACTGGGACTGAAACTCATCCACCACCCTCTGCAGCTCCCTATTACTCTCAGCCATCATCACAGTATCATCAGCAAGTAAGCTTGTCACCAAGGACCATTTTTTTCCCTTCAGCCTCAGCTTGGCACCCACCCAAACCATTCACTTTGACCTTCATCTCCTTCAATGTCTTCCAGCAACCACCCACCAACACCATAAATCCTTAGCACAACTGCCATAACTCTCCAATCAACCCTATCATATGCCTTTTTCTCCATCCACGAAGGCACATACAGCATCCTACCCTTCCCAATATATTTCTCCAATGTTGATTTTATTGTAAAGATCTGGTGGACACATTACTTTCTAAACCACATCTAACTTTATTCCCAGTTACTTCAGTCATCATCAGTAAGAACCTTCCCACACAGTCACAAATGTCTAAATTAAATTTTGGTAGATTTTTCATTTGTAAGTGGAATGGAAATATCAAGAATATTGATAGATGGTCAAATATGGGGCTGTTGATGTTGAAGTTCCTCAAGCTGTCTGGCCGAGCAGCCCCCAGCTCCTGAGGAAGGCCATGGCCTGAACCAGGCTTTCCCACAATGCCCTCAGAGAGTGTATGTTGTGTTGTTGGTGAGTGTGGTTATGTGTATGTTGTGTTGTTGTGGAGTGTGTTTGTGTATATTGCAGTTTTCAATAGAATGGGGTGCTGTGTTGCATCCCGGACAGGCATCCACAATGGCTCCATCCAGCTTCTGATTTTTTTTTTTTTTATATGATCCGACACTGGACATAGGCTTTATGAATTCCGTTACCATGGCCCAGGTCAACTGCTGCTCACACACACACGTCATGACTTCCGAACTGGTACCCAGCCACAGAGAGAGGGAAGTGAAGGTTATTCCCAAATACTGCCGCTGTTATGGTACCAGTGAGGATGTTTTATAGTTAGTGCCTGACACATTAAAATAGGAAGAGTAAATATTCTCAGGCCCTCATCTGAGAGGATCGATCTCCCGACCTCTAGGTTTTGAGTTCAGAACACTATGTCAGAAGGGCCGGGTGGCATAATTCCACTTTCTGGTAGAATATACACATAGGGGAAACAAAAACCAATCAGAGCCCGTGGATCCCAGTAATGACCTCATAGAAAGTATTGCCAGCTAAATGCCCCGAAAACACCTTTGCATTCTGCAATTTCAGATTTCACGGGTTTTACAGAATATCTATATTAGTATTAAACGTATGTATTTAGTATACATCACTAATTTAACACATTATTTTCAAATGAGACTCATTCAATAAATATTTCTGTAGTTTTTTTTATGCGATGTCTATTGGTAATGATGAGCACTGTTCATTAATTCCATCTCACAAGGTCGATAATAATTTCATTAGTTTTATATAATACTAGCAACATTGGGAAACTCTTATGTTATTAAATGCATATCACATATAATAATGTATATATATATATGTTTTGTACCAAATTGTATGAAGTACTGTACACAAAATACAAGATTCGAGTGTTAAATCTAATGGTTTGTGACCCTGTTCTATGTTCCCCTTAGATTGTTTACGTTCTTCCTATAATAGACTAGTTTTAAGTGGTGATTGTATTTTGACGTAATTATATTATGATTTTGAAGTAATCATATTACGATTGTGATGAATTTGCCTTAAAATTATACCTAGTAGAGAGGGATGAATGAATGAATGCGAGTAGGCCTCGCATAAGTTACCATATTTTACTAGTCATTTTTCAGTACAGTTACTACAGTATCAAATGTAGTATACTGTACTACCACCTGGCTATTGCTAGGTGCTGAAAAATGGTCTTATTCAATAGTGAGCAATTGACCATATACTGTAATACATAACCTAACCTGGATCATTGCAAAGTTTAGACCTAACCTTATTAAAGCTGTGCTGTATATCCTAAACAAAATGTTGTCTCATAAGTAGGTCTTGTATTACTTGATTACCCTCTTGGAGAAGGGGAAATGGGATATTGATGATTCATTATAGACAAAGAAAAACAAATGATACTAATGAGCATCTAAATGCTATCTGCAAGCTCTGATTGGTTGTTGTTTCCCCTATGTGTATATTCTACCAGAAAGTGGAATTATGCGGCCGGGTGGTGGCCACACTGGACTACTTATGAACATTCTTCATACAATTTCCCAAATAAGTATCCCTGTATAAGGTAGCACTTCATGCAGAGGCGGGAAGTTGGTAACCTAGGAAAGTCATTGCTCCCATTCCAAAGTAAATATATACAAATAATATACATGCTTTTATGTATATCCACAAACTAAAATAGTCTCCAATAGAAAAATAGAAATGAAACGGGCGATTTTGATTCCCAGTAAGTGTGAAAATCGAGGACGCAGATAATCTCAATATTTACCATAATTTCCTACATATATTGGTTATTGTTTTACAAAGTCATTTGGCAGTGTGACGGTGAATTTTAACTACCACACTTATACTGTCCACTGATAATTGTACCGTGTTGGTTGCCTCCAAACTGACCCACTCCTACCTTTCGAGGGTCATGGATGGTGGTCCGGTCTTCTGTTACTGATCAGTTGAGGGAACAACACAAACATTACTCCCCTAGTTATTAGTTAACCTCCTCTACTCGAGTATTACCTCACAACCTCGCCATTCACCCTCTTGAAACGCCAATAACCAGCCGTGTGTGTATTCCTATGACCCTCTCTCCATCAACCCATTATAAAGAATATCCCAATATGTTAAACAAGATTGTCAGCAACTCAAAAAGGTCCTACCTACTACATACATATATTTACAAAATTCAAGAATGATATTAAATAAATCTGGAATGCAAAAATGAACTTTATCAAGAATGGTGAAGTCTGTGAACTACAATCAGGATTTACAGCAGGACCCAGAGTGGAGGATAATATATTTATGTTAGATTACTGTATATATTGGTTATAGCAACAATAGACTATAAGAAAGTATTTGACTCCATAAATAGAAAAGCCCTGATAGAAAGCCTAAAATATTATAAGTGTGATAAACAAGTAATAGACATTATAGCCAAGTTATATAAAGGAGATACAACCACATTACATATTGATAACAAGAAGGTGTGTGACATAGACATACACACACACACATTCTCTCACTTTCTAACACACATACACACACATTCTCTCTCTCTCTCTCACTTTCTAACACACACACCTTCCTCCCTCCCTCTCTTTCTCTCTCACACAGGTATTAAAATAACATCAAAATAGTTTTATAATACTATTTCTGTAAGGATGTAGGATTAAAATAAAATTGTTGATGTTAATATATTACTTTGTGTGTGTGTGTGTGTGTGTGTGAGTGAGAGATTATGTGTATTTGTGTGTGTGTGAGCGAGAGAGACTGTGTGTGTCAGAGATTGATTAAGGATTGCATCATTCACCGCCTCCAGAACAACAACAACATTATCAACAACGAAGGTGGTCCAGCACCACCAGTAAACAACTACAACTACAACAACTACAACTACAACAGCTACAACTACAACAGCTACAACTACAACAACTACAACAGCTACAACAACTACAACTACAACAGCTACAACTACACCTACAACTACAACAGCTATAACTACAACTGCTATTATAATGTAATTATGTAGAACTATTATTATGTATTATGTATAACTATTATTATGTATTATGTATAACTATTATTATATATTATGTATAACTACAACTACTATTATATTATGTAAAATGTTTCATGCCTTAAGGGGTGATACACAATAATAATAATAAAAAAGAACAATGTTTTTAATTTCTTTTCAACTAGTCATCCTTATCTGTCCTATACACGACCGATGCCCTATCCATATGGCCAGGAAAGTTCAAGAATGGTTTGCTGCTCATGATGATTTGCAATTGATAGATTTGTCTAGTTAAGACTGCGATATGAACCCTTTAGAAAATGTATGGGGTTCTATCGTTAACACGTGGGAGCCGGAACGATAGAGAACCACAGCAGAGTTGTTACAGCACACCAGAACACAGCGGGAGATTTTTCGGGGAAAACCCGATATAGTGAGGAGGCATGGTGCCTCAATGCCCGAGCGACTGGTGGCTGTCATTCGGAAGAAGGGTGGTTGGACACGATACTAGCAACAAATTGATGAGTAATAAAATGAAATATCTAATCTACCGTATTTCAAGCCTTAATGTGTTCATAGAAGTGTATGTAAATAGTGTATACATTGTATCTCATCGTGGCTAAGGGTCTAAAGCAATACATATATAGGTGCTTATTATAATAATAATAAGAAAACAAAACAAACATTACACATGCTTAATATTAGCAAACGTGAGGTCGAAGTAAAAACTTCAGGTTATAATAAGTTAACAGTTATTATAATTGTATGACACCAACGTGTTCGTCATATACAGTGTGGTGCCTACAGTCCCAGTTGGATTATGGGTTTGAATGCTTCGTGACGAGGACTTGTGGAGCTTTCACCTAAACTGACAAAGTCATGTAAAATCTTCTAAATGTTGTGATTGGTTCACTAACACAGGCGTCTGAATGGCTGGCCTAGATGTTGACCTCGGATAAATAAATAAGGATAATAAAATTAAATATATTCGTCATATATATCGGATTGTATTTGCATACCAGATATCACTATTATTTCTATTCTGGTCGTGTTTGCGCATTAACAGATTATGCAGCAACACACAGAATGATGGTGGTGGTGGTAAGATGGAGAATAAGGAATGCTGGGATGGAGGGAGAGGAAACAGTGAATTGAATAAGGGAGGACGGGGTGAGGAAGAACAGATGGAGTAGTTATTGGGTAATCAACATTTTACACTATAACTATTATCCTTTGGTATCCAGTTACAACACTGAGTAGGTGGTGCATGGCTTGATATATTAGTCATCAAAAACTGGTGTCGTGCTAATTGTATAAGTTAAAATCTGTATTCATTTCAAATAATAAATAATATACCTAGGAATGTAGCATCAGAGTTGAATTTAGATTACAGAAGAAAATCTAATAAAGGCGACAGTTGGCTTTGTTCGTTTATAATCTTTAGCTACTTGATCCAATAATTCTCTCCATCTCGATCACTGGTGAACTTTACCCCCTCTCCCCAACCCAACCCCTCCTCTCCTACCACCTTCAAGTGAGTGGTTCACATCCATGATCACAAGTGGTTCGGGATTCAAATTTATGGATGGCTCAACATTGATAACGCTACGTGGTAAAGACTCCCACATTACCCCCCCTATATAACTCCGCCCACATTTCTCCCCTCCCCCCTTCACCTGTCAGTGATACCATATCCGTTGAGGCACATACCGAGTCAATGGTGGAAGAAATGTGGTCCATTGATCTGTCTGGAGCTGTACCTCTTCCATCCTTCCAGAAATGGGAAGATGTTGGGGTCCTGATGTTTCTTAATATTTTGCCGGAAGAGCTCGAAGCGGGGTGAGGCGGATAGCCATCACCGCACGGCAATAAACTGTTGTGGCTCGGATGTCTGACTGTCCGTCTTCCATCTCCCCCTTCTCCATCATTCCCCTACGTCCTTATGTTCACTCCCACTACCGGCGGTGTTTCCACCTTCGTCTTCCTCCTCCTCCATCTCCATATCCTGTGGTGGTAACAGTAGTATAGGTGACGGTAATGTTGTTGTTGTTGTTGAAGTTCCTCAAGGTGTCTGGCCGAGTAGCCCGAGCTCCTGAGGAAGGCCATGGCCTGAACCGGGCTTTCCCACAGTGCCCTCGGAGAGTGTATGTTGTGTTGTTGGCGAGTGTGGTTGTGTGTATTGCAGTCTTCAATAATATGTTTAATAGTATGGGGTGCTGTGTTGCATCCTGAACAGGCATCCACAATGGTTCCATCCAGCCTCTTCTGGTATGTCAGAAGGGCCGGGTGGTGGCTACATCGCAGCCTTGCCAGGTGGACTCTGTCCTCACGGGGAAGGGAGGATTCAGATGGGTGGATATCAGGAAGTCGTGCATGCAGCTGTGTGTTATTTTTTAGTGTTTGGATGGACTGATGAGTGATTTGAGTATGGATGTGTTTCTGGAGATTGGTTTGGGGTGGGCATGGTGTAAGAGATGATAGTATTTGTGTACTAGGTGTTGTTTTAATGTTCCTTGGCAAATGTGGGTGTTGTGCCATGTAGTGTAGTGGATGTTGTGGGTTTGTGGAGGCTGCAGTAAGTGTTTGTGTCCCTCTCATGTCAATATGATCCTTGATTTTAAGGACTTTGGTTTAATAGTTTAGGTGGTCTGTAGTAGTGGTAGCTGTGTAGCCTGAGATTGTCTTTAGGGCTCTGTTCTGTATGGTTTGAAGTGTGTTGTGATGAGTCTCAGTGAGGTTTGAAGCTCAGGCAGGGCTTGCATAATCCATCACTGATCGAATATATTGTTTGTATACTGTGATTGTGGATTCTTTGTTGCGTCCAAATGTTGTGCTGGCAAGTGATCTGAGGGCTTTAAGTCTTTGCATGCATTTGTTTTTGATGGTCGTGATGTGCTGTCTTAATGTCATGAATGTATTGTATGTTAGGCCAAGTATTTTGTGTGGGTGTGTGGTATAGGTGCGTTGTTTATGCTGAGGTGTGGTGTGTAGCGGTGTTCTGCGTTCCAGTTGGTGAAAAGGGTGACAGTTGACTTGGTGGGTGCTATTTTAAGTCTGTTTGAGGTGAACCAAGTATTAAGTGTGTTGAGGTAGGGTTGGAGGATGCGAGTGGCTGTGTCTGCGTTTCTGTGTGTACATGTGAGTGTTATGTCGTCTGCGTAGGAGGCTATGTGTATTTGTGGTGCCTTGGGTGTTGGTATATTATGCATGTATATGTTGAAAAGGGTGGGTGAGAGTACAGAACCTTGAGGGACACCATTGGTGAAGTTTTTAATGTTAGATGTCTGACCAGCAAATGTAACATGGGCTATTCCACCTCCCAAAAAGTTGGCCAGCCATCTTTTGGTGTTATTATGCATGTTTGTGTTGTATATTTTGTTTGTGAGGATGTGGCGGAGGATGGCATCAAATGCTTTACTTATGTTCAGTGTAACAAAGAGTGTTCTGTGTGGGGGTCTATCTGAGTTGATGCCATCAAAATTTCTTTGTGTGAGGTCTGTAAGAAGGATATTTGTTGAGTGTAGTGGTCTGAAGCAGTGTTGTGAAGATGCAAAAGGGATGTGTGGTGTAATAAGTTTAATGATGAGGCGCTCGGAGATTTTGGAAGGGGTACAAAGGAGGGTGATTGGATGGTGTGATAAAGGTAGTGTGGGTTTTTTGTTAGGTTTGGGGATGGTGATGATGTTTCCGTGTTTCTAGATGTTGGGTAATGTGTTGTGTGAGTAGCTGTAGTTTGCTATGTTAGTGAGTGTTTGTATGTCTTGTGGTCCAAGGTGTTTAAGGTGTATGTTACTGATGTTGTCTGGACCACAGGCAGGTGAGTGTTTTAGGTTGTGAATGATGTGGTTCGTCTGATGATTTGTGAATGGTGTATAGTCTTGGTCAATGGGAAAATGTCTCTTGCGTCTAATGGTTTGTTTGTCTTCAGAATGAGGGTGAAGGTGGCTAACGTTTGAAAGATGTTAAATGAATGTGTTTGCTTGTTGTTTGTTAGAGGATATAGTGTCTGTTGTTGTGATGACTGCATGTGATTGTGTAGTGTTGCTGTTGGACATTGAAATGCTTTGTATAATTGTATTGAATGTTTTGACACATGTGTTAATGTTTGTGATGGGTGTACTGTTCAGTGTTTCGAAGTGTTGTTCTGTTTCAGTTGTGAAAGCTTCCCAGTTGGCACATTTATAATAATAATAATAATAATAATATTAATAATAATAAACGGTTTAATTCAGAAAAAGGCAGCCATGGGCTGAAAATATACACTTACAAATAATTGGTGAAAATGGAATGGAATATGAAGCTTAAATTAAATTAAATTAAGTTATCCTTACTAACTAATAATTATAGAACAAACCCACCAAACATACAAATAAACATATGATGTGTATAATATTTGTACAGACATAATTTAAAAACATTCATTACGTTGTCACACACATATAAACATATATACATTCATTACGCTGTCACACACATATACACATACATATATACACATATACACATCCACATAGACATATACCCATGCATACATATACATATCTACACACATGTACACACATGTACACACATATACATCCACATAGACATATACCCATACATACATATACATATCTACACACATGTACACACATATACATACACATATGTACACATACACACATATACAGTACATACATGCATTATTTTTCAGATATTTCATATCTGTCCGTCACGGCCCTAATAGGGTGTTTTCGGGTGACGTCACGACATTCACGGCAGCCATCATGGTCAGGCAGGAGCTTTGTTTACAAGGATAAGAGTTGCCAACTTAGTGCTTTGGGAGCTCCATATAATGCTTTTTAAAGTGATCTAGCGAGAGTTTCGTATCCTTAGCGTCTTTTCTAGATTATATTTACAATGTTTTGTTGCGCCTTTTATTGGTGTTTTTTTTATTATTTCAGAATCTTGGTCTAACAAAAAGCAAATATTCATTTATAAAAGTCGGTAGTATTAGTCGGCCTTTTATTAAAAATACCGTTTTTGAGGAGTAAGTCTAGCGCCTCCCGAAACTTCTCATATTGGTAACCCTGACAAGGAGAGGGCAGTTTGCAAGGAGCTGTATGTTTTTTAATACCTACCTCCTTTTCGGACAAAATTCAAGATGCGAAATTACTGCTGTATAGTAGGATGCAGTAACTCAGACAAGACTCCTGGTGTGTCAAGATTTCGGATCCCAAAGGTGGTAAAAACTCAAGGAGAAGCTCATGTGAAGTTGGTAACTAGACGAAGGGGTGTGTGGTTGTCCAGAATATCCAGGGTTCTCATGAAGTATTTGTGGTATTACCTTAAAAAATTGTTTAAATTACCTTAGATTGAGCCAAATGTCCTTAGATCCTGAAATAAGTGACCATAACGACATAAACTGAACCCTTGACACACGATACTTTTATGAAATTATAATAATTTTTTATAGCAGCGCATTTTTCTTTTACGACGACCCATGAAATAACGAAAAAATCGATAATATTTACCTTAGATTGTCAAAACTTTACTCTAAATAACCCAAAATTACGTTAATCTAGGATAATTACCTTTAAAATGAGAGCATTGAGAATATCCAGAGTGGAGTCATCAAACCCTGAAAACTGGCTAGTCTGCTCCAAGCACTTCATTTCAGGTAATTGTACACAGTGTTAGACTTGTGTAACCAAGAGTTACATGTTTATTTCATTGTCTTGTAGTTGTAGTCTGGGTTTGGTGAAGAAATAAAGTAGTCAATCATGTCGAGATATGTAACCGGAGGGTAGCGCTCAAAGTCAGTACTGAATTTACACTTGGACACTGCATATGGATCCACACTCACACCAGCACTACTTAATTTCTGCAGGTAAGAGGCATGGTCTGTTGCACTAAGGCTCTTGAGGTAAGTGGAATGCTCCATTATTGTGATGATTAGTGTAAATGAACTTCTTACTATCACAACTGCACTCTCTCTGCGGGCCCAATACCCGCCATCATAGCGGTTGTTTATATCGTGACGTCACGTCGATCAGCTGAGCAAAAACACCCTATTGATTTGATCTTATTGTGGTGACGGACATTAATCCTTGGCCGGGGATTATCCTCAGGTAGCAGTGACCTGTGTCTCTCATTTGTGTATATATGTCTGTGGCCCACTGGGGTGATTCTTGTTTTAGTGGTGATTATAATTGGAAGATGGTCAGAGCCGAGGGTTCTGACCACCCTCCATGATGTTCTGGGGGAAAGGTTAGGGGAACAGAAGGATATGTTGGGAGAGGATGTTTGGAAGAGGGCTTGGTAAGGGATATGAGTGTGCTGTTGTGGGTTTAAGTTTAAGTTTAAGTTTTTGGGTCCCGCAGAGGGCTGCTCGTGGGCAGCATAATATGCGGGGGTTGTGCGGGGGATTTAGGGATCCAGGGATCCAGGGTAGGATTAGGAAGGGGGTTAGGATGAGGGTGGATTGGGTCAGGGACTGTGGGTTGAGGATTAGGATTGGGGAGGTAATGATTGGTGATCCTATTTCTAAAAGTGTCAAGAGTGGGGCTATTAACTATATGAGATGGGAGATGATTCCACTCTTGGATGCTGCGGGGAAAGAATGAGTGCCTAAATATATCAGTGCTTGTCTGGTATGTATGGTATTTTAAGTTGTGGCTGCCTCTAGTGGATCGTATACATGTAGGGTGTAGATATGTGTCTTTGTCTATGTCAACTAACTTGTTTGCGATTTTGTATATCATCTGTTGTCTGTGTATTTGTCTTCTTGTTGCCAATGGGTCTAGTGTTGTGTCTTGTTTAAGCAAAGTGACTGATGTAGTGTGTCTGTAATCACGTCTGGCCCATCTTGCAGTTTTGTTTTGTATGGACTCTAATTTCTTGATATTATTGTAAGTGTGTGGGTCCCAGACGGTGTCACAATACTCTAGGTGTGGTCGAACGAAAGTGTTATAAGCAATAATTTTGATGTTTGTGTTACACCTGCTGAGGTTCCTGCGCAAGAACCCCAGGACCCTACTGGCTTTGGCCTTCATACTACCTATGTGTGTGTTCCACCTCATGTCCGCTGAGATGTGGACGCCCAAGTATTTGTGGGAAGGGACTGTGTTGAGGTTAGTGTTGTGTAGCTGATATGTATATGGTATGGGATTATGAGCACGGGTAAAACGGATGTGATGGCATTTGTCTGGTCTAAATGTCATCTGCCACTTGACTTCCCAGTCTTCAAGTGCAGTTAGGTCGTCCTGTAGTCGAAGGCAGTCATTCCTATCTTGGATATGTTGGAGTTAGGGGGAAAAGTTTTGGGGAACTATTGGGCTCGTTTGAGGGGGGATGTAAACATTAACTATTGTTATGGTAGATGTTTTTTTTATTTATTGTAGATCTGTGGTGGGTCGTGGTGAGGGAGGAGGGATTTGATTTCCGCATTGGCTTCTATGTAATTAAAGGATTTATGTACCAGGGTGATGAGTCCACCGCCATTGCCGTCAGCCCGGTCCTGTCTAATGGTGGTGAAATTTGTGAATGAAGGTGTTTTGTTTGTGTTGCGTAGTTTTGTCTCTTGTAAGATGGCAATGTGTATATTATGTTGTATGATGAAGTGTGTGAGTTCTTCTTTTTTGGTGTTTATGCCATCTATGTTTAGTTGAAGTATGTTGATGTTGTGTGTGCGGTGTGTGTTAGGGGCTGCTGCACGAGGGAGAGGAGGTTGTGGTGGAGAAGAAGGTGGAGGTGGAGGTATTGATGGTGTTGGAAGTAAGGGTGATGGAGGTGGGAGAGGGGGTCAGGGTGATGGAGCCGCGGGTGAAGGTGGTGGAGGTGGGAGTGATGGAAGAGGTGAGGGACATGTGGAACAGGTCCATGTGTTCGTGTAGTGTTTCATGGATGCTAATGTTGTACAATATATGTGGGTCCAGTTCTTGCAAGAGTAGCATTGAACTGAACCTTTTGTCTTTCTACTTGCAGTGATGGGTTTAGAGCATGTTGGATATGTGTATTTGTTTGTAGGTCCAGGATTGCTTTCAATTTCTCCGGCTAGCAGGAGAAGCCAAGAAATGACAGCCGGAGAATCATACCTCGGTGATGAAAAAATATGTAGTTGTGTGTGGGTGTGTTATTGCCCAGGTGACCGAAGCCGGGTGACGTAGACGCCGCCACTCCAGGGCTGGTACAGCTGGTCAAACTCCTGTGAGGCCCACCCAGCACTGCCAACGCTGTGGAAGATAGTGGCGCCGAAACACTTGTTCTGAACTCTGCTCGAAATATGCACTGGTGGGGGGATTTCCTCCACGCCTTAAACCCCCAATCACCTCACCTTCGAGCTGAGTTCAGAACAAGTGTTTCGGCGTCACTATCTCGCACAGCGTTGGCAGTGCTGGGTGGGCCTCACAGGAGTTTGACCAGCTGTACATACATATACTAGGTTACATACTTCTCATACATTATCATATTTTTGCTAATTTACATGGTTGGAGGTAGTACATTTTCATACAGTATTTGTTTGTTGGTTTTGACCTTATTCAATCATGTCTAGTTACAATTTAGTTGATTTTAGGGCTTACCGATAATTTTTAATGAGTTTGGCTTTTTATTTTAATTATATTATTTTTCTGGTTTCTGATTAAATTTATTTAGTTAAATTTAATTATGACATCTATGCAAACTAGCTAATTTATTGATTTACACAATATAGGATGCGTAGTTGTAAAGAGGTTCAGGATGCAAGACTGCTAGGGAATCTGGGGCTGAACGAGGCTGTGTTGTTGGTTTCCTCCAGCAAGAGGTTGAGCTCTTCACGGTGTGTTGACTCCAGTCTCCCAGACTCCCATACTTTTATGGCTCTGTTGTAAAGTCCAATGTTTAAAGGTAGTGTTTTTGTTTTCTCATATATTTGTACTGTATTTAGTGTGTAAGGGTATTTTTGGTCTGTGGCGAACCGTAGTGATTTGTAGTTTTCTTAGTTGTGCTGTGCTTAAGATGTGAGTTGGAATTAGTGGGTAGTCTATACTCATTCTATCTCGTACTGACCCACAAGGCTGTGGTTCCTTCCGAGTACACTGATGCCATATCTAATTAACGGTACCCTATGACAACTCCAAAGAGAATGGGAACAAAATAGTTCTCTTTATATTTGTATGTATGTGACCTCAGTCACCTCACTCTCCACACCCCGGAAATTCCTGGGTCGGAAGTAGTGGCAACGTCTTTTGATTGAAATGCCACATCACACATGAAATATCTTCTCTATTTTACGTACATAGCAATTGTTCGTATCATATACCATTAAATGAAAAATTCATTGTGTGTAGAAAATTTCATGTCAATATACTCTCGTT
Source organism: Petrolisthes manimaculis (assembly GCA_034508575.1). Classification (NCBI taxonomy): domain Eukaryota; kingdom Metazoa; phylum Arthropoda; class Malacostraca; order Decapoda; family Porcellanidae; genus Petrolisthes; species Petrolisthes manimaculis. Next base: position 1,650,316 of record JAWZYT010000517.1, read on the forward strand.
AGTGGACAGTTTCCTTTATGTGGTGCATGCTTTGATTCTAGATTTGGCAACACCGCGGTCACCTCCTCACGGGTCAGTACAAAATAGAAAGACTATAGTATGGGAAGAACCAGAGTCTTGACCAGGTGAACCTTCAACCCAATTCAATTCTTTTTTTTTTCTTCTGGTAGGGGTAGATTTTCTGTAGTAGTTGGCCTAGGTTTGACGGCGTTTCGGAGATATCATTCTCCATCTTCTGGTCTGGGTAAAGTGACTGTGTAGCGTGTTTCCGGGGTATATATAGAGGACTGGTGACACTAGGAGGGCGTGGCGGGGAGGGTTTAGTCTGGGTTGAGAGAGGCTGGTTGGTAGAAATAGTGGGTGGTAAGGTGAGGTGAGAGGGGTGAGGGCGGGGCTCAGGTTTGTGGGGTGATGTAAGGTAAGGTGAGGTGCTATGGGAAGTAGGTGGGAGTTAGACACAGGGTTGGGATGGATAGAGGGATGATCTTAAGTTGTATGTATGTATAGGCTGGTTGATAGGTGGTATTGGAGTCGGTGTGTTGATGGTAGAGGAGACCTGGGGAAGATAGTTGGGGGGGGGGGGGCGTTTGGAGCTGGGAAGAGCTTGAAAGTCTTCATGAAGTTTGTATGTTCATGGAGGGGCGGAGTGTCTGTATGTAGATAGCTTCTAGGAGAAAAAGGCCTCTAGGGTCGTTCTCTCTGTCCAGGATAGTGGTATTACGGTCCAAGTCAAGTCGAGTAAGAGGGCTATGGTAGGGGGGCTTATAAAGAGATTTAATACTCCCAGTCTGGAGGTGCATGGTGAGACGTCTAGTCAAGCGAGTCGTTGTTATCCCGATGTAGGAATGTGGCCCACAGTCCACATTGGTGCAGTTATGTCGGTAGATGACGTGGTCCTCTTGGAGTGATGTCTTGTATTTTATGTCTTCTCCTCCATAACAGACCCATAAAAACAAGACATCACTCCAAGAGGACCACGTCATCTACCGACATAATTATATCTCTTGTGTTGGGGTGACGAAATGGTAGGCACAAATTGATTTATTGATGCAACTAGGCATCTGGCGGCACAACAGCTAGGGTCATATACCGCCCAACACAAAATTATTATCCTAAACTAACAAAATCACAAACTCCCGAAAGGGACATGCATCATAATCAAATTACACACAAACTATAAACACACACCATTACTAAAAGAACGCGTCAACTTAACTAATATACAAAAAAAAAAAAAAATCAAGACTAAATACTATCAAACTATCTAAAAACCATAAGTATAATAAAATCACAATTTATGGAGGAGGCCAGCCTCCTCCACATAGGAGAGGGTGTTCCCTCCCACACTACAAGCCTCCTCCCTTGTAATAATAAAAGCTTCTTCCTGCTGTGACAATTTATTACTGCAGAGACAGTGGACAGGTCTGTCTGCTGGCTGACTTGGGGCGGAACTGCCCTCGCCACTCCACGAGCTCTGTCCAAGCCAGTTTCTACATAGTATCATGAACCAATAGTCTTATTATATTACGAAGCAGCACAGTATTATTATATTATGAAGCAGCACAGTAGAAATACATACAATAGTCAACACCATTAAATATCAACACATAACATTCATCGACACAATGAACCACACAGCCATCACCACATAAATACCCATAATACAATATAACAAGGTCTCAAACATATGACACACTCCCCCTGATATCTATTCACAAAATGTACATATTCTCGGTCTTCTCTCCCTTGCGAAACGCCTGGGTCCTTCAGGAGGATGCACATCTCTGTCGGGGTTACATTCACAGACCGCCCCGTCTCCTACTGCCTGTGTGGGTACGGTAATATACAATGCGTTACACTCTTCATCCACCACCTCACGTCCACCTTGCGATTCCATGGAGGGAGAGCGATGACGTACATCTCGGACATGACGAGGGACACCATTAATCTCAACAGCATGGTCAGACAACACTCGTGTTACTACTCCTCTTCCATATTGTCGATCACAGCGTACATTAGGTGGCCGAACCCAAACCTTTTCTCCAGCTTGATAGGTATTGTTAATATCCCCTACATTCACATCACCACCGTTTTCTTCTTTGATCTTGACGTTGTACCTGTACAACATGTTAGCTGGAGCAGTCGATGCTGTGCAGTCGTCCTTTGGCATCAAATTGTACAAGTATACAGCTTCTGCAATTGAACAACGTTTCCTTGAAGCGATGACTTTAATGGTGCGGTGGCATCTCTCAGCTATGCCGTTTCCTGACGGGACGTGTGCGCACTTAAAGTGAATATGCATACCCCACTGCCTGGCAAATTCAGAGAACATCCTGCTTTGGAAGGCCATGTCATTGTCAGTCAGCAGTTCTTCTGGGGCTCCTCGTTCAAAGAAAATCGCCTCCAGCTGTTGAACGACACTTGCACTTGTCTGAAGTCGCAGAGGACGCCAGATAGCATAGCGGGACGGACCACAGTCTATAAGAGTAAGATAACTCGTGCCGCTGTAATGTGTTATGTCCATCCCAACTCTCTGCCAAACTTTCTTTACTTCTAGGTGTCCTTTTTGCCACTTCACTAGAGTTGGGTCAATGGACTAACACTCTTGACAGCTGGCAACAACTGACTGAACCTGCCTCCTAGTGACTGCCGAGTTAACTCGCCTCACGAAATAGAGTGTGCGCTTCACTCCAGGGTGCCCCATTGAATTGTATATCCTTGTAACTAGGTCGTGGATGTTTTTATCTTCACTGGCCATACATACAGCCCCGGAAGCAGCTGTAGTCTTCAACCAACGCTGTGGCACGCGAGTAAGGGCGTCTGCTTTGTTGTTTTCTGATGGGACAAGTGAAATCTGTACCTGCAGGCCGCACTCTTCAACTAAGGATGTCACCAGGCCGGTTCTCCGTCTTATGAGCATTTTGCTTGCGGCTTTCGTTTTCACTCTGCTCCTGCCTGAGAGACTGTCGGAAATCCACCGGAACACCGTCGAGGAATCTGTCAGTATCTCCACTTCCTTCATCTGCCAGGCCAGAACGAGATTAAGTCCCATCACGACAGCGTCAAGTTCGGCCATGTTGATGTGAGCAGAGTCATGCTTCCTGAGCCAGCAAGCGTCTTCTATAATGCACCCGTCAATTTCAATCACTACTCCAAGGGCCAAAGAACTTGCGTCCACCCACACTCTGGCTTTGTTTCCCTTGACATCCCATCTTCCTCGAACAGGATCATTTTTCTTGACCTCGCTGGCAATCTCCTGTAGAATGACATTCAACTGTTCGTCTGTCACTGCCTCGTCCCAACTTGACGTGAGATAGTTGACCCTTCTTTTGACAAAAGCGACAGCTACTCGCAGCCAACCACATACAGGAAAATGACCCAGTAATTTACCACAATATGAAAATACTAAACGGCGGGTCAGACAGTTCGGCACTTCTCCCACATTGTTGTCCCGTTGCCAGAACAGCTTGCCATCCTCCCCCCACACTCTCAGGCCAAGCACCCGCGCACCGTCAGCAACACGCTCAGGAGTCTTACTTGTCAGACCATACCTAGCAAGGTGTTGTTCCACATAGTTGACCTTAACAATATCCTCGTCCACTAATATATCGTCAATATACGAGGAGGTTCCTTCCTCGACCGCAGGGTCCTGAGACAACACACACTTCAAGACTGCTTTCATTATAAGTGGTGCAACATTTAGACCAAAGCTTAAACGGGTCAAGCAATACCTGCGCCCCTTGAAAACAACTGTTTGGTACGGCCACAAGGAATTATGTATTCTAATTTGGAGATATGCTTTTTCCAAGTCAATTATAGACACATTAACACCTTTTCTTCGCCACTCTCTCAGCCTGTCTAAACACACGTCTCCGTCAGCCGTAAATGTGTCCACTCGGGTATTAAGTTCTCTAAAATCCAGCACCGGCCGTACTTTGCCCTTATTGCACTGGATTACAGCCATCAAGGGAATCAGTCCCTTCATCGGTCCATGTTCAACCTCCTCATACGGCACGAGCCAACCATCTGCAATCCACTTTTCCAGTTCTTTTTCGTACAACTCTCTAGCTCCAGGGGGCACAGAGTACTCCTCTACCAGGTTTTTTAAAATACCCGGCTCAATTCCCTGCGACCATTTCCACATGGCCATCCACGAGTTTGTCGTAACATCATATGTTGCTCTGAAGTCCTGTTCATGAACACCAATCACTTCAGTGCCAGCTGCACAGGTGGCGGTATTGTCTTTCCCAAATTTCACAAGCCGATTCATGTTCACTGTAACTCCTCCTAGTGCCACTATACCGTTCATGCCAAGAATAAATCCAAATCCAAGGGGTGTAGTATCAACCACAAACACATCCACATCGACAGATGCTCCACTGCTCAGTTGAAGTCTCACAATCCCAGAACCCTTGCAGAGATATTCCTCGCCATGGTTTCTTCCTTCCATGAATTACAATACGACGTGTGAGCAATACATCGTGAACAGCCTGTGTCCGCCAACACCGTCGTTAACGCACCGTTTACCCACATTTCAGCAGTTGGTAGCGCCTCAGCTAGTGGCTGACGAGAGAGGAAGTTGGCGCTAACACCTCCTCTCCGTACTTGTTTCCCGAACCCGTGAGTGTAGTGTAGCCACGTCGTGTACCTCGACCCATTCCTCGTCGGCTCCTGCTGCCCCTACCGAAACCTCGACGATGTAGCAGGCAGTCTCGGGCGAAGTGATTTGGCCCGTTACACTCATAACAGCGTTGACTCTGCTGCCATCCGACTCCAAACTCACTTGCAGCTCCCAAACATGCACCCAGAGGTCCACCTGAGCAGTCATACTTGATAACGGCTCTTGCCCTTGTCAATATCTGACTTAAGTCCAGTGATTCCAACCGTGATCCTGCTCTGAGTAACTGGCGAACATTCTCTGGAAGCCCAGCCACGAACGCACAAGCCAATCCTTTGTCCGACATTCCACCAAATAATGAAGCCAGTCGTCGTAGTTCAGCCAAGAACACGTCAGGGGATTCTCCCTTCTGCAGTTTCCTGGCAGCAAACTGCTCGTAGGCCATAAAAGGATCGATAGCAAACGCTGATACAAGTGCCTCTTTCACCTTCTCAATCGACTTTCTATCCTTTTCTGGCAGCTGCAAGTAAACTACAAAGGCACCTTGTCCAGTAGTGTTGTGAAGGTTGATCCCCCCCACACATGAGAGCCATACTCCATACAGGGGCGGATGAGACCCCTGTACAGAGACAGTAACTGCGCGGGGGTGAAGTATTCACGGAATCTGCGCAGCACACCTAACTTCTTTGAGGCGATTTTAGTCAGAGAGGTAATGTGATCTCTCCAGGAGAGATTATGAGAGAAAGAGACTCCAAGAATATTAAGAGAAGAGGAAAGGTCAAGTTGTGTATCATTAAAGGAGAGGGGATAGACATCAGGAAGATTAGTACGAGTTGAAAGATGAAGGAACTGTGTTTTTGAGGCATTGAAAATAACAAGGTTCTCTCTGTCCCAGTTAGAGATGAGGGAAAGATCAGAAGTCAGGCGTGCTACTGCATCATCACGTGATGTGGAGAGTAGCTGCTGGGATGGATGGTTGTCAAAATGAGTGGAGTAGTGTAGGGTGGAATCATCAGCATAGGAGTGGATAGGGGAAGAGGTACAGTTAAGAAGGTCATTAATGAACAAAATAAAGAGGGTGGGTGATAGAACAGAACCCTGAGGAACACCACTATTGATAGCCTTGGAAGAAGAACAGTGACCGTCTACAACAGCAGCTATAGAAAGGTCAGAAAGGAAATCAGAGATAAAGGTGCAGAGAGAGGGATAGAAACCGAATGAGGGCAGTTTGGAGATTAAAGCTTTGTGCCAGACTCTGTCAAAAGCTTTGGATATGGCTCAGAACCCTCAACAGATTAAGAACCTTGAGGCAAGAAACCTTAAGTGTACGTAAGTAGGGAACCCAAGTCAAACGTTTGTCGAAAAGAAGACCCAAAAAGCGAGTCTCCTCGACACAGCGTATCCGATGACCATACATGAATAAGTCCGGATCAGGGTGGACACCTCGGATGCGGCAGAAGTGCATAGCAACCGTCTTGGCAGGTGAAAATCGAAACCCATGAGAACCAGTCCAACGTGACACTCTGTCAAGGGCAAGCTGCATGCGACACTCCGCCACTGACATATGGGAGACAGCAAACCAGACTGTTAGGTCATCAACGTACATCGAGTTGGCTATACCGTCCGGAAGGGATGAGGCAATGGCATTAATTGCTACTGCAAACAATGTGACACTGAGGACACTTCCCTGTGGGACGCCCTCCTCCTGTGCAACAGATGCTGAGAGAGCTGTACCAACTCTTACAGAAAAACTGCGACCTCTAAGAAACTCTTTAAGAAAGCGTGGAAGGCGACCTCGCAGGCCATATACATGGAGCTGCTGCAGGCTGCCATATTGCCATGTAGTGTCATATTTTTTCCCTAAATCAAAGAATACACAGACAAGGTGTTGATGTCGTGCAAAGGCCTCACATGCAGCAGCTTCCAACCTGACCAGAGCATCTGTAGTAGAACGATGTTTACGAAAACCCGACTGGGACGGAGACAGAAAATCACCCCGTTCCAATAAGCATACCAGTCTGACATTCACCATCTTCTCAAATAGTTTACATAGACACGAGGTCAAAGCAATTGGTCGGTAATTGAGGGCAACACTAGAGTTTTTGCCTAGCTTGGGGAAAGGAAGGATGGTAGCAACCCTCCACCCAGAAGGGAAGACACCCTCCACCCAGATTCTGTTATATAAAGCTAAGAGAAATGAAATTGCCTCCTCATCCAAGTGTCGCAACATTGCATATGGGATGTTGTCTGGCCCAGGAGAAGTGTCCCCACAGAGAGAGAGAGAGCAGAATGCAGGTCTCTCAGGGTGAATATATGGTTATAACTTTCATTCTCGTTCCCTGAGAAATCCAGGGCAGTGCGCTCCTTGGCTCTTAACTCATGTCTCACAGCCAGAGGTCGAGAGTCACGGCTGGAGACTCTAGCAAAAGCCTCCGCCATGGTATTGGCCACTGTCAAACTATTCATAATCTGAACTCCATTGACCTTAAGTACAGGTGGAGAACTAGGAGAAAACTTCCCCGCCATCTTACGGACTCTCTTGAACACTTGGGTGAGTGGAGTTTTACTATTAATTAAAGACACATAGGCCTTCCAATATGCACGTCGTGCCTCTTTTAAAACTCGTCTAGCCCGGGCTCTTGCCCGTCGGAAGTCCTCTAAAAGAGTTGGGTCCCCACGATTGCGACGAAGATGAGAGAAAGCAGCGCGCTTCTCCCGCACAGCAGTGGTGCAGACTGGTGACCACCATGGGACAGGACGTTTGGGAAAGTAGCCAGAAGTTTTAGGGATAGAGTTGAGAGCGGCTGAGTGGACTACATCAGTGAAATATGTTACAGCCTCATCAGAGCTACCAAAATCGGCTACTGAAGAGACCGAAGAAGTTAGCTCTCTAAAAAACTGCCAGTCAGACTTCTCTAATTTCCACCTAGGAAGACGAGATTATGGTTCATACTTGTTACCTTCTAAAAGTATAGGAAAATGGGCACTAACATATAAATCAGGCAACACTCTCCAAGTAACAGAGCATCTGTTCCTCAGTTCTTATGTAATTATTCCTCAAGTGTTAGCGAAGTAAGTAAGTTAGATATTGTTGTTCATAAATATCAGATTGCTGAGTTTGATACCGGCGCAAGGAAAATGCCTCTGTTACCTATTATATCAATATTATCATGACATCTATAAACTGGCCAAACGTGCATGAAATATGTTCCCATATCATGATATCCTCCATTTATCATCTTAATAGTAAATCAGCAACTAATTTATCGAGCAATACTGTACAATGTAACATTCTACACCATGAAATATAGGAAATTAATACATCAGGAATCACTTGCTGCCTATGTTACATCCGCATGAACACAAAATTCCTTACATACACACTATTTTTTCATTGTTATTCGTTTCGCTCATCATACAAGCCTGCCAACCACCATATCTATCTCTCTTTCACTAGTGAGTGCTTCAGATGTGTATCTCGGACCGAAGTGTGTGGTTCACGACTGGGAGAGGGAACGCTGACAACACTGCAGGGGCCCTCGCGGCAGTGGAGCCGGCTGTACATCTTACATTGGCGAGACCGCAAGGGGTGAGCATCTCTGCACTAAAAGCAGTAACTCTCTGACCGACATTCAGAAATAAAATGTGCGTCAGAAGCAGAACAATTACCACACCGGGAACGGTTGTTGCAGTTCCTCCTCCCATGACCAAACTCATAACAACAGAAACACTGAAAGGGACGCTCAACAAAAGGCTTCACCTCAAAAGAGGTGGGGTTAATGTTAATGCAATCTGGGATATGCGAACCATAAAAAGTGAGGATGATCATATTTTTACTGCCTTTCATCTTTGTTACTCGTTGGACATTGTCTGGGCACATAGCAAGAATGTCCTCTTCTGAGAATTCATATAGGTCTTCATTATATATACGCCCCTAGCTATAATTGAATGTTCGGTGTGGTTTGATAGATTCATACATGCTATCAGTAGGACGGGGGAGATTGAGGAGCATCATGGCCTGAGTAAGATCTTTGGCTCTAATTAAAACGCCCTTACCATATTTCTTTATGTGGCCCATTGGTAGTACTCCAATTTCTTTCTCCAAATAACGGGAAGCATGGATAAGGTTACCACGTCTCTCCCTGTAATACGCCACAAACCAAAAGGGTGTTGGAACCTGACGTTCCTTTGGGACATTCTCTGTAGAGTCATCAAAGAGGTTAGGGCAGTAGTCATTATCACTATCTACTACATTAGCGGACCGCATTAACTGAACTTTACAGTTAGTATCCCCCACAGTCCGAGAATCTTTTGCCTCAAATGCTGCTTTGGCAGCAGCATTTGTATTGAATGTAATATAACACCGATTAGACCTACAATCACAGTCATAAGTGATTCGGATACGAAGGACTACTCCGAAACACTTAAAAATGGAGTGGATAGCGCCATACGAAAGTGATGCCTGTACATTCGTTATCATCAATGTGTCACAACCACTAACACGGTTATCTGACACTACACCCGACTTGCTGGGTCTATTCATACTTGCAGCTCTCTGCACATCACCACGACCAGATTTTGGCGTCTCGAGGGCCTGGTCGACCACCGCTCGAGAGAGAGATTTGGGTTTTAGTTTATCCATATATCCTTAAATTAAAGTGTTTGGCCCCAGGAGCCAAGAGCAACTACCAACCGGGCAGATGAGGGGACCGAGCGCTGGTCGCCGCGGGTGGGGTACCTCTTCCTCCACGGGGCCACTCATTTTAAAAAGCAACCCCAATGGCTCGAAGGTTTGCCCACGACGGTGCTGAAACCCCCTTCTCCAACATCTCCCGGCCCAGACACCCAACCATCCAACATAGGACTGCCCCTAGAAGGCAGTCCCTCTGGAGGGCAGCACTGTTGGCCCGTACTGGCAGCCTATTGCATAGGAACCATTTAGTCTGGTCTCTCACTGGCGACCTTACTAGCATGGGAAACCCTCTCTCCCCAAAATTGGGACAGAGCTGGGGCCAAAGACCCCTCTAGCCTAGCTCACCAGGTCATAGAGACACGCAAGCCCCCCCACCTCGTCAAGGCGATTCCCGTTTGGGGGGGGGGGTTAGGCACAAGTGAGTGAGTAGTATTAGTAATACAGCAGTAGAAATTACATCATATCACGTGTGGGTTATTTACAAAACTCAGCTAATAATAATAATTCTAGCAGGTTTCTGCATCAGACCTCATTTTTTCAATATGGGGTGTTTATTTACATTGTGACATCACTACCCTGCCTTGAGACTGGGTCTAGCCTGCTCCAGAACTGGCTAGACTTGACTAGACCTGGACTCGAAGCGGACTAGAGTTTGGGACATGCAAAAAAAAAAAAAAATGGAAGTCAGCCTCAAGTCTGTCTTAAGTTTGGGACATTCATAAACGCGACTTAGGTAGACGGGGTTGGACTGGATTTGATCGAGTTGGGCACGCTGAAATAAGTACAATTGATATAATAAATTTTGATGTCAGAACCAGAAAGTTATAAGATATGTTATGTTGTTTAGTGGCACAGTTTGGACCGGAAATACTGTAGTAGCTTTATATGGTGGGTAATCAGTTCTGGGTCCATCAAAATATCATACAAAACAATCCCTTATTATTATTCCTATTACAGCGACCATGCAGTATTCATAAAAAAGACCCATAATGATTATAAGAACAAACAAACGACTCATACCCATTTGTTCGTTATAGCGAGAGTTTACCGTACAACATAATTATATGATAAAGTATTACCAAATAAACACACAATCCCATATGAATAAATAATATGCAGCAGGGTGAAAATACCTAATGACAATAATATATATATATATATATATATATATATATATTTTTTTTTTTTTTTTTTTTTTTTTTTTTTTTTTAAGTATACATTTTCCTCAGTTACCCAGAAATAAAGGATAGATTTTCTGTATTAAAAAGAGAAAACGTAGGAAACTACAATAACCTAACGGAAAGTGAAGTGGTGAAACCTTTCAATGTGTTGTACTGACTGCTAAAGCCGTCATCTGGTCGTCCAAGCGGAGGATTGGGGTACCGAAACCGTCTTGGGAGCGCTTGGTTTCAGTGACGAGAACTGACCAAATACCTAGAAACTGTGTCCTCGTCGTCCAGATACGGATTGGGCAGAAACAAAAGAAAGTTTGTAAACAAAGTCGTAAGAAAATACTACAAATTGGTCAACTTTTCTTTCACTTTTCTCATATTATGAAGCACATTTGTGTCCTAAGTTGCATGTATTATACACCAAAAGATGCTGAATTAAGAAACGAATAATAAAATAAGATGAGACCAACTAGAAGTATCTTGATATGATCTTTTGTTGAAGACTTGCGAGTTTTATTACTTTATTCTCGATTTTCGGTGAAAAATTTACTATACTTACTAGAGATAGGTTGCCAAAAAGGTGATTGATTAGCTATATTTCTGAAATGTCCATCAACCATTTCGCAACACTTCAGACATCCACCTTAATTGCTGAAAGTGCACATGATATTTATTCACCTTTTTGGTACTCTCTGAAGTTCCAGGCTCAGCTCATGGACTAATAAAGTGTTTGTGTGCCTCTCATGTCAAGATTATCCTTGATTTTGGTTTTATGGTGTGCAGCCTGTGATTATCTTTAGGGCTCTATTCTGTATGGGTATGAAGGGTGTTGGAGATGAGTCTCAGTAAAGTTGGTGGTCTGTAGGTGTGGTAGCTGTGCAGTCTGTCATTATCTTTAACGTTAGGGCTCTATTCTGTATGGGTGTGAAGGGTGTTGATAGTCTCAGTGAAGTTTGAAGCTGAGGCAGGACTTGCATAATCCATCATTAATCGAATATAGTAATTGTTTGCATATTGTAGGTGTGGTTTCTTTGTTGTGTCCAAATATTGAGCCATTATGTTATTTGAATGTCATGGATGTGTTGTATATTATGCCAAGTATTTTGTATGTGTGTGTAAACTCAAGGTCAGTATAGGTAGGCAATACAGTGTTGAATGCAGCTTTTATTTTGTGAAAATAAACTCTTAGTATCAAACATAATGCTGTATACATTTTCTTATCCAAACAAAATTAAGGTACAATATCACACAAAGTACAAAAATACATATGCATTATATAGGGTTATTCAAAAGAAGTTTCTGCTAACATGGTAAAATGAGTACGAGCTTGCATTCATGAAAATAGATTACAGTTGAACATATGATCTGCTATTGCTTCTTAAACACTGTAAATAAGTTCTGTATATTATGTCTTAAATCAGGGGTTCTCAAACTTTTTAACTCGTCGACCCCCCCATGAAGTTGCCCATTTTCTGTTGACCCCCCTAGCAGCCTAGCTTTTAATAAGTCAAGGAAAAAAACACCGATGCCAAAATCAGTATGAGTAGTAGTAGTAGTAGTAGTAGTTGACATGTAGTATGATAAAAAGGTAACACACAGTAAGAAAATAGGTCAAGGTGTACGAGTATATGTAGCTTAATTCAAGAAATTAATAAATATTTTTTAAATCTAATGGTGTCTGATATTCTTCAGATTTTTACAAATTATAATCGAGAACTTCAAATTGGAGGCTTCAATGGTCCGTTCGACCCTAACAGAACATTCACCGACCCCCTTATGGTTATTCATCGACCCCCTTTCGACCCCCTGGCTATTCATCGACCCCTTGGATGATCCCATCGACCCCTGGGGGTCAATATCGACCACTTTGAGAACCCCTGTCTTAAATGCATATATACAGCGTATAATACACATTTAATAAATATTATAATATGTATATGAATCATCCTGTAGATATGGTACAGTACTTGGTTCAGCACTCACATAATCAAAGAAAAATGCGCACATGTAGGAATGATGGTTGTGAAAAAAGGAGAATGGTCCAAAGATTGGAGAAGTCTTCTATTGTATTTTAGGTCTTCAGCCATTATAGGTAACCATTATGGCAGGAGTTGTTGTTGAAGTTCCGCAAGCTGTCTGGCCGAGCAGCCCCGAGCTCTCGAGGAAGGCCATGGCCTGAACCGGGCTTTCCCAAAGTGCCCTCAGAGTGTATGTTGTGTTGTTGGCTAGTGTGGTTGTGTGCATTGCAGTCTTCAACCACCCCCGAAGGCTGTCAAGGATGGCAGCTATGGGAGCCAAACCATCACAACACCAGGGGGCACGAGTCCCTGGACATGGAGTAGGGCTCATCAGTCTAGAATAGGTGCAGTAGAAATGAGTTACTTGAGAGGTGCATGTGGACTTACAAGTCGGGATGGAGAAAGTAATGAGAGTGTGTATGAGAGATGTGGTATGAGTAAAAAAGAAATTGGTAATGAGTGTGGTGTGGTTGAGAGTGAAGTGTAATACATTGAGGTGGTTTGGATATGCTTCCTCTCTCCCTTATGCTCTTCCTTGGTTATTGTACCAGTAACATTTGTAAAGTACTAGTTAGTATCAATGAGACAACAAGAGGAGTGCCATTGTTAATTAAGGAAACTGAACTTCTCTAAACCATTGCATATAATCATCAGGGCATACATTGTTAGTAAAGGAAAAAGTTTCCTTGAATTAAATATTGAATATCTATTTTTGCAAATGACTGTAAGTCTGGATTAAAGTATTTTTAGCTTTAACCTACTCTCAGCATAGGAGGTCGAGGAGATGGGCGATACTGAAGGAAGACTCTCCGCTTGTGCTTCAACTAAATGGGACTGTATGCAACTGCAGGCATCATTTAGGTCATCGAATGCACGTTCACAGTACAGACACACAGTCCTGGAAGTAAAGAATTTAATGTAATAACCTACCATGGTAAGAAACAGTTAAAGAAGGGAATACAGTATCTGGTACTTGACATATTAAACACACATACTTAATAAACTACATTTGCAATGTAGTACAAAAATTACCTCTCCCTATATAACGATAAGAAAGTTATTGAATTAGTTAGACCTAACTTAATTATTTTATAGAATTTATTGCTGTTCTGTAGCAGTGTCCGGCTATGTCCCGGTTAGGTCATGGTAGTTTAACAAGGTTAGGTGCCATTGGTTGCTCTGGTTAGGTGCCGGTAGTTTGCTCCAGTTAGGCCCTGGTTAATTTATTACGGTTATTTCCCAGTATTTTGCCCAGGTTAGATCCCAGAAGTCTGTTGCGGTCTAGGCAACATCTACAAGAAACCATTGCATAGAAATATCAGGGCATACAGTACTTGATAGTACTGTTAAACTGTATTTTTGCAAATGATTGTAGATTACATTAATTTGATCATGTAAATACGGTAATATTAATATATGGTTGCAATGACCTGTCTGTGCTTGATAAAAACATATTACAACCTCTATTCTCACCAAAGGAGGTAGAAGGGATGGGTGACAGTGGAGGAGGTGAATCCATCAGAGGCTCCATAACCTCAGCTTCCGCTAAATGGGACTCCATACATCTACATGCATCACTGGAGTCATCGAATTGTCTTTCACAGTATACACATGTTGTCCTGGAAGTGAGGGATATAATGTAGTATCCTACTACTATGGTTGGAAACAGCTGAAAGGAAGAGAATAAACTGTCTGCATTTATTAATGTCCACCTATAATTTCCTAACAATTAAAACATTGCATGCCTATTTTTTCTGGTCTTAATTCTATTTTCCATATTGTGAGCAGATGACTGTTTCTTTACCTGAGTTGCCCGGACCTAACCTACTACTAATCAAATAAAGACCAATTCAGATTACGGGTATCTAACCAGGCAACTTACCGGAACCAAAGTCGTTATTGATACAGAATACCGTTATGAACTAAATTACTGCAATCACATTTGAAATACACATGAAGGTGGACCTCTTATATCCTACAGTGATACTGTGTTTAAGTCAGAACCGGTGAAAGTCAAAGTCCATTCCTGTATTTTAAGATTGATTAAAAACAGAAAAAGTTGGCATGATTCTATAGTTTTACCAAGAACTGATTTCCAATAAAGTACAATACTTCCCTTCACCTTAATAATATTACATAATTATCAAGAATGGATCACATAACCCCTAAGCAATCCATATAATCTCATATAAGTTAAATTAGATACGAAAACATAAAAAAAAAAAAAAAAAAAATTATCGTGATTCTCTAGGTTTTAACAATTACTATTTTAGTAGAAATGATAGAGTAATAGGAACTCTACACCTGCTCTAATCTGTCATTGCTATACTTAAAGCTTTATTTGTGTTGCTATTGCTCTATTTTACAGCCTGTTGCACCTACAATTCATGTATTATTATACAATTAACTTACTTGTCATATCTTTAATGGCCGCCATATTTACTGCTATACTTCTCCTATCCTTTCCCCAAGCTCCCCGAATCACTGCTCTGAGGCGAGCTTGGATGGATACGTGGTTGGTCTTGGTTTCAGTGGCTGGCAGCAGGGTCCAACTTGGTGGATCGACGAATCCTTTTAACCGACTAGAACAGTTTCGCTTGCTTTGGCTTGGTTTCACCCAAGCGAACTTCGTATCCGATTGACGTCCAGATGACGGCTCTAGCAGTAATATCATCCATTCTCTCCCTGTTAATTCCATTCCATCACATTCCATTTCAGTCAAGATGATCTGCATCATCTCTGTTCTGTCTCTTGTCATACTTCTCACATCCCAGCATCACATGTTCTACCGTTTCATCCTCTCCTGTGTCACACATCTGGCATACCTTGCTTCGGGATTCATACCATCTATAACTTCTTGCATTCACCTCCATACATTGAGCTCTGGCTCGAAAGAGTAGATCACCACCCAGACTTCCCTCATACCACTTCACATACTCTGGACATTCTTTCTCCTTATACCATACAAGAGTTTCCTTTTGTTCCATTTCATTTTTCCACTTTCTTAGCTCCAGGCATTTCACTTCTTTATCAATCTCACTTTTCCACTTTCTTGCATCCCAGTCTATCCCCTCTCTATTCCTGCTTATTATTTTCCACTCATACATAATTCCTCTAACTACCATACCATTCTTCTCTCACACTTATTTCCCCATTTGCCGTTTCTAATGTTCCACATATAAAGCGAGAGAAGCTGTGTGTGTGTGAAAGAGAGAGGGAGACTGTGTGTGTGAGAGAAAAGAAACAGCATTTGAGTGTGTATGAGAAAGTGAGTGTGTGTGTGTGTGTGTTAGAAAGAGAGAGAGAGAGACTGTTAGTGAGAGAAAGAAAGAGCAAGTCTCTGTGTGTGTGAAAGAGAGATATTAATGTGTGTGTATGTGTGAGAGAGAAAGAGAGAGAGATTATCTAATGTTTGTGTATTTGGGAGAAAGAAACTGTGTGAGAGAGAAAGATAGAGAGACTGTGTATTTGAGAGAAGGATAGAGAGAGACTGTGTCTGTGTGAAAGAGAGAAAGAAATTGTGTTAGAAAATGATTGACTTCGTGTGTGTGTGTGTATGTGTGTGTATATAAATATATTATGATATTTTTTAAACAATATGTAAATGAATAAATTTATAAGTACATAAATAAATAAAGATATAAAAGATTTTTTCTTTTGTCCCTCCTTTCCTTATATTTCCTCTCTCTCTCTCTCTCTCTCTCTCTCTCTCTCTCTCTCTCTCCGTGTTTGTTGTCCAATTTCAATTATAATAATAATATATAAATGAATGATAATGTGTTTCACTTTCCTTGGTATAAAATGTATATGTAAATATTAATTATTATATGAAATAAATGGGTTTAATATTAATAAAAAATCGCATGAAATAAATGGGTTTCACATTAATTATCCCATGAAATAAATTGGTTAAATATTAATCAATAATTAGATAAAGTGTAAAGAAATATATAATAATTAATAATTCAGGTGTTAAAATAATGATAATATAAATAAACGAAAACATAAAAGAGTGTTAAAATTATACTTTTGTAAATTAATAAACCTGTGAAAATTGGTGGCAAAATTGGAGCAACTTGGTTCCTCCAAACTCTTCTAGGCAACAGAGTCGATACCATTATATTTAATAATTAATCCTGTTTCTTGACATACTTTCGAGGAATCAATATACTCCAAAGTTACTACAAGGGACCTCAGATCTCTCTAGGGTAATTTTGGAGCAAATTAATTCCTCCAAACCGTATTATTATGTCATTACAAAGAGAGAGAGAGAGAATGTATGTATGTTTGAGAGAGAGAGAGAGAGAGAGAGAGATGGAATCTTGGTTCAAAATTGATCTCTGAATGGCAGGCCATAAATATGGTTACTGAGTTGACTTGCCCTCCCCTTACCCCCAATCCACTTTACACATATCCCCTCCCTCACACCCATGCCCCTACCCCTCCTAACACCATAGTGACCATACCCTCCCCCACTCCCCTACCCTGCCCCCCATTGATTATCGTATAATGATTTGGTGGAGAATGTAGTTCACTTTTTGGTTCATCATTCATTTATTATTAAATATTTGGAATTAATTTTCATATAATTAAATTCGTCATAATTTTCCCTACATTTTCATATAATATATTTTTAAATTAATTAATTAATTAACGAAATTAGCGAATATTTTCTATTTATAATTTCCAACCATGACTAATTGATACATTGGAGCGCTTTGGGTGCTCCAAGGTATCTCAGGCAACACAACTTAATGCAGGAATAATACAGTTTGGAGGAATCAGTTTCCTCCACAATTACCCTATGAAAATCTGGGTTCCCTTATAGTACTTTGATTCCTCCAAAGTATGTCAGGAAAGAGAATTAATTGATAAATATAATGGCATTAATCCTGTTGTATGGAATAATTTGGAGAAATCAAATTGGTTCAGTAATACCACAATCAACACAACAGCTTCGAATGAATCAACTTAGTGAACCATTTTAGAAGGGGTGTAGGGAGGGAAGGTGTTATTAGGGGAGTATAGGGGGGGGGGGAGTAGTAGTGGTAGCTTCGAAGCTGATTCACTCATTCGAAACTGGTTCATTCGTAGCTACTCCCCCCCCTACACCTCTCTAACCACCCAACCCATACAACTCTAATACCACACCTCCTCCCTACACTAATTCTAAAATAGTTCACCAAGTTGATTCATTCGAAGCAAATTCATTTGAAGCTATTGGTTTGGATGTGGTAAAACTGTACCATTTTGAATCCTCCAAACTATTCCATACAACAAAATAAATATCATTATATTTATTAATTAATTCTCTTTCCTGACATACTTTGGAGGAATCAAAGTACTATAAAGGATCCAAGATTTCCATAGAGTAATTGTGGAGCAAACTGATTCCTCCAAACTGTATTATTACTGCATTAAGTTGTGTTGCCTGAGATACCTTGGAGAACCCTAAGTGCTCCAATGTACCAATTAGTCATGGTTGGAAATTAAAAAGAGAAAATATTCGCTAATTTCGTTAATTAATTGCCTAATTAAAGAAATTATTATATCAAAATGTAGGGAAAATTACGGGGAATTAAATTGTATAATAATTTATTCAAAATAATTAATAATAAATTAATTATGAAGCAAAACGTGAACTATATTCTCCACCAAATCATGACGTCATTATACGATAATCAATGAGGGGGTTGGGGAGTAGGGTGGGGGTATGGTGTTATGGGGGGTAGGGGTAAGGATGATGGAGGGGGTATGGGTAGAGTGGATGAGGGGTAGGGGGGAGGGGGAGTCAACTCAGTAACCCCATTTATGGACTGCCATTCAAACATTAATTTTGAGCCAACATTCTCTCTATATGGGATGCCAAGTATGGGGAATTTTCACTAGATATGGGGAATCAGAAGTAACAATGGCGAGGATATTATAGAACTTTTGTCAAGCAGACCTGGCAACACTGCTCTCTCTCTCTCCCTTTCTCTCGACACATGCCCCCCTCCCTTACACCCTACTCCCCTTTCCTACCCCCCACCCCCCTTCATTACCTCCCACTCTCTCTCTCTCTCTAATGTTGTCATAATACGGTTTGGAGGAATTAGTTTGCTCCAAAATTACCCTAGAATTATCTGAGGTCCCTTTTAGTAACTTTGGAGTACATTGATTCCTCCAAAGTATGTCAGGATACAGGATTAATTAATAAATATTATAATGATATCAATCTACCCTGTTGCCTGGAATAGTTTGGAGGAAGTTGCTCCAATATTGCCACCAAACCCATTTATTTCATGGGATAATTAATTAATATTAAACCCATTTATTTCATGGGATAATAATTAATTAATATTAAACCCATTTATTTCATGGGATAATTAATAATGAATCCATTTATTTCATGGAATAATTATTTAATATTGAACCCATTTATTTCATGGGATAATTAATATTGAATCCATTTATTTCATGGGATAATTTATAAATATTTTTTTATTTCTTTTCTACTAAGGAAATTGAAATAAATTATTATTTATTTATCTAAGCACAAAGGAAAGAAAGAGAGAGAGAGAGAGAGAGAGAGAGAGAGAGAGAGAGAGAGAGAGAGAGAGAGAGAGAGAGAGAGAAGAAGGGACGAATAATAATCTATTTTTATAGTTTTATTTATTTATTTATTCATTTATTTACAAATTATTTTTATAATATCATATATATTTTTACACACACATACACAGTTTATCTTTTACACACACACACACATAGTTTATCTTTTACATACACACACAGTTTATCTTTTACACACACACACACATAGCTTATCTTTTACATACACACACAGTTTATCTTTTACACACACACACACACACACACAGTTTATCTTTTACATACACACACACATACGAAGTCTATCTTTCTCACACAGTTTATTCCTCTCTTTCACACACACAGTCTCTCTCCATCTCTCTCTCACTTACATACAATCTCTCTATCTTTCTCTCACACACACAGTCTCTCTCTCACATACACATTAATCTCTCTCTATCTCTCACACACATAAATTCTCTCTATCTTCTCTCACACACAGTCTCTATCTCACAGTCTCTCTTTCTCACACACACACATTAATCTCTAACACATGCACACATTAATATCTCTCTGACGCACACAGTCTCTCTTTCACACACACACACACTGTCTCTCTCACACACACACAATCTCTCTCTCACACACACAGTCTCTCTCACATACACATTTATCTCTCTTACATACAGACACACACACACATTAATCCCTCTGACATACAGACACACACACATTAATCTCTCTCTGACACACGCACTGTGACGCACACAGTCTCTCTCTCTCTCTCTCTCTCTCTCTCTCTCACACATTAATCTTTAATCACTCTCTGACACACACACACAGTCTTTCTCTCTTACACACACACAAATACACATATTCTCTCACACACACACACACACACTCAGTAATATATTAACATCAACAGTTTTATTTTAATTATACATCCTTACAATAATAGTATTATAAAACTATTTTGATGTTATTTTAATACCTGTGTGTGTGTGTGAGAGAGAGAGAGAGAGAGAGAGAGAGGGAGGAAGGTGTGTGTGTGTTAGAAAGTGAGAGAGAGAGAGAATGTGTGTGGGTGTGGGTGTGTCTATGTCACACACCTTCTTGTCATCAATATGTAATGTGGTTGTATCTCCTTTATATAACTTGGCTATAATGTCTATTACTTGTTTATCACACTTATAATATTTTAGACTTTCTATCAGGGCTTTTCTATTTATGGAGTCAAATACTTTCTTATAGTCTATTGTTGCTATTAGAGACCCTATATAGAGACTGGACGCCTAAATTTTTTGCTGCTCGCTGATTGGCTGATTAAATCGGCCGCCATGTTTGCTCTTTCTCGTATCTGCCTGCTAGCAGGTTCGGCATAATGTATATTTTGCCTTTACTATGTTGCGTGACTAATTACTCGTTAGAATGTGGTTATATTTATACAATATCTTCTTTAGATAAACCAGCTAAGATATTTTTTAGTCGATCTTCGACTTAACATAAATATTCCTTGAAAACTTCCCTAAGCCTTACAGAATGTCGAACTGTATGGTGACGAACCAGTACTGTACTTAACCATTTATTGTGATAATAAATTCCCTTATATTTATGTGAACAACATGTAAATAGTAGTGTGTAAACGTTGGTAATACACCTACGGAAACCATTTTCATACAAAAATTAATTAAACTAACCATAGTATTAAAGGTTTTACAAATATACTAAACACATTGACTACTACTGTTGTCTTCAGTGTTGCCAGATCTGCTTGACGAAATATCCCTATAACTTCAGAATTTTCCTTTTTATCTCAATTAATCCCTGTTTACTCTTGAACACTGATGGTCTTTTTGGTATTTCGTCTGATAGAAAATTCCCCGTTTACTCTTGAACAATCTTTATTAATAATCTCTGTGTGTGGACTTCAATATTCGCTAAAACAGAAATTTCCCTGCACATGGCAACACTGGTCGTCTTTCAGTCAACCACCTTGGTTTAGTAGCGTCGTCTGGCAACTCGTCACAGCCTATTATGTGCTTTAACCCCTAAAGACCGGTTGACGTGATAGAGTGTCTTACGTAAGGAACCGGGTAACAGCACCTACCGTCACAGCGATTTAGCGGTATTTTGCGCCCTGTAGGGCTAGTTTTTCTTGTCGTTGGGCGTGAAAATACACTCACAATATCGATCCGCTACCCACTCAGTCGATTCTGGGACCCCACGATGGCTGGGCGATTTTTAAGTAATTGCCCTTGTCCGAATTTGTGCTCTAACGATCGTAAAACAATACCGTAGTGAATATATGTACGTGAGTGACACCATTATATTCCTACAAGGTTACAACTTATAATTCAGTGTATAGATCATGACACACAATATATAATGGGGTAGTAATAAGAAAATAACACCACAAAACACACCCATATAGGCACAATTGATAGTAAATATACGTGTTTCCTACGGTACAAGTCGGTTTGTTTATCATTTTCTAAGTGACAGTTACACGATGATATATTCCTACAAGTGTTCATACTATTTTTAGTGTTGAAATCATGACATACGATACATAATAGTAGTAATACGAGTGAGTTGACAATGGAGTTACGCAGGAAACTGTACACTAAGCCGTGGTCGACTCTATCCCGCGCGTACATACAGACATACTGCAGATTCGCGCGCAGACATGGCCTACTTAAACTCGCCCTATCTCCACAACTATTCATCGTACAGCCCTCCCGATAGTACCATTGGAAAGAGGAAGAGTTGAAGGTAAGGATGGAACAATTTTGAAGTCAGTACACTATATAGGTTAAGAGTGTGAGCGTTGTGAATATAGGGCAAATCGAGGAATTTTGACGCTAGCGGCAGGGTAGAAATGTGGAGGCAGGGATCCCCCCCTCCCGGTCTGCAGGGGTTAAATAACGCATACATGACGTATAATAGTATTTATAACTTCAGGGATCTTATAGAATTAAAAAATATATACCTGTATATGGAAAGAATGCAACTTTCGTCAATAATCTGCCCACGAATGTCAACAATAGATTACTAACTGGTAATATCTGGCATCTTATACATTTTTCCTATACTAACTTGAGAGGTATTGCGGAAAACTAAAAAAAAGAGCAAAGATGGCGTCTGTCCAGTCTCTCTATACAGGGTCTCTAGTTGCTATAACCAATATACAGTAATCTAACATAAATATATTATCTTCCACTCTGGGTCCTGCTGTAAATCCCGATTCTAGTTCACACACTTCACCAGTCTTGATAAAGTTGATTTATTGCATTCCAGATTTATTTAGTATCATTCTTAAATTTTGTAAATATATGCATGTAGTAGGTACTGTATAACCTTTTTGAGTTGCTGACAATCTTGTTTAACCCTTAACGTCCGGACCGCGGTCATAGACGGCCCCAGGAAGCGGCCGGGTGGTGTCTTACACCCCTGCCATGTGGTGACCGGGCGGGATGAAGCACCGCTATTGCCAATGTCGGCATTTGCGAGCCCAATTTGGCGGGTTTTTTTTTACTTGGCTATACTTCACCACCATCCCTACAAATCACCATCGTCAGTCAGTGTGTTACTGACTGTAAACATGGATGGATGTGGATTAGATTTCTCGTGCGTGTCCGATTCTGTGGTGCGCCATGCTTACTTACAACACTGACTGCCACCCGCGCGGGCCGCGTTCAGTTGTCGTCAGAGCCACTACACCTAAGCGAACGCAGCCGCACTCACACGAGAAAGTACCCTTCATTCCTCACTTAATTTCTCGGCAACGGAGAGTTGTAGAGAGCTGAGGTTGGTTTTATTGGAAAGAGGAAGAGTTGATGGTGCTAACAAGACCAAATTTAAGTTGTTCAGTATCGTAGTTTAGACGTACAGAGTAAGTGGAATAGAGCGATTTTGGAAAAATCGGCCAAAAGCGCCCGTCCAGGCAGTAGGGAAATTAAGACTAGCCCCGGACTGACAGTGCGGCTATCCATAGTTATCCCGTCGCGGAGGGGTTAACATAATGGGATATTCTTTATAATGGGTTTCTGTGATAGCACCAACTTTATAGTCTTTAGAAAGGTTGTTTTTAGTTTTAATGGACTTAACCCCTGCACACCGGGAGGGGGGGTCCTTGCCTCCATATTTCTACCCTGCCGCTAGCGTCAAAATTCCTCGATTTGCCCTATATTCACAACGCTCACACTCTTAACCTATATAGTGTACTGACTTCAAAATTGTTCCATCCTTACCTTCAACTCTTCCTCTTTCCAATGGTACCATCGGGAGGGCTGTATGATGATTAGTTGTGGAGATAGGGCGAGTTTAAGTGGACCATGTTTGAGTGCGAGACAGAGGTGTGTCTGTGTGTACGCGTGAGTGCGGTGTGACTGCTGCATGGAGTTCAGTTTCCCGCCTAAGTCCCTTGTCAACTCACTCGTATTACTACTATTATGTATCGTATGTCATGATTTCAACACTAAAAATAGTATGAACACTTGTAGGAATATATCATCGTGTAACTGTCACTTAGAAAATGATAAACAAACCGACTTGTACCGTAGGAAACACGTATATTTACTATCAATTGTGCCTGTATGGGTGTGTTTTGTGGTGTTATTTTCTTATTACTACCCCATTATATATCGTGTGTCATGATCTATACACTAAATAATAATTTGTAACCTTGTAGGAATATCATGGTGTCACTCATGTACATATATTCACTACGGTATTGTCTTACGATCGTTAGAGCACAAATTCGGACAAGGGCAATTACTTATAAATCGCCCAGCCATCGTGGGGTCCCAGAATCGACTGAGTGGGTAGCGGATCGATATTGTGAGTGTATTTTCTCGCCCAACGACAAGAAAATCTAGCCGTACAGGGGGCGAAATAGCGCTAAATCGCTGTGACGGTAGGTGCCGTTACCCGGTTCCTTACGTACGACGCTCTATCACGTCAACCGGTCTTTAGGGGTTAATAACAGCAGCTGTTATCCAAGGGTTTTGTTGTCTTTTTTTTCAGAAATATATTTAATTCTTAACAGAAAGTAGTTAGTGTGTATTCATTAACTTTGGCAAGGAATGTACAAAAATGTATGTTAATTAATTAACATCTTGCAAAGATAAGAGTGCATTCCAGTCAATATTATTGAGTTGATAGGAAAAAAGTTGGTTATATTTAGGAGTCACAAATGTCTAAATTCAATTATGGTAGATTTTTCATTTGTAAGTGGAATGGAAATATCAAGAATATTGATAGATGGTCAAATATGGGGTTGTTGTTGTTGAAGTTCCTCAAGCTGTCTGGCCGAGCAGCCCCCAGCTCCTGAGGAAGGCCATGGCCTGAACCAGGCTTTCCCACAATGCCCTCAGAGAGTGTATGTTGTGTTGTTGGTGAGTGTGGTTGTGTGTATGTTGTGTTGTTGGTGAGTGTGTTTGTGTATATTGCAGTTTTCAATAGAATGGGGTGCTGTGTTGCATCCCGGACAGGCATCCACAATGGCTCCATCCACATTCAGATTTTTTTTTTTATATGATCCGACACTGGACATGGTCTTCATGAAGCCCGTTACCATGGCCCAGGTCAACTGCTGCTCACACACACACGTCACGACTTCCGAACTGGTACCTAGCCACAGAGAGACGGAAGTGAAGGTTATTCTCAAATACTGCAGCTGTTATGGTACCAGCGAGAGTTAATGCCTGACACTCAAATCGGAAGAGTAAATATTCTCAGGCCCTCACCTGAGAGGATCGATCTCCCGACCTCTAGGTTTTGAGTCCAGAACACTATGTCAGAAGGGCCTGGTGGTGGCCACACTGGACTACTTATTGAACATTCTTCATACGATTTCCCAAATAAGTATCCCTGTATAAGGTAGCACTACATGTAGAGGCAGGAAGTTGGTAACCTTCTAGGAAAGTCATTGCTCCCATTCCAAAGTAAATATATACAAATAATATACATGCTTTTTATGTATATCCACAAACTAAAATAGTCTCCAATAGAAAAATGAAAAGGGAACGGGTGATATTGATTCCCAGAAAGTGTGAAAATCGAGGACGCAGATAATCTCAATATTTACCATAATTTTCTTCATATATTGGTTATTATTTTACCAAGTCATTTGCCAATGTGAAGCTGAATTTTAACTACCACACTTATACTGTCCACTGATGATTGTACCATGTTGGTTGCCTCCAAACTGACCCACTCCTACCTTTCGAGGGTCATGGATGGTGGTCCGGCCATCTGTTACTGAGCAGTTGAGGGAACAACACAAACATTACTCCCGTAGTTAACCTCCTCTACTCAAGTATTACCTAACAACCTCACCACTCACCCTCTTGAAATGCCAATAACCATCCGTGTGTGTGATCCTATGACCCTCTCTCCATTAACCCCTGCAAACCGGGAGGGGGGGTCCCTGCCTCGACATTTCTACCCTGCCGCTAGCGTCAAAATTCCTCGATTTGCCCTATATTCACAACACTCACACTCTTAACCTAAATAATGTGTACCGACTTCAAAATTGTTCCATCCTTACCTTCAACTCTTCCTCTTTCCAATGGTACCATCGGGAGGGCTGTATGATGAATAGTTCTGGAGATAGGGCGAGTTTAAGTAGACCATGTCTGCGCGCGAATCTGCAGTGTGTCTGTGTCTACTCGCGGGATAGACTCGACCACGGCTTAGTGTACAGTTTCCCGCGTAACTCCCTTGTCAACTCACTCGTATTACTTCTATTATGTATCGTATGTCATGATTTCAACACTAAAAATAGTATGAACACTTGTAGGAATATATCATCGTGTAACTGTCACTTAGAAAATGATAAACAAACCGACTTGTACCGTAGGAAACACGTATATTTACTATCAATTGTGTTTGTATGGGCGTGTTTTGTGGTGTTATTTTTTTTATTACTACCCCATTATGTATCGTGTGTCATGATCTATACACAAAATAATAATTTGTAACCTTGTAGGAATATCATGGTGTCACTCACGTACATATATTCACTACGGTATTGTTTTACGATCGTTAGAGCACAAATTCGGACAAGGGCAATTACTTAAAAATCGCCCAGCCATCGTGGGGTCCCAGAATCGACTGAGTGGGTAGCGGATCGATATTGCGAGTGTATTTTCTCGCCCAACGACAAGAAAAACTAGCCCTACAGGGCGCGAAATAGCGCTAAATCGCTGTAACGGTATATGGTGTGACCCGGTTTCTACCGTATGTCGGTATATCACGTCAACCGGTCTTTAGGGGTTAACACATGCTCTTCTATATGTTTTACCTTCATCATTCTCTCTCTCTCTCTCTCTCTCTCTCCTTTCACCAAGGGGTGACTACAGTCCCAGTTGTCACTCCCATCCTATACGGTGTACTAAAGTCAATCACTTCAGTTTCTGCCATTTTAAATACTATTACCTTACTTTTACCAACATTCACCAACAGTTTTCTTTGTTTACACTGAAACTGAAACTCATCCACCACCCTCTTACTCTCAGCCATCATCACAGTATCATCAGCAAGTAAGCTCGTCACCAAGGACCATTTTTTTCCCTTCAGCCTCAGCTTGGCACCCACCCAAACCATTCACTTTGACCTTCATCTCCTTCAATGTCTGCCAGCAACCACCCACCAACACCATAAATCCTTAGCACAACTGCCATAACTCTCCAATCAACCCTATCATATGCCTTTTTCTCCATCCATGAAGGCACATACAGCTTCCTACCCTTCCCAATATATTTCTCCAATGTTGATTTTATTGTAAAGATCTGGTGGACACATTCCTTTCTGAACCACACCTAACTTTATTACCAGTTACTTCAGTCATCACTCAGGAAAAACCTTCCCATACACCTTTCCTGTCACACGAATGCTTTTTCCACTGCAGCTACCATACTCATCCCTACTCCCCACACTATTCCTTATATAGAGTCACAATTATGGTTCTACTCCAGTCCTCTGGCACCTCTCCCTGCCTCCAAGGCAATGGTAATGAATAGCACAAGTCTGGGAACACACACACTCACTAGCCTTTTAACATATGGTCAGTAAATCACTTAGTGTGTATGGTAATGAGTAACACAAGCCTGGGTTCTTTAAACACAGGGTGAGAATGATAATGAATAACAGAAGGATGGGAACACACATACATTTGGTGGTCTTCAATAAGGAACGGAGTGTAAAATGAAGACAGTGGTGGATACAAGGATTTATTCATTGTATATTAAGTGTTTATGATATCAGCAACATCCACTCCACAAACACCACTACCTCTACACACTGACACACACACATAAACTTTTTCAACATTTCTGTAGTTATTACAAGCCATATTATATTATATTATAGTAGTACTGTACTACCTGTAGGCTTCAGTCCTACATATACTATACATTTAATATTATGGACCCTGTGATCGTATATGAGAATTAGTGGCTTCTGATTCCTCCTGAGTACACCATAAAACAAACTCCTTCCATGTAGGTGGTGTTTCATAGCAGTAATTGAAGGACTAATTTACCTCCAATTTTCTGACTACATCACAGGGTACCTTAAGATACCAACCTGTCACTACAAACAGTAACTGTTATTTTAACACATACCAAGGCCACATTATATCATATCAGATTTCAGTTCTAATAATACATTTAATATTAAGACACCAACCTGTCACCAAGCATTATTGTCATCTTTGTGTTGTGTGTGTGTGACAATGTGTGTTTTTTTAACAATACATTTACTAATTAATTTTGTTCCACATGTATTAAAGGGTGGTAAACAATGATAGCCTCCCCTACCTCCCTGCTGGACAAATACTGTATTAGCTAGAAATATGATGTTAATATCATCTTATAGGTAGTGCTTAAGCAGCATATCGGTCTATATTTGTTTGGGAGGTGTGTACCTTGGGTCTTGGGGAGATTTGTTAGACCAGTAGTTAGCCATTCTGATGTCTCCTCTTCCTCCCTTTGAATTCTGGTGAAGGCTCGCATATAATGTGGATGGAGCGATGTAAATTTCTTTAACCAGAAGTTTGGGATATGTGTCTATTTGGGATATGTGTCTATTTAGTATGTGTCTATTTAGATCGCTCTTTTTAACAAACTTTTTACCACATTCTCCACATTCAAAGTTCTCTCCTGTGTGTATAAGTAAGTGTCTATTTAGATCGCTCTTTTTAACAAACTTTTTACCACATTCTCTACATTCAAAGTTCTTCTCTCCTGTGTGTATAAGTATGTGCTGCTTAAGAGCACTCTTTGTCTGATACTTTTTACCACACTCATTACATTTAAAGTTCCTCTCTCCTGTGTGTATAAGTATGTGTCTATTTAGATCGCTCTTTTTAACAAACTTTTTACCACAATCTTCACATTCAAAGTTCTTCTCTCCTGTGTGTATAAGTATGTGTCGCTTTAGATCGCTCTTTGTCTGATACTTTTTACCACATTCTTCACATTCAAAGTTCCTCTCTCCTGTGTGTATAAGTATGTGTTTATTTAGACTGCCCTTTGTCATAAACTTTTTACCACATTCTTCACATTCAAAGTTCCTCTCTCCTGTGTGTATAAGTATGTGTTTATTTAGACTGCCCTTTGTCATAAACTTTTTACCACATTCTTCACATTCAAAGTTCCTCTCTCCTGTGTGTATAAGTATGTGTGTCTTTAGCTCACTCTTTCTCAGATACTTTTTACCACATTCTTCACATTCAAAGTTCTTCTCTCCTGTGTGCATAAGTATGTGTGTCTTTAGCTCACTCTTTCTCAGATACTTTTTACCACATTCTTCACATTCAAAGTTCTTCTCTCCTGTGTGCATAAGTATGTGTTTCTTTAGGTCACTCTTTCTCAGATACTTTTTACCACATTCTTCACATTCAAAGTTCTTCTCTCCTGTATGTATAAGTATGTGTGTCTTAAGGTTAGATTTCATACTAAACATTTTACCACATTCTTCACATTCAAAGTTCTTCTCTCCTGTATGTATAAGTATGTGTCTCTTAAGGTTAGATTTCATACTAAACTTTTTACCACATTCTTCACATTCAAAGTTCGTCTCTCCTGTGTGCATAAGTATGTGTGTCTTTAGGTCACTCTTTCTCAGATACTTTTTACCACATTCATCACATTCAAAGTTCTTCTCTCCTGTATGTCTAAGTATGTGTCTCTTAAAGTTAGATTTACAATTAAACTCTTTACCACACTCATCACACATAAACATTTTATTTGCAGTATGAGTCAACAAATGCTGAGTGAGATGGCATTTCCTACTAAACTTTAGACCACATTGTTGACAAACCAACTTGTTATACTTCTGTTCTCTGACAACATTGATGGTGTCACTTCCTTCCACCTCCATCACTAACACAGCTTTATTCTGCCACCAATATGACCACTTGGTTATTACTGTTGTCAGGGCTGCCAACCACACTGTTATTGCTGTCAGGGCTGCCAACCACACTGTTATTGCTGTCAGGGCTGCCAACTACAGTATTACTTCATATCTGAAACAATAACAATACCAGTCTTACATCATTTGAAGATTAGAACATTTACTGAATATTTACTGTAATATTAGGTAGCACAAAAAATAGCCTATGTCCAGTTAGGTCCCAGTAGTTTGCCTCAGTTAGGTCCCGATAGTTTGCTGTGGTCTAGGTTAGGTTAGGTAAGATAAGGTAAGATTTGGTTAGGTCAGATAAGGAAAGGTTATGTTATATTAGGTTTGGTTGGCCCATGTTAGGTTCCAGTAATTGCCCAGGTTAGGTCCCAGTAGTTTGCAAAGGTTAGGTCCCAGTAGTTTGCCCAGGTTAGGTCCCAGTAGTTTGCAAAGGTTAGGTCCCATAGTTTGCAAAAGTTAGGTCCCAGTAGTTTATCCAGGTTAGGTCCCGGTAGACTGTTGTGGCCTGGGTTAGGGGTATTAGGCAAGCGTTTGTCCAGTATCAATCCCATTATTTTTTTATGTCTAATATACTTCTAAATTCATATATGTCATTTCCTTATGTCGCAAATGTATGAACATGTATCATCGGTTCCAGGTATAATAATATAAATTGAAGATGGCCACCAAATGTTTACATCCACCCTCATATTTTGCCAAGGTTAGGTTTCGGAGTTTGCCGCGGTCCTGATTCGGTTAGGTTAGGTCAAGTGATGTCTACCTAATTCTATTTAATGTGTTGAAGTGTTTTTCAGACTAATCTAGTTCAAATATGGCAAAATTGAAGTGTTTATGGAGATTGAGTTGGGGCAGGGGGGAGGATGATATCTCCCAAAACATAAATTTGTGACAGTTGTGAACAATAAATTCGTTCAAAACTCACTTTAAAAAAAAAAACATTGCATTCGGAAAATCTCGAGTCGAAAGCAGATTATGGACAAATGCTTGACTATTACCTTTTGTATCTCAATGTTAAAATTATACACAGCCTCTACATTGACTTATCACCAATGTAAACAAACAACTGCTGACTGACATTACAAAGACCATCCCCGGGAAATTAATCAATAATCAAATGATCTTAGGTACACTCGCCAGCACCGTCCCGTGTTACAGAAGCTCGCACGTATTAGGAGATGTGGCACCACTGTGATGATTTTCCGTGGAAAATGCCCGCATGTGGGATGGAGTAACCTCGATACAGTGGTGCATGAAGAGAACTTTGTTGTTTAAAACTTCGAACCACAATGTATCATATCAGCCCGAATTTGTTTAACCTTAATGTTCTACATTAGAAAGTATTCAGTACTCGTCATTATGTAATGAATTTTAGCTGTCTACATTTTTGTGATTACGCTCTGTTTCTATCTTATCACCTAATACATGTATGGATCCCCAAATATGATGTCAGAAAAAGGGAGGAGCCATAAGCCTCGCACATGGCATACTCTGATAAGACCACATTTGCTTCAATATTCATAGAACGAATCACAAAAATAATGAACATCCATGATATTGCCGAGAACTCACTGGAAGAAGCTTTAGAGTCCAGTCATGACTGAAGAGACGAGTTTTCTTCACCTTGTCGGTGGGGCTAGCATATTCATTCTCGCCATCATAATGTAATGAACATAAAACCAGGTAGTTACAGTAGCTGCAATATACACAATGTTAATAGTGCGTTAATGAATGTGCCTCTGTCTCCATAAAACGTTCATTTTTGTTAATTGTTGTTTTTTTGGAAAGATTAGTTTGTTATCTGTTTACAGGTTAAAATATATCCCAATTAGAAGTGATGTTAACATTATTCACCCAAATAATTGTAATAAAGTCAGAATGGACTGGTTAACGGTCAAAAAAAAATTCTATTAAAAAATTTATATCGTTAATAAATAAGCTCAATTGTCCTGTTATGTAATTTATTTGACAAAGGAATATATTGTTTGGCATATAAAAGCCATCAAAGTTGCACATAATGGAAGTTGATGGCGCGTATCCGTGACGTCAACAACCAGACGCCTAGGCAGCGCCAACGCTTTATTACCATGGAAAGCAAGAGATTGTGATGTCTAGGGGAGATGTGCGGTATTCTTGTGCTTTTACGGAGGATATACTTCATATTCACCATGCCAGTCAATATCTAGCAATGGTGTTTTGTCCCAAAGTGCAAAACATTAGTGGAAACGCTCCAGAAAAGAGATTTATTAGTGTTGTGTGTAGTAACTCCATAGTAGCTGTCGGTACACATAGGGCTGGTGACGTCACGAAACAGTGTGAGGTACGGTGTTTCTTCACCATTTACCCTTATTTTTCGTGAATTTAAACTCATATGGGAAAAATATTTGGTATATCCATGATCAGGAGTGCCCATTTTATTGTATTATATACTTTGTACAAGACCGTCAACCAGTCCATTACAAAAGTGATCAGCATAGTTTTCATTCACACATCC
Organism: Petrolisthes manimaculis; assembly: GCA_034508575.1. NCBI lineage: Eukaryota > Metazoa > Arthropoda > Malacostraca > Decapoda > Porcellanidae > Petrolisthes > Petrolisthes manimaculis. The sequence goes on from JAWZYT010000517.1 coordinate 1,682,309, forward strand.
AACTTATCAGTGTTTACTCGTTTATTCAGTTCATGTTATCACTCTTTGAGAATAACTTCTACAATAAGTGTAATAGGATGGTAAGAAATAGGTAGAGAGATATAAAATTATAGATAGTTTCTTTTACTTTACAATAAATAAAAATACATTAAATGTGGCATAGGTTTCTTACTTCTAACTCCATTACATTACCAACATAATCGTGTTTCATCACTGTTCCTGTGTTTCTTACTACGAATATTGAAGTAAATGTGGTCACATCTGAGCTTGTATGTGCCACGCTCACAGCTCCCCCTTATCTCTGACCTCATATAAGGCGCTGCAGACTAGATGATGAGATACGAACGACACGTCATCACAAAACTGTGGCCAGTTATTATGCATTTTATAAATAACTACTTTGTGTAGTACCCGGTGTTGACCTGGTAAAAAATAAGCTACCCAATATTTGGAGAACAAAATGTATGTTGGATTAAGATTCATCAAATGCATAAGTTGCATAAGCAATCACAAATGTTCCTCATGAGAGGGTGGCCAAAATTTGTTCCCGGTGGGGATATATATATCCCTATATTTTCTGATAAATCCCCACTCCTCACTGGCAAGCTCGCCAACAGCTATAAAGAGCAAATAAAAGTGTTTTTATTTTTTCTCCCTAAAACCATCCTTGTGTCACCCTGATCAAGAAAATGTGTATAGGTTCGCGGGTCTTGCTCTGATGGTTAGGGCGTGATGAGGTAAGATTACATGCTTCTCTCTTCTATATATAAAGGTGGCAGATATTAAACATTTATTGCATGGATCAGATTAAACAAAGTTCAGCCTGTTATGATACTTTGTGGTTCGAAAAATTCAACAACAAAGTTCACTTCATGCGCCACTGTATCGAGGTTATTTATTTCACACACGTGGATTGTTTCAAGGCAAATCATTACAGTGGTGCCACATCTCCTAAAACGTGCGAGCCCCTGTACCACGGGGAAGTGCTGGCGAGTGTACCTGTAAGAGTACTGTAATAATAAGAAAGGTATTAGTACAGAAGAACTCCCCACTATTTTGGACCATTCTAAGATACTTTTCATCTATGGCATTTCTCTCATTGATGCCCCGTTTCCACCCCCAATACAAACAGGGGGATATTTGGGAATGCTAGGTTATAGGTGGGAGAAAACACATATTTCACCATGGGTCTGCCTTTATAATACACTTCCTACCATTATTTCCATTGTTTATAGTGATAATCCACGTTCTTAACCCCTACAGTACGACTGACCATATACTTGTCTCCCGCTACTCGCTGCCTCTACTGTACTGTACTGTACTGTACTGTTGTGTGCAGGAAGTACAATATAGAGGAGATGGAAGTAAAATGTTGGGATGCGGAGAGGAACGCTACAAGCTCTGGTGGGCTGGAGAAGAGATGAAAGTAGGAGGAGTAGGTATAATGGTACGAGAGGAGCTAGCGGTGGATATAATAAAGGTGGAAAGAATAAATGCTAGAATAATAAAGATAAAGATGGTCATGGGAAGGAAAGTTACAAACATATTTTCAGTATATGCACCACAAGTAGGTAGGCCGGAGGAAGAAAAAGAAGCCTTCTGGGGTACGTTGGATGATGCAACAATAGTGCCAGAATCTGAGGTACTACTAGTTGCAGGTGACCTAAACGGACATTTTGGAGAGGACAGGGAAGGATTCGAAGAAGTCATGGGTATATATGGATTTGGAGTGAGAAATCAGCAAGGAGAAAGGATACTGGAATTCTGCCAAAGTAAAGAGCTGAGGGTCATAAATACTATGTTTAAAAAGGACAGGGAGAAGAAAATTACATATAAAAGTGGAGGAGCAGAAACACAAATTGATTTCATACTGCTGAAAAAGGAGAGAGTCTAGATACATGTAAGAGACTGTAAGGTCATCCCAGGAGAGGAGTGTTTAACACAGCATCGTCTATTGAGAGCAGATCTAAATGTGACACACTTAAAGAGAACAAAAATGCAGAGGGGCAAAAAGAAAATAAAAGAGTGGAAACTAAAGGATGAGAATACACGAAGACAATTTGAAGTGAAGGTTCAACAGAAAAATAATAGAAACAGAGGAGGTTGGAAGCAGCTGAGTGAAAATGTTCTGGAGGCTGCAAAGGAAGTTTGTGGTGAAACTACAGGACACCGAAGAAGGCGAAGAGAAACATGGTGGTGGAATGAAGCAGTGCAGAGGTCATTGCAGGAAAAGAAAAGGGCATACAAGAGATGGCAAAGAACACAGAATCAAGAAGATAAAAGAGAATATAAAGAGAAAACAAGACAGGCAAAAAGTGAAGTACAGTCATCCCTCCGCTATCGCGGGTTCCACTTTCGCGTTTCGTAACTATCGCTCATGTGTGAAAAGTTCACCTTCATTCGCTATAGCGCATCCGTATGCGGACTATCGCGCACGTAACATTCAAATTTGGCGGTGCGATTGGCCAAGCACACTCGACTGACAGCCATGTTTACCATGACATGGTGTTACAACAGTAAAGATGAAGACTGTGTGGGTTTATAACTAGCCCCGCTTATCAACCCTATCTTTATTTAACACAAGAGAGTTAACTAGTGATACAATGTGTGGAGATAAAGCTTTTTCATCTGTGACTAATTACACCTCGGTCTGGCATAGAATGTCCAATACGTCGATATAAGACGTCGTTCCTACAGGGATGTATATTACAATTCGTATGAAGCATATTAAATGCATATAACAATTTTTATTAAGACGATTCATGACTGAAATGAGTCGTAGGGGGGAAGGGGGGAGATAGCGTGATATCGTTTGTTTACATTTTATTAATCATATGTTATTAGTGTTTCCTTCTTTTTCTGTCCAAGAAATACCGAAATAACTTCCTTCTTTATATGGAAGGATATGGCTTTCCATTTTGTAAATGCACCACCTGGCATGACTAAGTGTTGAAGCTGGTGTTTAACTCGTAATTACTAAACACGAGAAAGTCACACACACGGTGACAAGGCAGGTTAGGCCTATATTCCCTTGACCTTGGGCTAGGGGGAAGGAGTGCGGGAGAAGTGGTGGGAACACACACACACACTTCACAGACGAGTGATATAATTTCCTAACATGTTCATTATCATTTCGCTCGTTTTGTATACAAACTCATTGGATATGCTTCACTTATTTTCGCCACCCATTTTATATGGATGCAATCGTTTTGAAAATAATTTTAAGTTAATATTTTGGTAGCTAATTCTACAGTGAGTGAGACATCCTACTCTGGCACGTGCTCTCGGAATCAGACGCCCGACTCTCCATATGTGAACAAGTTTTGTTATGTTTAATGAATTGCCATCGTGTTTGAGGTCTCATAGTAAAAAAAAAAAAAAGTCACTTTGGAGAGACATAAGAACCTATCCCAATTTTCATCATTAATCTTTAGTCCCTAAGGTGAGTGAGGCATATCCATTTACGCACCACCTAACCACAACACTCAACACGCTTACTGTACTTGTGGCGTCCACTGTATTAGGTTAAAAATGCAATTTTCTTACTAATCTACTTTAGTTTTCATTATATGCAAAGAAATATTAGTAAACAAAAGCATGTTTAGGGAGGAAAAATCTTGAAATATGAGGGACTGGGAACCAATTTCAATTATTCCCATTAGTTATTAAATTCCGCTATCGCGAATTCCGCTATCACGTGCTACTTACGGTACCAATTACTCGCGATAGCGGAGGGATGACTGTAGCCAGAGCAAAGAGGCTTGCATGGGAAAATTGGAGTGAAAAACTGAATAGTAGTGAGAAGCAAAAAGAAATGTTTAAAATTGCAAAACAAATGAAGAGAGAGAGTAAAGATGTAACGGGAGCAAAGTAAATAAAGGATGAAAGGGGAGTTATCAAGATAAATACAGAAGAGATACTTGGGAGGTGGAGATGTTACTTTGAAGACTTGTTAAATGAGGAAAATTAACACATGCTGGAAGAGACGGACATGGTAGAAGGACCAATAGAAGAAATATCAGAAGAGGAAGTGAAGAGAGCATTAAAAGGAATGAAAAATGGAAGAGAGGCAGGTCCAACGGGAATGACAAGTGACTTGATAAAGAAAGCAGGTGTCTTAGGAGATTTAACAAGAGTATTTAGAAGTATAGTTGATGAGGGAGAAATTCCTGAAGGCTGGAAAAGTAGTGAGACTGTCCCAATATATAAAGGAAAAGGAGATGCCCTGGAGTGTGGAAAATATAGGGGAATTAGACTATTGGAGCATGGAATGAAACTATTTGAGAAGGTATTGGAGGAGAGGTTGAGGAAACTGATAAAAGTAGATAGTCGACAGTTTGGATTTTGCCCAGGAAAGTCAACAACGGATGCAATTTTTATAGTGAGGCAAATGCAGGAAAAGTTTAGTGAGAAGAAGAAGTTGTACCATGTGTTTGTGGACCTCGAGAAGGCATTTGATCGAGTGCCAAGGAGAGCGATTGAGTGGGCGCTGAGGAGACAAAAAGTGCCAGAAAGGCTTGTGGCTGCAGTCATGTCTCTGTATGTGGAATCAAGGTCAAGGGTGAAAACAAAGGCAGGAACATCGGAGGAGTTTGACATTGGAGTGGGAGTACACCAGGGATCAGCTCTTAGTCCACTACTCTTCATCACAGTAATGGAGGAGGCTACTAAATTGGCAAGAGGAAATGGTCCGTGGGAACTGCTCTATGCCGATGATCTGGTCTTGACAGCAGAATCAAAGGAAGAAGTAACAAATATGTTTAACAGGTGGAAGGAAACGATGGAACAGAGGGGGCTGAAAATAAACATGGAAAAGACAAAAATGATGGTGACTGGAAACAAGGCTCGAAAATGAATCCAGTCAGGAAGATGGCCATGTGGATGTTGTGGAAGAGGAGTGGGAACAAACTCAGTGCTGTGTACTGAGTGTAATAAATGGTGTCACCAACGATGCTCGGGTTTGATAATTCTCCGAGGTGTGCGGAACTTTGTATGTCCTAGATGTGTGAGGGAGGGGATGGGTAGTGATAGTGATGGTGATGAAGAGGATGCCGGGTTGATGGTAAATGGAGGTGTGTTAGAGGAAGTGCAACAGTTCTGCTACTTGGGAGATGTGTTGGACTGTGAAGCAGGAGTGGAAAGAGCAGTAAGAGCGAGAGTAGCAACTGCATGGGGAAGATGGCGAGAAATGGCCAGTTTATTGGTGAACCGCAGCATAGGGCTGAAGACCAGAGGAAGGACATACGAAGCCTGTGTGAGACCTGCTCTTATGTATGGAATAGAAACATGGGCATTGACAAACAGACTGATGGAGGTTATACGCAGCTGTGACCGTAGAATGCTGAGATACATGGCAGGAGTAAGGTGGCAAGATGGGAGGTCTAGCAGTGAAGTGGCAGAGATGTGTGGGGTTGAAGACCTTTCTGTTAGGTTGAGGCAGAGAAGACTGAGATGGTTTGGACATGTGAGAAGAGCGGAGGGGGGGGTGTTGAGTGAGGTAGAGGAGGTGAGAGTCGAGGGCCGGCGACCGGTGGGAAAGCCCAAGAAAAAGTGGAAAACGTGTGTAATGGAAGATATGAATTTAATGGGAATAGAAGAACATATGGTACAAGATAGACAGATGTGGAGAACTGTCATCGCCCGTCCAACCCCATCCTAAATGGGAAAATAAGGACGTTAAACGAAAATGATGATGATGAGTATTACAATTCATATTAAGCATATTAAATACATATAACAATTTGTATTAAGGTTTTCACAGACGACTCATGACTGAAATGAGTCGTCAGCAAGCTTGGTAGTGGTGGTGGTGATAGGGGGAATATAGCACAATATCGTTTGTTTACATTTTATTAACCATACGCTGTAGTTTCCTTCTCCTTTCTCTGTCCGAGAAAAACCTTCCTTCTTTATATCGATGGATATGGCCTTCCGTTTTGTAAATGCACCACCTGGCATGACTGAGTATTGAAGCTGGTATACTCAAACTAGAATGTACTGAGCTCTCGGGAGGGGATGAGGATTAAGAGTGGCGTTGCCAAATCATCACCAAAACATACCCACATGGTATCCACATGGAGCAACTGATTTAGAGGGATGTAATAGGAGATATCTATTTACATTATAAATAATTTCCTCAGCTTGGCTGTGGAAAATACCAACGTGCTTGGGAGATGTGTGGTCCATAGTCGTTGGTGCGTGAATGACCAGGTGATATGTATGAGTACACGTGTCCTTGACCCGCCATTAACCCTTTGTCACAGATGTGGCAGCATGTGCAGAATAACGAGTCGCATGTTGTATAGAGTTGTTGTAAATATACTTATATAAACCTAACTCGTCATTATAAATACTTCTTTTTAACGTTGTATTATACTGTATATCGAATACTAAGAGCTACTGCTTTGCGCAGTGGCAATATCGTAACCAATGAGGTTAGAGGAATTGCTGCTGTGCGAGTTAGCTAAAGCCAGTATTGGGAAAAGCAAGAACCTCGGTGACCTACCCCTCCCCAGGAAGGGTAGGTAAGTCTTACCCCGCCTCCAAGTGGTGACCTCGGGGGAAAACCTCCTTTTTTTATCTTTGTTTTATATACTTAGGAGGTGGAGCTAAAGGGGGAGGCGGTGTGGGGGTGAGATTTAGCTTCCTCACATTTAGGTTTTAAGGTTTTTATTGTAATATGGTGTTTTAGTTTTTAATTTAATATAGTGAATGTTTTAAAATAACTTGTACATTTTTGTGATTGATTTCTTTTTAATTTTTGACCGTGTATTTTTGGTTTTGACAATGCTGGCGACCCGTGTCCCTCTGGGAATGAGCACTGCATTGGCCTTGCCAGCCATCAGTGGCCCCCCGATGGGGGAGTGGACAACTGTGGCTACTGGCGGGGGGGAGTCTCCGGGCTGCCCTGTAGGGGGAGTGGGTGAAAGGGACTGTATGAGAGATGTGACAATAAATGTGAATGGAATGACAGATATGATTAAGAGAAGAGAGGTTGTGGAATGTTTTAGGAAGGGAAGAGTGGATGTTATGGGAGTGACGGAGACACATGTGAAAGGATGTGGAATGGCTGAGTATGGGGAGGGAAGGGAGAGTGGAATGTGGGAAGGAATGGAGGGAGGGGTAGTGTGGACGGGTATGAATGAAAAGACTAAAGGAAGAGGGAAGGAAGGGTGTGCGTTGTTGGTGTCTCCGTGGGTGTGGAAGGGAGTGGATGGACATGGGTGGAAGGGGTCAAGGATTGTGTGGATGACAGGAAAGATTGGAATGGTAAGGTATGCATGGGTGTGTGCTTATGCACCCGTGAATGAAAGGAGTAAGACTGGGAGAGAGAAGATGAGTGTTTTGGGAGGAGCTGATTACATGTCTGAGAGGGATTGATGATGGAAGGAGAGTGGTAATGATGGGTGATATGAATGGAAAGGTGGGAGGTGAAGAAGTGGGGAATGTTGTAGGTAAATGGGGTGTAGAAGGAATAAATGAGAATGGTGAGTATCTGGTGGATGTCTGTGCTGAGAGGGGGTTGTTCTTAGCCAACACCTTCTTTCAGCACAGGATGATCCACCGGTACACATGGCAAAGAAGGGATGAGAGAGGAGAACAAAAGAGTCTGATTGATTATGTGGCAATAGATGAAAGGTTGAGGAAGGATGTATGTGATGCAAAAGTGGTGAGAGGAATGGTCCATTGCTCCGACCATTATGCGGTGTTGGTGAGGATGAAGGTCAGAGTGAAGTGGGAGTATTGTAAGAGGGGTGAAGGGGTGAGGAATAGGAGGGAGGTGGCTAGCGGGAAATTGGATGTAGCAGAGTATAGGGAGGAATATAAGAGGAGGGTGAGTGAGGTGCTGGGGGATGCAAGGATGGGGATACGAGAGGGAATGGGAGTGAATGATGTGTATGAATTGTTTAAGATGATTGTAGTGAGGACAGCAGTAGAGGTAGTAGGGTATAAGTCACAGAAGAGGGGTAAGAAAGGGAGTGCTTGGTGGTCAGAAGAAGTGAAAGATGCAATAGAGAAGAAAAAGAAGGCATACAAGAGAACTTTACAGAGGAATGTGTCGGAAGAAGTGAGAGAGAGATGGAAGAGAGAATATAATGTATGTAAGAGACAAGTGAAAAGGATAGTGAGTGAGAGTAAAAGGAGAGTGGATGAGGAGTTTGGAAGGAAACTGAATGAAAAGTTTAAAGAGAACAAGAAACTATTTTGGAAGGAGGTTAAAAGAGAAAGAGGAGAAGGAAAATCTGGTAGTGTGAGAATGAAGAGAGAGGATGGAGTTGCTGTGAGTAGAAGTGAGGAAGTGAAAGAAGTGTGGAAGAGGCATTTTGATCGTTTGATGAATGAGGGGACAGGAGGGGAGGCAGTGGTGACATGCATGGGGATGGAGGCAGGTAGTAGACGACAGGATGCTCAGGGAGAATTAGGAAGGGAAGAGATTAGGAAAGCAATAGGCAAGTTGAAGATGGGAAAGGCACCGGGGGTAGATGGGATAACGGCTGAATTGTTAAAGTATGGGGGGGAGGTAGTGGTGAAGTGGATGGTGCTTATATGTACATTGGCATGGAGGCAGGGAGAGGTGCCAGAGGATTGGAGGAGGGCTATAATTGTACCGTTGTATAAGGTGAAGGGGAGTAAGGAGGAGTGTGGTAGTTATAGGGGAATAAGCCTTCTTAGTGTACCGGGGAAGGTGTATGGAAAGGTTCTAACTGAGAGACTGATGGAAGTGACAGGGAATAAAGTTGGTGAGGAACAGGGAGGGTTCAGAAAGGGTAGAGGATGTGTGGACCAGATATTTGCACTAAAATCGATAGTGGAGAAATATATAGGGAAGGGTAAGAAGTTGTATGCTGCCTTCATGGACTTGGAGAAGGCATACGATAGGGTTGATAGGAGAGCTATGTCAGAGGTGTTGAGAATATATGGTGTTGGGGGATCTCTACTGAAAGGTATTGAGGCTTTTTATACAGATGCAAAAGCATGTGTGCGGGTAGAGGGTGATCTGAGTGAGAGTTTTAATATTAGTGTAGGGCTGAGACAGGGATGTGTTATGTCACCGTGGTTGTTCAATATATATATGGATAGGTGTATGAGAGAGATGAAAGCCAAAGTGAATGGTCTGGGGGTGAAGTTGAGGCTGAATGAAGTAAATTGGTCCTTGGCGGCAAGTTTGTTTGCAGATGACACTGTGCTGATGGCTGAGAGTGAAAGGGAGTTGCAGAGTGTGGTGGACGAATTTCAGTCTGTATGTAAGCGAAGGAAACTGAAGGTGAATGTGGGTAAAAGTAAAGTGATGGTGTTTGAGAGAGCAGAAACTGAAGTGATTGACTTTGCTACACCTTACAGAGTGGAAGTACCAACTGGGACGAAGTGTGAAATAACCCCGAGGGGTGAGAGGATGGAGGAGGTGAAGGAGTTTAAGTACCTGGGGACAGTTATGTGTAAACATGGAAGTATGGAAGGAGATATTAGGGAGAGAGCAGTGAAGGGTAGACAGGTCATAGGATCACTGGGGAGGATAATGAAAGGTAGAAGTGTGAGTATGGAAGTGAAAAGGGGACTGCGAAATAGTATAATCTTGCCAACACTGACGTATGCGTCGGAGACATGGACATGGAGTAGGGCTCATCAGTCAAGAATAGGTGCTGTGGAAATGAGTTATCTGAGAGGTGCATGTGGACTGACAAGGTGGGATGGAGAAAGTAATGAGAGTGTGTATAAGAGATGTGGTATGAGTGAGAAGGCAATTGGTATTGAGTGTGGAGTGGTTGAGAGAGTGAAACATAATACTTTGAGGTGGTTTGGACATGTAGAGAGAATGCAAGGTGAGGAGTTTGTAAAGAAGGTGTATGGAAGTGAAGTTGTGGGACGTGGTGTGAGAGGCAGACCACCAGTTAGATGGCAGAACAGAGTGGAAGAGTATGTAAAGGAGAGAAACATGAGGGGGACGGGAGGGATTGAACAAGTAAGGAGGGAGTGTGAGAACAGGGAAGACTGGAGACTTTTCTGCCGTGGCCACCCCCTTCGGGGGAGTTCTCGGAGGGAACGAGGCATCAGAGCTATAGATAGATAGATAGACTACAAATTGGCTAATGCATTAAAATTTTAACAGTATGGGTTTGTTTTGGTGATGATTTGGCAACGCCGCTCTTAATCCAGACTCCACCAAAGAGCTCAGTACATTCTGGTTTGAGTATAGTTAACTCGTAATTACTAAAAACGAGCGAGTCACACACAAGGCGACAAGGCACGCTGGGCCTATATTCTCTTGACCTTGGGCTAGGGATGAATGGAGACCGAGAGGGAGGGAAGGAGCGCGGGAGAGATAGTGGGAACGCACTCACCCACACTTCACAGACGACAGTGATATAATTTCATGACATGTTCATTATGATTTAGCTCATTTTGTATAAGAACTCCTCAGATTTATTCGAGTCAACTGTATATACACATAAATAGGTATGTAATTATGTGTAAATAATGTACCTACTGTATAATGTAGAAATTTATAATGGAGAAAAAATAAGAGAAACCCACGCTTGTAAACAAAACAAAACACTCGCGTCGCCAAGCGGACAAAAACTCAAGTAGCAGTCTCGGTACGTTTCACCCGGGCGGGAGTTTTAAACATTACGACCCAAAATTCAGACAAATTTTAAGATTTTTCTCCAGCGGATTGTGTCCGTTGCATCCGAAATCCATTGCATCGGGGTCCGTTAGATCAAGGTATAACTGTAATATGTACACTTGTAGGAATATCATCATGTCATTGTCACGTCCATATATTCACTACGGTATTTTCTTATTACTACGATTATCTATCGTGTGTCCTCACTTCACCTTACCTTACTTCACCTCACCTCACTTTACCTCATCTCACCTCACTTCACTTGACAGGGATAGGCCTAAGTCACACCATATAAAAGCAGCCTGTAGGACCCACGTGTACACTAGTTTACCAGCCGCCTGTGCATGTGTCAACGAACATGTTTTTGTCGGTCGGTTTTGTATACATCCATTATCTTGCAAATATAATGACTAAATAATTTGGTCCCTATTAGTGGCGAGATGTAAGACTTTACTGTACATTCTTATGAATAAATTTGATGCGTCAGCGTGGGTGGGGACAGATTCGGACACACACAAAAAATTATTTGATAACTCAGCCATCGTGATGATCAGAAGGCAACTGAGTGGGTAGCAGATCGATATTGTGATGTTGTTAACTAAAAAAAACCACCCAACATAGCCTATATGGCGGGAAAATAGCTATGACGATATACACCGTCAACATGACTCCACGTACCAACGGTGTACGCCGTCAGCCGGACTGTAGGAGTTAAACACCTATGCAATCATGGGGGGAGGAAGGGGTTGTTGAATAACGTGGGTTTCGGGTCGGGAAACAGATTTTTTTTTGTTTTTATGATCTAAATGTTTTTACTACAACTAAATTATTATCAGTGTTTCAATTTCTCCGGGTCACTTTTTATAGTTTATACCGGTTATATTCCGGTACTTTGCCCAAATTAGGTCCCGGTAGCCTGCTGTGGTCTAGGTTAGGTTTGGTTAGGTCAGACTAATTTCCAAATTAACTATTTGAATATTATACCGTATCTTGGATATCTGGCATTTGTGGGAAAGAGTCGATGCACATCCCCACAAGTCCCCCATGTTTGTATTGGAGGTGAAAACGGAGCATCTCTGAGAGAAACACCATAAATTAAGTGTCTTAGAATTATCCAAAATAGTGGATAATGATACTAAAATATACAATATAGTAAATGAAGTATTTCTATACTAATACTATGAAAAGTGTGTTAAAATGGTCCAAAATAGTGGGTAATGATACTAAAATATACAATATAATGAGCAGAGTACAGTATTTCTGGACTTTTACCATAAAAAGGAGTCACAGGGTGTTTGTCAAGTTAGGGAGGGATATATAATGTGAGAAATGTAAATATAAATACAGTAAGAGTCACAACATGGTATAATGTGTCAACTGTACAGTAATAATGGTAATTATCTATTCTATTGCCAATTTATATTAAAATGTTTTTACCTTCATCACCCACTAATTTATACCATTCTAAGGTAATTATCTATTCTATTGCCAATTTACACTACAATGCTTTTACCTTCTTTTCTCACTAATTTATACCATTCTAAGACACTTTTCTATTATGGCAATATTCGATTTAGAAATTAACCTGACCTTACATAACCTAACCTAGACCACAGCAGACTACCGGTAACTAACCTGGGCAAACTGACTGGAGCAAAATACTGGGACCTAAGAAGAGAGATTTAATTGATGGATATTAGCTGCCGCAACATCGAGGTCCTATAGCGCCAGAAAAAGGTGATAGAGAGGCGTGACAGCAAGCAGGAAGGAAATAAAATGAAAAGAGAGACAGTTGAAGAACTGAAAGATGGGAACTATATAGTCTGGTCTCTCACTGGCGACCTTCCTAGCATGGGAAGCCATCTCTCCCCGATATCGGGGCAGAGCAGGGGCCGGAGCTCCCTCTAGTCTAGCTCGCCAGGTCTCAGAGACACACAAGCCCCCCCACCTCGGCAAGGCAGTTCCCGTTAGGGGGGGGGACCTAACAAGATCTGGCAACACTGCTACAAAATGGCAATAGTTTAGATGAATACCATATTTTTTAAAAGGAAGATACAAATTTCAGCTAATAGTGGTATTATCTGCTCTGGCAAACTACTGGTTTGGTTAGGTAGGGTTTAGTTACTTTTATCAATACCCAGTAGAATTATCATGTGAAAATGTATTCTTTGCTAGATATTTCAATTTTCAGATACGACATTTCTGTAGCTGAGTGGCGAATTGGAGGTCGGGCAGACAGTGTTACCAGATCTCCTTGGCAAAATCACAGAAGGTCCAACAGGCAGTTGTGTACAATACGCTTGACTCACCCAATTGGGATATTTTTAGCTCGTATCAACAGGATCTATTTTAATTTTAAAGTTCCAAAGGACATTAAGTTAGGTCCCAAAGGACATTAAGTTAGGTCCAGTAGACAGCAACAGTCTAGGTTAGGTTAGGTCAGGTTATTTCATCTGCTGATCAAAATATTATTTGTCACAATTTTAAACTATTGAATTTCCCTCCTAACTTTACTACTTATTGAACATTCTTAATACGACTTCCCGTGTGGACAAAATTTGCCTAAAGCATGAAAGTACTCCTGAATCTGGCAACACTGCATGAAGAGGCTGGAAATATGCCAGGAAAGCCGCACTCCCATTTCAAAGTAAATACATACAAAGCTAAATGTATACAAATGTTATTAATGTTTTTAATATATTTCCACATAATATAACAGTCTCTAAAATAAATAGGGAAACGAAATGGACATTTTCGGTTAACAGAAAGTGTGAAAATTGAGGAAGCGGATAATTGCAAAATTTACCAAAAATTTATCCAATAATAATAATAAGGTAAATTTACAGAAGACTGTGTTCATTATATTGTATATTTTAGTATCATTACCCACTATTTTGGACCATTCTAACACACTTTTCAGCTATGGTGTTTCTCTCAGTGAAAACTTATAAAGTGACTGGGGCAAATTCCCTGGACCTAGCAAGATGTGGTAACACTACGCGGCCCTAGCCAAAAACCCTGGTCACTTTACGATAGTTTACATCGGTCATATCCAGGTAGTTTTCCCAGGTTAGGTCCCGGTAATCTGCCCAGGTTAGGTCCCAGTAGTATGCTGTGGTCAAGGTCAGGTTAGGTTAGACTAATTTCCAAATTATGTTTGTAAAACGGGGCATATCTCGACAACGTGGACATCTCCGAGAGAAACACCATAGATGAAAAGTGTGTTAGAATGGCCCAAAATAGTGGGTAATCATACTAAAATATACAATAGAGTGAAGACAGGGTATAATCCTGCGTACCGGGAGTAACTGTATTTATACATATTTCACTTATAATGCAATACTTTTATGGTTAATTTGTAGTTTTAATATGTGTTGTATGTCGGAGATTGTTTAATAGGTTTAAACATGGAAGTTACACATTATAAATAGTAATTACAGAATCAAAATGTCAATTTGGGCACTTGTTGTGGGCACTGTTTATAGAGGACTCGGAGGTGAGACTGAGTGTCCCAAAGTCTTGTTGTAAGGTCGCATGGTATTGGTCCAAACTTGAGGTGACGTCATCGAACTTTGTCGCCGCTTTATTGGATGTTGATGAAAATGTCGTCATCAACGTTTGTGATTACTTATTGGCTCCTATATAAAAAAACGTCAGTACTTTACCACTTATTATTGGCTGAAAAATAAGCAAAGCAGGGTTATCCTACCATACAATATGCAAGCACGCAAATAAATGCTATCCAATCAGTTCATAAACCCTGTATATGTGGATATTGTTAAATATTGTAGCCTACTTTGGTAATACATGTTCATCATTTACATTTTTAGATTATTATGTGGACATATTGATGGTGCATTTCTTCTGTAATACATTCATGCAGTTGGCATTCTTTGTAGTGGTTGCCAAATAATGGATTGTATATTTGATTATTTGAAGCCTGAGCCAGTAATGATAATATTGTTGGTCTGTGTGGTAGTGGTGTACTTCCCACTCTCGTCCTCCTGGTGATATAAATTATACTAATACGATTCGGATTTTCGATGTAATCCACATACAAGGCAGTGATAAAATAATTATTCGTGGAGGAGTTAATTAAGTGATTATAGTGACCAGATCATAGAAATTTCTTGAAGGATACTATGCTAAAGCTACGTATCCTGAACGGTGAACGCCATACTTCCGAGGAACTATACGAGAGAGTTAACTTCAATAATTTCTATATAGATGGAAATACAAGGACACATTCCCTAACCATTTTCTTCATGATATTGCGTAGTTTTATAAACAGAAGGACTTGAAGAAGGTATGTAATGTACATTTTTTAATTAGTTGGTACTATTTATGCTTAAAGGAACCAGGTGTCCCGGAGGACACAATCCCTCACAATCTGCTCCAGGTTCTGCTGAGACATTTCGAGTCTTTCAGAGTTAAGAAGTGTTGTGGTCTTGTGGAACGAGTCAGGTCAGGAGGAGCTGTCTTGGGCACGTCCTATCGGTACCGCTGCTCGTGTATGTGTGTGTGTGTGTGTGTGTGTGTGTGTGTGTGCTATTGGTGAAATGCTATTGGCTGAGCAGGTCATGACGTCATGGCTGCCTAGGCCGATGATGTCATGACATACAACCAATCACAAGCAAGGATACAAACCATCTTGTTTCTCTATTATGTTTACATGGCCGACGTTCATCTTCATAGCCGTATCTCAACCCCTCTCTTTCCCTGATATATTTCATGCCCTCCCCTACTATCGGGGTTAATATTCTTGGATAAAATCAGGAAACAGCTAACAAAAATATTACCATAACATACAACCAATATAAATCATTAGTGTTGAAATAAACAATTACTCCCGGTACGCAGAATCTTACCGAAGACAGTTTTTTGTAAATTTACCTATTAATAATAATAATTGTGATAAAGTACAATAAATGACTGGGCAAAATACTGGGACCCAGCCGGATCTGGCAACACTGCTGCAGAACGGTAATTCTTTCAATAAATACCGAACCAAGTTCTTCTGTAAATTTAACTAATAATTATAATAATAATACCATAACAATAACAATAATAATAATAATACCATAACAATAATAATAATAATACCATAACAATAATAATAATACAATAACAATAATAATAATACCATAATAATAATAATACCTTAATAATAATAATACCATAATAATAATAATAATACCATAACAATAATAATATTAATAATAATACCATAATAATAATAATACCATAATAATAATAATAATAATAATAATACCATAATAATAATAATAATACCATAATAATAATAATAATAAATACCATCTTGGTGTTGTTGTTGTTGTTTACACACTTGTTGTCTCTGCCATATACACAGCCTGGAAAAAATTTGTATACATAAGTAACGCACACAATATGTATGTATGTATGTTTGTATGTGTAGCCTACAGTTATTATTATTAAGGGGGTGCGGGAGTAGGGGACAAGCTTGGGGGTGGGGGGGGTTGCGGGAATAGGGGGACAGGCTTGGGATGGGTAAAAGGCCTGTCCCCTATTCCCGCATCCCCCTTCCTTCTCCCCCTATTCCCGCACCCCCCACCCCCCCGAAGCCTGTCCCCAATTCCCACACCCCACTAAGTCCCCCAAAGCCTGTCCCCAACTCCTGCACCCACCTAAGCCTGTCCCCCTATTCCCGCACCCCCGTAATATTATTGAGACTGAAAATACTCTATCTCTCTTCTTACCTTGTCTGTGTGTGTGTGTGTTACCTCTCTCTCTCTCTAACTCTCTCTTCTTACCTTGTGTGTGTGTGTGTGTTACCTCTCTCTCTCTCTCTCTCTCTCTCTCTTCTTACCTTCGTCTGTGTGTGTGTTACCTCTCTTAAGTGAATATAATAATATAAGGAATGACTGAATGAGAGGTGAGTGTGCCCCTTTGTTTACATTATCGTCGTCGTTCACTTGTTGTTATCATGACTCGGTGTTGCCACGCTGCGAGGACCAGTTGTACAGTTGCCAAAAAAGGTATTGCGACAACTATTGATACAACATTAAATATATTCATGTCCATAGTTGTTTGTAGGGATTATAAGTATGTATTACAGAAGGATATGTATATTTCCTTCTGTTATGCATACTTATAGTCCATACAAATAGTTGTGGATATTACTATGGTTAAAGTTCTATCAAGATTTGTGGCAATACCTTTTTTGGCAACTGTACCTACAAACAAGATGATTTTCCCCAACATTCCCCTACAGGGCCTACACTCTCATGTCAGCAACGGGACTAAAAATAAATGTTTTAAACATACGTAATTGCATATAAATATACTAAAATTAAGAATATATATGTAGAACTACATTAAAGTACACTTGTGAGGATAAAATATGCATGCAATAGTGTATTCTATTACATGCGTAGCACTGATTGTGGAGTACAGTGGTAGTTATATAGTTACTATAATAGTAGTGTGGAACTTTTCGTTATTGGTCTACTCGCCTATAACTTCATTGTTTTCATTTTCTGAGTATTTGGCAAAATACCTTGTCCGTGCACCTGAATATCATATATTTGGCTGAGTTCATAAGTGAGTTTGATACAAGCTTCTTGATCGGATAGCTATATAAGTCTTCATTGGCCAGTGAACTTAAAAATATATATATATATATTCCATGATGATTCCTTCCCAAAAAATAACACAAATGAATGTATGTGTGATTCCATAGTTTTACTCCTCCTAAATTCTTGTCATTTCTCTAAATGGATTATTTTCTCCTTCACAGAATGAAAAAGATCATGTAGAATGTCAAGAAAATTAACCAAACTTACAGTAGTGGACCTCCTCCAACACCAGCCATGTTTGATGAGTTGTAGAAAATTGTCCAGGACATCATCCCAGAGTTACTGCTCTTACCACACCAATTATTTGAGAACTCATGCGTGTCTCGGTTCCTAGAAGATGAAGAAGATGACCCTCAACAGAATACTGAACACAGTAGTAAGGATACAAATTTTAATAGTTGTATTACATTAAAGCATAACGTAGATTTTATTACATGTTTCACCACATACATCAAATCATACTGAGAAAATTTGCTGTGTCCTGTTTTCGTAAGTTCTGTGTACAGTATTTGGAATTCTGCATAATCTCTAGGAATTTCATTCTTATATTTACTGCACTGCCCAAATATAGTTCACAAGAAGGGCCAGACTGTGCCAATTTCTGGTTGGGCTGGAACAATCTTGATACTTATGTAGCTTAATGCATTAACAGGTATAGTTGATGGTTCCCTGGAAGAGACTGATGACTGTAGCATTCTGGAGCAAGGTGGATATTCCTGTGTACAAACCATCATCCATAAGATTGCAGTGTATTCCAGTGCACAAACCATCTACTCCTATAAGACAATGCAAGAAAATATTAATTACTTAAATGTTGATTATGAAAAGGAGGCACAATAAATTGAGTAACACTCCAGACAAAATGTACTGTAAATGAAAAAGTAAACAATATCTTAACTTGGTAAATGCATAATCTAGCAAAATACCTGAGAATTCTGTATGGATTTTTTTGCTTTTTATATAGGGTACCTATATACATATATAGATGTTCATACATATTTTTTTTTTGTTCTATTCATTTTTTCAGTTTAGGTTAGGTTAGGTCAGGTTGGAATAATAACAATAATTTGGCAATTATTCATTGCCAACTATCACAAATAATATGTTTTTCCCCACCCATAAGATTAGTGGCTAGGGGATATGTACACAAGTTATTTCCATTCAATATTATAGATAAGAATTAATAAAACAACAAGTATGTATGAAAATCTGCAATAAAACACACAAATAATTCACACAGAGCTCTTATACGGGAATTAGTAGTTCCCTGTTCTGTGGCTAAACTATATGTTTACCCTTAACTTACCACTACCATTAGTAACTCTTGGTAAACGAGGTCTGATTTCCTAAAGAAGATCCCTCACACCATCCTTAGACAATCTGAATCTCTGAACCAATTCGTGTTCAGTTAAGTATGTCATGGCACAATTGTGGGTAACCTTCTTGGCTGTAACTCATCATCAAGCTCAACCAATATTAATATATATATTCCAGCAAAGATCTCGTGTAGGACGTCCTCAAAATGTGGATTTATACCATTAAGTTACAGTATTTCAAGCATGTCTTGTTTAATTAGATTACAGTACACACGAACCATAAATAAATATATCACTTAATGTATCATTAGCTGGAAACTTAATATTGTACTTTCATCATCTCATGAATGGCATATATAGAAATCAGTAAGTATTTACCATTGTTTTTTAACTGATGATGCAGGAATTCAACTGGAATTTAGTTGACAGGGCCTCGCTGTTGTTGATGTTGGCTATAATTTGTGAAGGTACCACAATATTCTTGTAAATGCTTAGGTATTCCAAAAATATACTAATTACAAGCATTATATCATGTAAATAACATTTATGGTACTTCTCTGACCGATTTAAGAAGAAAGTAATATGCTTTGTTATGAAATAGATATTATTTATAGTGCAGGCTGACTGACTCGGGCGAGCACTGGGAGGGGGTAAAACCATTGGGTAAAACTTCATACCCCTGGCGCCCGATTGTTCCAATAATGCGGCCGGAAAGAGGGCGCGGAAGCCTCAGAAACACCACTGAGAAAACCAAAACACGCGCGGGTGCTAATTCTCGGGGCTCGGGCGCGCGGTGGAGCGACTGAGAAAACGGCTGCGAGTCATATCTGATTCTGTCTGATTTAATTTTTAAATCAGACATGACTCGGTGTCAGTCGCACCTTTTCAACGGCACACAAAAAATGTATCAATATTATTATTATTATTAGGTATTATTACAGAACAACTTTTTTATTTTATTTATCTTATTAGGTATTGTTATTAATTTTAAGGGGATATCACACTCACAAACCAGCCTACACCTTTTTTTAACTACAACTCTCATTCTTTTATTGAAACAGGTATCACACGGTCGCTCTTTTCCGACAACATCGTGTCGTGCGAAAGCATTTTTGACGACATGTTGCTGGACATGATGATCTTCAGCACACGGCATCATTGCTTATTCCAAGGTTGGCCTTTGTATCTGCAGCTCCTGTAAATAGAAATAGAAGAAAAAAAACAATACCACGCATATCTATTCACTTTCTACATCTTGCATACCACATTTTCTCCAAGAATTTTTTCACAGCACCAATCATCTCATCTGTGGTCTGCTCACACAAACCTAGCAATAATATCATCCATTCTCTCCCTGTTAATTCCATTCCATCACATTCCATTTCAGTCAAGATTATCTGCATCATCTCTGTTCTGTCTCTTGTCATACTTCTCACATCCCAGCATCACATGTTCTACCGTTTCATCCTCTCCTGTGTCACACATCTGGCATACCTTGCTTCAGGATTCACACCATCTATAACTTCTTGCATTCACCTCCATACATTGAGCTCTGGCTCGAAAGAGTAGATCACCACCCAGACTTCCCTCATACCACTTCACATACTCTGGACATTCTTTCTCCTTATACCATACAAGAGTTTCCTTTTGTTCCATATCATTTTTCCACTTTCTTAGCTCCAGGCATTTCACTTCTTTGTCAATCTCACTTTTCCACTTTCTTGCATCCCAGTCTAGCCCCTCTCTATTCCTGCTTATTATTTTCCACTCTTGCATAATTCCTCTAACTACCATACCATTCTTCTCTCACATTATTTCCCCATTTGCCGTTTCTAATGTTCCACATATAAAGCGAGAGAAACTGTGTGTGTGTGAAAGAGAGAGGGGGACTGTGTGTGTGAGAGAAAAGAGACTGCATTTGAGTGTGTGTGAGAAAGTGAGTGTGTGTGTGTGTGTGTTAGAAAGAGAGAGAGAGAGAGACTGATATTAGTGAGAGAAAGAAAGAGCAAGTTTCTGTGTGTGTGAAAGAGAGATATTAATGTGTGTGTATGTGTGAGAGAGAAAGAGAGAGAGATTATGTAATGTTTGTGTATTTGGGAGAAAGAAACTGTGTGAGAGAGAAAGATAGAGAGACTGTGTATTTGAGAGAAGGATAGAGAGAGACTGTGTCTGTGTGAAAGAGAGAAAGAAATTGTGTTAGAAAATGATTGACTTCGTGTTTGTGTGTATGTGTGTGTATATAAATATATTATGATATTTTTAAAACAATATGTAAATGAATGAATTTATAAGTACATAAATAAATAAAGATATAAAAGTAGATTTTTTCTTCTGTCCCTCCTTTCCTTATATTTCCTCTCTCTCTCTCTCTCTCTCTCTCTCTCTCTCTCTCTCTCTCTCTCTCTCTCCGTGTTTGTTGTCCAATTTCAATTATAATAATAATATATAAATGAATGATAATGTGTTTCACTTTCCTTGGTAAAAAATGTATATGTAAATATTAATTATTATATGAAATAAATGGGTTTAATATTAATAAAAAATCGCATGAAATAAATGGGTTTCACATTAATTATCCCATGAAATAAATTGGTTAAATATTAATCAATAATTAGATAAAGTGTAAAAAAATATATAATAATTAATAATTCAGGTGTTAAAATAATGATAATATAAATAAACGAAAACATAAAAGAGTGTTAAAATTATACTTTTGTAAATTAATAAACCTGTGAAAATTGGTGGCAAAATTGGAGCAACTTGGTTCCTCCAAACTCTTCTAGGCAACAGAGTCGATACCATTATATTTAATAATTAATCCTGTTTCTTGACATACTTTCGAGGAATCAATATACTCCAAAGTTACTACAAGGGACCTCAGATCTCTCTAGGGTAATTTTGGAGCAAATTAATTCCTCCAAACCGTATTATTATGTCATTACAAAGAGAGAGAGAGAGAATGTATGTATGTTTGAGAGAGAGAGAGAGAGAGAGAGAGATGGAATCTTGGTTCAAAATTGATCTCTGAATGGCAGGCCATAAATATGGTTACTGAGTTGACTTGCCCTCCCCTTACCCCCAATCCACTTTACACATATCCCCTCCCTCACACCCATGCCCCTACCCCTCCTAACACCATAGTGACCATACCCTCCCCCACTCCCCTACCCTGCCCCCCATTGATTATCGTATAATGATTTGGTGGAGAATGTAGTTCACTTTTTGGTTCATCATTCATTTATTATTAAATATTTGGAATTAATTTTCATATAATTAAATTCGTCATAATTTTCCCTACATTTTCATATAATATATTTTTAAATTAATTAATTAATTAACGAAATTAGCGAATGTTTTCTATTTATAATTTCCAACCATGACTAATTGATACATTGGAGCGCTTTGGGTGCTCCAAGGTATCTCAGGCAACACAACTTAATGCAGGAATAATACAGTTTGGAGGAATCAGTTTCCTCCACAATTACCCTATGAAAATCTGGATTCCCTTATAGTACTTTGATTCCTCCAAAGTATGTCAGGAAAGAGAATTAATTGATAAATATAATGGCATTAATCCTGTTGTATGGAATAATTTGGAGAAATCAAATTGGTCCAGTAATACCACAACCAACACAACAGCTTCGAATGAATCAACTTAGTGAACCATTTTAGAAGGGGTGTAGGGAGGGAAGGTGTTATTAGGGGAGTATAGGGGGGGGGGGAGTAGTAGTGGTAGCTTCGAAGCTGATTCACTCATTCGAAACTGGTTCGTTCGTAGCTAACCCCCCCTACACCTCTCTAACCACCCAACCCATACAACTCTAATACCACACCTCCTCCCTACACTAATTCTAAAATAGTTCACCAAGTTGATTCACTCGAAGCAAATTCATTTGAAGCTATGGGTTTGGTTGTGGTAAAACTGGACCATTTTGAATCCTCCAAACTATTCCATACAACAAAATAGATATAATTATATTTATTAATTAATTCTCTTACCTGACATACTTTGGAGGAATCAAAGTACTATAAAGGATCCAAGATTTCCATAGAGTAATTGTGGAGCAAACTGATTCCTCCAAACTGTATTATTACTGCATTAAGTTGTGTTGCCTGAGATACCTTGGAGTACCCTAAGTGCTCCAATGTACCAATTAGTCATGGTTGGAAATTAAAAAGAGAAAATATTATTATATGTGTTGATGGAGAGAGGGTCATAGAATCACACACACGGCTGGTTATTGGCGTTTCAAGAGGGTGAATGGCGAGGTTGTGAGGTAATACTCGAGTAGAGGAGGTTAACTAGGGGAGTAATGTTTGTGTTGTTCCCTCAACTGATCAGTAACAGAAGACCGGACCACCATCCATGACCCTCGAAAGGTAGGAGTGGGTCAGTTTGGAGGCGACCAACACGGTACAATCATCAGTGGACAGTATAAGTGTGGTAGTTAAAATTCACCTTCACACTGGCAAATGACTTGGTAAAATAATAACCAATATATGAAGGAAATTATGGTAAATATTGAGATTATCTGCGTCCTCGATTTTCACACTTTCTGGGAATCAATATCACCCGTTCCATTTTCATTTTTTTATTGGAGACTATTTTAGTTTGTAGATATACATAAAAAGCATGTATATTATTTGTATATATTTACTTTGGAATGGGAGCAATGACTTTCCTAGAAGGTTACCAACTTCCTGCCTCTACATGTAGTGCTACCTTATACAGGGATACTTATTTGGGAAATCGTATGAAGAATGTTCAATAAGTAGTCCAGTGTGGCCACCACCAGGCCCTTCCGACATAGTGTTCTGGACTCAAAACCTACTCCGGTGTACCAACACCAGCTCCTCAAAGAATCAGGGCCACCAACTGTCACTTGCTCCCATCCCATCTCTAGAGTCCAATAAGAATACCGAACGCGAAGGGAAGCTCATGCATGGGAAGGGAACAGGGTGGCCCGATGGAGCCCAATAAGAATACGGGTGTGAGCTTGTAGAAGGGGAGACTGCCGCCCTACAATCTTATGTAATCAGATAAGGCGGGTGTAATTAAGAAGGTGGGTTGAGTAATAGTGGCTGATACTGCATTGAGTTATGGGAATACGTCATTAGATACAATGTAAATATAAAGAATATAAAAGGTTTACTGTCCGCATTTAATAATCACGGAACTGTGAGCTTGAACACTTGTTCAGTTTAAGTTTGAAATTCACATTCCCGTGAATGATGATGATGTAATGTAAAACCCAATTCTGTTCTCTATGAGTATACACTAGAAACAGGGGATAAACTAAGTTTTGGACCACCTTGGGCCCTCTTTAGGTGTGTGAAAATGAAGGGTGGAGGGTGATATACTGTATGTCAGAGGAAGAAGTGAGTGAGGCAGGTGGGAAGGTGATTAGGGAATACAGTAGGTGAGAGGGTGAGAGAGGTCAGAGAAGTGGAGAGGGTAGCAACAAAGTTGGGAAAAGAAGGAAGGTATAATATACTCGGTACCTATTCAGTTAATGACAACTGCACTGATGAGATTTGAGAATGCGTAATCAGATATATATTAATATCATCTGACTTTGAAATGATGAAACATTATGCTAATAAAATAAACAATCATCCTAGAATGGTTCACGAAGCTTCACATTCTTTACTTCATAAGACGGGAAACATTGAGGGAGACGGAGGGAGGGAGGAAAGGGGCGGGACTTGCGAGAGAGAGAGGGGGGGGAGGAGAGATCACCAATGTTACCAACTCAAATCAAGTCTCTCAGTCAGGAAGGGGGCTCGAAATATATGTCCACGATAGTAAAGTCATGGTCTAATGTACTGCAACCTGGTGAATAAAAGCGAGCTATTTGAGTTAATTTTATGAACCAAAATTGCACACACCAACAGCTATAGTTTGGGATCATTTTTCGAAGCCATCTCATTGGAAGGTGTTGCAGTACATTAGACCATGACTTTACCATTCCACCCTCCTTCTCACCTCTTCTTCCCCACTCCCAGGTACAGCCGGCAGCATAGGTTCGCTTCCATCTCGTCTACGTATTTTTGCTAGTGTTCTATCCTAACAGCATGTGCTTTTTATAATTTGTGAGGTAGATCTGTCTTCTCTAGGTTTTAATTGTCATAACGTCAATTTAACTCTGGCATACGTAAGTGGAAATAATGCGAACTTGTGCTGCCGACTGTACCTGCACGATTGGTGGATACACACCCCTTTCAAGGAACATGTATCGACAAACGTGTCAATTACAATGAGGGTGTTAGGATTGGCTCGACAGACGCCCAAAAATATACAAGGGCGTCCGTTTCCGATATAGACAATGTCCCATCCTCTTCCCCTGGGACTGGCTTGCCTATCCAGCACGTTAGCTGCACCGTTTCAAGTGTCACTACTTCTACACGCTCGGAGTTTTACAGTGTAGCCTCAGCAAACAGTTATCACAACCATAACCATGGGCAAGATGCTGAAGGCACACCGTAAATCTTTAATGCAACAATATGAATCATGCTGGAAGAGATTCCAAGACTACCTTCGTCGTCACTCTTTCAAAAACCATCTCCTTCAGAGAAGCTCTCTTCCTGCTCGCTCTAGCTTCACCCCTCATTTTCCTCATTAGTTTTTAACAATCTTTTTACATGTTTCACCTCCATCCACATTTTAGCAACAAATGAGCAGGCAGATAACAGAATTGGCCCCTCAGAATTCAGTCCCTCCTGCTGTATGGATGTATACACCAACTCTGTCCAATTCATGCATTTATTAATTACTTGGATACTACGAGAGGGGCCATGCTCCTAAGGCACACAGTGTTATGGACATGGCTACCTCACTCACCTTATTAGGACTCACTTGGTGGAGAGGTTCGAGATATGGGGGGAGGGACCTCTACTACCTCCTTCAGCACGAAATATCTTTATCACTCGGTGAACCCCATTCATTGTGGTACACTAGCTACTCCCCCTAAGTTACCTACTGTAACGTCCTCACCAGGCAGAGGACGCCATGGTAAGAAAAAAAAAGGGGGGGGGGAGGGTAACCCGAGGAGTAAAGGTCAGGTCAAGTAACTCACCCTCACCTGTCATACCCATACTATATTTACTCACCTACACGTCATAATAACCTTGTACAGCTGGTCAAACTCCTGTGAGGCCCACCCAGCTTTGTCAACGTTGGCCGAGATAACCCTGAATCACTAGTTGTGAGCTCTGCTCGTTCGAACCATTCACTGGTGGGAGGGAGAAGTAAGGAGGGGTTTGAGGAGTGTAAGGTTGTGTGTGTGTGTGTGCCTATACAAGAGAGGTGAGAAATTATTTTGGGGAAGTGAAAAATCTGTGGATGCCCAGTTATCAATTATTAATATGCCGATATTCGTGTCAATTATTAACATAATTAAATATATGATTAACTTTTTAATATTATGATGGATCACAAAACCGAGGTAACATTATTGTATACTTTTTTCGTATAATATTCACTGGCTATTATCAAGCACTAAATGCTGAAAAACACTTACACAATAACTGAATAAGAATCATGAACCAGAATGATCTTTATTGAATGAAGCAAATGTGAATAACTTCATATTACATGTGTTAAGTGTTGATACCACTAACACACTTCAATTTCCCCCGTATCTACCTAACAGTTTATCATCAAAGCTCTCATTATCCCTCACGTGATAGCATCCTTGTAATATTCTGAATATTTTTAATAATAGCCTATTGTATTGAATTTTTCGAATTTGACTATGAAACCATTGTTTTGTCATTTGTCTCTTGGTAGCAAAAAATGATTTACTCTGTATCTCTCTTTTGTGTGGGCATGTAATATACTTATATACTGTATATAAGCCAGTACACACACATAACATAATACTTTTGGTGACAGAGGTTCTATTGGTTTTATCTGTCATGAGTTGCGAGAGAACTATATATATATATATATATATATATATATATATATATATATATATATATATATATATATATATATATATATATATATATATATATATATATATATATATATATATATATATATATATATATATATATATATTCATAATTATTTAAACATTGTAATAGTTCCATCAAGTAATACATGGGATGCTCAGTTGAGGTTTCATCAAACATGTTAATTAATAAAGAATCTGGCAACCATTTTCAACATTTCTTAAAATTAAACTTTATCGAAGGTGTGTTAAGGTCTGAAATCCTGTGTTTCCCATCATACAACACCTTCCCATTACTCATACGGTTGTATTTATTGCCATATTGGTCTTTCCTGTCTTCTGCTACAAGGTTGATATTTGTGTGACTTTCCATAATTATACACTCTACCACTACTAAAACCGTTGTATTTGATGCCATGTTGGTCTTTATTGTCTTCTGCTACAAGGTTGATATTAGTGTGAATCTCCATATACACGTTGCCTTGTGAACTGACTGACTGCACCACCTTACACATCTTCAAGTCATCAGGACTGCCAACATGTTGGAGAGGGAATATTTCCACACTCAGTCTTCAGTACCTTTACCAATTTAGTGGTTTTCAACCAATTTATAATCCTCTTCGAGTATCAAAACTAATGTGGGCTTACGAGACTAGAGTCAACGTCAGTCTCTAATTAATGAAAAAAAAAAAAACTGTTGACAAGCCTGTGGGTGTCAGACACAATCTCCCTGGCCTCTGCTCTGCTCGCTAGTATTATCTGCCAAAATAAACCTTTTTGCTACCTAGAAACAGATGAAATACCGAGGGATTCATAGTAAATTACAAAACAACACGTGTTCACTATATTCAATACAACAGACTATTATTAAAAGTATTCAGAATTACAAGGTTACTATCACGTGATGGATAATGAAAGCCTTGATATTTGACACGACTATTATAAACTGTTAGGTAGATACAGGAGAAATAGAAGTGTGTTAGTGGTATCAACACTTGACACATCTCTATATATATATATAAAACAGTCTGTCTGTCTGTCTGTTTAGCCGCTATGCACAGCCGCATCGTTTCACCGAGAGTAATAAATTTTACATACGTTTTTTCGCTGAGACCTGAGGAGTGTCTTGGCCCTATAATTTTTTTTTCTTCAATGATTAACCCCTTAAAAACGACTTCTTTCCTCCCCCCCCAGCTGACAAATGGGGGTCAAAATTTTCAAATTTCAACTTTTATTTAGGCAAACAAATGTCTTGCAGAAAGTAAGAGCTTGAATTTACACACCAGGAACTGAAAACGGGAGCCTTCTAGGTGTACAGAAAAACTCTCTCTCTCTCTTTATGTACATGTAATCATGTTCTTAGACAGACAGACAGACAGACAGATACACAGACAGACAGACAGAGACACAGACAGACAGATATATATATATATATATATATATATATATATATATATATATATATATATATATATATATATATATATATATATATATATATATAGATAGATAGATAGATAGATAGATAGATAGATAGATAGATAGATATAAATAGATAGATATAGATAGATTGATAGATAGATCCCCGGACAACGTCGGGTATCCCTGCTAGTGTAATATAATGGTAATATAAACATTTGCTTCATTCATCATGATTCTTATTCAGTTATTGTGTAAGTATTTTTCAGCAATTAGTGCTTGATAATAGCCAGTGAAATATTATACGAAAAAAGTATACAATAATGTTACTTCGGTTTTGTGATCCATCATAATATTAAAAAGTTAATCATATATTTAATTATGTTAATAATTGACACGAATATCGGCATATTAATAATTGATAACTGGGCATCCACAGATTTTTCACTTCCCCAAAATAATTTCTCACCTCTCTTGTATAGGCACACACACACACACAACCTTACACTCCTCAAACCCCTCCTTACTTCTCCCTCCCACCAGTGAATGGTTCGAACGAGCAGAGCTCACAACTAGTGATTCGGGGTTATCTCAGCCAACGTTGACAACGCTGGGTGGGCCTCACAGGAGTTTGACCAGCTGTACATGGTCTGTAATTAAATAAATATCGTGTATACTGAGTCCCTCATTCAACCCGACATAAATAGTATGTTTTTCTGGGGATGGATAGAAAACAATAAAGACTCATTGTCTTTCTACATAAGTGGTACACAATAACTCCGTAAACATGAACTGTTAATAACAAGTTGCGGTATATATATTGTTTATATTTACGGTTACAATTCTGAAACATAATTCAGTGCCATGTGTTAGTTGACTTATTCATATCTGAGTACAGTATCATCTTGCATTTCTCTATACAGTACAGTATCATTGAATATAAAATAATATTCTACAGTACAGTATTTAACAATGTCTTGAATATTACTAACAATATTCAAGTTATGAAATTATGGTCTATCTATCTATCGATTTATAGTTCTGATGCCTGGCTCCCTCCAGGAACTCCCCCAGGTCAGAAGTGTCTGCAGTTCTCCTTGTTACAGCACTCCCTTTTTGCTTGGTCAAATCCTACCCTGGCATTCATATTTCTCTCCCTCATGTACTCCTTCACACTGTTCACCCACATGACTGGTGGTCTGCCTCTCATTCCAGGTCCCTCCATCTCACTCTCATATATGTTCTTTGTAAACTCTCCGTCTTGTATATTCTCCAAATGTCCAAACCACTTCACTCTCTCAATCACCCCACATTCAGCACCAACTGCTTCTCACTCAGACCACACCTCTCATATACATTCTAATTTTTTCCCCGCATCCCACCTTGTCAGGCCGCATGCTCCTCCCAGGTAACTCATTTTTACAGCACAAATTCTAGACTGTTGTGTCCTGTTCCATATCCATGTTGCTGATGCATATGTCTGAGTTGGCAGGACTTATACTATTTCCCTTTTCACCTCCATACTCATGCTTCTACCGTTCATGATTCTCCCTAGACAGCCTATGACCTGCCTACCCCTCATTGATCTCTCTCTGATCTCTCCTTTCATGCTCTTATACTTACACATCACTGTTCCTAAATATTTTACTCCTTCACTTCCTCCAGCCTCTCACCTTCCAAAGTCATCTCACACTTGGTCCCAGTAGGCACCCCTACCCTAATGTATATGGTGTTGCAAAGTCAATCACTTTTACCTCTGCCCTCTCTAAGACCATCACCTTAAATTTACTAACATTCATCTTTAGTCATGGTATGACATGAAAACAGTTGTTCCTCAACATACAATGGGGTTAGGTGACAGTGACATCTGTGAATGTTGAAGATCTGCCAAAATTTGCTGCTCCACTTAATATTGTAGTATATTGTAGTAATACTGTAGTAATAAAGAAAACCCTAATGTGCATGTTTACAGGCACGCTATTTAATGATACGTCATTTACGAAGTTAAAAACAAATTCAGACTATGATGCATAAAACAGATAAAGAAAAATGAGAGAGAAATAGAGGAGTAATTCTAAACTCCACCTTCAGCAGATTCATCACTTTATTTGAAATACTTTTGGTGTGGCTCCAGCAAGTGACTTGGATGCTCTCTTGTGGGGTAATGGTGAACATGACCAGCTGTACTGACAGTAAATACACACCAAGATTGTTCACTATGGTGGTAACTCACTCTACTTTGAAACTTAGGCTGCGTTTACACCAAGCGAGTTGCGTCGCGTCAGGTCAATCTCAGTCATTTAGTACGAGTCAAAAAAACAATCTCCTTTTCAATTTATACATGCATGACCTACCAACACCCCAGGCAACACAAATACACGTAGCCTCCTACGCAGACGACGTAACACTCACATGCACACACATAAATGCAGACACAGCCACTCACATCCTCCAACCCTACCTGAATACTCTAAATGCCTGGTTCATCACAAACAGACTTAAAATAGTACCCACCAAGTCAACTGTCACTCTACAACTGGAACCCAGAACACCACTACACACTGCACCTCACCATAAACAACACACCTATACCACACACACACACTCCCAAAATACTTGGTATAACATACAACACATCATGACCATCAAAAACAAATGCATGCAAAGACTTAAAGCCCTCAGATCACTTGCCAGCACAATATTTGGACACAATATAGAAACCACAACCACAGTATACAAACAATATATCCGATCAATGATGGATTATGCAAGCCCTGCCTGGGCCTCAAACCTCATTGAGACTCATCACAACATCCTACAGACCATACAGAATAAAGCTCTAAAGATAATCACAGGCTGCACAGCTACCACGCCTATAGACCACTTACATGAGTTACACCACAAAACCAAAGTCCTCAAAATCAAGGTCCATCTTGACATGAGAGGCACACAAACACTTGCTGCAGCCTCCACAAACCCACACCACCCACTACATTACATGGCACAACATCCACACATGCCAAGGAACATTAAAACAACACCTAGTACACGATACCATACACAAATACTATCCTCTCTTACACCATGCCCACCCTAAACCAATTTTCCAGAAACACATCCATACTCAAATCACTCATCAGTCCATCAACACACTAAAAAACAACACACAGCTGCATGCACGACCTCCCGACATCCATCCATCTGAATCCTCCCTTCCCCGTAAGGACAGAGTCCACCTGGCCACCACCCGGCCCTTCTGACATATCAGAAGAGGCTGGATGGAATCATTGTAGATACCTGTGTAGGATGCAACACAGCAACTCATTCTATTAAGCACATTATGGAAGACTACAATACACACAACCACACTCGACAACAACACAACATACACTCTATGAGGGAACTGTGGGAGAGCCCGGTTCAGGCCATGGCCTTCCTCAGGAGCTCGGGGCTGCTCGGCCAGACATATTGAGGAACTTCGACAACAACAACTTCCCTCCAATATACTCAATAATAATAATAATAATAATAATAATAATAATAAAAATAATGATAATAATAATAATAATAAAATAATAATAATAACAATAACAACAAGACATCATTCGATGGCAACACCGCCCCTTAAAGATGCCAGCCACCACTCGTCCTTTGCTATCATTATTTTTTTGTGACTTTGACCTTCACCCGATTTTGCCCAAAAGTTAATAATTTTGTTTTATGATGAATATCTATCAATAGAAAAAAAAGTAAACATCATACGGCTAAACCTGTGGACGCTAGACCTAAACAGACACACGAACAGATAAATAAATAAATAAATATCCGGCACCGAAAACAATACACCTTCTCCTTCGGGACGGTGTAACAATAACAATAATAGCAATAACAATAATAACAAAAATGAAAATAATAATAACAATAACAATAATATCAATAACAAAAATAAACAACAAGTTAATATTATCTTGCATTCAGCGTAGATATATTATATCCCCGGGTGCGAAGTAGCGTCCTAAAGGAATCACGATACCAGTTGGTGTTAACATACAGGAGTTCACCAGCTGTCTCGTGTCTTGTACCATCTTTCTCGTAGAGGGCGAATTTATCCTGTACATTGTCCCAGTAAACGACACGACGGAAACCTCGACTCTGTGTGTGGAAAGAAGGAAATGAGAGAGAGAGAGAGAGAGAGAGAGAGAGAGAGAGAGAGAGAGAGAGAGAGAGAGAGAGAGAGAGAGAGAGATAGTGTGTGTGTGTGTGTGTGTGTGTGTGTGTATGTGTGTGTGTAGGGAAAAGATAATGTGGGATAAATTATTGTTTGTTTGTTTTTTATGATTGTGTGTGTGTGTGTGTAGGGAAAAGAGAGTATGTGGTAAATATCATTGTGTGTGTGTGTGTGTGTGTGTGTGTGTGTGTGTGTGTGTATTCGGTATTTCAGGACACACATCTGGAACAAATGATGAATCCTCCAAACTATTTTTCCAAGCTACAACAGAACACCATTATTTTTGCTCTTCTGCTTGTCCTGTTGTTCCCTGGCATACTTTGGAGGAATCAAGGCACTCCAATGTAACAAAAGCGAATTACCACCTTAGAATATGAGATTATAAATATCTGTTGAATTGACTGGAAAACATAAAAAAAAAAACTTGGTTGTACCTCAAATAGTCGAAGTATTTGGTATTTCTCCTGAAGTGCTCTGAGCCAGTTTTCCCTCGAGACTTGAGACTGTGTTGACCAACTGGTTCCTGACATTACCAGATTGACCACGTGTACCTCCATCGCTACCTATAGAAATAAAAAACAAAAAAAACAAAAACTGGAATTATTATAACGTGAAGTAAAAAAAAACATGGTGTGTGTGTGTGAGTGAGTGTGTGTGTACTGAAATTATAACGTGAAGAAAAGACACCTCCAATTTTCTGACTACACCACACGAAAGGGTCCCTTTAATTACGAGAATCTATGTTGCATGTAGTCAGAAAATGATATGTTAGTAAAAGTCCTTCAAATATTGTCACTACACACACACCACGCACACACACATTTTTTATATTCACGTTATAATAGGACCGTTCGCATTAAGAAAAAAGATGCCACATACCACCAGATTTGTACATTTCGTTTTTTATAAAAGGTACAATGATATTAGCTCACCACAGACCTCCTGTTATGATTATTATACCAACAACATTATTTTGATTCACTTAAGAACATAAGAGTACCTATCTATGAGCTCACATAATAATTTGTGATGTTTTTTATGTTGTTCTTTGGTGTTGGTTGTATAAGGCCCAGCTTGAAGATTTATTGATTTTACATGTGTATTGAAGTATAATATTAACTATTTTTATAAATAAATGCTCTCATGAGTCAATAGCAAAGTGATTAATATGAAAATAAAGCATTTTTTGTCAGCGGGAGTACGAGCGTATAGAACACTGACTCGGTGAAGAGAGGTTTCAATTCATATATACGGAGATATTTAACTATTTTTAAGGCAAATATTCATTGATATTAGTATAAAATATTTTTGTTAAGAGGTAGTTTGTGTATATGTGCTTGTATAAAAATATTCCAACCACCATAACCATCGCGAGAAATGTATGTATTTTATATAGGGTAACAAACGATAATTATGATTTAAAAACTATATTAGTATTAGTATTTATACGAACACACACCTTAGCAGTTCCATTGATATCACTATGAAGTCAAATGATCCAGTTTATCGACAGTGTAATGAAACAGAATAATTTAGTGTTGGTTTCTTGCGAGTTTAATGGCTGAAAAAGCTATAGTCCCGTAGTACCCCGTACTGTCTGCTGATCTCGAGGCTGGCTAGCGTATGAACGAATATCAACAAACATCAGATTGAGTCTTGTATCTTCATCTCCATCTTGTATTGAAGTCTTCTTTGTCGATTGTAATAAATCACACGAGGGAAAATCATTCCCAGTAGAAACAGTTACCACCACCAAGCCGATACTACTACGAGAACACATCATACATCACTTGGTTGCTGTGTTTGTTATTGTTTTGACTGTTAAGCATGTCGTACTGTAGGCAGCAAGTATCTGCTGAAATAATTTATTTTTCTTTTATTACCTTTGTTGGTGGTCACTTAAAACATTTATACTACATTAAAAATCAAGAAATATTCACATGTATATATAAAACCGATGAATGTTTATCCATTGAGGCACACACACCAAAAATGGTACAGCACAATAAAACACCTCAAACTATAAAAAAAAAAAAAAAAAAAAAATTATTACTAGCTCATTAATATGCACTTTAACGCCTTTAAGATGTTTACTGGAATACTAACATCATAGTAAATACGTTATTTTAACGAAGAAGAGTCTATATATGCAATTTGTCGATGTACCCAATATAAAATAAAAAAATAAAAAATCTGGAAGTATGTGGTGTCAACCGCTAGATCCACGCTTAATGCGAACGGTCCTATTCCAGTACACACACACACACACCACCTGAGCTGAGGACCATATTTACAACATTTATTCTTCCCAAACTCACTTATTCAGCACCAGCCTGGTCATCATCGCTCAC
Source organism: Petrolisthes manimaculis (assembly GCA_034508575.1). Lineage (NCBI taxonomy): Eukaryota > Metazoa > Arthropoda > Malacostraca > Decapoda > Porcellanidae > Petrolisthes > Petrolisthes manimaculis. Next base: position 1,716,822 of record JAWZYT010000517.1, read on the forward strand.
TCTCACACAACAACGACAGTTGGAAAGAGTCCAAAAAAGACCTTGCAAAATCATACTTGGCGACACGTACACCAGCTACGAGCTTGCCCTGACCACCTTGGACCTGACCACCCTCTCCCACCACCACATGCACATCCTGAAACAGTTTGGGACCAAGCTCCTCACACACCCCAGACATCGACATCTATTACCACCACTAAACCCACCTCCCAGACGCACCACAAGACACCACAACAAGATTAAACCCATCAGAGCAACCACAGACAGATATAAAAAAAGCGCCATACCAACCATAGTTAACACAATAAATAACTCCTAAGAATAACACACACACACACACAGGCCTAAAATGCACCTCAATATTAATCCCCCACTAATCCTAATCCTGACCTGACGCCACTACCCTCCCAGGACACGTACACATGTACTATTGTATTTATATATTTCTGTGATTTCCTATGTTCAGCAATCAATTCATTATTTATCTAATATTTATAGATGTATCCATTCATTCATCCTCATTTTATTATAATTTTAAATGTAATATGTATATTTTCAGCCTATCAGCTGCCATTAACTAATAAACTGTATATTATTATTATTATTATTATTTATTATTACACACACACACACACACCTATATTTTATTGAAGGAGCTTACTGTATCGTGGCATAAGTTAGGAGGAATCAGAAGCCACCAAAATCTCACAAAGTCTTTGTAATAATACATTTTGTATTATGATAGAGTCTGTTTTTGTTATAACGTGAAGAAAAAGACATGGTGTGTGTGTGTGTGTGTGTGTACTGGAATTATAACGTGAATAAAAAAATGTGTGTGTGTGTACTGGAATTATAACGTGAAGATAATTAACTGTGTGTGTGTGTGTGTGTGTACTGGAATTATAACGTGAATATAAAATAAACTGTGTGTGTGTGTGTACTGGAATTATAATAATTATAGTCTAAGTTTGTCATACATACATACCTGACCCACTGCATCTAGTATCGGATCTTGTGCTAGGTTCTTCAGCACATCCCACTCCCCTCCATCAATGTCAATCTGTGAAAGAGACAAACACACATGCACTTATTATTATCCCCATACATCTCTCTCTCTCTCTCTCTCTCTCTCTCTCTCTCTCTCTCTCTCTCTCTCCTGCATATTATATTGCTGTCTTTCTCTCTCTCCTTCTGTTTCCTTCGTGTTTCCTGTCTCTCTCCTTCTGTTTCCTTCCTGTCTCTCTCTCTTTCCTTCTGTTTCCTTCCTGTCCCTCTCTCTCCTTCTGTATTATGTATTCGTGTCTCTCTCTCTTCTTCTGTCTGTTGTATTCCTGTTTCTCTCTCTCTCCTTCTGTTTCCTTCCTGTCTTTCTCTTTCCATTTGTTTTTTCCTGTTCCTTTCTCTCCTACTCTCTCCTTTACTTCTGTTTCCTTCGCGTTTCCTGTCCCTCCCTTTCTTTCGTGTTTGCTGTCCCTCTCCTTCCTTCTATTTTCTTCGTATTTGCTGCATGTCCCTCCCTCTCCTTTGTTTCCTGTCTTTCCTACCTCATTTTACACTCATCCAAACTGTCCCTCCTATCCAATTCCCTTTCCTTCCACTACTACTACTTACCTTGTGATTCCTGTCCCTCCTACCTCTATTTACCCTCATCCATTCTGTCCCTCCTATCTAATTCCCTTTCCTTCCACTACTACTACTACTTACCTTGTGATTCCTGTCCCTCCTACTTTTTTGTACCCACATCCAAACTGTTCCTCGTATCCACTTCCCTTTCCTTCCAATACTTACTTACTGTACTTACCTTGAGTATATGTATAAGACGAGGGTAGAGAGCCAACTTGTTTACATGGCCACTCAATGTGTTCACCACAGCTGTCATGTTAAGTTTCTGGTAAAAGAGTGAGTGGTGTGATGCAGCCAAACCTTCCTTGTACAGAGAGAGAGGAGAGGAAGAAACGACACGAGAAAATGTAAATAGAATACGGTAATAATAATAATATATAATAATGATAATGATGATGATGATAATAATATGTATGTCTACCATTACTGATCGAATTGAATATGATTATGTAAATTTTCATACATCCAACCCAACCGAACCATACCTAACCCAACACAACACAACACAACCATACCCAAACCAACACAACACAACACAACCATACCCAACCAACCCAAACCAAACCAACCCAACCCAACCCAACCCAACACAACACAACACAAACCATACCCAACCCAAACCAAACCAACCCAACACAACCCCACCATACCCAACCATACCCATCCCATCCCAAACCAACCCAACCAAACCTAACACAACACAACACAAACCATACCCAACACAAACCAAACCAACCCAACACAACCCCACCATACCCAACCATACCCATCCCATCCCAAACCAACCCAACCAAACCTAACACAACACAACACAAACCAAACCAAACCAAAACTTCTCCCTTACTTGATGAAAATGTACATGAGGCTCTTCCTCTGCTATGTCTGGGTAGAATGGCATAACATCAAACATATGTACTTCACAGGGTAAGTCAGACGCAGCTTCATCAAACGTGGTGTCAAATTGGATCCCATAGGATAGTGTGAGGCAGTGTGATGGATCCCTAGAGCCAGTGGGTAATGACAGGGGAATGTCCATACACACATACTGAAAAAGGGAATTATTACAGTGGGCAGTGTGACAGGGGAATGAATATCCACACACACACACACATACTGAAAGAGAGTTACAGTGGGTAGTGTGAAAGGGGAATATCCATACACACACATTCAGAAAATAGGGTTGAAAAGAGAGTTATATCAGTGGGTAGTGTGACAGGGAAATATCCATACATACATACTGAAACAAAAAGGAATGAAAAGGGAGTTCTTAATCAATAATAATAATAATAATAATAATAATAATAATAATAATAATAATAATAATAATAATAATAATAATACTTACTCTCTGAGCATCCCTACTACTACTACTACTACTACTACTACTACCACTACCACTACTACTACTACTACTACTACTACTACTACTACTACTACTACTACTACTAATAATAATAATAATAATAATAATAATAATAATAATAATAATAATAATACTTACTTTCTGACCATCCCTATATCTTTCTTCACCACACGCAAATATCCCTCCCATCCTAACCAATTTACGACAAGGGAACTGAGGTGTGTGTAAATAACGAAAGTAATCCGAAACGTTGGTCAATTGTGATCCCCATTTGTTGTTGTTGTTGTCACTTTTCCAACTTTTCCTCTTGTTGTTGTTGTTTTCATCTTTCCAACCTTCCCTTTTGTTGTTATTGTAGTTGTTGTTGTTGTTGTCACTCTTCCAACCTTCCCTCTTGTTGTTGTCACTGTTCCAACCTTTCCTTTCGTTGTCATTATTGTTGTTGTTGTCACTTTTCCAACCTTCCCCTTCGTTGTTGTTTTCACTTTTCCAACGTTGTCCTCTCTTACCTTGGCGTCCCATCGGTAAATACGACCATTCCTCTGATGGTGGTGTACTGAAAAGAAATAAAAAGAAAAAAACATTGTATAATTATATGAATGAATTAATTGAGAGAGAGAGAGAGAGAGAGAGAGAGAGAGAGAGAGAGAGAGAGAGAGAGAGAGAGAGAGAGAGAGAGAGAGAGAGAGAGAGAGAGAGAGAAAGTAAAATAGGAAATGATGAATAAAAGAGAGAGAGAGAGACATTTGTTTTGGGGGGAGGTTTTGTGTTGGTAAATCTGGCTGGAGCAACTGGTGAATCCTCCAAACTATTCCAAGCAACAAATAAGCACTATTATTTTTGCACTTCTGTTCCTGTTGTTTCGTGGCATACTTTGGATCAGGAATCAAGGCACTCCAATGTACCAAAAAGGAATTACCACCGTTAAAGGGACCCTGCACGTGGGTGTAGGTGTGTAGTAATATTTCCTTGTAGATGTGTGTAGTAATATTTAATTCCTTGTAGGTGTGTAGCAATAATGCCTGTATGTGTAGTAGATGGGTGTAGGTGTGTAATACTTCCTTGTAGGTATGTGTAGGTGTGTAATACTTCCTTGTAGGTGGGTGTAGGTGTGCAGTAATACTTAACTCCTTGTAGGTGTGTGTAGGTGTGTAATACTTCCTCGGAGGTAGGTGTAGGTGTGTAGTAATAATTAATTCCTCGTAAGTGTGTAGTAATAATACCTGTAGGTGTAGTAGATGGCTGTAGGTTGTAGAGGAGGAGGAGGAGGGGACAACACCATATACTCATTCTTGCTAACTGGACCAACTACCACCACCACCATATTTTCACCAACAACCAACAACATCTCCTCCACCAACGGTAACACGATATAGGGTAAATATTTAGATACCCTAGATGATGTGAGGGGTGACTCGTATGGTGTTGTTGTGTGTGTGTTGTATTGTATCACCATCATCACTAACACCATCATTGCCACACCGGTTCGTCTACCCAATTTTTTCATTATCCATCTTAGTAATTGGTAACGATGTTGGGTTTGCATTGTCTTATTACACTCACTGAACCGAGAACACGGACACTTTGAGGAAAAATAGGCTGGGTTATGGCCCAGGTATACAGAATATCTCTGTTGACCATGTATACCTGGGCCATGGGCTGGGTTATTTATAGACGCGTGACCACGTATTTACTGACCCTTCTTTCCGTCTATTTCCTTCGTGTTTACTGTCCCTCCTTTCCTTCTATTTCCTTGGTGTTTACTGTCCCTCCTTTCTTTCTATTTCCTTCGTGTTTATTATCCCTCCTTTCTTTCTATTTCCTTCGTGTTCACTGTCCCTCCTTTCCTTTTATTTCCTTCGTGTTTACTGTCCCTCCATTCCTTCTATTTCCTTGGTGTTTACTGTCCATCCTTTCATTCTAATTCCTTGGTGTTCACTGTCCCTCCTTTCCTTTTAGTTCCTTCGTATATACTGTCCCTCCATTCCTTCTACATTATTTCCTTGGTGTTTGTTGTCCTTCCTTTCCTTGTATTTCCTTGGGTGTTTACTGTCATTCTATTTCCTACATGTGTGTTGTGTTGTCCCTCTTTTCCTCATGTTTCCTTCCTCTCCCACCTCTCTCTCTCTCTAATTCAACACTCTTCTTCCAATTGACGTGGCTAAATATATGATGAGATTTTTCCTGTTGTCGTTCCGAAATTAAAGTTTGGCTGCAAGTGTTGTAAGTTGGTAAATCTGGAACAAGTGATTCCTCCAAACTAGTCGAAGCAACAACTATCCATCATTATTTTTGTTCATCCGACCCTGCTGTTTCTTGGCATACTTTGGAGGAATCTAGGTACTTCAATATACGTGTACCATTATTATAAAGATTACCCCTTTTATTTAATGGTTAACTAGTTGCTGTCCCCTCCTCATTTATGCCTACCCTTTTCTTTTCCTATCTTTCTCAGGCATTGTTGTTGTCTATGTTGCTTTTGTTGTTTTTGTTGGAGGAGGAGATTAAAGGTTAATTTTTCGATGTGGCTATTGGTCTGGTTTTGTTTTCATTAATTCATTATTATTTGTCATTGGTCACTTTTTGTAGGCTCCAGCTTTTTAGCCTTTGCAACGACACTAAAAGCTTGATTTATCTTCCAGAATGCTTATATTTTCTCTTAATATATATTATTACAAACGTATCATGCGAATTATTATTGTTTGTCCTTGATAACTTTCTCTATACAACTATGTGTGTCTTTAAGAAGCTTAGTTTCTTTAATTATATTCCCTGGTGGTGTGGGTGGCTGAGGCCGTTGTCTCCAAAGCGGGTCTGGGGGGTCTGGCAACACACACTGCAGTGAAGAGGGTCAACTCATTAGTCTGGCAGTAGTGCAAATATCACGTGTGTTTTAACCCCTAAGGACCGATTAACCAACATGTCGGTGATAAAGAAATGTATGGTTCGCTCCGAATTACCGACGTGTCGACGTACCTATCAAAAACTCTAGCGAGTAGCTAGCGAGCTGGCGTTGGTAACGATGGAAAGCTAAAGTCCTTGACAAAAGATTTGACTGTGGTAATGATGTCTGGCAACTGCGTATGCTGGTGGGTGGAGCATAGACCTACCCTCACCAACAAGGACCCCACTCACCACTAGTCCCCTTCCCTCCCCTTGCTACCCCTCCCTTACTCATACAAACCCTCTCTCCCTCCCTCCTCTTCTGTCCACACCACTGTTGCCAGTGGAAGTTTACAGAATACCCAAGATTGCCGCACCAAAAATTCCAAGAAATTCCAAGATCAACATAACATAATGTGTAATGCACATTTATAATAGAATATATTTTAAAATATACTTAAGAAAACATAACAATCACTTATGAAGTTAAGACTGAAGAAAAACAATGATATCTGACTGATGTTGAGAAGTATGTTCATCTTCCCCCACATACAGAGTAGGCCTAGTCATATCATTCCTTCTCTTTCTGCCTTGGATAACATCCTTTATGAGAGTATTTGACGGTTCCCAGCTATGGTATGGAACAACTGTCCGGAATGGAGTCAGTCTCAATCCACTCATAGCACTACATCAGTACATCTATACATCCTAATTTTCATGTGTCCAGTTCCTGTCCATCCCGTGGTCACCAAAAAAACAAAAAAAAACGGCTAATTTTGTCTCTCATTAGCCACGAAATGTAGGCCTAATCGAATATGAATATAAGTGAAGGGAAATATAGTAGGGGTAGGATAGGTGAAGGATAATTAAGAAGAGATGAATTTAATTAACAAATTAAGATAATGTTTATGAGAACTAAAAAAAATCCAAGATTTACTTGATTTTGTACTGTAAGTACCAAGATGCCAAGGTTGAGTCTAAAATCCCAAGATCTTGTGAAAAATTCCAAGCACTGGCATCACTGGTCCACACACTTCTGTTTGTGGATGATATGTTGCCACGTGCGTATATACGCAATGTATCCCCTTATATGCATGGTAATATGTTTGTTGATGTAGTTTATTTTGACTTTACAGTATTTTAGAGTTACATTGAGTATTTTAGACGTTTACATGCAGTATATTACACATAAATACGTACAGCTCCGGACTGATCAATGGTCCACACTTCTTCCACCCTTGCCTTGGTGTGGGCCTCAACGGATATGGTATCACTGACAGGTGGAGGGGGGAGGGGAGAAATGTGGGCGGAGTTATATATGGGGGGTAGCGTTACCAATGTTGAGCCATCCAGAAATTTGAATCCCGAACCACTTGTGATCATGGATGTGAACCACTCACTTGAAGGTGGTAGGAGAGTAGGGGTTGGGTTGGGGAGAGGGGGTAAAGCTTCACCAGTGATCGAGATGGAGAGAATTATTGGATCAAGTAGTTAAATGTTTTCTTCTGTAATCTAAATCCAACTCTGATGCTGTATTCCATGGGATATTCTTTATTATTTGAAATGAATCCAGATTTTACCTAATATAATTAACACGACACCAGTTTTTGATGACTAATATATCAAGCGATGCACCACCTACTCAGTGTTAAGTTACATTTCAAGTAAATCCTTTATTTTTATCCTGTATCATTCATGACATTTTCTAAGAAACGTTTATTGTGTGACTGGTTACTAAAGGATAATAGTTATAGTGTAAGATGTTAATTACCCAATTACTACTCCATCTGTTCTTCCTCACCCCGTCCTCCCTTATTCAATTCACTGTTTCCTCTCCCTCCATCCCACCATTCCTTTACTCTCCATCTTACCACCACCACTACCATCATTCTGTGTGTTGCTGCATAATCTGTTAATGCGCAAACACGACCAGAATAGAAATAATAGTGATATCTGGTATGCAAATACAATCTGTTATATATGACGAATATATTTATTACCTTTATTTATTTATCTGAGGTCAACATCTAGGCCAGCCATTCAGACGCCCAGTGTTAGTGAACCAATCACAACATTTAGAGGATATTGTGTCACAACTATTGTTATTACTAATTAAAATAGGGAAAAATTGAAATCAGACATTTATTGGTTATTGTTTATATGACTTTGTCAATTTGTGAAATCTCCACAAGTTCTCGTCACGAACATTCAAACCCATATTCCAACTGGGTCTGTAGGCACCACACTGTAATTATAATAACCACAATTATAATAACTGTTAACTTATTATAACCTGAAGTTTATACTTCAACCTCACGTTTGCATTAAGCATGTGTAATGTTTGTTTTGTTTTCTTCTTATTATTATAAGCACCGATATATGTATTGCTTTAGACCCTTAGCCACGATGATATACAGTATATACACTATTTATATACACTTCTATGAAGATATTAAGGCTTGAAATACTGTAGATTACATATTTCATTTTATTACTCATCAATTTGTTGCTAGTATCGTGTTCAACCACCCTCCTTCTCAATGACAGCCTGCAGTTGCTCGGGCATTGAGGCACCATGCCTCCTCACTGTATAATATATATGGTTTTCCCCGAAAAATCTCCCACTGTGTTCTGGTGTGACGTAACAAATCTGCTGTGGTTCTCTGTCGTTCTGGCTCCCACGTGTTAACGATAAAACCTCATACATTTTCTATAGGGTTCATATCGCAGTCTTAAATAGACAAATCTATCACCTGCAAATAATCATGAGCAGTAAATCATTTTTGAACTTTCCTCGCCATATGGATAGGGCATCGGTCGTGTATAGGACTGATAAGGGTGAGTAGTTGAAAATAAATTAAAAACATTTAGAATATGTGCTTCATTATATTGCATTTGATCGATCTATTAAACAAAGACACTGTCTGTTGTTCACCCCGGTAGAGAGATACTGATTATAATTATTATCCTTTGGATATTAAGCAACAAATAACGGAGCCGAGACAATTAATTTTCTGTCTTCAGCTTTAACTGTATTCTTTTCACCCCTCATGCTGGTAGTCCCCCTCTTTATCACCTTTTCTCGCCGTAAAATAAACTTAATACCTATATCTTTCAAGTAACTGGCAACCTCACACAACCTCCTCTCCCCTGTCTTTTTTTTCTCTCTCTCTCTCTCTCTCTCTCTCTCTCTCTCTCTCTTGCCTTCTGTAATATTCTTTATCTTTTCTTTCTCATAATTTTAACCCTCTCATTCGTTCTTTCAAAGTTTAATGACATAGGCCTTTCTCCCTTATCACCCATAGTCCTTCAAATTTATGCAAGCAAAAGGATATGATAATAGTTATGTAGAATATATATATATATATATATATATATATATATATATATATATATATATATATATATATATATATATATATATATATATGACGGTGTGCAATCTTCCAACATGTTTTCCATTGTGACCTGGTGTGACTGATGCCCCGAGGTGGCTGATACCTTTGTGTTCATGGCAGGAACCCTAACCGCTGCGTATAGTGTCACGTGACACAAGTTTATCTTCTAACTTCTTTATTTTGTGTTTTCTTCGCTACAGTTAAAATTATATAGTTAACAGATTTGACAAATAATACTCATGTCAGTACGCCACCGTCTCAGTTGACGGAGAGGAACTATGTGATTCGGTACTTTCAGATTCATTCATTTCAACACTTGACACAATATGGAACTGTTGGTCTGTCCTGAGTAACAATGTTTACTGTCATCCATATAAAAGACAACTGAACCACTGTCGTTTCCCGTTGATGGATAAATATCTTATGTATTTATGGTGTAGTAGTCAATATGGTTTTATTCTTACCTCATCAATCCATGTTTGAGTTTCGGGAAGTTGGGGCAAGAGATGGGAAGTTAAGAGGATGCTGTCTGCTAAATTGGAGCTCTATGCATCCTCCAAACTTTGCCACGAAACTGATCCCTCATAAGAAACACCAAGGTCGTCTGCTTCCTGGCATAGTCTGGAGTATTCATGGAACTTCAATTTTACAAGAAGATATAGTGTTCCCTTAAATGTATAGCCTACTGTGGTTAGAAATTAGTTCCCTTAACAAAATTACCTTTCGTCACACCAAGATTTACTCTATGTGGATAGATTATCTTTACGAAATCATATTTATCTTGTAATATAGACGATAAGGATATCTCTACCCAGGATCAAGAAAATACCCATTTACCAATTCAACTCATAACCTACCAAAATGTTCTGGAACGCAATAACGCTGACGTGCATATGTATACAATTATTGTCATTAAGCTGGGTCTAGAATTATTACTATTCATTAGTACTATCTTCAAATAGAGAAAATTCATCTTTTCATCTCACTGGCTTGCGATAATTATCACCGTCGTCATCCCTGATATTTCCTTAAACTCTACGATATGACATCCAAGTCGACCGTGTTAAGACATAGCAGGTATTGTAATATGCATCAATATTGTAAGCTTATGTAATTTGAAACCCTGTGGGAGTAGCTTGTCCTATGTAGCCAACACCGTATAGAAAACATGTTGAAGGATTGCACACAGTCATATATAGTGTGGGCTGGTTACTCCATTGAAACAGTAGCATCCTTTGTTGTGCAATAAATGTTAATTTGTTTATATTGTTTTCATTATATTTGGTTATCAATATCATTCTGAGAACATAATTCTGTAGTTGAGCATAAAACATTGTTTTCAGTAGCATATAGAGAGATACATGAGAATTACGTTGACTACCATTACTGTCCTTGTGGTCCATATTGTGTCACATGTTCTGCACAGTAATGCTTAATGTAAGTAAAAGTAAGTTTATATATCTACATATATATTTTGATAACAAATGCCCATAATTCAGACTAGCAACATATTGGCAAATGACAAAACATGAAACCAATATTCCTTCTGATTTAAGAAGGCGAAATGCTGTGGGTGGGATTATGCAGGCAAGAATGCGTATCTGCCAACACCTTTGTTCTACATAACTATTATCATATCCTTTCGCTTACATAAATTTGAAGGACTATGGGTGATAAGGGAGAAAGGCCTATGTCATTAAACTTTGAAAGAACGAATGAGAGGGTTAAAAATATGAGAAAGAAAAGATAAAGAATATTACAGAAGGCAAGGAAGGATGAGAGAGAGAGAGAGAGAGAGAGAGAGAGAGAGAAGAGGAGGTTGTGTGAGGTTGCCAGTTACTTGAAAGATATAGGTATTAAGTTTATTTTACGGCGAGAAAAGGTGATAAAGAGGGGGACTACCAGCATGAGGGGTGAAAAGAATACAGTTAAAGCTGAAGACGGAAAATTAATTGTCTCGGCTCCGTTATTTGTTGCTTAATATCCAAAGGATAATAATTATAATCAGTATCTCTCAACGGGGGTGAACAATAGACAGTGTCTTTATTTAATAGATCGATCAAATGCAATATAATGAAGCACATATTCTAAATGTTTTTAATATCTTTTCAACTACTCACCCTTATCTGTCCTATACACGACCGATGCCCTATCCATATGGCGAGGAAAGTTCAAAAATGATTTACTGCTCATGATTATTTGCAGGTGATAGATTTGTCTATTTAAGACTGCGATATGAACCCTATAGAAAATCTATGAGGTTCTATCGTTAACACGTGGGAGCCAGAACGACAGAGAACCACAGCAGATTTGTTACGTCACACCAGAACACAGTGGGAGATTTTTCGGGGAAAACCATATATATTATACAGTGAGGAGGCATGGTGCCTCAATGCCCGAGCGACTGCAGGCTGTCATTGAGAAGGAGGGTGGTTGAACACGATACTAGCAACAAATTGATGAGTAATAAAATGAAATATGTAATCTACAGTATTTCAAGCCTTAATATCTTCATAGAAGTGTATATAAATAGTGTATATACTGTATATCATCGTGGCTAAGGGTCTAAAGCAATACATATATCGGTGCTTATAATAATAAGAAGAAAACAAAACAAACATTACACATGCTTAATGCAAACGTGAGGTCGAAGTATAAACTTCAGGTTATAATAAGTTAACAGTTATTATAATTGTGGTTATTATAATTACAGTGTGGTGCCTACAGACCCAGTTGGATTATGGGTTTGAATGCTTCGTGACGAGGACTTGTGGAGATGTAAACAATAACCAATAAATGTCTGATTTCAATTTTTCCCTGTTTTAATTAGTAATAACAATAGTTGTGACACAATATCCTCTAAATCTTGTGATTGGTTCACTAACACTGGGCATCTGAATGGCTGGCCTAGATGTTGACCTCAGATAAATAAATAAAGGTAATAAATATATTCGTCATATATAACGGATTGTATTTGCATACCAAATATCACTTTTATTTCTATTCTGGTCGTGTTTGCGCATTAACAGATTATGCAGCAACACACAGAATGATGGTAGTGGTGGTGGTAAGATGGAGAGCAAGGAATGCTGGGATGGAGGGAGAGGAAACAGTGAATTGAATAAGGGAGGACGGGGTGAGGAAGAACAGATGGAGTAGTTATTAGGTAATTAACATCTTACACTATAACTATTATCCTTTGGTAACCAGTTACACAATAGACGTTTCTTAGAAAATGTCATAAATGATACAGGATAAAAATAAAGGATTTACTTGAAATGTAACTTAACACTGGGTAGGTGGTGCATCGCTTGATATATTAGTCATAAAAAACTGGTGTCGTGTTAATTATATTAGGTAAAATCTGGATTCATTTCAAATAATAAAGAATATCCCATGGAATGCAGCATCAGAGTTGGATTTAGATTACAGAAGAAAACATTTAGCTACTTGATCCAATAATTCTCTCCATCTCGATCACTGGTGAAACTTTACCCCTCTCTCCCCAACCCAACCCTTCCTCTCCTACCACCTTCAAGTGAGTGGTTCACATCCATGATCACAAGTGGTTCGGGATTCAAATTTCTGGATGGCTCAACATTGGTAACGCTACCCCCCCTATATAACTCCGCCCACATTTCTCCCCTCCCCCCTCCACCTGTCAGTGATACCATATCCGTTGAGGCCCACACCAAGGCAAGGGTGGAAGAAGTGTGGACCATTGATCAGTCCGGAGCTGTACATCCACACCCACATTGTGTTATCTGCAGCCAATGAAATCACTCGTGGGCTGTCATACACTCTCTCTCCCTGTCTCCCCTTGCCTCTCTCTGCCTCCCATAGCTCTTATTAGGCAATGGAGATTAGTATAACACACTTTCAAACACTCCCATACATTGTGCATGCATGCGTTAGCGTATCACAGGTATGCACAGTTGTATGCAAAAATGACTTGTATGTTGCTTTTTTTGTCTATTTCAGTGCATTTATATACTCGTTTTACATACACAAACACGCAAGCACACATCGAGGTACACATACTCATGTATCTACGCATTATAAACATATGTAACACATGCGTATGCATTCGTATGTTATTTGGTGGGGTAACTGTCATATTATTGTCCGACTTTGACATGCTGCTGTACTCTAACCAGTTGAGATAGAAGACTTTTGTTTGCATATTCTGGTGTGTAAAATAAAGCAATTTACAAATGTGTAAGATTTTTTTTTACAAAATCGAAACTTTAAAAATCACCCTGTTTTTGCGGTTGAGGGGCTAGTACCGTAATATTAATTGCGGTTCGTATGGGTTAAGGGGAATTTGTCTTTTGGTCCTTTACAGTACCATGATTCCTCCAAAGTACGGTACCGGTATGTCAACAAACGGGACCAGGTTAACAATAACAATGGTGTCCTGTTGCTTGGAATAGTTTCGATTATACTGTGGAGCTGCTATAACAAAACAGGAGGATAAGGTATATCTGTTATAATGTAGCTGTAGTATGAAATATGGTGCTGACGTGGGCAAATCTTAAATCCCAGGTTAGGTTAGGTAACTTAAAAGTTCTTTCCTCACAATACTTTGACCAAAAATTATTAGAACAATTATGAGTGCCTATGAAAATGTTAATTAAATTGTAAAAATCAAAGTGAACCTGTTTTTCAGAATTATATACATTTTGTGCTGTACGTTATTATATTTTCTTAATACTGTATACCTAAGTACCTGTCATCAGTTATTATCCTGCCAAAGTTTCATCTCCTTACCTTACACAGTTACACTATATTATTATTATGAGTGCCTATGAACAAGTTAAGTAAGTTGGAAGACTCCAAGTGGAACTGGTTTTCATTATTATGGTGTGTGACACAAGCCTATACATTATGTAATACAATTTGTGCTGTATGTTATTATATTTTCTTAATGAGTGGCAGGAACATCAGACCCAACAAGTAGAGAATAATGAAGTCATCGCCCGTCCAACCCCATCCTAAATGGGAAAATACGGACGTTAAACGAAAATGATGATGATGATGAATATACCTCAGTACTTGTCATCAATAAGTATCCTACCAAAGTTTCATCTCTTTACCTTACACTAAAGAGTACAGGATAGTCAAGGGTGAGGCCCCTCCTTAAATATGATGTAATTGAAGTTCCTCAAGCTGTCTGGCCGAGCAACCCCAAGCTCTTGAAGGCGGCCATGGCCTGAACCATGCTTTCCCACAGTGCCCTCAGAGAGTGCATGTTATGTTGTTGGTGAGTGTGGTTGTATACTGTACATTGCAGTGTTCCATAATGTGTTTAATAGAATAGGTATATTGTGTTGCATCCTGGGGTGGGCAGGGTGTAAGTGATGATAGCATTTATATATGGTATCCGTGCTACCAGATGTTGGGTATTGTATTGTGTGAGAAGCTGTAGTTTGCTATATTAGTGAGTGTTTGTATGCCTTGTGGTCCAAGTTGTTTAAAGGGCATGTTACTGATGTTATCAGGGCCATGGGCAGATGAGTACTTGAGGTTTAAACATGCTGTAATAATATTCACTAGCAATTGTTTGTACCATTTTATATACAGTTAACTCTCATTTTTGTGACACGAGACGTGCTGAAGCAGTCATTCCGTTCGGAATCCTGGGTTCTCATTTGGATCAGGAACTGGACCTCGAGATGCCTGGCCTCGGTTTCGCTCTCGTCGAAACTACCTGGTCGCCTGGATTTTCTGCCGGCCTCAGTTCTTCACTCGGGACCTTCCTGGACAGTGCTATTCTCCATCATCATCCTGCTGCCGTCCTGGGCCAGACAGACTGTATTCCTAAGTTATTATTTAGTGATTGTGGCACGGCTTATTACTTGTTTGTGTATAATATTAAGGTAGGGTTAAGGATAATATTAAGGTACGGTTAAGGGTAGTATTAACCCCTAAAGTCCTATTGTCCGTTTAAACGGACGATACGATTTTAGGCCTTGAAGCCGATGGTCCGTTTAAATGAACAGCCCATAAATAACTGCATGGGCTACATATAGCCACAGCAGTAGTGCCAAAGGGAAACTGTAACCTTGGACTATTGTAATTGATCGTGATTGGCTGACTTCCCCACCCTATGGTGTAGGTGGGTGTGGCCAAAGTACATCCACACCCACATTGTGTTATCTGCAGCCAATGAAATCACTCGTGGGCTGTCATACACTCTCTCTCCCTGTCTCCCCTTGCCTCTCTCTGCCTCCCATAGCTCTTATTAGGCAATGGACATTAGTATAACACACTTTCAAACACTCCCATACATTGTGCATGCATGCGTTAGCGTATCACAGGTATGCACAGTTGTATGCAAAAATGACTTGTATGTTGCTTTTTTTGTCTATTTCAGTGCATTTATATACTCGTTTTACATACACAAACATGCAAGCACACATCGAAGTACACATACACATGTATCTACGCATTATAAACATATGTAACACATGCGTATGCATTCGTATGTTATTTGGTGGGGTAACTGTCATATTATTTTCCGACTTTGACATGCTACTGTACTCTAACCAGTGGAGATAGGAGACTTTTGTTTGCATATTCTGGTGTGTAAAATAAAGCTCTACAAATGTCTAAGATTTTTTTTTATAAAATCGAAACTTTAAAAATTACCCTGTTTTTGCGGTTGAGGGGCTAGTACCGTAATATTAATTGCGGTTCGTATGGGTTAAGGTACGGTTAAGGGGTATAATGTATACTTCTTGGAACGGGGTGATTTTCTATCTCCGTCCCAGTCGGGTTTTCGTAAACATCGTTCCACTACAGATGCTCTGGTCAGGTTGGAAGCTGCTGCATGTGAGGCCTTTGCACGACATCAACACCTTGTTTGTGTATTCTTTGATTTAGAGAAAGCATATGACACTACATAGCAATATGGCATCCTGCAGCAGCTCCATGTATATGGCCTACGAGGTCGCCTTCCACGCTTTCTTAAAGAGTTTCTTAGTGGTCGCAGTTTTTCTGTAAGAGTTGGTACAGCTCTCTCAGCATCTGTTGCACAGGAGGAGGGCGTCCCTCAGGGAAGTGTCCTCAGTGTCACATTGTTTGCAGTAGCAATTAATGCCATTGCCTCATCCCTTTCGGACGGTATAGCCAACTCGATGTACGTTGATGACCTAGCAGTCTGGTTTGCTGCCTCCCGTATGTCAGTGGCGGAGCGACGCATGCAGCTTGCCCTTGACAGAGTGTCGCGTTGGACTGGTTCTCATGGGTTTCGATTTTCTTCTGCCAAGACGGTTGCTATGCACTTCTGCCGCATCCGAGGTGTCCACCCTGATCCGGACTTATTCATGTATGGTCATCGGATACGCTGTGTCGAGGAGACTCGCTTTTTGGGTCTTCTTTTCGACAAACGTTTGACTTGGGTTCCCCACTTACGTACACTTAAGGTTTCTTGCCTCAAGGTTCTTAATCTGTTGAGGGTTCTGAGCCATACTACCTGGGGGGCTGATCGGGCCACCCTCCTTCGCCTATACCGTGTTTTTATTAGGTCAAAACTTGATTATGGGTGTGAGGTGTACTCCTCTGCCACAGATGTCCGTCTCAGAGTTTTAGACCCTGTTCATAATGCTGGGATACGTCTGGCAACTGGAGCGTTCAGGTCATCACCAATCCCCAGTCTCCTGGTGGACGCTAACGAACCACTTCTAGATCTCCGTCGCCAGTCCTCAATGGGTTGTTGTTGGCATCGATTATATCGACTTCCCGACTCCCTTCCTTCACTCACAGGGAGTCCCTCCCTGTGTACACAGATGGGTCAAAGTCTGATGCTGGAGTTGGTTTTGGAGTTGTCTTTCCTGACTTTTGCTGTGGTGGTAGACTTCCTTCTGTCATGTCGATTTTCACTGCTGAGCTCTCGGCCATTTTATATGCCATCCAAGAGATTTTTACTCTCCCTCAGCCTTCTTTTACTATTTATAGTGATTCTTGTAGTGCCTTGCAGGCCTTGTGCAATTTTAACTCTCCCCATCCCCTGGTGTTGGCCATCCTTGAGTGGCTTGTCCTCCTGGGTCGTCGTGGCCGCAAAGTCACTTTCTGTTGGGCCTCCTGCCGGGCGTCATCCTGTCCCTGCAGTGGACCTTCGACCCTATATAGATGCTGCCATTCGTTCCTGCTGGCAGGACAGATGGGATGCAGTCGGGGCTAACAAGCTTTGCGACATCCGCCAACGCCTTGGTTTGTGGAGCTACAGCGGCCTGTCCCGCCGGTGGGAGACGGCTCTTGTCCGTCTCCGCATTGGCCACACATTATTGACTCATGGCTTTTTAATGGACAGGATTAACCCTCCCTACTGTGATGATTGTCTGGTCCCTTTGACAGTGAGGCATATTATTGTGGAGTGTCCCAGTTTTGGGGACCTGCGTCGTAGGCACCTCTCCGAGTACTGGGTGGGTGACGGTTCTTACAGTCTCTCCCGGGTGCTCGGGGAGGAGGCTTGTAGTGTGGGAGGGAACACTCTCCTATGTGGAAGAAACTGGCCTCCTCCATAAATTGTGATTTTATTATACTTATGGTTTTTAGATAGTTTGATATTATTTAGTCTTGATTCTTTTTTATATATTAGTTAAGTTGACGCGTTCTTTTAGTAATGGTGTGTGTTTATAGTTTCTGTGTAATTTAATTATGATGCGTGTCCCTTTCGGGAGTTTGTGATTTTGTTAGTTGAGGATAATAATTTTGTGTTGGGCGGTATATGACCCTAGCTGTTGCGCCGCCAAATGCCTAGTTGCATCAATAAATAAATTCAATTCAATTCCTCACTCTTCCATCTTGTCCTTCTTTCCTTCAATTCCTCATTATTGTACTTCTGTAACTACATGTTTTCCTTCAGTAAAGCCACCACCTCTCCTTGTTAGGTGTAAAGAAGCTGAAGTGGTCCTCAATATTATGTGATTAGAATAGGGAGAACCGAAGATTTCTGCCGTGACAACCTCCAGGAGTTAATTCCCGTTTGTGGGTATTACCTGCTTGTGGTGATGTGAACATAGTACTTTAAGCAACAAAGTTCACTTCATGTGCTAGTTTATCGAGGATACTCAATCTCACACACATGGATTGTTTCGAGCTAAATAATCACAATGGTGTTACATCTCTGAATATGTGTGAGCCCCTGTCTACGCGGCAGTACTGACGAGTGTACAGTTGGCTCCACTGCCGCGTTGACCACTGCGCATTGCCAATGTTGAGCCACCCAGAAATTCGAACCCCGAACGAAGCGAAGCACTCATGACTTCAATCTCCCCAACTCAGTCATCCCTCCCTCCATCTCACTCCGTCATGAGTGCTTCGCTTCGTTCGGGATTCGAATATCTGGGTGGCTCAACATTGTCAACGCGGGAGTGGAGCCAACTGTACCTTGGAATGGAGGTGGGTAAAGAGGTTGCCGATACCCTAAGGTCACAGGGATAGTAGGCTACAGTATTATTTTACTACCCATCCAAGTTGCCGTGCCAAGTAACCAGTACCAACCTATGTTCATTGTGATTAAGAATTACGAAGTTAATTAAAGTGTTGTGTGTGTAGTAGGTGCTTAAGTGTGGTGGTGCATATACAAACTGATCGTTGGAGTCACATATTTCTGAACATTAGGGTCGGCCGGCTAGAAGCTTGGATTAGTGACTGCAACAGAGCGGTAACGTTCATCACCTGCACTGTTGTTGTTGTTGTAGAAGTTCTCCCGGGGCAGAATGGCCTCCTGCCCCACAGACCCCTGGTACACTCTGGTCGCAGTGTATAAAACAAATGAAAATAAAGTAGGGGCTGGCCCTATATGCCTGGGCTACCGAAGCACATCCCAAGGAAATGGGACTAGAGCTTACTGGACCAGGGAGTCTGGGGGCCACCGACCGCCAGGGAGATTGGGGGAAAGGCTTTGATCCAAGTCCACGTTACCACAAGAGCTACAAGTGGGGCCGTACCTTCCATAAGACCAGCCCTGAAGGGACCATAAGGGGGAGGGAGTTTACACTGCTGCATGCAAAGGGAAATGCACCCCCATGTGCTGGCGGTCCACACAGCAGTGGAAAAAAAATGGATTTTTAATCCATGTGGGCAGATCTCGTCAAATCCACTAGAAAGTGACCAGATTCTACAACAATCTTTATTCTAGCCCTGTGGGGGATAACTAATATTCACAGAATAAAGTCAGCCCCACTGGGCCCAGGCAAGGGTGTGGTAGAGGATACAAATTCGTCATTTTTGGATAACCAGCCCTCACCAGTGGGAAGGGGTGATAAGAGAGATGGGACAGTAAATGCAAAGGAAAGAAAAGGAACGGAGGGATAAATGAAGAACTGAAATGGATTAGCTGGGACCGAAGGGACGCCAAAACCCTTGAAGTACTGCCTACGTCTCCGTTGGCAATACAGTGGACTCTCCAATAACGCGGTTTTGAGTAACGCGTTTTTTATTCAACGCGGTATAATATATAGGGGGGATATGATTAAATAACATTATTTGTTCGATTTAACGCGGCCACGCTCACCCGCTTACCCACACTACTTTTGGCGGGAAGCAGGGTGAGCTGCTCAGGCCCGCTCTCTGACCAAACAGACACGACTTGATCAATTCTTTAAAAGGAAGACGGATGTGGTGTCAGAGGAAGGTAACACGCAAGGTCAAGGGAATATACTAGGTCTGATCATGCCCGTACCATTTTTCACCTCATCTGCGCATGACGTCACGGGCAAGACTCCTCGGGATAGACTCAATTGCCTATCAATGTGGGTTAAGAAATGTATGAATAACTATTCTACCAAATATATCATCATAAACTGATATCCTCATGCACTGTATACATGCAGTGAAAATGCTGGTAGCTTAATAATTTATCAACATTCATACATGTGAAATCAGCTTGCTAATAAAAAAATAATTAAATGTATAATTGGCGCTATGTGGCATCTCTACTTCCTCCCTTCTCTCTCTCTCTCTCTCTCTCTCTCTCTCTCTCTAAACAATTTTAGGGGAAACAAAGGTAAATGGGCTAATCGAGAGAAATCTGGAATAAAAAAAACATAAGTTCTGTTATGATAAATAATCCTAATTACCAAACTCTAAGAACAGTGTATATTTGTGAGTGTTTGCATGTTACTGGAAAATAAGTCTATGGAATCAGAAGGACTGAGATATGTTGGGGGATACATTGCTAGCAACATACAGTAATACCATTGCCTGCAGAAAATTTCAAATAATTATATGTAAATAGCTTGCAAACAAACATTATTAGTAACATCAGAAATGGTGGTGATAAATAAAACATTACAATGTAATAAAATAAATATTGTACTACATTAAAGTAGTTTAATATAAACAAAATGGAAATAAAAAAATGTGTTAAATTTGAAAATTGGTCGACATTAATAACCTACATAATTTATTTTTTGTTTTATAAAATGATAGAAAAATACAAATCTAATAGCTTCATATTTGGATCACAGTAAAGGTACTGTATTAAAAGGAGGGCATATAAAGTATACAGTGTTGAGTCAATGAGAACTGTGCAGTAAAACAATAACAATAAAAATATGGAGAGCATAATTAATATACTTTTAAAGTAGTCTACCATACTCGTTTTTTTTCTCTCTATCTCTATCTCTCCTGCCTGCCGCTGACGTCACGGATAAGCTCGGGTAAGCTGCGCGTGATCAGACCTCGTATTCCCTTGACCTTGGTAACACGAGTGTGGAAGGAGAGCGAGGAGGTGTGGAGGGAGAGCGGAGTGAGGAAGGAGAGCGGGGTGGGGAGGGAGAGAGGGGTGGGGAGGGAGAATGGGGTGGGGAGGGAGAGCGGGGTGGGGAGGGAGAGAGGGGTGGGGAGGGAGAGCGGGGTGGGGAGGGAGAGAGGGGTGGGGAGGGAGAATGGGGTGGGGAGGGAGAGCGGGGTGGGGAGGGAGAGAGGGGTGGGGAGGGAGAGCGGGGTGGGGAGGGAGAGCGGGGTGGGGAGGGAGAGCGGGGTGACGAGTGTTAAATGTGAAGGAAAGTGTACCGTTACTTTACAAATATAAATAAAACGAGAATGTGGGTTTTTGTTGGTTGAGTCACCAACTACATACTTTAGTTTGACTCTACTATTCATACATTAGAGTAACAAAATCCCCAAAAGGTAGACTTTTGCATTGTCCAGGAACGCAACCCCCACTATTACCATTGTTTCCTATGCGGAAATTAAGTTTAAATAACGCGTTTTTTAATAACGCGACGTCTCCAGGAACGTAACTACCGCGTTATTGGAGAGTCCACTGTACCTCCCTTACGGGGTCACCTGCACTGTAATTGCCTCTGAGTGGGTTAGGTTAGCTGGTAATTTTTTTAAGAGCTAACTAACTGTAATACTATATTTATAAAAAGGGAGGGAGTATATAGGTTACCTGGTAATATTAAGACTTAGCTGTAATTAGTTAGTATAGGGTACCTGGTAATTTAAAGACAACTGGAGGTGACGTCCATTCTTCTTGCAATATAGAGATGAACTGACGTGTCATTGTATACCCACTTACCCAGTTACCCCGCGGAGAAATGCGATATAAAAGGGAGTAAAATGAAGCGCAAATTCATGGGAAATTGAAAATAAAATTGATATGAGATAACTGGACTTTAATAATAATAAAGCTGCTTAAAATGCATGTAGCGTTGAGATGTAACCACACACCGAGTTGCAATTATATGTAATTCTATGTAGTTAACCTCGGAACTACTTGCTCATGAGGAATACACACAGGCATTAAGTAGTGGATGTAATGAGGCTGCTGTATCCGACAATGCTTACATTTGTGACTTGGTAAAAATCAGAGGGTGAATTAATGAAGTTGTATATTGTGACGAAAACCAGATGCGACCGACAACTGAAACCTTCATGACGGTATTGTGTATATTATTAACTACATGTTTGCTTATTACTCTCATTAAAATACATTAGAAGGCGTACTTAGAAACTTTATCCTTTAATATTAAACATTGTGTTCGGGTGTATTCTTTTCTCCTGCCACTATTTGGGTCACGTTGTTAGTAATAGAAATACATAAAGTAAATGAACCAGGATCATAGAATGGGAAATAAAAACATTGGTGCTTAGGATTGTGACACAGCCACACCAACAATTAGTAACCATTGTAAAGGTAAGTACACACTGAGATGCACACACAGGATGACTGAGTATAATTTTATTTTTAAGGTCGCATTTACAAATGCTATTCTAAACAATTCTTGAGTTTATTTAGACCGTCTACTCTAAACATGTAATTTTGCCACCTTCCAAAGGGTGGAGGTTGGAGAAAGTGATTGGTGGGATGCATGACGACTTAGCACCACATCCCACAAGTTGATAACATATAAGTTGGATTATGTGGCTGAAAGGGGTCTTTCATGACTGAAAATGCATATTTTAAACATATAAAATAATCCGCATCCGCAAATATAAATTATGGTTATCAGACAAATATTGTTTTCTCATATCCTAATCCGCAAATTAAAAAAAAAAAATCTATTTTCGCATCAGTACATCATTGTTTTTAAACATCCGATATTTCTGTACACATATGGTGGCAGTTACCCAGGATCTTAAATATTAATGGATTTTCATGATTTTTTCACAGGTTATGTGTACCTTGTCTATGAACAATATATACACTTTTGAAGAAAATCGGACCAACCCGTCTTTGATTTTGACAATTTCTTTGAAATTTTGAAAATAAATTGAAATTGAAATAGCTTTGTTATTTGTGGACCAATTTCAAAGGTATTGGTACCATTTGAAAGAACAGGAAAATGCAACAATTCTATCAGATAACTTTTCAATATTAATATTTGTTTCATTTTTATTATTTTTTTGTAAATCTCCTGTCAAATTTTGGGGGGACAGATCAAAATTCAATATGGTAGTTTCCAATGATATTTTTAGTTTTGAAATTGCTCCATAAATAAAAAAGTTATTGCAAAAAGAAGGTTTTTTTACTTAGTTTTGAGAAAACAAGGGGAAAAGTAATCTTTTCAATCGCCGATCGATTCCGGTCGTGAAAGATTATTTATTGTTATTGAATAGCAATGAATATAATTCACATCATTGAAATATAATATATAAAACACTCCATCTGTCTGTCTGTTTGTCTGTCTGTTTAGCCGCTATGCACGCGCTCATCGTTTTTACCTAGAGTAATAATTTTTACATAAGTTTGATCGCTTATGACTGGGGAGTGTTCTAGGCTTACAAAAAAAAATGTTTTCAAATGATCAAGGGGGGGTTGGGGGGATTCGAAACCTAGATTAGGGAGCCATGGACATGTCACCTCCACCTATACACCCTCGAAGGACACTCTCAACCTCTTTAATATAAACTTAAGTCTTTTAAAAGGAGTTGGAGGTCAGAGGAAGAATTAAAAACAAAGGAAAACGAATTTGAGGACGAAGGAAGCCTTATATTGACGAAGTAAAAGGCCGGTAGAGAGAGGGTGGGACAGGGGGAGTTGATTATGACGTCACTGTGTTAGGAGATGCATACATACATACACACATATACACACTCTCTCTCTCTTTCCCTCCCTTTTTCACACACGCACAAACTCACTCTCTCTCTCTCTCTCTCTCTCTCTCTCTCTCTCTCTCTCTCTCTTTGGAGGAACAAAAAAACGGGGTGGGTTTGGGGGGTGCGGGAATAGGGGACAGGCTTGGGGTGGGGCGGTTTGGGGGGTGCTGAAATAGGGGACAGGCTGGGGGGGAGAGATATAGATAGATAGATAGATATAGATAGGTAGATAGATATAGATAGATATAGATAGATAGATAGAGATAGATATAAATAGATAGATAGATACATATAGATAGATAGATATAGATAGATAGAGATAGATAGATAGATAGATAGATAGATAGATAGATAAATATATAGATAGATAGATAAATATATATATATATATAGATAGATAGATAGATAGAGATAGATATAGATAGATAGATAGATATAGATAGATAGATAGATATAGATAGATAGATATAGATAGATAGATATAGATATATAGATAGAAATAGAGATAGATAGATAGATAGATATAGATAGATAGATATAGATAGATAGATATATACAGTAGATAGATATAGATAAATATAGATAGATAGATATAGATAAATAGATAGATATAGATAGATAGATCCACAGACAACGTCGGATATCGCTGCTATAACCAGTTATTTCATCGACTATCGGTAGCCACAATGACCCTGTGAGTGCGGGGTGGCGCGGGGGATGGTGGTGAAGAAAAAAAAAACTATAACTACGGAAATACAGTGCTGGTGGTTAGAAATGGCGCGAGATGACGTGAAGTCCGGCGTACTGCCATATACTGTACCATAATTTCCGTGTGCTACTCTTTGTAGACTAATATTATATGGGATTGTAGAAAGTAGCGATATCTGGCAACTCTATTCTAAGCTTTGTATGGGAAATTTAAACAATATAACGTGATAGTGCTTCCTTACGCTCTCAGTGGGGGGATCCTGCAGCTCCTAATTACCCTAGTTTTTTGTGTGTATTGGTTCACTATTCCCTCCAGTTACTAATTAGTATGGGTCCCAAGAAAAGACTCAAAGAACCTGACATTGCAGCTATCTGTGCTCTAGCTAAGGACAATAAAACTAACCAAGAAATCTCAGCTAACACAGGATTATCAATAAGAACAGTACAGAGGTGGACAACAAAATTCTGTGTTGGCGGGAGTGACTCTATCCCACCACCATACAAACCACCAGGACGTAAACGGAAAGTGACTGAGAGGACTTTGAGAGTTATTGGTAGACAGCTGGAGGTCCAACCTCGCATCACAAACCGAGAATTAAAGACTAAGAATCCAGATTTGCTGGCTGGAGTGGCTGACAGCACAGTCCGGGATTATTTCAAATGCGACTTGGGTTACAAGTATTGCCGCGCAGTACATAAACCCTGGTTAACTGTTGTTCAACGCAAAAAAATATTAGCTTTTGCCTCTCAATATCATGACTGGGGTATTGATGAGTGACGAAAGGTGTTGTGGTCGGATGAATCCACTTTTGAAGTTACAGATAACCAGAAAAATCGAGTGTACCGCCGACGTGGTAGTGATTCCCATGACCCCAGATATCTTAACCACACAGTAAAACATCCTGATTCATTGATGGTGTGGCCTGTTTTTCGTACTATGGTGTGGGAAAGTTGGTATTTTTACCTAAGAATGTTCGTATGAATAAAGATAATTACTTTGAACTCATACTTGATGAGCTAGACGAGTGTATGGAGAAATGCAACTCTGATTATTTTATGCAAGATGGTGCTCCTTGCCATACCGCTCATTTAATTACCAATTGGTTTGAATTCTGTGGTATTACTCTCCTAAAACCTTGGCCAGCAAATTCACCAGACTTAAACCCAATCGAAAACTTATGGGCGTATATTAAACGGCAACTAAAGGATGGTGACACATCTTCACTTCCACGCCTTCAAGCAGCCATACAAGATATCTGGGACAATATTAACTTGGAATACCTTCATAATTTGACTGACTTCCTTCCCAAACGACTCAACATGTTAAAAAACAATCGAGGGTACCCTATCAGTTACTAATTTAGGTGAGTATCCTCATTAAAACTATTTTCACACAGACCATTTTCCCCTCATCAATAGGAACAGGTTGTTTACATCACCGCGACATTTCTAACCGCCAGCACTGTATATATTCTACAGTAATAAAACTTCGCCAGATAACTTACCAATGGGGAATTTCTGGAACTAATCCGCTAGATGTCTCTGCTGTACAGTCAATTCATGCGACATGAGCTAAAATATTGGTTTTTAAAATTCCATCAGCATACAAATGCATAGAACCTTGATCATTATGATACATTTGGAATCCTGCATCGACTTTTTAATAACCTGTATGGATAATTTTGAGATAAGTTGGTTAAATTAGATATTTTTGTTTCGTGATTGTCGACCTTCTGCTGTCGATATTTAAAGTAAGGCATATGTCAAGGCTAAAATCTATTTATTTGGACAATACAAATAAATATGATTAAGACTGTACTACAAATTATGACGTAACATACCCAGTAACATGGTAATATATAGATAGAGTTATTTTTGTGGAGATATTAGTATCTCCTTCACCCAGTGAGCGACAAGGCAAAATTAGCCGAGCGAGACTCGGCGAGTTGGAACCAAAACAAACATCTGAGAGACTGTCCTTCAGTTGTTACAACGTCCAGCTACCGTAGTCCATTGTTCTTATAAAAGAACCAAACCAACCACGTAACAATAACCAAAGCGAGCGCCAGTCGGATAAACACGTTTGTTTTGTTTTGATTCCCTCCACGATTCGACTAATTCGCCAGCAGATTCGAGTTGCCTATTCTCAATTGAAATATGTATTTCAATAAACCAGGAAGTTGATCTATGTAATTCGGAGTTTTAACTATCACCTGCATGTTCTTTTTATGTCTATTGTATTTTCATTTACTATGTTTCCAATCAATGGTGTACCTGTTTGGTAATCCCGAGATGGCCAAAATAATCTGAATGCCAATTTCACCACAAAATCAACTTAACTCCTTTGATCACGAATAGTACTATTTTACCTGTGTTTTACTACTTAGAAAGAATTGTGTAGAAATATGTATCATTTAAGCTCGATGCATTTTTGTTTGTGTATAGAATGACTGAAGGAATATTTTATTTTGCTTGTGTGCGCGATGAACCATCGATTGTGATGCCACCTGGTGGCAACCACGAGTTTAGAAAATTCCCCATTATAAACAGTGTTACTAAGGTGAAAAAAAATCACTATTTTTCAATTTTGCGCTAAAAATTATGGGTAATTCTCCCCTTAACGCGAACGATTGGGGGGGAGAGCCCACAAAGCGAGCGAGGAAGAGCCTGCGAAGGGGGCAAGATCAAAGGGGGCAGACCAAGGTGCAGGCAGACAAGGTTAGGTATAATAGTACAGAATAAAATAATTCAGTTGAGCATGTGGACGTTGTTATAGAATAGATATGGAATAGATATGGACTTAACTATCAATGACATAAGACTTCCCATCATAATGTCAGTCACGCACTTTACTGAGGCCATATTCAAATAGCACATGCAATCATAACTATTTACATAAATGATGAAGGTCATTGTGACAAATAGACATCGTTGTAGTTGTTTGCAACGTAAAACTTGTTCACTTGGAAGTACCAAAGAGTGCGTGAACTAACATTTATTAAACTATTATTATGTGTAACTAGTCAGCCCTCGCCCACGGTTAATAATTATGTCTTGTTGGCTCCACCCTCTGAGGCTCTGCTCTCCCTCCCCTATTCGCTGATCTCAATTCATTAATCGCTGTTCTCTTGATGTGTATAGTGGATAGTTAAGTAAGATTAGGTTTTATGGGCTGAAGGGGGTGTGGGAGTAGGGGAAAGGCTTGGGGGGGGGGGTGCAGGAATAGGGGGACAGGCTTGGTCCTTGGAATGGGTAGAAAGCTTGTAACATATTCCCACACACCCCTAACACCCCCCCAAGCCTATCCCCCAAAACCCCACACACCCAAAAAAAAAACCCACCCCACTAAACCAACCCCAAGCCTGTCCCTCTATTCCCACACCCCTTTAATGGCAAGTGGATAGAGAATATTTACCTATTTAATGTTTAATATGTTTAGTAAATGATGATTTAATGTTTAGTAAGTTTAGGAAATGATGATTTAATGTTTAGTATGTTTAGTAAATGATGATTGGGCATTTTTATGGTAATAAAGTGGACCTCCACTTCACACATCACCACTATCTCATATACCACCAACATCACTCCAACCACATCCACAAATCTCAACACACCCAAAATATGTTCAACTTTAATATAAAAATAATAGAAGATTGTGTAAAAGTTATGATTACTTGGATGCTTTATTACCTGTTGAGAATGTATATTAATAAATACATACATAGGCTACTGTACATATACCAGGCCTTCATCTCCACGCTGAATGTAGCCCCGCCACGTCCCACACCCTCCGAAACACAAATGCCCAAAAGTTGAACTCCTCCCCCCCCCCCTGCCGCACACACATACACTCCACATCTCAATCACTTAATCCCTGTTGGAGGAGGGAGCAACCCCCACTGGACAACCGCATCCCCTTGTGGGACTACAAGGGTAATAGCTATGTTTATATCCATTGTAAAGTCTGACAGCAAAAGCTGGTTTACCCCTTATACTTTACCGCAAGGCAAACTCCCCTTCCAGCATCCAGCCGGCCAAGGGCCACACTCAATGCAGGCCCCTCCTCCAAGGACCGTGAAGCCGCGTCCACTTTTCAATCATTCACCACCCTCCTCCACTTGTTTCTGTCACGTGCAATAACTGTATCTTGCTTTTTTTTTTTTTTTTTTTTTTTTGTTATATTAACAAAGATGAGGACAAAGGCCACAGGCCCGCTTACCGTCCTCATCTACATAGTACAGTGAGAGATTGGTCCAAAATCATGTCCAATTTCGTTCGAGATGCCCTGACACATTGCGTTTGAAGGTACATAAGTCATAGTAAGGTGGAAAGATGGATGAAGGTAGAGTGTTCCAGAGTTGACCAGTTGTGTATATGAAAGACTGAGAGTACCGGTTAACTCTTGCATGAGGGAGTTGGACAGAAAAGGGGTGAGAACGAGAGGCTTGACGAGTGTTGCATGTTCTCCTGAGGGGAGGAAGCATACATTGAGAGAGTTCAGAAGAGCAATGTCCAGTGTAATAGCGATAGAAGAGAGAAAGTGATTCAACACTGCGGCGAAGAGAGGGAGGTTGTAGTGAATCAGTAAGAGGAGGAGAGTTGATGAGACGAAAGGCCTTTGATTCCACCTTGTCCAGTAGTGTTGTGAAGGTTGATCCCCCCCACACATGAGAGCCATACTCCATACAGGGGCGGATGAGACCCCTGTATAGAGACAGTAACTGTGTAGGGGTGAAGTATTCACGGAATCTGCGCAGCACACCTAACTTCTTTGAGGCGATTTTAGTAAGAGAGGTAATGTGATCTCTCCAGGAGAGATTATGAGAGAAAGAGACTCCAAGAATATTAAGAGAAGAGGAAAGGTCAAGTTGTGTATCGTTAAAGGAGAGGGGATAGACATCAGGAAGATTAGTGCGAGTTGAAAGATGAAGGAACTGTGTTTTTGAGGCATTGAAAACAACAAGGTTCTCTCTGCCCCAGTTAGAGATGAGGGAAAGATCAGAAGTCAGGTGTGCTACTGCATCATCACGTGATGTGGAGAGGAGCTGCTGGGATGGACGGTTGTCAAAATGAGTGGAGTAGTGTAGTGTGGAATCATCAGCATAGGAGTGGATAGGGGAAGAGGTACAGTTAAGAAGGTCATTAATGAACAAAAGAAAGAGGGTGGGTGATAGAACAGAACCCTGAGGAACACCACTTGGAACATAGCCTTGGAAGAAGAACAGTGACCGTCTACAACAGCAGCTATAGAACAGTCAGAAAGGAAATCAGAGATAAAGGTGCAGAGAGAGGGATAGAAACCGAATGAGGGTAGTTTGGAGATTAAAGCTTTGTGCCAGACTCTATCAAAAGCTTTGGATATGTCGAGGGCAACAGTAAAAGTTTCACCAAAGTTCCGAAAGGAGGATGACCATGAATCAGAGAGGAGGGATAGAAGATCGCCAGTAGAACGTCCCTGACGGAAACCATACTGGCGATCTGAAAGAAGATCATGACAAATAAGGTGCTTATGAATTTTGAGGTTAAGAATAGATTCGAAGACTTTAGATAGACATGAGGTCAGAGCAATATGGCGATAGTTGGAGGGTTGGGAACGGTCTCCTTTTTTCGGAACAGGTTGAATCAGAGCAAACTTCCAGCAAGAAGGAAAAGTGTTAAATGATAGACATAGACGGAACAGTTTGCCTAGGCAGGGTGTCAGCACGGAAGCACAGTTCTTGAGAACAACAGGAGGAATCCCATCAGGTCCGTACGCCTTCCGAGTGTTAAGGCCAGAGAGGGCAGAAAATACTTCCTTTGAAGAGATTCTAATGGCAGGCATAAGTAAGTCAGAGGGGGGTGGAGTTGGAGGAACAGAGCCAGAATCGTCCAGTGTAGAGTTAGAGGCAAAGGTTTGAGAGAAGAGTTCAGCTTTATCAGGTGAAGAGATGGCAACATTTCCATCAGGAAGGATGAGGGGAGGGAAAGAGGAAGAAGTAAAGTTACTGGAGAGATTTTTGGCTAGATGCCAGAAAGAACGAGAGGTGGAGGAGTTGGACAGGTCATTGCACTTGGCACGGATGAAGGATTTTTTGGTTAGTCGGAGAACAGATTTGGCGCGATTCCGGGCAGAGATATACAGAGCACGAGATTCATCAGTTTGAAGGCGTCGGTGCCGTCTGAAAGCTACCTCCTTGTTGTGGACAGCAGTAGAACAAGCGTGATTAAACCAAGATTTTCGTGAATTAGTAAGAGGGAAAGAATATGGAATGTATGCCTCCATGCCCGAGATGATCACCTCCGAGATGCGTGCAGCACTCTCTGAGGGACCCCGGCCACGAAAGCAAAAATCACTCCATGGGAAATCTTCAAAGTACTGCCTCAGATCATCCCAGCCAGCAGCGCTGTAGTGCCACAGACGCCGCTTGCTGGGAGGGTCCAAAGGTCTTACAGGAGCGATAGGACAGGATACTGAAATAAGATTGTGATCGGAGGAGCCCAAAGGAGAGAAAAGTTCAACAGAATAAGCAGAAGGATGAGAGGTTAGGAATAAGTCAAGGCTATTGGGCTGATCTCCAAGGCGGTCTGGAATACGGGTAGGGTACTGAATTAACTGCTCTAGGTCGTTGAGGATAGAAAAAGTAAAGGCTTGTTCACCAGGTGGATCAGTGAAGGGAGATGAAAGCCAAAGGCGGTGGTGAACGTTGAAATCTCCTAAAATGGAGATTTCTGAGAAAGGAAAATGGGATAGAATGTGTTCCACTTTTGAAGTAAGATAGTCGAAGAATTTTGTATAGTCAGTAGAGTTAGGAGATAGATATACAGCACAGATGTATTTAGTTTGAGAGTAGCAGGTTAGCCGAAGCCAGATAGTTGAGAAATCAGAAGAGTCAAGTTCGGGAACACGAGAACAAGTGAGGTCGTTGCGTACGTATACGCAACATCCGCCTTTGGCACGAAACTGAGGATAGAGAAAGTAAGAGGAGACAGAGTAGGGGTTGCTGTTAGTTGATGCTGAGATCTGGGTCTCGGTGAGGAAGAGAAGATGAGGTTTAGCGGAGAAGAGGTGGTGTTCAACAGAGGAGAAGTTAGAGGAAAGACCGCGAATGTTGCAAACGTTGATAAAGTGTGTCAGACAATGGTCCAGGGCATCTCGGGGGGTCGTCAACAAATGGTCCAGACTGAGGGGAGTTTATTGACCCATCCCCAGGGGCCTCCGAGGCTTGGTTACTAATTCTATTCATAGTTTTTTTACATTTTGGGGAATATCATTTGGACAAAGGGTGAGGTGTGTAGCGTGTTTGTATATATTGTGTAAATAGAGAGAGTGGTGTCTTTGGGAGTATGTTGGACTACTCTCGGTGTATCTGAGACACGAAAAAGATCAGCAAAGGTGGACAGACAGGTGAAACGGGAGTTCCAACCCTCCCTATCACCAGTCCAGCGTCCACCCTAGGAGTACTGCCCTGTTTGGTTGGTGTCTCCAACCTCCTCCTAAGATATACCTCTTCCACTCAGAACTCCTTTCACGTTGTCCATTCATCTCTTCTGTGGCCTTCCTCTCCTCCTTACACCTCCCACATCTGAGCCCCCAAATCATCTTTACCATTTTATTCTTCTCTATTCTGTCTAAATGTCCAAACCATCTTAACACACTTTGCTCTGTACGGCCTGCTAACCTTCACAACACTTGTCCTCCTCACTTCTTCATTCCTGACTTTGTCCATTCGAGTCACACCACACATGCTTCTCAGACATCTCATCTCTACTACAGTTAACCTTCTCTTCTCATTTTCTCTCATATTCCAAGTTTCCGCTCCATACAGTATAGTAGGCACTGCTATCCCTTCGTACAACTTCCTCTTTACATCCATTCTCAGTGACTTACAATCAAACATGCTATTCATTCCTCCTAGCACCTTTCCTATCTCATTTACTCTAGATTTTACCTCTGTCTCTATTATGCTATCCAACGTCACCTTTGACCCCAAATACTTAAAGCATTCCACCTCCTCCAATATTTCACCATCTAGCATCATATTCATCCTTCTACCCTCTACTCCCCTCTTACATCTCGTACCCGTCCATACTCCTGCACTAACATACTCAGTTTCTTTTCTGACTCTGCCACCAACGCCGTATCATCAGCAAACGGTAATTAGGTACCTCTGATGTCCACCAATAAGCTCAGTCCTTTCCCACATCACCCGAGCATTTACCTCTCTTACCACACTGTCCATATAAGTATTAAACAACCATGGTGACATCACACAGCATTGACGGAGTCCCACCATTACTGGGAACCATTCACTCATGTTACTTCCCACTCTAACACACACTCTGCTGTTCACATAGAAACTTTTCACCCCTCTCATTAATTTCCCCACCGGCTTGTACAACTGCAGAACATTCCACAATCCATTTCAATCAAATCTATCATATATGTTTTCTCGAGATCCATAAATGCCTTTACTACTTCTTTACTTTTCTCTAAATACATTTCACACATCTGCCTTGCTGCAACTATCTGGTCCACAAAACCTCTTCCTCAATAAAATCACCCATATCTCTTCATCAACCACAGCCTCCATACCCTCTCTGACTCCATTTATCAGCACTTTCCCATACACCTTGCCTACTACACTTAACAGGCATAAACCCTTCAAACTCGTACATTGGTATATATCCCCTTTTCCCTTATATAGAGGTACTACACAAGCACTTACCCAATCTACTGGGACTTTACCACTGTCATAACATACCATCAACAACCTTAACAACCACTCCATCATACTTGTTCCACCATATTTTAGACATTCTACAGCGCATCCATCCAAACCTGAAGCTATCCCTGTTTTCATCTCTCTCATTGCCTCCTCCACCTTCTGCTTTCTTATCAGCTCCTTATTTAATTCCTCTAACCTGTTACTCCATTTCCCCTTCCAAACACAACAATCTCAGCTTCTCTATCCTTCTCAACATTCATCAATCCCTCAAAATACTCGGCCCATCTCCTCTCAACTGTCTTCTTCTTAACCAGTATGGAACCATCCTCTGCTTTCACTTTTTTTCCCCTGATGTCCCTTTCCTTATCCTCTTGACTTCCATCCAGAACATTTTCTTATTTTCCTGGAAATTTTCAGTTAACTTTCCCCTCCACCTATCATCT
Organism: Petrolisthes manimaculis; assembly: GCA_034508575.1. Taxonomy (NCBI): domain Eukaryota; kingdom Metazoa; phylum Arthropoda; class Malacostraca; order Decapoda; family Porcellanidae; genus Petrolisthes; species Petrolisthes manimaculis. The sequence continues at coordinate 1,750,501 of JAWZYT010000517.1, forward strand.
GCCCTTACTTTAGCATCCCGAACAGCTCTCCTTGTTCTATTACTCTTCTCCTTGTAACACTCATACGATTCCTGATCTTTTCTCTGTAACCATACTTCAAACGCTTGCCTTTTTTCCACCATAGCTGCCTTTTAACTTCATCTCATATACCCTTCCTCAAACCATCCTCAACCCGTCTCCAACGACAAACCTTCTCCGTACATTCCATCATTGCCCTTTTAAACATTTCCCATTCTTCCTCTATTTCACCTGTCTCCCTCTCCCTTACTCCATTCCTATTCCTAGCAATCTCCTCTTGATACTCCAACATCTTCTCTTTCTTGCTTAAATTACTCACTTTTAAAGTCTTTAGTGTCTTTACGCCTTCCCTATATCTTGATACCATTCGTAAACCCACTCTTAACCTACCCTCTACAAAGAAATAGTCCGAAATATCAATAAATATGTATTATATTATGGTTATGGTGTGTCATCTCTTTATCTTTTACAGCTGAGATTGGTCGTTGTATTGTGTACAAAGTGAGCGTGTGATTATTGTGATAACAGTCAAATCAGTGTTTCATTACCATATTGTACAGATTTGTTGATGTCGAAGTTCCTCAATCTGTCTGGCCGAACAGCCCCAATGTGTATAGAGATATATGCCCATATTTTAACTGTGTGTGTAATGACAGATGAGGGTCCAGCTCGTTCACATGTAGATACTCAATTTTTCTGCCTACAATTTTACTTATCTCAGAGTCATCCTCTCCAAAGTTTAAGGTGGCGATACACTGGGCACCCCCCCCCCCCCACAGGGCTACCAAGGAAGGAAGCTATGGGGGCCAAACCATCACAAAAATCCCCCTCGCCCCCACCAAGGGGGCGCGTATCCCTTGGAACAGCTTCGGTCACCCGGGCAATACCATACCCATCACACAACACTCACACAGCTACACATTTTTTTATCACTGAGAAATTATTCTCTTGCTGTCATTTCTCGGCTTCTCCTTCTACTCACTAACAAATACACATGTCTGAGTCACATGCTCTAAACTCATCACATCTAGTAAAACAAACAAATTACTCGATTCAATGCAACATGTAGAAAACACTACACAAACACATGGACCTTTCACACATGTCCCATACTTCTACCAACACCAAAACTCCCATTACCCTTACCATTACTTCCACTTCCATCACCCTTCATGGCGTATGACTCATCACCCTAGTCCACAAATCCCATCACCACCACAGAAGTTCAAGCCATTAAAATCTATACTTGGAAAACAACAAATATCACAATAGAGAGTTTATACATCACCCCTCAAACCTTCCTGACAGTTCCCCGAATTTCTCCCCCCAGCTCCAACAAATCACCAACCAACCTGACCTCATGCTAGGTGGTGTTAAGAATATACCGACATTAGTGATTGTTGTATCATATAGGTAGATCTTTTTTTGTTGTTTAAACTCCCACTAAAATAATGTTTTCTTTGATTCTTTAAACATGTGTATTATATATGAGTATCAGTATTCTTTCTGATTTATTTATGTAGAATTATTGAAGGAAATAATTGTGTTTATTGCATTAGCTATTTGTGTTTTTTTTCTATGAAAGTAGATCGGTAATTATTTACCAAATTTCAATTTGTATGTCGTGTGTTTCACGAAACTATAGAGATCAACATGGCCGCTGTTTTTTTAGATTGATCCTCCTCACTGTCCCTATATTTGTCCTGACTTCTCCACGATTTCTACAATATTTGGTGCCCAGACCCGGGAATCCTTCACTTGAAGTGGACAAGAAGGTGTTGAAACCCAGTTAAGTTGTGAGGACAATGTCTAAAGAGATGCAGGAAGCAAAGAAGAGGAGGGCGGCGGCCAAAGGTTGGGTTACACGTAGTGTAAAGGAGCTGCAGGACTTATTTGATGATGACACTACCAGCTTTGAGTTGTTAGATGCTGCCGTTAGTGTTTTTGATCATAGACTTACAGCTTTTGATGAGCAGCAAACAGCAGTGGAGTTACTTTTGGAGGACGATTATGATTTGGAGGCTGACATTGACGAAACTGACAAGTTTCACAAGTATGCAAGGAAGATCAGAGCCGAGGCTGCCAAACACCTGAAAGGTGCAAGGGATGGTAGTGACAAAGGAAAGGTCAGAGGTGAAATTACCAAGATTAGAGCTTCCTAAGTATACTGGTGAACTGACAGAATGGCAGTCTTTCTGGGACAGATTTGAGGATTTAGTTGACCAATGTTTTTTTTTTTTCTATATTAACAAAGATGAGGACAAAGGCCACGGGTCCGCTTACCGTCCTCATCTGCATAGTACAGTGAGAGAGTGGTCCAAAATCATGTCCAATTTCGTTCGAAATGCCCTGACACATTGCGTTTGAAGGTACACAAGTCGTAGTAAGGTGGAAAGATGGATGAAGGTAGAGTGTTCCAGAGTTGACCAGTTGTGTATATGAAAGACTAAGAGTACCAGTTAACTCTTGCATGAGGGAGTTGGACAGAAAAGGGGTGAGAACGAGAGGCTTGACGAGTGTTGCATGTTCTCCTGAGGGGAGGAAGCATACATTGAGAGAGTTCAGAAGAGCAATGTCCAGTGTAATAGCGATAGAAGAGAGAAAGTGATGCAACACTGCGGTGAAGAGAGAGAGGTTGTAGTGAATCAGTAAGAGGAGGAGAGTTGATGAGACGAAAGGCCTTTGATTCCACCTTGTCCAGTAGTGTTGTGAAGGTGGATCCCCCCCACACATGAGAGCCATACTCCATACAGGGGCGGATGAGACCCCTGTACAGAGACAGTAACTGTGCGGAGGTGAAGTATTCACGGAATCTGCGCAGCACACCTAACTTCTTTGAGGCGATTTTAGTAAGAGAGGTAATGTGATCTCTCCAGGAGAGATTATGAGAGAAAGAGACTCCAAGAATATTAAGAGAAGAGGAAAGGTCAAGTTGTGTATCGTTAAAGGAGAGGGGATAGACATCAGGAAGATTAGTACGAGTTGAAAGATGAAGGAACTGTGTTTTTGAGGCATTGAAAACAACAAGGTTCTCTCTGCCCCAGTTAGAGATGAGGGAAAGATCAGAAGTCAGGCGTGCTACTGCATCATCACGTGATGTGGAGAGTAGCTGCTGGGATGGACGGTCGTCAAAATGAGTGGAGTAGTGTAGTGTGGAATCATCAGCATAGGAGTGGATAGGGGAAGAGGTACAGTTAAGAAGGTCATTAATGAACAAAAGAAAGAGGGTGGGTGATAGAACAGAACCCTGAGGAACACCACTATTGATAGTCTTGGAAGAAGAACAGTGACCGTCTACAACAGCAGCTATAGAACGGTCAGAAAGGAAATCAGAGATAAAGGTGCAGAGAGAGGGATAGAAACCGAATGAGGGCAGTTTGGAGATTAAAGCTTTGTGCCAGACTCTATCAAAAGCTTTGGATATGTCAAGGGCAACAGTGAAAGTTTCACCAAAGTTCCGAAAGGAGGATGACCATGAATCAGAGAGGAGGGATAGAAGATCGCCAGTAGATCGTCCCTGACGGAAACCATACTGGCGATCTGAAAGAAGGTCATGACAAATAAGGTGCTTATGAATTTTGAGGTTAAGAATAGATTCGAAGACTTTAGATAGACATGAGGTCAGAGCAATAGGGCGATAGTTGGAGGGTTGGGAACGGTCTCCTTTTTTCTGAACAGGTTGGATCAGAGCAAACTTCCAGCAAGAAGGAAAAGTGTTAAATGATAGACATAGACGGAACAGTTTGCCTAGGCAGGGTGTCAGCATGGAAGCACAGTTCTTGAGAACAACAGGAGGAATCCCATCAGGTCCGTACGCCTTCCGAGTGTTAAGGCCAGAGAGGGCAGAAAATACTTCCTTTGAAGAGATTCTAATGGCAGGCATAAGTAAGTCAGAGGGGGGTGGAGTTGGAGGAACAGAGCCGGAATCGTCCAGTGTGGAGTTAGAGGCAAAGGTTTGATAGAAGAGTTCAGCTTTATCAGGTGAAGAGATGGCAACATTTCCATCAGGAAGGATGAGGTGAGGGAAAGAGGAAGAAGTAAAGTTACTGGAGAGATTTTTGGCTAGATGCCAGAAAGAACGAGAGGTGGAGGAGTTGGACAGGTCATTGCACTTGGCACGGATGAAGGATGTGAGCTGCCAGTTATAAGCAAATTTAGTTACCTGCAGTCATTACTAGAAGGAGAGGCACTATCTGTCATCCAGGTCCTATCACTTACATCTGCAAATTATAAGGTAGCCAGTGACCTTCTAAAAGAAAGATTTGGGCGTACTGAGAGAATGATTTTTGCCCATGTACAAGGCTTTCTGAAAGTTACCTTGACCCCTAGAGGTAAGGGAGCTAATCAATGTGATTCTCTGTGGAAGCTACAAAACCAACTGTTACAACATGTGAGAAGTTTGGAAGGCCTTGGAATCAACGGTGACCAGTACGCATATTCCCGTTCTGTGACCCATTCTGGTAGCTTCAGCCCCGCCTCCTCCTTCTCGCGGCCTATCAGCCAATCACACAGCAGCGCGCCATATCGGATGCCAGCTGTACTGAAATCCAGCATCGTGAAAGGTCAGAAACTTTTAAGGATTTATACATGGAGAAAATCAACATACGGCAAGATGTCGAAAGAAAAACAGTTAGTTCAGCTTCAGCTTTGCAGACGTCAGCTGAAGAAGGTCCACCACAGTGTGCATTTTGTCACATAAGAGTGAGAAATGTTGGCATATACTCAAGTTGAACATTCATGACTGAGAGGAGAAAACTAAGCAGGCAGGATTGTGTTTTAAGTGTGTTCTCAAGGGGCATGTTTCCAGGGGCTGTAAGGGTACGGTTAAGTGTACTTTGTGTAACGGGCATCATAATGTTTTGTTTTGTAGAGTCGGTAAACCATATTCTGACAACAATAACTTATCAGGTAAACAAGTTGTAACTCATAAATCTAATGGCCAAGTAAATATTCAGTCAAGTGATGCTGCCAATACTAGTACTGTTGAGCATGTTGGCATTTCTCATGTTCAAAGAGTAAAAAAGTCTACTGTATTGCAGACAGCTAAAGTTAAAGTTCTATCAAGGGGTGGAAAATCTGTTGAGGCTTCTGTAATGTTTGATTTGGGAGCAGATACACCACATATATAAGTCATGATTTTGTTAAAAAATAAAAGAAGTAAACCAAAATGGATTACATCTAAGTACACTTCCTATTCAGCTTTTGCTAACAAGAAGTCACAAGGTAGCCAAGACCGGAATGTATATGATGTGAAATTGATTGACAGTGAGGGTAATAACCATTCTGTATTTGCAGTTGAAGTCACGACCATTTGTCCGCCCTTGAGTCGTCAAAGGGTACCTTATGATGTTTTGCGGTCCCTTTCACATCTTCAGTTAAATGATGACTATGGACATGATCGTGACCTCACATTGGACATATTGGTTGGTGTGGATAATTACTGGAGATTTGTTTCAGCAGATAATGTTGTGAGATTTGATGATTTGGTTGCCCATGAATCTAAATGTGGTTGGATTTTGTCTGGTTCATGCTTGAAGACCCATGAGGAGAGTGTATCTCATCAGCTTTTATGTATAAGTACTACTAGCCATGTCACTGAATCTGAACTGCACAATTTTTGGAATTTAGAAAGTATTGGCATTTATGCTCAGAAGGACCCAGTGTTGGATACCTTTGAGGAAACAGTCAAGTATGTTGATGGCAGGTTTGAGGTTGCTCTACCATGGAAAAGTAATGATGCAAGGTTGAGTTTGTTTGATAATGAAAAATGTGCTAGGAAAAGATGGTCTGTACTCAATTATAAGTTTGAGAAAAATCCTGACCTTAAAGAAGAATATGACAAAGTACTCAAAAGTTACGAGGATAATAATATTATTGTTGAGGTTCCTCTATCAGAAAGGAAAAGTCCTTATCCCACTTTCTACTTGCCACATAGACCTGTAATTAGAGATAGTATTTCCTCAAAGGTTAGACCTGTGTTTGATGCTTCTGCAGCTGGACCTAATGGTGTCTCTTTGAATGACTGCTTGGAATCTGGTCCTTCAATAATTCCTGATCTTGTTGAAATATTACTAAGGTTTAGGAGATGGAATATTGCTTTGACTGCAGACATTACAAAAGCTTTTTTGCAGATTGGTGTTGTTACAACCAGGACGTTGAAAACTCTTAAACAGTTAAAAGTAATTATTTAATTCCAGGCTCTAGTCCTACGGCTATAACAATAAGTTGAATTAATAAAGAACATGAAACATTTTAGATAATATGATGTTAATAAAGACAATAAATGACAAACAACTAAACATCTTATAACTATAAACTTAACCTATACCTATACACGAATAACTGGTGAGACATACGAGAACAGAACATAATATATAATAAACGATACGTGTATGAATGCAGACGGAGTACTGGCAGGCACTCGTAATGGTGGTGTTAACGAGTGTGTAGGCTGAGAGGAGGTGGATGGAGGAAGAGACTCGTACAGGGTGAGTGGGAACTTGATACTGACTGTGTGTCTTAACGACGACAAGTTACTGAGCAGAACAATTATAACAGGATATGACGAGAACAAATAAGAACAAATATGATAGGAACAGCGATGGTAAGCACTGGAGTGAGTTTAAGACTCTACTCGTAGGTCGAACACGAACAGAGATGACAAGAGCAGTTATGTGAACAAAGGTTATAAACTGATATATCGAACAGAGATGGCAAGCGATGGAGTGAGAGTTGAAGACTCTACTGCCAACTTCCGACAGGTGAGGGCACTGAGGGCAGCTTATATAGACTTTCATCTGACTGTTGACTGGTTGTGACTGCAGACCCAAGTCTCTGAGTGGTTGATACTGTCGACCCCTAATCGATGATTGGTTGAGAGATGTAACGAACCCTGCCATTGGTTGAGGGCACATAAGCACGTCTGTGGTTGGTTGGTTGTTCACGTGGCTTGGCCGGCTGGTCTGGGTCAGTTCAAACCAGTTTTGGAGATGACGTCCCAACAGTAGTGATGGTTTAATTAGGTAGTTGGGAAATCACGTAGTGTAGAGGCGAGGGTCGTAACAGAGTTCAACGCTCAGATCAGGATGTTCATAGATTTTTGTGGCAATGTGGGGATATGGTGCGTGCAATGAAGTTTGTGAGAGTGCCTTTTGGTAATACCAGTAGTCCATTTTTACTGAATGCCACTCTTAAACACCATTTGAATTCTTATCCTCCTTCCATTACAGTACAAGAGCTTCAAGAAAACTTGTATGTTGATGATTGGCTCTCAGGAGCAGATACAGTAAAAGAAGCAAGTAAAATGTTTAATGAAGCTCAGAACATCTTATTAGATGTTGGTATGACTTTATCCAAGTGGCACTCTAACAATGATTTCTTGATTAATCAACATCATCAGTATTTTGAGCCTCAGGTTGAACAGGTTATGAGGTTGTTAGGAATTTTTTGGAACTCCTCTATGGATGTATTCTCATTTAAGGGTCTCAACCTGAAAAATGACTTTGATTTAATTTTCACCAAGAGAAATGTATTGAGTTTAATTGCTAGACTGTTTGACCCACTTGGTCTGATAAGCCCTTTTTTCATGTATGCAAAAATATTATTCCAAGAGATTTGGCGCCTTGGACTTTGTTGGGATGAAGCACTACCTCATGACCTGCAACTGAGGTTTCAGTCTTGGATTAGTAGTATTGAACTTATCAAGAACTTTGAAATCAACAAATGTTATTTCCCAGGTTTGTCTTTAACGGCTGTTGAGGGTTTGGAGGTACATGCTTTCAGTGATGCTTCTGAAAAAAGGTTATGGTAGCTGTATGTATTTCAGAGTACCTAAATCAGATGAAGAGTTTCATATATCCTTTGTTATGTCTAGAACTTTACCTCGGCTGGAACTACTTGGAGCTTTATTGAGTGCTCGTCTCATGCATTTTGTAAAATTTGCTCTACATCTAGATGATTGTGTAAGATTAGTGTACTGGACAGATTTTGAAGATGCTTTGTCTTGGATTAAAGGTAATCAAATGGAAAATGTTTGTTGCTAACAAAGTAACTGAAATTCAGACATTATCATCTCCAAGTAACTGGTTCCATTGCCCTGATACAGATAACCCTGTAGATCTGATGACCAGAGGTGTTCTGGATGATCACCTAATGTCAAATGATTTATGGCTCAAAGGTCCCTCATGGTTATCTAAAACATCTTGTTTCAGTACTGTAGCTAATACTGAGGATGAGGTATATATTTATGCTCTCCCCAGTGAAGAATGTAAGGGTGAAGCAGCTGCTATGATTGTAAAGGAAGAGGCTTCACTTGTATTTGACTTTAAGAGATGTAGTGACTTCACCAAAGTTATGAATATTTTTGCCTGAGTTAAAAGATTCATTCTTAACTGTAGATCTAATACCACTAAGCTTTCAGGCCCTCTCACTTATGAAAAATTGAGTAAGTCAAAAGAAAACATTTTTATTTGTGTTCAGAAAGAAAGTTATGAGAAAGAGATAAATGCTTTGTCTCAAGGAAAGCCTCTTCCTAAGGATTCCTCATTAAGAAAACTTAACCCCTTTCTAGATTCAAATGGATTGTTGAGAATCAAGGGTAGATTGCAGTATGCTGACCTGAGTTATGACACCAAGCACCCCATCATAATTCCGAATTGTCATATGGCCAAACTCATAGTGCAGTTTCAGCATAAAATCTTGAAGTATGCTGGTGTTCACACTCTCATGTCAACCATAAGGAACTCTTATTGGATAATTGGATTAAGACAAGTGGCTAAGAGAATTTGTAGAGAATGTGTTGCCTGCAAGAGATTTGATTCTAGACCTTGTAATCAGCCGGTTCAGCCCTCTCCTCCCTTGCCAGAGTTGAGAGTTAAACCTAACTTACCCTTTGCTATAACTGAATTAGACTATGCAGGTCCTTTGTTTGCTGTATATCAGCTATCTAAGAAATTGTACATTCTGTTATTTACCTGTGCTGTCACAAGATCTGTTCATTTGGAGTTAACAGACTCACTTTCAGTACCTGATTGTTTGTTAGCCATACGTAGATTTTCAGCTAGGCGTGGACTTCCCTCTGTTTTATATTCGGACAATGCCAAAACTTTTGTAAGTGTTGCCAATATGCTTCAACAGATTTTCGGTTTATTGAGTCCTGAGTGGAAGTTCATCGCCCCCAGATCTCCTTGGTGGGGAGGATGGTGGGAACGGCTTGTAAGGTCGGTGAAATCTGCTCTTAAGAAATCTCTTGGCACTAAATGCTTGACTAAATGTGAACTTGAAACTAATTTGACTGAAGTAGAGGCTTGCGTTAATTCAAGACCTCTTACTTACGTAAATGAGGAACCAGATGTATGTGATCCTTTGACATTGACACCCTCACACTTTCTAATTGGTTGTGTTGCAGTATTTCAGCCACAGGTTTCTGATAAACATGTGAATGTTTAGATTTAAGTGTAAGAGAAATTGTTCGGAAGAGGCAACTAGACAAATTCTGGAGAATGTGGAGTGATGACTATTTAAAGAACTTACCCCCTGCGGTGAAAGGTCAGATCTAACTGTAATGTAAATAAGGGTTCCGTTGTGTTACTGAGAGAAGATAACGTCCCTAGAATGAACTGGCCTCTTGGCGTGATCACTGATTTATATCCTGGCAGGAATGGTATAGTGAGGAGTGTCAATGTTAAAAATGCTAAAGGAATGCTGTGTAGACCTGTTCAGAAAATACATGATTTGGAGATTTGCTATGATGTAAACAGTGCTGAGGAAAATTCAGAGGTCCCAGTGGAGTGCCCTGATGAAGAAGTTGATAAAGTTGATACTGATGAGAATGATGAAACTGAAAACCCTGAGCAAGTTAAAGTATCGAGGAGTGGGCGTGTGGTTAAACCCCGTACTGTACTTGATTTATAAGATGTGAGTTTAGAAATGATTTGTTGATGTATTAAATTTGACTCAGTGAACATTTTATATATTTGTGCTACAAGACATGATTATGTTTGTTTAGTTTGATAGGAGTTTCAGTTCTCCTATGGTGGGGAGTATGTTAAGAATATACCTACATTAGTGATTATTGTATCATATAGGTAGATCATTTGTTGTTGTTTAAACTCCCCCTAAAATAATGTTTTCTTTGATTTTTTAAACATGTGTATTATATATGAGTATCAGTATTCTTTCTGATTTATTTATGTAGAATTATTGAAGGATATAATTGTGTTTATTGCATTAGCTTTTTGTGTGTTTTTTCTATGAAAGTAGATCGGTAATTATTTACCAAATTTCAATTTGTATGTCGTGTGTTTCACGAAACTATAGAGATCAACATGGCCGCTGTTTTTTTAGATTGATCCTCCTCAATGTCCCTATATTTGTCCTGACTTTTCCACGATTTCAACAGGTGGTGACTCGACGCCAAGACGTCGGCCTGGTATGCCAACAACCCAGACACAAACAGAGGGCTTGAAATCCTTTCCTAAATGGACAACTTCATTTCATTAAACAAGTAAAACAACACTCATCAACACACTCATATCCCTCACCAAGCCCTCTTCCAACCATCCTCACCCTATATCACCTGCTTCCCCAATCTCGCCCCCAGAACATCATGGAGGGTGGTCAGAAACCTTGGCTTTGACCACCTCCCAATCATAATCACCACAAAGACAATAATCACCCCAATTGGCCACAGACACACATAAACAAACTACAAAGGTGCCAACTAGTAAGCCTTCACTATCAAAACAGAACTAAACTTTGAAACACTGAACAGAACACCCATCACAAACATCAACACTGTTGTACAAAGTTTCAGTACAATTATACAAAACGCAAACAAACAACACATCCCTTGAGGCAACCGAAGAAAGCACAACCTCAACTTTACAATAGAAATTCATGACCTCATCTGACAACGAGACACATTTAAATACACATCCCCAACTCCTCTTACACAACACATTGTACACCAAATACAAGCACTTAATATAGAAATAAGTAACACAATTAAAGAAGAGTAAAGATTAAACTGACAAAGGCTGGTTAACACACTTTATCACAAAACAAACACTAGTGTAACGCTCCATATTTTTCAGTAGTTGCTCATTTTTATTAAAATGCCGTTTTCTGTATGCTAAAGTTGACTAAGAGAATGGAGAGCCAATCTGGCAACATTGTGTATAATTATATATATTACATGAATTACTTAATTGTGATGTGAATATTACGGGAAAGTATGTTATGATTTGTGTGTCTAGTTTATTTATGATTACTGGTTTATTTTTTGAAGTAAATTGTTAATACGAATGGGTCGTAAACTCAGATTGTCATACAAGTTATTCAATTTCAAAACAAGTGACGCCATGTAGAAATGTCAAGTTTACAGTGACTAATAAGTGATGAATAAGTTCCATCATAATTTTCATTACGTTCCCATCCTTATAACCCTTATTTTTCTAAAATTTAAGTAAAGAGAGTAGAATGTGTTTGAAAATGCCATGGGGTAAGTGTTCCAATATTCTAAATAAGGATTACTAAGTACTCATATAATAATTATTATTGATTTTATTTAGCCATGTTTGACTTGTTTGTTAAGAGACCTCCCCAGTTTAATGTAACAGAGCTGCTCATTTTTTTAAGTACAAATCTTTGTAATTAATAGTTTTCAACCTAACCACTATACATGTCATGATAACCAAGGAGTGTCTTCAGTGTGAATTGCTTCCGGAGAGCTGTAATAAGTATCATGAATATCATTTGAATTATGATTTAAATATGAGTTCCTAAGACATATCAGAAGAAGCTAAATGGAGTCATTGTGGATGCCTGTCTGGGATGCAGCACATCACTCCATTCTATTAGATTCATTATGGAAGACTACAATGAATACAACCACACAACATACACTCTCTGAGGGCACTGGGAATGGGAAAGCCCGTTTCAAGCCATGGTCTTCCTCAGGAGCTCGGGGCTGCTCAGTCAGACAGATTGAGGAACTTTAACAACAACAATATGTAAGATAACAGTACTGGATATAGGCCTTTATTAAGATAACATTATTGGATATAGGCCTATATTAGGATAACACTGGACTAGATATAGGCCTATACTAAGATAAAATTACTGGATATAGTTTTATACTTAGATAACAGTACTGGAAATAGACCTATACTAAGATAATATTAGTGGATAAGATAACAGTACTGTATATAGGTCTATACTAAGATATATATATATTTTTTTTTTTTTTTTTTTAACAAAGATGAGGACAAAGGCCACAGGCCCGCTTACCGTCCTCATCTACATAGTACAGTGAGAGAGTGGTCCAAAATCATGTCCAATTTCGTTCGAGATGCCCTGACACATTGCGTTTGAAGGTACATAAGGTGGAAAGATGGATGAAGGTAGAGTGTTCCAGAGTTGACCAGTTGTGTATATGAAAGACTGAGAGTACCGGTTAACTCTTGCATGAGGGAGTTGGACAGAAAAGGGGTGAGAACGAGAGGCTTGACGAGTGTTGCATGTTCTCCTGAGGGGAGGAAGCATACATTGAGAGAGTTCAGAAGAGCAATGTCCAGTGTAATAGCGATAGAAGAGAGAAAGTGATGCAACACTGCGGCGAAGAGAGAGAGGTTGTAGTGAATCAGTAAGAGGAGGAGAGTTGATGAGACGAAAGGCCTTTGATTCCACCTTGTCCAGTAGTGTTGTGAAGGTTGATCCCCCCCACACATGAGAGCCATACTCCATACAGGGGCGGATGAGACCCCTGTACAGAGACAGTAACTGTGTGGGGGTGAAGTATTCACGGAATCTGCGCAGCACACCTAACTTCTTTGAGGCGATTTTAGTAAGAGAGGTAATGTGATCTCTCCAGGAGAGATTATGAGAGAAAGAGACTCCAAGAATATTAAGAGAAGAGGAAAGGTCAAGTTGTGTATCGTTAAAGGAGAGGGGATAGACATCAGGAAGATTAGTACGAGTTGAAAGATGAAGGAACTGTGTTTTTGAGGCATTGAAAACAACAAGGTTCTCTCTGCCCCAGTTAGAGATGAGGGAAAGTTCAGAAGTCAGGCGTGCTACTGCCTCATCACGTGATGTGGAGAGGAGCTGCTGGGATGGACGGTTGTCAAAATGAGTGGAGTAGTGTAGTGTGGAATCATCAGCATAGGAGTGGATAGGGGAAGAGGTACAGTTAAGAAGGTCATTAATGAACAAAAGAAAGAGGGTGGGTGATAGAACAGAACCCTGAGGAACACCACTTGGAACATAGCCTTGGAAGAAGAACAGTGACCGTCTACAACAGCAGCTATAGAACGGTCAGAAAGGAAATCAGAGATAAAGGTGCAGAGAGAGGGATAGAAACCGAAAATTACTGGATAGGCCTATACCAAAATAATATTAGTGAATATATAGGCGTATACTAAGATTATATTATTTGGATGACCTTGATACACAAAAACATACATTATAATATCAAGCTTCCCTTTATAATGGCTCATTTTGATTCTTTTATATATATTTTGTACTGCATATTAGTTTGTAATATACAGGATGTATTCTATTCTTCTCCTTTCGGCTGCTCCCGTCACAGTGGATTATCCATTTCCTCCTTAATACAAACTATAATAAATTCACTGTATTCATGCTATAATTCCTTTATTTGAGGTATATTTTTGTTAAGTTGGGTAAATTTAATGTATTCGTTTAATCATAATTATAACGTTTGGGTTTCATCACGCCCCTGGTACAGTACCTATCAAAGTTGTCAATACGGTGGTTTTCATGCCAAGTTGAGCATATTTTGAAATAATCCAGTGGGGTCAAGTAAGGACAGCACCAAGTCAGATTTATCAACTCTGGAGTAAAAGTAATATATTTCCTTATTAACACACACTGAGGGGACATAAATTTGGTCATCATTAGGGATATTAGGGCCTACCAATTTATAGATTAGTTAATTAATAATGATTGGGTAACTTTCTTTCAGCACAAGATGATCCACAGGTATACATGGAGGAGAATGGATGAGAGAGGAGAGCAGAAGAATTTGATTGATTATGTGGCCTTGGATGAAAGGTTAAGGAAGGATGTGTTCGATGCAAAAGTGGTGAGAGGAATGATCCAATGCTCCGACCAGTTTGCGGTGTTGTAAGGATAAATGATAGGGTTAAGTGGGAATATGGTAGGAGGGATGAAGGGGTGAGGAATAGCAGTAGGGAGATGGCTTGTGAGAAATTAGATGAAGCAGACTATAGGGAGGAATATAAGGGAAGTTGGGTGAGATGCTGTGGGATGCAAGGATGGGGATAGGGGAGGGAGTGGTAGTGAATGATGTGTATGAAACATTCATTTATGTGCTTAAAAAGGAAGCTATTTTTAGATATATCTCTTTATATATGTATAACTCGGGCCATGAATGCGTTAAAAAAATGCTTACATTAAAAAAATAAACTCCTCAGGTGTCCGAAGTTCAGCCAGCGTGTTTAAAGATAAAATACAATTGGGAGGGGCTGTCCGAAGTCAGAATATTTCTGCCTAACTTCGGACACTTGAACATTGAAAAAAAAAAAACGAATTTAGCGTGCTTAATTTATTGTTATAAGGATTCAGTAGATACTCTACCTGGCTATCACATGACAACAGGAATAAAATTGCACCATTATAAACAGAGTTATTCACTAAAACATGTAAAATATGTCCGAATTTAGGGTGTTTTACGGTTCATATCCCAAGTGAGATTCAAATGTGCTAAGTCACCACATTTGCTTTGAAAAGTTCAAGTATTAAGAAAATGTGATAACAAACATTGGCATACAGAAGCACAAATAAATTCCACCTCACTGCTTATAAATCTATGAGCTGTTAAGGGGGAATAATATACTTTTGGTTCATTGGAGCACCTCGATTCCTCTAAAGTATGCAGGGAAACGTGGTTAGATGAAATAATTAGGAGGAATCAGTTGCTCCAGATTTGCCAACACTGTACATTACTACCCCCTAACTACCCCTTTATATATTGGGTGAGGTGACGTGAGCATAACTTTAAGGGTTTTGGCATTTCTTCAGCCCTAGCCAATCCTTTTCAGTTCTTCAACTATCCCTCTGTTCGTTCATTCTCTTTCCTTTGGCTTGGGGGTACATGCTTATGAGCCAGCAGTCCCCTCTTCTGTTGACTTTGAAGAAACAGATCTCGCTATCTCCCTGGCTCTCTTTTGGGGCTCCGAGCATCTACTCGGCTTCGATCAACCAGAGTCGGGACTGCTCGGCCAGACAGTCTGAGGAACTGCAACAACAACCCCCTTATATTATTTCCTCAACCATGATTAAATATGTGTGTGAACATTTGTGCAAAAGTGATTACTGGGTCTGGTCACATGTTACCTGTGTGGTGTGGCTAATAATAGATATGTACCAAAGGGTTCCGCCAGACCAATATATAATAATATTTAAGTTTAAAATACAGTAAATGAAAAAAAAACTTCGTATACCTTTGAATGCAATTAAGATTTTACTTGTGATTATATATGGCACAAAAAAGTAACACCTGTCATTCAAGCATCAATTCTTACTAGAAAATCAGACTATAACTAAAGAATAGTAAAGAAAGATTGAGGAGGAGTAACATTCTTTTATGACTGCTGTATGTATCCAAAAACAATTAGCGGTTTATTCTAAATAAAATAGAATCCTCTGCAGTTAGTTCTGATACAGCTTCAAATCAAACACTGCCAAGAAAAGAGTTAATGAATCTGTGTTTTAATCCTAAGTGCCTACAGTATTGTTATTCAGTACATACTCTGGCATAATCAGCTTGTATTGGTCTTATCAAATTACACTCACAACAAACCACCCTGGTACTCACAGGATTTAATTTTCACCAGTAGATTCCAACAACACAAGCTGTGGCTGCCAGAAGAAGAACAGAGTGTAGACGATAGTTCTGCCAGAGTGGTCGGCTCTTCAGTATTATGGTCTCTTCAAGGACATCCTCCCAAGACCACAACACTATTCTATCCTCCTTCACCTTGCCTAGACCGGCTTTACTACTTATGACCAACACCAGGCCACTTAGGGTCACTAGAAGGATGGGAACATAGAGGAAATGGATATTGAGGTACTTAAACACCACAATTAGCAGGAACATTATAAGCCCAGATACTGTACCCAGAAGGAGTGTCAAGTTAGCAGCTGCAGGAGTGGCACCTCTCCAGAAAAACCCAATGAAGTAAACAGCCACCACGGGGGAGACAGTGTAGGAAAGGATCTGCTGGAGGTACTGGAAGAGTGAAGGGAAGCGTTGTATCTGTGGAGCCCAAGCCACTGCCACCACCATTACTACCACAGTCATCCCCTGACCCACCAGCCGGAGCTGTGTGTGTGTGAGGGAAGGCTTCATCAGTCGCACCCAGTCCATTGTGACTAAAGTTGCCACACTGTTCAGAGTTGAGTCCAGCTGGGACATGAGGGCTGCCAGGAAGCCGGCCAGTACCAGACCCAGTACTCCAGGCGGCAACAGGTCGAACATGAGAGTCGGGTACACTCGATCAGGCGGGTGTAGGTCAGGGTACAATACTCTGGCAGCCAGGCCAGGTACCACCATGATAAACACTACAGGCAGCTTCAATGCCCCAGCCAGCAAAGCACCCCACTGACCATCAGCCACACTGAACATAAAAATAGAAGATGATTAAAACATTAGAAATGAGGAAAACTGTAGTAGATCTGCCATTGTATTCAGGTCAGATTTAAATACAGTATGAATGGTGTGTAGTACATTCATCCCTCAGAGTTCATACTGTCTAGCTTTCCATACTATACTTTCTATACTACAGTACTGCTTGTTCTAGTGTCAACTGTCTTATTTGGAAGTTGCTCCACTTGTACACTATATATATATATATATATATATATATATATATATATATATATATATATATATATATATATATATATATATATATATATATATATATATATATATATATATATATATATATATATATATCCCAAGTTTTATTTATGTACAATACTGTTGAATCATCCTATTTTGTGTCATAATATAAATTCATTTGATTTGAAAGGGTTTGAAGGTGTTAGTTCTTCTCTTCTAGGATCTTGTATGTAGTCATCTTTATAGATTTTCTTTCATTCACTGGGGGCTTTTAGCAACTCCTTGAGCAATCAATATATTAAGGTAGAACAAACACTAACATTACCTAACATAATATGTAATCTAACCTGTGAGCACTCAGGAGTCTTTGTGCCATGAACTGGTTGGAAGAGAAGAAGTAGAGTCCCAGTATAAAAACCCCAAGAAGACCAGTCCAGGGCACACTGGGGTCATCCATGGGTCTGATGAGGGACACATAACCAGGGGGTTGTTGGGCCATCATAGCTCTCCAACCTCCAGCCTTCTGTACCGCAAATATTGTGATCAAGATGGACCCAATCTGCAACAAAGCATCACAGCTGTTCATGTACAGTAAAAGAGTTTACAGTATTTTCTTTTTCTAGAGTTTAATTTTCTTTATATAGCAACTGCCATTGAAATTACTGTCAACAGTTGTTGCTGTTGTTGTTGATATTCTGGGGCAGATTGGCCTCCTGCCCCACAGACCCCCGGTACACTCTGCTCACAGTGAACAATCAAATTAAAATAAAGGAGGGGTGGGCCCTATATGCCTGGACTACCGAAGCAAATTTAAGGAAGTTGGGACCAGAGCATACTGGACCAAGGAATCTGAGGGCCTCCAACCGCCAGGGAGATTTGGGGGAAGGTCATTGATCCCACAGCCAGTGCTGTGAGCTCAAGTCCATGTTACCACACGAGCTACAAGTGGGGCCGCACCTTCCATGAGACCATTCGTGAAGGGACCATAGAAGGGCAGTGAATTTAGACTATTGCATGCAAAAGGATAATGCACCCCCATGTGCTGGCAATCCACAAAGCAGTGAAACAGAAAAAAATAAAGAGCCTCCGGTTGCAGTATATGTGGGGGTGGACTGATAGATATCAATAAAATGTAGCTTTATAATAATTACCAAAGCTTACCTTGCTGGAAATGTGTAATCTCGTTGGTTGGCTGCAGCGAGTTACCCAGAGTTATAATCCCTGTATCCTTCCCTCCAACACAATAAATTTATTTCTGGGTTCGTCCTGCTATATATGTATGATTATAGAGCATGCAATAATGGTCAATTACAACACAAAATGACAATTTTCTCTATTTATTAATAAATTCCAAGCCAACAAAATGAATAATTAAATTCAATCAGAAAATCACACACACACACTTCCGTTCACGCTCCAATAGATAGCTATATACGTACGGTACTTACTCCTCGTCGCTTCGCTCCTCTCCACACGTGCTTCCCTCAGTCGCTCGTAGTACACGTGGACAGTAATATTACTTTACTTTAATATACTTATCACGAGCTAGCACTTCCCCTCGCACACACAGGAGACGGTAATTACGTTATCGTAATAGTAATGGAATCAAGCAACCCAGTTGGTATATTTCAATGTCAATTTCACACTCGTTTACTGTCCCTCGTACACACACACACACTCGTAATTCCAGCCAGCCCTCTCCTCACCTATAAAATGACACCTTACTGATTCTCGTCTAGCGAATGAATAGTGAGTTAATTAACAATAAGTCTTGTGAAAAAGTAATTAAACAATTTCGACGTTACGTTAAAACTATAGGCCCCTAGGCAAAGCAACGAGGGCTGGATACGAGGTGTGTTCTTCGTCGAGTGTGTGTCTACCAACTGAATATATTTCTCGAAAATCAAGACAAGGGTGGTGGGATAATTACCTTTCTGACACCTCCCCATTTCTACCTTTTCTCTACCTGGCGAGTGACTCATCAAGACTGTCCAATATCTACGTGTTCGTATGGCCTAGTCCTTGACTACGTTTACATGTTGTCACTCATACCTAGTTATACATGCAAATCACTTTTCCCATAACATGCAACTGCTTGCAAATGATTCCCTTCCACTTCAAAATCAATTTTAATAAGTAATAGATGCCCCCATAGCATAATTATTAATGCAAAATTTGTAGCAATGACTCCAGACACGGGATGGAGTGAGTGGGTACTCGACCTCACCTGACCTGACCTTCCCTGTCTACCTGGGGATTAATAGCCTGCACCTATATTTCAAATTGCTCAACTCAATTCCTCTGTCTTTGTCTTCCTGACTGAGGAAAATACCACTGTTCCATGCCTTATAGAACATTCCCCACACGTGGTATTCCATTGTTAATATATATATAATATATAGCATCCTACTACTTACGTACGTTACGTTATATGATCACGGATCAAACCGTGACATTCGCACACACAGAAGAGACATTGCTCTATGCAATGTTTAATAGAATAATGAAGTGGTAATGACGTCTTTGCATGTATAACTATTACAATAATAACTCACTCACACTTCACTCATTCTTGTATGTGTCATGACTTAATACCAGTTAAGTGTTTATTTTTGCCAATGAGTGAAAAACTCCTAACAGTTACTTTAACTTTAAAATCTAAGGAGAAACTCCGTGGCAAGAATAATTATACCTGGTAATGTCTAGTACCAATAGTACACATTTAAACAATATATAAGTGTGGTGTATGTAATACATTGTGTCATTGTTACATAATATGTAATAATAAAAATGCAAAAAATTATTCTGGAGACCATCCAACTGCCATCAATTCCTGTAAGGCAATATATATATTAAATGATTATCCAAGCCTCGGAAAGGGGAGCCCCTCCAAATCTCTGGCTTGGATAAGGTTACACAGGTTGCAATATACATATTATTTAATCATCCAAGACTAGAGTCAGGGATAACCTCTGGAACCCAAGTCTTGGAAGACCCAATGCAATATCCAAACATCAGACCGAGGTGAACCCCAAATTTGAGTTTGGATAAAGGGTTTGTGCTCGTTGCACTCGAAGATAACAATAAAACGAGTAATTTGAATCCTAATCATAACCCATAATTAGTTACTCGCTCGATTTTCCTCAGGCAACCGTGACATAAGGTCTGCCCCAACGCTAGCACTTCCCTTTAAACCACCGATGGTCCCCGTGAATACGTAACCCTTCATCCTTCTCACCCTGACGAGCTTCCTCAGTCTGCTGGGTATATCCTTCTCCACCCTCGGGAGTTTCCCCAGCAGCGCTAGCCGTACCCACAGCTGGGTACTGTGGTTCACTATATGTAGCAGCAGCCGATCGCTGATAATAACCCTTATTACCACCGTGGTTATTATTATAACTCCTCCCGTTACTTCTCCCCTGGTAACGGTACTGACTCAACTGCTGAGAATACTTATTATTGCCTTGTTTCTGGGCGTGATTAAAGTGAGGATTTGGTTGCTGACGTACAACCTGACTCTGCTGCTGTGAATTATTGTTACTCGACCGATTATATGAACTAGCAGAGTTCTGGGGAGGCTTACTCGACTGATTAATTTTCTTACTCGACTGAACCCGCATGTGGTAACCGTATGCGGTAAAATGTGCATCCGACATTTCTACCATTGTCGCTAACTCCTTCACCTTATGGGTTTTGAGTTGAGCCGACAATTCTGGAGGACACGACTTCTCTAGTTGCGTGCGAAGCAACAAGTCCTTTATCCCCTCCAACGTCTTGGGTGTTTCGGCCTTATCTAACCACTGATCCAGGTGGCTAGCGAGACGTGCACTAAACTGTGCAACGGTCTCTTTATCTTGCAAGGAAGCACTCAAAAACTGCTTCCGTGCATCATCGACCGTCACCCCATATGCTTGTAACAGAGCTTTTTTCATGCTCGCATAATTCCTGGTGTCAGGATCGAGTCGGTAGAGGATACTGAGGGCTTTACCATCGAACAGGTTAAGGAACTCTATTTTCTTCACATCGTCACCAAAGACATACGTGTCTGCAAGCATCTCAAATCGCTCAATAAACGGTTCAATTTCGTCTCCCTCTACATACCTCGCCAGTTGTAGCCTCGGAGTTACTGTAGTCGAGCTTGCAGTACTGCTTCCGCTCGCGGTTTGACTACCATTCACTCGTGCTTGCAGTTCCGCCATTTTCTGTTCGTGTGCCCATCTTTCTCTTTCATGCTCTCTCTCTCTCTCTTCTGCCTCTCTCTGTTCCTTTTCAGCCTCTCTCTGTTCCTTTTCAGCCTCCCTTACACTCACCCTTTCGAGCCTGTCTTCCTCTTGACGACGCTCTACGTACTGTCGAATCTCGACCGTATCTGTATATCCCAAGCTTCGGGCTTCCTCCATCAATTCCGCTACGGTATACATATTAAAATATTTTCTATTGTTTCCTTTGCCTTAATTCCTGGACAACCGTAATCTATCTACTCGTGAAGGTGTGCGCGTGTGTGACTGGAATTAATACAAAGAGCAGGTCCCTGTTCGGGCGCCAATTATGTGGGGGTGGACTGATAGATATCAATAAAATGTAGCTTTATAATAATTACCAAAGCTTACCTTGCTGGAAATGTGTAATCTCGTTGGTTGGCTGCAGCGAGTTACCCAGAGTTATAATCCCTGTATCCTTCCCTCCAACACAATAAATTTATTTCTGGGTTCGTCCTGCTATATATGTATGATTATAGAGCATGCAATAATGGTCAATTACAACACAAAATGACAATTTTCTCTATTTATTAATAAATTCCAAGCCAACAAAATGAATAATTAAATTCAATCAGAAAATCACACACACACACTTCCGTTCACGCTCCAATAGATAGCTATATACGTACGGTACTTACTCCTCGTCGCTTCGCTCCTCTCCACACGTGCTTCCCTCAGTCGCTCGTAGTACACGTGGACAGTAATATTACTTTACTTTAATATACTTATCACGAGCTAGCACTTCCCCTCGCACACACAGGAGACGGTAATTACGTTATCGTAATAGTAATGGAATCAAGCAACCCAGTTGGTATATTTCAATGTCAATTTCACACTCGTTTACTGTCCCTCGTACACACACACACACTCGTAATTCCAGCCAGCCCTCTCCTCACCTATAAAATGACACCTTACTGATTCTCGTCTAGCGAATGAATAGTGAGTTAATTAACAATAAGTCTTGTGAAAAAGTAATTAAACAATTTCGACGTTACGTTAAAACTATAGGCCCCTAGGCAAAGCAACGAGGGCTGGATACGAGGTGTGTTCTTCGTCGAGTGTGTGTCTACCAACTGAATATATTTCTCGAAAATCAAGACAAGGGTGGTGGGATAATTACCTTTCTGACACCTCCCCATTTCTACCTTTTCTCTACCTGGCGAGTGACTCATCAAGACTGTCCAATATCTACGTGTTCGTATGGCCTAGTCCTTGACTACGTTTACATGTTGTCACTCATACCTAGTTATACATGCAAATCACTTTTCCCATAACATGCAACTGCTTGCAAATGATTCCCTTCCACTTCAAAATCAATTTTAATAAGTAATAGATGCCCCCATAGCATAATTATTAATGCAAAATTTGTAGCAATGACTCCAGACACGGGATGGAGTGAGTGGGTACTCGACCTCACCTGACCTGACCTTCCCTGTCTACCTGGGGATTAATAGCCTGCACCTATATTTCAAATTGCTCAACTCAATTCCTCTGTCTTTGTCTTCCTGACTGAGGAAAATACCACTGTTCCATGCCTTATAGAACATTCCCCACACGTGGTATTCCATTGTTAATATATATATAATATATAGCATCCTACTACTTACGTACGTTACGTTATATGATCACGGATCAAACCGTGACAGTATACTTCATGTGGATATTTAATCCATGTTGGCAGATCTCATCAAATCCACTAGAAAGTGACCAGACCCTACAACAAATCTAGCCTGTGGGGGATGGCTAGTATTCACAGAGAATTAAGTCAGCCCCCTTAGGCAACACTATACGCAGTTGATATCATAAAGCATAACTTGGATTGGTTGATGTTTGCCACCGAAGGTTAGGAGTGAAGTATTAGCCATTCAGTCAAAATCTGTTGGGAAAGTGTCGTGTTATTAGAAAATATCTAGTGCAGGCAGGTTTCTAAATTAAATTAAGTGATTTGTTTAGTTATTTTTGTTTCAACTTACAATTTTTTATCTACTTGCTGTCACTGTGCAAGAAGAAAACCTTACTGAGAATAACTCACCAAGCTTTTGGAGCATTTTGTTAGCCTTTGCAACACAATTAATATTCTTACCACATAATTATACAGTACTAATTATTTTTATGTGAACTTATTAGGTGGGTGGGAGGAGTCCATTATCCGGTGTGGTTGCTGGTTCACCAGAGAAACCATGCCAGTTTTATAACCACAATAGTTGCCCTAAATGGAAGCCACAGAAAAGAATCCTTTCAACAACTGAGACACCTTTATATTGATAACGAAAAAGGCCAGAAATTACCTTACCTAGTGTATGTGTGTGTGTGTGTGTGTGTGTGTGTATGTACCATAGGGGTGTGTGTATGTGTGTGTCTGTGTGTATATGTTTATGTCTGTGTGTGTGTGTGTATGTACCATAGGGGTGTGTGTATGTGTGTGTCTGTGTGTATATGTTTATGTCTGTGTATGTGTGAGTATGTGTGTGTGTGTGAGCAAGTGTGTGTGTGTGTGTACGGTATGTGTGTGTGTGTGCGGTGTGTGTGTGAATGTGTGTATGTGTACCCTAGTGTGTGTTGTTTACGGTAGGTGGTGGGTGGGGGAGGGGTGCGGGAGTAGGGGGACAGGCTTGGGGTGGGGTTCGAGAGGTGCGGGAATATGGGGCATGCTTGGGGTGTGTGGCGGTAGGGAACAGGCTTTTTACCCCCCCCCCCCAGCCTGTCCCCTATTCCAGCACCCCCCAAACCCACCCAGTTTTTGTATTCCTCCAAAGAGAGAGAGCGTGTGCGTGTGTGAGAGAGAGAGAGAGCGTGTGGGGGAGAGAGTGAGAGAGAGAGAGTTTGTGCTTGTATAGCGTATACTTCCATGGTGTAGCCTATGGGAGAGAGAGAGAGAGAAAAAGTGAGTTTGTGCGTGTATGAGAAAGGGAGGGAATGAGAGAGAGAGTGTGTGTGTGTATGTGTGTATGTATCTCCTAACACAGTGACGTCATAATCAACTCCCCCTGTCCCACCCTCTCTCTCTCTCTCTACCGGCCTTTTCCTTCGTCTTGTGGACTTGTGGTCAATATAAGGCTTCCTTCGTCCTCAAATTCCTCTTTCCTTCGTCCTTTGGTCAATTTAATTCTTCCTCTGTCTTCCAACTCCTTTTAAAATCCCTAAAATCATATTAAATAGGTTCGAGTCCATGGAGGGTGTATAGATGGAGGCGCTATGACCATGGCTAACAAATCCTGGGGTTCGAACCCCCATTGATCATTTAAAAACATTTTGTTTGTAGGCTGAGGACACTCCCCAGGTTTCAGCGATCAAACTTATGTAAAACTTATTACTCTAAGTCAAACGATGCGGCTGTGCATAGCGGCTAAACAGACAGACAGACAGACGGAGTGTTTTATATATTAGAAGTGTTTTATATATTAGATTGCATGTAGTATTTAAAGTTCAAGAAAATCACTTTAAGTCCTCAACAGTAAAATGAAAAAATAAAAAGTGAGTTATGTCCCAAATCATGTCTAATTTTGTTTGAGATGCCTATACATATTGTGTTGAAGAAGCAAAGTGGTAATAAGACTGACCTGAAGCAGTATGGCCTGGGCAGCATCAGTGGCCATGACGGCAGCCAGACCACCAGTCACTGTGTAGAGACCCACTAAACAAGCCAGTACTGCCATCACCTGCCATATCTCCCACCCTGGCAACAACACCTACACACAACACAAACGATATATGGTCAGTACAATGTAGTATTTTGGTTTACTTCAATTTGATGACAATGAATTGACTCTCATTCCATTCCTTATATTACAATATTTAATGAATGTCATACAATCAAATACTATACTGTATGTATCTTACAGCAAGCTTTTACAATATACAACAAGACATCATTCGATGGCAATACCGCCCCAGCGACCACTCACCCTTTGCTATCTTTATTTTGTGTGACCTTGACCTTCCACCGATTGTGCCCAAAAGTTAATAATTTTGTTTTATAATGAATACCTATCAATAGAAAAAAAATAAACATCATAAGGATAAACCTGTGGACGCTAGACCTAAAACAGACACTTGACCTTTGCTATCTTGATTTTTTTGTGGCCTTGACCTTCGACCGATTTTGCCCAAAAGTTAATCATTTTGTTTTATGATAAATATCTATCAACAAAAAAAAAAAATGAACATCATACGGCTAAAAATGTGGACGCTAGACTATTAACAGACACACGAACAGATAAATAAATAAATAAATAAATAAATAAATATCCAGCACCGAAAACAATATACCTCCCCCTTCGGAGCGGTATAATTAATTATTTCAAATGGCAACTTACACTGACTCTCTCATCCATTTCATTGCCTTTTTCACTCATTGTTCACTAGTAATGTAACCAAAGATTAAGGATAAGTTGCTCCAAACCTTTACAGAAATAGACATTAATACTGTAATACATAAACACTACATGGAATCTACAACACTCAGAAGATGCATTAAGACTATATAGTTATTATCTGATAGGAAATTAATACACTTTCGCACAATAAAAAAAGTCTTACAGTATATTTCTTATCCACCCTCTAGAAATTGCTAAACAAGTAGACATCAGATTTCAATCACATTAACCAATTGAAAATGTCAGTGTACCTTTTGGTGTATTGTGACGTTATAACTTCAGCCTGTATTCACACTCAGTCCCTCATTGAAGACCATCCAATGTTTTCCAAAGCTTCTGTTATTCATTACCATACAGACTAAGAGATTTACTGAGCCTGTCTGATACGGATAGTGTGTGTGTATGTATGTTCCCAGACTTCTGTTATTCATTACCATACAGACTAAGAGATTTACTGAGCCTGTCTGATACGGATAGTGTGTGTGTATGTTCCCAGACTTCTGTTATTCATGATATACCATACAGACTAAGTGATTTACTGACCATGTGTGAAAAGATAGTGTGTGTGTGTTGCCAGGCATCTGTTATTCATTACCATATACACTAAGTGATTTACTGAGCTTGTTTTATAAGGATACTGCATTATTAAAAAATCGAAAATGCTTCCCCAACACTACCCTAAGTCCACATTTTTACCCTTGTTACAAAGTGTTTTGTCCGAAAGGCCCTACAGTATAGGTAATTAAGGTAATAATTACTGGTTATATGCAACACAATCTTCCATGATGTGTTTCATAGTTTGGGCTGCTATGTTACATTGGAAGGTATCCACTATGACTCCACACAGTCTATTCTAGCAATGTTAAGAACAATACTGCATAGTGTTGAGTTATTTAGCCTAAGTCTCCTATAATGGTGGAAAATATGTTTAGCAATCATTACTTAAACAGTAAGAATATATTACTGTAATGTGCTATTTGTGAAGGACATAAAGTATTTGTTAAAGCATCTTGTAATAAACAAATCATTAATATAGTCATGTTGGCCCTACAATATCATGTACTAACCTTGAGATTGAGAATTGCTTTACTGTATCAGATATATTTTCTTTCAAATAACATTCTATTACACCTGTTGACAAAATAATTATGCTTGTGAGGACCATGAACTTGATATAAGGGTACATATAAATTGACAGGCATTTTTTTTTAATAACTGCAGCAATAATAGTGCAGCCAGTCAGGATCAATATTACACGACACATAACAGACAGAAATATCCACAGGTATCCGTATATTTTGGTATAGTGCACTTTTAATACATTGGAAAGCCTTGATTCCTCCAATGTATGCCAGGAAACAAAACAAGATGAACAAAAATAATGGGGTCTTGTTGCCTGGAATAGTTTGGAGGAATCATTTACTCCTGATTTATCAACACTGTATTCCCCCTTTCATAGCCTGTGTTGGTACTTGGTTGTTACTGTGGTTAAACATTTTTCTTTCACAGCTTATCTACCAAGTTTATTTCTCACAGCAAACATGAGTGGAAGGGAGTAGCACCAATTTGTAATATAAAACCTAGCAACTTGATCTCTATGGCCTTGCATGGATGAATTTTGTTTTAATTTCCTTCCGTAATTCTTGAAAAATAAGATACCGTACCCATACAGTACTATAATAGCTTTACTTCTCTTTCCATGAAGTTAAGGGCTATATTCAAGAACATTGATGGTGTTGATGATGGCGTAGTACCGGTACGACGACTCCATAGACACACTACAGAATCATCGTACCAGTAGCACCACATCATCGTCAACACCACAAATATTCTTGCATAAGGTCCTACATATGATCACTGACCTGCAACAGCATGGCCCCAGCATACAGAGTTCCACCCATATCCACCACCACATTCAGGAACACCGTCAGAGCCGCATAATAGTACCGAACATACCCACTGCAATATAAGATTCATAGGCAACATTATATATATATATATACCGACTCTAGACATAGGCTTCATGAAGCCCGTTACCATGGCCCAGGTCAACTGCTACACACACACACACACACACACGTCACGATTTCCGAATTGGTACCCAGCCACAGAGAGAGGGAAGTGAGGGTTATTCCCAATTACTACAGCTGTTATGGTATCAGTGAGGGTGTTTTACGACGTTCGGTGGCCTTATACAGTAGTTAGCGCCTGACACTCAAATCGGAAGAGTAAATATTCTCAGGCCCTCACCTGAGAGGATCGATCTCCCGACCTCTAGGTTATGAGTCCAGGACACTAACCACTCGGCCACCTTTCCTCTAATGTCTAATTGTCTTGCAAGGGTTCAAGAATGATGTTTATTAATACAATACAACCGGATCCCCATGGAAAAATGACCTTAGTCATGGGATCAACTGTAGACCCTCGATATACAGTAAAGAAATATTTACTTGTATTCACCACTTTATATATTGGTACAGCCATGGCTGATAGTGCTTCACCAGGGTCTAAGGAGCGTTGGAGAGTAACTGAACAGAGTTCGAAAAAGTGAGTCTTCTAAACCTCTCTCAACGTTGAGAATGGTTTGGAAAATTCACTTGTTCGAACTCTAATTTGTTGTTCACCAACGCTCCTTGGACCCTGGTCATGCACTATCAGCCATGGCTGTACACCCTGCCAAAGTTGCGCTTGGACCATCCTCTCACCCGGCATGGTTAATGTGGCAACAGCTCTTTGCTTGTGTGTGTTCATGTGCATATACGAGTACAAAACACTCATTTCGAATAAGCAAGCGTCATCCTCCATATTCGAGTAGTGGAAGGGGAAAGTGGGGGAGGGACTGGGCGCCTGGTGGGTAGAACATGGAACGAGTGATGGATGAGTTGAGAGGGGGGGGGGGGGTCCTTATTATAGTGCAATATCAAAAAGCATTTCAGTATATGTTTTTCCCAAAAGATTCATGATCTTATCTTATTCATGATCTTATATTAACCTGTCAAATAGATAAACGGAAATAATCGAGTCCAATTATGATTTATATCAACTCCCAGCCCCTCTAAACACACAGATCCTCTCTCACACGCACACACATGTACAGTACACACTTACACACTGCCACCTCCATTCTGATATTTCTCCAAAGTGTGATATTGACATGGAAGTTCCAAACATAGATGGAATTAATTGGAATTGGAACTACACTGTATTATTGGTTGGAAGTATATATGGTCTCATATATACAACATATATGAGAAAAATAAGAGTTCTGGGTGAAATAGAGTTCCCTCAGACAGAGAGAAGTGGAATATATAGTACTGATGATGAGGATGGTGCTGTTGAGGGTCTGTCAATCAAGCACTTAATGGATTTCTTTTAAGGACCCCCGTGATGTAGTCAGAAAATTGGTGGGTAGAGAGTCCTTCAAACATTGCCACAAAACACCTCCTACATTAATTAAAAAGGAGCTTGTTTCGTGTCATAGTCAGGAGGAATCAGAAGCCACCAGGTCTCATGAACGATAACAGGGTCCCTTACTAATTACTTTAATTGCTTCTCCCTTTATTTTCCTTTTTAAGGCCTGGCTAAAGGAAGGTAAAGGATGATGGAGCCTAAAGCACTAAAGGCGTGTAGTAGTGTTGCCAAATTTGGAGCAACTGATTCCTCTAAACTATTCCAAACTACAGTACACTGTTAATTTTTGTTAATCTGGCCCTGTTTCATGGCATATTAAGGAGGAATCAGTAGCCCTCCAATGTACCAAAAGTATATAATTCCCTAAATTAAATTCTCCAGAAGACCCTGTGATCGTGTGGCTACTGAATCCTCCTGATTACCACGAAACAAGCTTCCTCAGTATTAGGGGTGTTTCGTGGAAATATTTGAAGGACTCACTAACCACCAATTTTATGACTCCAGGGGGGGGGGGGGGTATATTAGTGCGATTCATAATTCCATACCCAAACGTGTTTTTTTCTTGAAGGACTCACTAACCACCAATTTTATGACTCCGGGGGGGGGGGGGTATATTAGTGCGATTCATAATTCCATACCCAAACGTGTTTTTTTCTTCACCTGCATCAAGTAAAATCAACTACAATAATCAACTGTTCGGTAAATTGGTGAGGGCTGGTTCTTTCCAGAAATGAGAAATCTGGCATCCCCTACCACACCCTGGCCTGTTCTGTCTGTCTGTCTCTCCTATTATTTCTCATTCCTTCTGGGTAGCTGACGAGATCGCCCGTTTGGGTGGCACAACAAGGAATAGTATAGACGGTGGGAATGTTGGCTTGGGGGTACATGCCCGTGAACCAGAAGTCCCCTCATTTTATTATTATATACTCACTTGTACATTATGTTTAATAATTCCGGCACTGTGAAGACCCCAGCCTTCATGAAGCCTGAGACCATGAAAGAAGCCACCAATGTTAACACCAAGGCTGCCATCCACTCATAATTGAATACTGCAATGCCATGAGCGTGAGTCTCCCCAGCCAAACCCACAAGAGTTGAGCTGGATATGTTGGAAGCAAATATGGAGAGACCAATCAGGTACCATGGTGAGTTTTTCCCAGCCAAAAAGTAGTCTTCAGATTTCCCTCCTCTTGCTTTTCGACATCCCCACCACAGTCCAAACCCCATGGAAATGATCATATATACTGCAACCACTGCCCAATCCAAGGGGCTTAGTTTCCAATCCTGACTTGTTGAGATCATAGACTCATTATTGTTGCTGCTACTAACTAAAGATTCATTTCCATACAGTAGAGTCGTTAACATAATGCTTGTTGCTGTAGAGGTGGTGGTGGTGGCCATCTTGGTTGAATAGACTATTTATTGCACAATACAATGTTGTTGTTTTTTGTGTGTCTGTCTATATACCAATGTCACACACTTGAACTGTTGACCTGTAAATGGAAAGATGAAAGGTAATTGTAGACAGTGTAGAGACGTAACTGAGTTCAGTGGTGATGTTGACAACAAAATCAACACTCACTGGTAAAATCCTCTATAGGAAACCTCTTGATAACTAAAATGAAATTGGAAATTATCTATTGCATCTAAAATATACAGTAAAGCCCCTTTCACACGGGGCATTTCGTCGGACTGTTTCATCCAACTTGTCGTTTCGTCGGACCTGTTTGTCCAACTTCAGGGTCATTTCATTGGATCAAACCTGCTCCCCAGGTTTGATGAAACATTACAAAAAGTTGCGCATTTCACCCAACAACTCTGTAGTCAAAAATATATCTATACTTTTTCTCTTGATTGAAAATATTGAAAGCAATTGATAAGTATTGATATTGTTACGGGGTTTGGCGAGGATAGAATTAGCTTTTGTAGCTAAGATAAGTGGTTGAGATAGAAATAAAATTTGGAGGAAAGAAGAATAAAATAAAGCTTAGAAGCCTTACAGGTGTTTGAGTTTGCTTTTCTTCTTGTGATTAAGCTGATTGCGTAACAGAAGATTGGGGGCCTGTCCGGGATCTTTCTCAAGAAGATATTGAGAAGATCTCAAGAAGAGGGAGCTGTAAAGATTTCTCAAGGATTTCGAAAAGATTATAAGTGAGAAACAACACTGCTGTAATAATGGCATTCAGCCCTGTAGAAAAGTTTCTAGAAACAAGACAGGTACATTTTATGTACCTATGCACCATTAAGGAATTAAAAGAGTTAGCAGGAAGTTATAATGTGGAACTGAAGTCTTATCTAAAATAGGACATGCAGAGAATTAATGTGGAAATAATTAAGAAAAATATTTGGAACTGCTTTTGCAGAGGGGAAAAAATTTGCTTGAAGACTTAAGAAAACCTGGACCTAAAGACTACTCCAGAGTGGAAGCAATGTTGCGAGAACTGCACCTGGCTCATACGTTGCTTGATATCCAAGGAAGCATGAGGGTGAAGAAATACAAGTTGGCAAAGGGCAGACCTGAGTAGGAGGGTGAAGAAATGAACATTGAAAACAAAGATTGTGATGAGAAGGAAAGTGCGAATCAGAATGTGGACATTGAGATGAAGCAAAAGGAAAAGAAAGTCAGTGATAATGCAGAAAAGAAACATGATAAAGAAAGGAAAGAAGAGAAAAATAATGATGTAGAAAACGCTGAGGAAGAAACTTCTGAAAATGCTGAGGAAAAAACCCCTGAAAGCGCTGAGGAAGAAACCACTGAAAATGCTGAGGAGGAAGAGACAGAGAAGAAAGAGGTGTTTTGGTGACATTAGATAGAAGATGTCTGCTTTATTTTGTTGTATCCAGAATATCATATAGTTCTAGGATGCCTACAGAATATCATATAGTTCTAGGATGCCTACAGAATATCATATAGTTCTAGGATGCCTACAGAATATCATATAGTTCTAGGATGCCTACAGAATATCATATAGTTCTAGGATGCCTACAGAATATCATATAGAGTTTATAACAGACATTGTAAAGTGTGTTGTGGGGTGGCTAGGATTTGGGGCAAAGATTGGTTGGCAGTCTTTGGAGGCTAGGCTTTGGGGCTTGGCGAGGATTGGAATTAGGTTTTGAAGCTAAGATAAGTGGTTGAGATAGAGAGATAGGATTTAGATGAAAGAAGAATAAAATAAAGCTTAGAAGCCTTACAGGTGTTTGAGTTTGCTTTTATTCTTGTGATTAAGCTGACTGCGTGCCTTAGTCGGCCCGGGGCTGCCAATTAATCTGATTGCCTGCCAACCAATCTTAGCTCCAAATCCTAGCCACCCCACAACACACTGTACAATGTCTTTTATAAACTCTATATGATATTCTGTAGGCATCCTAGAACTATATGATATTTTGTAGGCATCCTAGAACTATATGATATTCTGTAGGCATCCTAGAACTATATGATATTCTGTAGGCATCCTAGAACTATATGATATTCTGTAGGCATCCTAGAACTATATGATATTCTGTAGGCATCCTGGAATACAACAAAATAAACTGGTGACTTCTTCTATCTAAGAGTGAAGATGTCACCAAAACATAATGACAGTAGTGAAGATGTATCACACCGTAATCATCTTCAAATTAATAGTGAAGATGTTAACACTTATTTCTACTAAACATAAAGGGCAATGTGACATAATATAGGTAGTGAAGATGTCACACCGTAACAATATGTATACCATCACGTACTGTATATTATCATAAAATATATACTTGAGAATATATAGCTATGCGCTATATTTATTTAATTAAGTCATAATGATGCTGATATGATATTTGTGTACAAAGCAAACATTGTCCCACATTCTTCAAATTTTCCAGACGGCATAAACCAGTAATATTTCATTGACATTGTCCTTATAAAAAAAGTGAGGAACGAGCCAGTGCTGTGGGATTACATAATAGTATACTGTATATCCCAACTATTTACATTGGAGACAGTTGGATGAATCACGCGAGTTGCGCGATCCGTCTGCTAGGGATGTTTGCAAGTCCGGCGAACTATATATATATATATATATATATATATATATATATATATATATATATATATATATATATATATATATATATATATATTTGGGAGGTGTAGGAGTAGGGGACAGGCTTGGGGGGAAGTTTAGGGGGGTGCAGGAATAGGGGACAGACTTTCTACACACCCCAAGTTAGTCCCCCTATTCCCGCACCCCCCAAACCCCCCAAGCCTGTCCCCTACTCCCACACCCCCTTAAAGAACGTAGAAGACGTAGAAGAGATTCATAAGCAGTAACCTATAGCCTACACTTGTCTTAGGGAATATATTATGAGGGTTGTCAACAGTCCCCTCACACCCATTGTCCCTGTGAGCAGAAGTAAAAATGTGTAAATAGTAGGTGCAAGTATGGGTAGTGACAGCTAAACCCACACTAACCTCTGACCTGTGTAATAGTGAAGGTGTATGGGTAGTGACAGCTAAACCCACACTAACCTCTGACCTGTGTAATAGTGAAGGTGTATGGGTAGTGACAGCTAAACCCACACTAACCTCTGATCTGTGTAATAGTGAAGGTGTATGGGTAGTGACAGCTAAACCCACACTAACCTCTGACCTGTGTAATAGTGAAGGTGTATGGGTAGTGACAGCTAAAGCAACACTAACCTCAAATGGATAATGAGTGACATCTCCACCCACACTAACCTCAAATGTAGACTCAGTACTCCTGATGAAAAGGCTAGTAAAGTGGTCTACCTCTGTCGAGGCCGGGCTCGAGGCTGCTGGCCTGGAGAGAGAGAGGGGGCAAGTGATGATGGGAGGGGTGATATCGTTGTTATATAACATATCGTCCTCCCTCTCCCTTCACCCCTCCCTTCCACATACATATTTCTTCCCCGAATTTTTTCTGTCCCATGTCCTTTATCACTCTCCCCTTTTCCCCTAAACCTTCCATTTCCTGGATAGCCTACTTCATCCTCACTCTTCCACCTTGTCCTTCATTCCTGCATCCACAAATATTGTTTTCTCATATTCTCATCCGCTAATTTTAAAGAGTTTATATCCGCATCCGTACATTAGCATTTTTAGACATCCGATATTTCTGTACACATATAATACGCGATATCCAAGTGATGGGTAGTGATGATGTGCCTGAAATGTTCCTTTTGTGTGCCCATTCCCAAGATGCATTTAGGTTTGGTGTGCACTGCTTATTGTGTTTGGTGGAGTCCCAGGGGGGTAGTGGTGGTAAGTGGAAGGTGTACAGTACATCGTAAATATGAGTGAAGTGGTGATGGGAAGTGTGGTGTAGTGAAGATATGTGAAGTGGGGGTAATTGTGGTAAGTGTGGGGTAGTGAAGATGTGTGAAGTGGGATAATGGTGCTAAGTTTAGGGTAGTGAAAATGTGCCAAGTGGGGGTAATTGTGAGGTGTGGTAAGTGGTGAACCCATGAAGCGAACGATTGGGGGAGAGAGCCCCCAAAGCGAGCGAGGTGGGGCCTGTGGGGGGAAGAGACTGCGAACAGGGCAGACAAATGTACGGACTACAGCAGACAAGGTTAAATATATTTTAGTACAGTACAAGCACTGGCTTCGCCAGCCACAGCTACGCCGTGGGTGCTTTTGCCTGCGGCGCTGCTCGCTTCGCTCGCCCCTCCCCCCACCCCTCAATCAGATGTCACACCAGGTAGTGAAGATGTCAAGTAGTGAAGATGTGTTGAAGTGTCACAATTACCACTACCTCCCACCCACCCACCTATATCTTAACTACCACCCATCCACCCACCAACATTTTACCTACCTAACTACCTACCACCCACATCTTACCTACCTACTTACCTACCACCCACATCTTACCTACCTACCATCATGTCTCACCAGGTAGTGTAGATATTAATAATGATCGCTGCTAAATATAAAGGGCAATGTCTCTTCCACTTAATAGTGAAGATGTATGCCTTTATCATGATGTCACACAGGGTAGTGAAGATACCGGGTAGTGAAGATGTCCCATTTTATAACGGAATTGTTAAAAATGGAATATTTTTTGAGCGTTTTTGAAAGTTTGGAAAGGCTGCAATTTTTAAGATATAATGATAATTGATAAATATATTCAGTGTTATTGATCGTATGGAATAGATATGGAATATATATGACATTAGTATCCATGATATAAAACTTCCAGTCACGAACTTTACTGAGGCCACATTCAAACAAAACATGCAATCATATTTTTTTACATAAATGATGAAGGTCATTGTGACAAACAGACATCGTTGTAGTTGTTTGCAACGTAAAACTTGTTCACTTGGAAGTACCAAAGAGTACGTGAACTAACATTTATTAAACTATTATTATGTGTAACTAGTCAGCCCTCGCCCACGGTTAATAATTATGTCTTGTTGGCTCCACCCTCTGAGGCTCTGCTCTCCCTCCCCTATTCGCTGATCTCAATTCATTAATAGCTGTTCTCTTTATGTGTATAGTGGATAGTTCAGATTAGGTTTTATGGGCTTAATGGCAAGTGGATAGATAATATTTACCTATTTAATGTTTAGTATGTTTAGTAAATGATGATTGGGCATTTTTATTGTAATAAAGTGGACCTCCACTTCACACATCACCACTATCTCATATACCACCAACATCACTCCAACCACATCCACAAATCTCAACACACCGAAAATGTATTCAACTTTAATATAAAAATAATAGAAAATAATATTTTTTAGATTGTGTAAAAGTTATGATTACTTGTATGCTTTATTACCTGTTGAGAATGTACAGCTGGTCACACTTCCTTGAGGCCCACCCAGCGTTGTCAACGTTGGCCGAGATAACCTCGAAACCAATGTCACTTATAAAGTGCCATTGCCCGAAACACTAGTTGTGAACTCTGCTCACTCGAACCATTCACTGGTGGGAAGGAGAAGTAAGGAGGGATTTGAGGAGGGTAAGGGGTGGGGTTCCTATACAAGAGGTGAGAAAGGTGAGAGAAAATGAGTGGAAGCTTTAATAAATGTATGAAAATACACCCGGTTGCCAATTATTTATATACCGATAATCGTTTCAATTATTAATATCATTAAAGGTAAGATTAACTTTTTCGTATTATGATGTAACACAAAAACAACTGAGGTAACATTATTGTATATTTTTTTCGTATAATATTTAATGGTTATCATTAAACACTAAACACTGAAAAATACTTACAAAATAACTGAATAAGAATCATGAACCAGAATGTTCTTTATTAAATGAAGCAAATGTGAATACCTTTATATTACATGTGTCAAGTGTTGATACCACTAACACACTTCTATTTCTCCTGTATCTACCTAACAGTTTATAATAGTCGTGTCAAATATCAAGGCTTTCATTATCCCTCACGTGATAGCAACCTTGTAATATTCTGAATACTTTTAATAATAGCCTGTTGTATTGAATATAGTGAACACGTGTTGTTTTGTAATTTACTATGAATCCCTCGGTATTTCATCTGTTTCTAGGTAGCAAAAAGGTTTATTTTGGCAGATAATACTAGTGAGCAGAGCAGAGGCCAGGGAGATTGTGTCTGACACCCACAGGCTTGTCAACAGTTTTTTTTTTTTTCATTAATTAGAGACTGACGTTGACTCTAGTCTCGTAAGCCCTCATTAGTTTTGATACTCGAAGAGGGTTATGAGTTGGTTGAAAACCACTAAATTGGTAAAGGTACTGAAGACTGAGTGTGGAAATATTCCCTCTCCAACATGTTGGCAGTCCTGATGACTTGAAGATGTGTAAGGTGGTGCAGTCAGTCAGTTCACAAGGCAACGTGTATATGGAGATTCACACTAATATCAACCTTGTAACAGAAGACAATAAAGACCAACATGGCATCAAATACAACGGTTTGAGTAGTGGTAGAGTGTATAATTATGGAAAGTCACACTAATATCAACCTTGTAGCAGAAGACAGGAAAGACCAATATGGCAATAAATACAACTGTGTGAATATTGGGAAGGTGTTGTATGATGGGAAACACAGGATATGAGACCTTAACACGACTTCAATAAAGTATAATTTTAAGAAATGTTGAAAATAGTTGCCAGCTTCTTTATTAACATGTTCGATGAAACCTCAACTGTGCATCCCATGCATTACTTGATGGGACTATTACAATGTTTAAATAATTATGAATACAAGCACTGGGCTTCGCCCACCACGGCTGCGCCGTGGGTGCTTTTGCCTGCGGCGCTGCTCGCTGCGCTCACCAAACCACCCACCCCCACCCCCTAATCAGATGTCACACCAGGTAGTGAAGATGTCAAGTAGTGAAGAAGTACTACACATGAAATGTAACAATTTATCTTCTCTGCCAAATATTAAGGGCAATGTCTCTTCCACTTAATAGTGAAAATGTTAGCACATATCTTGATGTCACACTGGGTAGTGAAGATGTCAAGTAGTGAAGAAGTACTACACATGAAATGTAACAATTTATCTTCTCTGCCAAATATTAAGGGCAATGTCTCTTCCACTTAATAGTGAAGATGTTAGCACATATCCTGATGTCACACTGGGTAGTGAAGATGTCAATACTTATCTCTGGTGAGTAGTGAAGATAACACATTTTATCATGGAATTGTTAAAAATGGAATAATTTTTGAGCTTTTTTTAAAGTTACCCACCACACACTGGTGAGGGAGATGTGTTGGTACAAACTACTCAGCACACATATTAACTACCCACCACACACTGGTGAGGGAGATGTGTTGGTACAAACTACTCAGCACACATCTTAACTACCCACCACACACTGGTGAGGGAGATGTGTTGGTACAAACTACTCAGCACACATCTTAACTACCCACCACACACTGGTGAGGGAGATGTGTTGGTACAAACTACTCAGCACACATCTTAACTACCCACCACACATGGTTTATGTTTATTAGAGACAAGTGTTAACATTTTCACTATTAAGTGGAAGATGATTGAGGTGCTACACATCCTTACTATTGTTATTATGTTTTAGTGACATCTTTACTACTGGATAGAAGATGTCACTACTTTATTTTTTATGTAATTGATGTAATATTCCAAGTTACCTTTCCAGGTTAACTATAAGGTTTCATA
This sequence comes from Petrolisthes manimaculis, assembly GCA_034508575.1. Taxonomy (NCBI): domain Eukaryota; kingdom Metazoa; phylum Arthropoda; class Malacostraca; order Decapoda; family Porcellanidae; genus Petrolisthes; species Petrolisthes manimaculis. The sequence continues at coordinate 1,788,587 of JAWZYT010000517.1, forward strand.
TACAGTTATAACCTGTGGAAGGAATGAGGAGAATTACTTTACCTTTTGTTATCAATCAATAAACAGTAAAAAGGGACAGTTCCTTTCTTTAAACCTAGCTAACTCGTGAGAGAATGTGAGTACGTGGGAATTATAATGCATATATATCGAAGGGACCCACGTAAAACACATAATTGTAGGATAAACCCCAAAATGGTTATCCTACAATTATTTGTTTTACGTGGGTCCCTTCGATATATATGCATTATAATTCCCACGTACTCACCTTCTCTCACGAGTTAGCTAGGTTTAAAGAAAGGAACTGTCCCTTTTTACTGTTTATTGATTGATAACAAAAGGTAAAATAATTCTCCTCATTCCTTCCACAGGTTATAATTGTATATGAAACCTTATAGTTAACCTGGAAAGGTAACTTGGAATATTACATCAATTGGTTGGACCGCCAGCACACGGGGATGCATTTCCCTTTGCATACAGCAGTGTAAACTCCCTCCCCTCTTATGGTCCCTTCAGGGCTGGTCTCATGGAAGGTACGGCCCCACTTGTAGCTCTTGTGGTAACATGGACTTGGGCCCACAGCACTGGCTGTGGGATCAATGCCTTTCCCCCAATCTCCCTGGCGGTCAGAGACTCCCTGGTTCAGTAAGCTCTGGTCCCATTTCCTTAAGATTTGCTTCGGTAGCCCAGGCATATAGGGCCAGCCGCATATTCCCGTTCTGTGACCCATTTTAGTAGCTTCAGCCCCGCCTCCTCCTTCTCATGGCCTTTCAGCCAATCACACAGCAGCGCTCCATATCGGATGCCAGCTGTACAATAATAAAAGAGAGTGGCAACCAACACGATTTGTTTACATCGTCAGCTATTTTTCCCTCTACCAAAGTTCCAAGTTTCCAACAGAACTTTAATAATATGTGCCTGTGTGCATATTCGTTCGAACATCTTACCTTTAAATAAATAATAAAAAAATGCTGCCATACCAGTCTGCTTACATCGTCACTTTCGTCGCTTCAATGCACGCACGCACGCACGCACACACACACACATGCGTGCGTGCGTGCGTGCACGCACGCAAAAAGGAGGAGGCGGGGCTGAAGCTACTAGAATGGGTCACAGAACGGGATTATGCGGCCAGCCCCTACTTTATTTTAATTTGTTTTATACACTGACCAGAGTGTACCAGGGGTCTGTGGGGCAGGAGGCCATTCTGCCCAGGGAGAACATCAACAACAACAACAACATCACTTAACCCCTGCAGCCCGGGGCCCCCCCTCCCTGCCTCAACATTTCTACCCTGCCGCTAGCGTCAAAGTTCCTCGATTTCCCCTATATTCACAACGCTCTCATTCTTAACCTATATAGTGTACTGACTTCAATATTGTTTCTTAAATACCTTCAACTCTTCCTCTATCGAATGGTAACATCTGGAGGGCTGTACCATGTGTAGTTAGGGAGATATGGCAAGTTGAAGTGGACCATGTTTGTGCGCGAATCAGCAGTGTGTCCGACTGTATGCGCGAGATTGACTCGACTGCAGCTATAGTGTCCAGTTGCCTGCGAAACTCCCTTGTCTATTCACTCGTATTACTACTATTATGTATCGTATGTCATGATTACAACACTAAAAATAGTATGAACACTTGTAGGAATATATCATCGTGTAACTGCCACATAGAAAATGATAAACAAACTGATTTGTACCGTAGGAAACACGTATATTTACCATCACTCTCCCCTGCCTGGGCGTGTTTTTGGTGTTATTTTCTTATTACTACCATTACCATTCTGTATCGTGTGTCATGATCTATAGTCTATACACTAAATAATAATTTGTAACCTTGTAGGAATATCATGGTGTTACTGTCACGTACATATATTCACTACGGTATTGTCTTATGATCATTAGAGCATAAATTCGGACAAGGGCAAATACTTAAAAATAGCCCAGCCATCGTGGAGTCCCAGAATCAACTGAGTGGATAGCGGATTGATATTGAGAATGTGTTTACTAGCCCGCTGACAAGAAAAACCAGCCCTACATAGCCGTAAATGGCGCTAAAAAGCTATGACGGTCTATCACGTCAGCTGGACTCAACCGTATGACGGTCTATCACGTCAGCCGGTCTCTAAGGGTTAATCCCTGTTGGAGGAGGGAGCAACCCCCACTGGACAACCGCATCCCCTTGTGGGACTACAAGGGTAATAGCTATGTTTATATCCATTGCAAAGTTCGACAGCAAAAGCTGGTTTACCCCTTATACTTTACTACAAGGCAAACTCCCCCTCCAGCATCCAGCCGTGTCCACTTCTCAATCATTCACCACCCTCCTCCCTCCTAACGGGAACCGCCTTGCTTGTGTGTCTCTGAGACTTGGCGAGCTAGACTAGAGGGGGCTCCGGCCCCTACTTTGCCCCGATATCAGGGAGAGAGGGCTTCCCATGCTAGGAAGGTCGCCAGTGAGAGACCAGACTAAATAGTTCCCATCTTTCAGTTCTTCAACTATCCCTCTTTTCATTTTATTTCCATCCTGCTTGCTGTCACACCTCTCTATCACCTTTTTCTGGCGCTATAGGACCTCGATGTTGCGGCGCCTAATATCCATCAATCAATCAAATCACCACCCTCCTCCACTTGTTACTGTCACGTGCAATCACTCTATCTTGCTTCACAGATATACCTCTTCCACTCAGAGCTCCTTTCACGTTGTCCATTCATCTCTTCTGTGGCCTTCCTCTCCTCCTTACACCTCCCACATCTGAGCCCACAAATCATCTTTACCATTTTATTCTTCTCTATTCTGTCTACATGTCCAAACCATCTTAACACACTTTGCTCTGTACGGCCTGCTAACCTTCACAACACTTGTCCTCCTCACTTCTTCATTCCTGACTTTGTCCATTCGAGTCACACCACACATGCTTCTCAGACATCTCATCTCTACTATAGTTAACCTTCTCTTCTCATTTTCTCCCATATTCCAAGTTTCCGCTCCATACACTGCAGTAGGCACTGCTATCCTTTCGTACAACTTCCTCTTTACGTCCATTCTAAGTGACTTACAATCAAACATGCTATTCATTTCTCCTAGCACCTTTCCTATCTCATTTACTCTAGATTTTACCTCTGTCTCTATTATGCTATCCAACGTCACCATTGACCCCAAATACTTAAAGCATTCCACCTCCTCCAATATTTCACCATCTAGCATCATATTCATCCTTCTACCCTCTACTCCCCTCTTACATCTCATACCCGTCCATACTCCTGCACTAACATACTCAGTTCCTTTTCTGACTCTGCCACCAACGCCGTATCATCAGCAAACAGTAATTAGGTACCTCTGCTGTCCACCAATTAGCTCAGTCCTCTCCCCCATCACCCTAGCATTTACCTCTCTTACCACACAGTCCATATAATTATTAAACAACCATGGTGACATCACACAGCTTTGACGGAGTCCCACCATTACTGGGAACCATTCACTCATGTTACTTCCCACTCTAACACACGCTCTGCTGTTCATATAAAAACTTTTCACCCCTATCAATAATTTCCCCACCGGCTTGTACAACTGCAGAACCTTCCACAATCCATTTCAATCAAATCTATCATATATGTTTTCTCGAGATCCATGAATGACCATAATACTTCTTCACTTTTCTCTAAATACTTTTCACACATCGGCCTTACTGCAACTATCTGGTCCACATAACCTCTTCCTCTCCTAAAGCCACCTTGCTCTTCACCAACCACAGCCTCCGTACCCTCTGACTCTCTTTAACAGCACCTTTCCAGACTAGTATATTGGTATTTATCCCCTTTTCCCTTATATAGAGGAACAGTCTCGGCCTAGAGTAAGTATCCACCCACTCCCAGCCAACCCTGACACGTGGCACCATCGCTACCGTGGATACGAGGGGTGAAGCAAGGCAAGACTCGTCAATCTGAGTCGAATCAGCGAAAAAAGTGGATGGAAGACAGTGTTTCGCTGATTCAACTCAAGTTGATAAGTCTTGTCTTGCTTCATCCCTCGTATCCACAACAATATAATCCTTAAGGACAATTAATACCCGCGCCACGCTTGTTGTCCTTTCTTTAATCAACTCATTCATGTCATGTAAACATGCGTACATACACAAATCAAAATGTTCCTATATAAATTATAGCCAAGTTAAATAAATCGTAACAATATGTAATAAATACAGTGTAAGATATAAACAAAACACTTACAGATGTTACGAGATGCCATATTTCTTCCCTTTATGGTCCACAGCTTCGGTTCCTACACTTCCAGGCGGCACAAACGGTCATGTTAGTTGAGATATTTCTACTAAATGTAAAGAACATTTGATTTCCTGAACAGTACACAGATAAATAGCTACGATAGGGAGGGATGGAGCCGAAAAAATATATGTAAATGGCGACTGATAAGCTATAGGGGAACGTACTAATATGATGGTGATAATTGGCTATGTATTATTCATAGATTCATTATTGATTTAATTTGTACTGATAAGTTACTTCGCACCAACCAATATAGTTCGTTCTTGGACCAGAACCCTTATTTTACATGTATATAATACTGTCTTAGGGTTTTTAGCTGGTTCCCTAAGTCAAAGTAATATACAATGAAATTCAAGTCTTAAACCAGCCTACGGCATGTCCTTGTTCTTATAGCACTCGCATTTGTTCTCTCCTAAATCATTTTGTGGTTATTTTTTATTACTTTTTTGGTCACATAACAATAACAATTAGATTTTGACCAAAAAAGGCACAGACAATGACATAAAAAGTAAAAACACGAGGAAAATTAATGAAAACTCCATAAAATCTTTATTTCCCGCCTACTGGACTGGCACGGTAATTACTGTATTACATGACCACTGGGACACTTCCGGTAGCATCAACTCAGATCTCCATATACGACCTCTATGTATATAACTCTGGGGTTTCCACACCACGTCCCTTGACATTAATAATACTGTTGGAACTCCATAAGTTAGAAATACATCTTAACTCACAACATGATAATAATTAGGGTCCACTTTGAGCCCATAATATTAAACTTATCATCTCTACACGTACAGAACATACCATAATATTAAACTTATCATCTCTACACGTACAGAACATACCATAATATTAAACTTATCATCTCTACACATACAGAACATACCATAATATTAAACTTATCATCTCTACACGTATAGAACATACCATAATATTAAACTTATCAACTCTGCACATACAGTACATACCATAATATTAAACTTATCATCTCTACACATACAGAACATACCATAATATTAAACTCGTCAACTCTACACGTACAGTGCAGTGTGTGTGTGTGTGTGTGTGTGTGTGTGTGTGTGTGTGTGCTTTTATTATTTGTCATTTATCTCTTGGAACCAATCTTAACCTAACCTAACCTAACCTAAGCTAACCTTGATGTGATCCTCGTCAACTCTACATGTACAGTCGGCGGCAAAAGTCCTGTCGTCTCACTTGCTTCACCGAGGCACGCGATGTTCATAGTCTCGAGATTATTAGGTGTAGAAAACGTTCATATTTCTCGAGTCCATGAACACTGCATGTCTCGGTGAAACAGGTGAGGCGACAGGACTTATGCCGCCGACTGTACAGTCCTTGAACAGACTTCCCCTTACACCCTGATCAAGTACTATGTGCTGTGACTGTACACTACATAACCTTGTCACGGTGTTTCAAATTAATAGTATTTTTATGATAATATGGTTTTGTTTCCTGGTATACTTTGGAGGAATCAAGTTAACTAACGTAACCAAATTATATATTATCTCCATTAGACACCAACTTAGGTCGTTGTCACACTATGCAAATCCTGTACCGTGTTACACGTACAATTTGTATTAATAATAAGTACATAACAAATCCTGTACCGTGTTACACGTACAATTTGTATTAATAATAAGTACATAACAAATCCTGTACCGTGTCACACGTACAATTTGTATTAATAATAAGTACATAACAAATCCTGTACCGTTTTACACGTACAATTTGTATTAATAATAAGTACATAACAAATCCTGTACCGTGTCACACATACAGTGGTATTGAACACATTATGTATTAATATTAAGTACAGTCGGCCTCATGAATTCGTAAACACCATTGTAACATAAAGGGCTCGTAACAACTAGAAAATGTAGTTAATAAATATCCTAACATCAAACATAGCTTATATATTAATGTTATTTGATTAATACTTAAATCAGTCAGCAGAACAATGCCTACAGTTTATATTTGCTGAATAAAGACCTCTCGTAACCAATGCTCTGTGTACGAATTCCTAAGGCCGACTGTACATGACAAATTATGTTAAAGGGGCATAACACGGACACTTTTTCCGACGACACTATTTTCGACGACATGTCGCTGGAAACGGGAGATTTCGGACGACGAGGTGTCCACGGAAAATATCGAAAACTGTCGGCGATTTCCTACGACAGGGAGAAAGTCATTGAAAGTCTATAGTGAATACAGTGCAATTAATATAGTGTTATGGCATATTATAATTTAAATAGTGTTAGGTATCATTATTTGAATACAGTAATTGTATTCCTAGATCTTATATATTATATACACCAAATTCAACTGTTAAATATGAGCATGGAACATTGATTTGATTTTGGGGTTTGTTTACATTTTTGCTTTCGCCTGCCGTCTGGTCCAAACCTCTTTCCTCTTTTTTCTTCCAGAGCAAGTGTACATACTCCACTAGATACTATAGGTGCATTGATATTGTCCATGCTTGGTGATTTGGCTTGGTAGGACGGTTGTTGTTGTCCCGCCAGCCGCCAAGTGTGTCGTCCGCCGTCGTTGTTGTCAAGGATCCCGTGTGTTATCATGTCTAGCGACATGTCGTCGGAAAAGAGCGACCGTGTGATACGGCCTTTACTCTATATTATAAGTGTTTAGGAATAAACAGATACAAAAGATTCTTACCTTTCTCATCTCATTTCTTTCTGTAACTCCAAAGTCAAGTCAGTTCTCGTACAGAATTTCATCTAACTTATATCAATCCCTGACTTTTCCTTACAATGTTTAGTAGAGTATTATTTTGTACTTTTGTCCCAAAGAACTGGTTTGTCTTGGACGCTTTGAACATACAGATAAATCCACGTTAATCTAGTTGTGTTTCCTGACATAATTTGGAGGAATCAAATTACTCCGACGTGCTAAAATTATTACTATCCCCATAAAACACAAACTTATTTTGTTTGGATGTTTTTTATATATAGTTTTCCAATACTCTAATAGGTGATTTTTTATCTCTTCCTCTCCTAGTTTTACTTTTAGGTTATTGTGTATTCTTATTTCTCTATTGTTTTCTTCTACTGCTTTTAATTTATTTATTTTTTTCCATATTTTTTATATTACTTCTATCCCCTTTTATTTCTTCTGTTTCCTTTTTTTCGTTTGCTTGTTTTGCCTCTTTTATATTTTTTTGTATTTTTAATTTTTGGGTTTAGTATTCTTTCTCGAGTTCAGCTCTCTTATTTACATCTAATTCATTTCTCTTAATTCTATTTATTCTCTTCCTTATTTTTATTTCACTCCTTATATCATTATTTATCCATATGGGTTCTCTTTTTTTTAATTTTTGGGGTTTGTTTTTAATCTAAATGTTCTTTGCATTTCGTTATCCGATATTTCTTTTATTATATCATCCAATTTCTGAATTTCCTTTACTTCTGTCTCTTTTACCCTTAACTTAACTTTTTCTAAAAAGGAATTTGAAGTTTCTTCATTTACTTTACAGTATGTTATTTCTTCCCATCTTCCTTTATCTCCATTCCAAAGTTTATATCTATTAATTAAGTTGTGATCTGATACATCAAAAATGTTCTCTATCTTCTTTTATTTTCATGTTTTTATAAAATTTTATCATTTCATTATTCATCATTACAATCATAATCTATTACACTTTTATTTCCTCCACATTCCCATGTACTTATTCGTTTGCATTCTGGCGTTAGGTTTAGTAAAGTTCTATTTATGAATTCTAAAATTTGTAATACTCTTTTATCGTTTTTATTTAAATCCATTATCCCTATATATCCATTCCAATCCCCCTTAATTATTACTCCCTCTTCCTTACAATCTATTACTTTCTCCTGCATCTCTTCTTGTAATTTTTTTATTTCTCTCTCTATCTTTCACTGAGAAATATATCAAAATTATGTTTATATGTAAATATTTTTTTATTAATTTTAGGTGCAAGATATCCGTGTGGCTTGTTTTTACCTCTTCAATATGTTCTCTATTTCTTTCATCCATTAAAAGCATTAACCCTCACCCTTTCTTCCAATCACCTCCCTATATCTTTCAATCACTTTCCTATATCTTTCAATCACTTCCCTATATCTTTCAATCACCTCCCTATATCTTTCAATCTTATAAAACCCTTTTGAAATGTTAAATTTATAAAAAAATTGTTGAGGTTCTGTAATACGTACAAAATTATTTTCATTTACTAATTGTTCTAATTCTATCAGTTTACTTTCTGTTAATCCCTGAATATTTATCAATTTAAATCCCAATTTTATCTCCCTCTCTATACTCCACCCCTATTCTTGGTATCTATTAAACTTTAATAATGTTCCATCTCTTACATATCACCCCTGTTCTCTTCTTTCCCTTTTCTCCCTTAGTAATTCCAATGCCTTCCTTGTCTCTTCTCTCTCTCTTATGGTTAAATCTTTGGTTATTTGACAATGTACTCTTTTTGCCCACTCTTCTTTTGTGTTTTTCAGGGTTTTTTCATTTTTTAATACTTCATAATTACTTCCTCTGTTCATTTTCCAATTTTACCAATAATGGTCTCCTCCTCCCTTCTTCCCTCCTTCCAAGTCTCACCACTTCCACTGCTTTAATTTCTTCACACCTGACTTCTCTCATCAACCTTTTATATTTTTGTTCATCATGTCTCGTCCATTCTATTTCTTCCATCGCTACACTCTCTTCAATATTATATACTAGCTGGCTCCGCCGCCCTTTGGGCGGCTAAGAGCCGCTAGCTCCTGCGGCCACCCTTCCACCGCCTGGAATTTTCATTCACGATCACAGAGTTCTAAATAAACAAAGAATATAATAATACAACACTGACATGTAACAAATACAAACTCCACTACCACCACTACTACATCAACCACTACCACCTCCACTACTACATCAACTACTACCACCTCCACTACAACTACTACATCAACCACTACCACTACTACTACCACTACTACCATCACCACTACTACCACCACTACCACTACCACCACCACTACATCAACCACTACCACCTCCACTACTACCACCACCACCTATTCCCGCACCCCCCAAAGCCCCCACCCCAAGCCTTACCTTACCTAGTGTGTGTGTCTGTGTGTACGGTAGGGGTATGTGTATGTGTATGTGTGTGTATGTGTGAGTGTATGAGTGAGTGTGTGTGTGTGTGTACGGTGTGTGTGTGTATGTACTGTATGTGTGTGTACCCTAGTGTGTGTTGTTTACGATAGGGGGGATGGGGGGGTGCGCAAGTAGGGGGACAGGCTTGGGGGGGTTTAGAGGGGTGCGGGAATATGGGGCATGCTTGGGGTGTGTGGCGGTAGGGGACAGGCTTTGTACCCCTCCCAGCCTGTCCCCTATTCCAGCACCCCCAAACCCCCCCCACCCCCACCCCAAGCCTGTCCCCTATTCTCGCATACATAGTCTATCATCTCTCACACACAGTCTCTCTCTCTCTCGATCTCTCCAATGTAACACATGAATAGGACAGGTTCACCACTACATCAACCACTACCACCTCCACTACTACCACCACCACCTATTCCCGCACCCCCCAACCCCCCACCCCAAGCCTTACCTTACCTAGTGTATGTGTGTGTTTGTGTGTGTGTGTGTACGGTAGGGATGTGTGTGTTTGTATGTCTGTGTATGTGTATGTGTGTGTATGGGGCATGCTTGGGGTGTGTGAAGGTAGGGGACAGGCTTTTTACCCCTCCCCCCCAGCCTGTCCCCTATTCCAGCACCCCGCAAACCCCCCCCACCCCAAGCCTGTCCCTTATTCCCGCATATATAGTCTATCTCTCTCACATACAGTCTCTCTCTCCCTCTCTCACAATCTATCTATCTACCTATCTCTCACACACAGTCTCTCTCTCTATCTCTCTCTCACAGTCTAGCTATCTATCTATCTCTACCTCTCACACACACTATATCTATTTTTCACTCTTTCTCTCCCACACACACACACACACACACTATCTCTCTCTCACACACAAATATTACCAAACCCAGTATTACCTCTCTCTCTCTCACACACACTCACCCTCTCTCTCTCTCTCTGAAATTAAAAATAGAGATAGAGAGAGAAAGAGCCTGTGAGGGAGAGAGAGAGAGCATGTGAGAGAGAGCATGTGTGTGTGTGAGAGAGAGAGAGAGAGAGAGAGGGTTTGTGCGTGTCACTAATCCAGGGGTTCGAATCCCCCTCAAAACATTAAAAAAAATTGAAAAATATGAACAACATTTTTTTATAGGTCCAAAACACTCCCCAAGTATTAGCGATCAAACCCATGTAAAAAATTTCACTCTAGGACGTAGGATCAGGGCGTGCATAGAGGACACACACACACACACAGAACACAGAGATACAGAATTTCGGCTTTATGTATATAGATTATTAAATTATTCCTTTTTTTCTCTATTTCCTCTCTCTTCCTCATCACTTCATCCACCCTATATTTCATTTCCTTCATAAATTTCTCATTTACTATTTCTATCACTTTACTCGATACCTGTTGTATTATTTCTCCCTTCACTGTTTGAAATTTATTCTTCCACAACTTTAACTCTTCTAATAGAGTATTGTTTTCCTCCCTTATTTGGTTATTTTCCATTTCTAATTTTCCCAATTTATTTAACTTCCCCTTCATTGAAACTTTACATTTCTTACAAATCCAATCCTCCTCATCCTTTTCCAACATTTCATACATTTTTTTGCACTCCCTGACATTCTGCGTGAATCCATCTCTGGCACAGTTCACAAAACAAACCATTCTCCTCATCTCCCATTCTACCCTTACATTCTCTACGTATACTCATCTCTCCTTCTCGTTCTTCTCTCTCGTCCTTCCTCGATTTCCTCCTGGATGTCTGTTGGTCTCGACCATCCCTTTCATTCCAGCCGGCTCTTCCTCTACTCTCTTCACTTCCTCTTCTTGGTTCCCTCTCCGTTTATTCTCTTCTTCCTCTTCATCTTCCCATCGTTCTTAATTCTCTTCAACTTTTCCTATCCTTCACTTCACTTACTTAAGGCAGACACACCAAATTTTCGAAGCTCAGAGCACCGGCACCAGCACTGCACAACCTCTCTCCTCTGTGTCTCTGTCTCCATGCTCGAGGCCTTTCCCACAATGTTGCCAACAGACGTATGCTTCGCGAAATTTCCCTAACTTTAGAATTTATTTACCATTTTGCCTCAATTATTCCCTGATTACTCTTGAACATTGACGGTCTTATGGGAATTATTTTCGTTCCGTCGAAATTTCCCTGTTTACTCTTGAACAATCTTTATATAACATCCCTGTGAACTTTAAAAAATTCTCTAAAACAGAAAATGGTCCTGGGCCTGGCAACACCTTTACCCTGTAGCCAGTAGCGGGCAAATGACAGACGCTCCTCAATTCCCGTCCAAAATTTAAAATTCACCAGATGAAAATTTTATAATCACAGTTATAGAAAATAAACTCTTACATTCCAATATAGACACGACAGACTATTTTTTCCTTATACTCGGGTAATAATGCATTAATAATTAATAATCCAGTTTGCAATTGCAAACAAAGCCCCTATGACACTGGGCATTTCGTCGGACTGTTTCATCCAACTTGTCGTTTCGTCGGATCTGTTTGTCCAACTTTAGGGTCATTTCGTTGGATCAAACGCGCTTCCCAGGTTTGATGAAATGTTACAAAAAGTTGTGCATTTCCCCCAATTACTCCGGAGTCAAAAATATGTCTATACCTTTTCTCTATTGAAAGCAGTTGATTAGTATTGATATGGTTATCATCACGTACTGTATATTATAAGAAAATATATACATGATAATATATAGTTATGCGATATATTTACTTAAGTCATATGATGCTGATATGATATTTGTGTACTTAAAGTAAACATTGGCCCACATTCTTCAAACTTTCCAGACGACATAAACCAGTAATATTTCATTGAAATTGTTGAGTCTCGCCCCAAGCTTCGTGGAGTGAAGATGTGTTTCTGGCGTTCTCCCTGTGTTGTTGTTTGTATTGTTTTTTGTGTTGTTTCTGTTGTGTTCTAGGTGTTGTTAGTCTATTCTATCTCGTCTTTTTTGTGGTTTTGCTGTTTGTGGTTTGTTTGTTTTGTTGTGGTTCTCTGTGTGTATATACGTGTGTTTGTGTGTGTTCAGTTGTTCGCTTCCCATCTAGGCCTTGCCTGACCAGATAGAGAGTGCAGCCTGGAGGCTGACTTGGCGATGTCGGAAGAGGATGAGTCTATCATCGAAGATCACTGGCCTGAGCTGCCTTCTCACAACCCTCACCCCGCCCCCCCCCCCCCCCTCTCCTCGGTCACTCCGCAGCTCAGGTTGCAGCCTTCCACCTCCTCAACCTCTACCAAGCGACCCGTTGATGCCTCGTCCGACTCCGATGGTGTGTATTGTCTGCCTCCAACTGCCAAGACTGAAAAGGGTGCTTCAACTGTGCATGACATACCTTCTCTGCCTCAACCTGATGTTTCATATTTGTATACCAACTCCTTGCCCTCGTCCAACCTTCCTACTTTTGCCCCGAGAAATGCCTATGTCAAGCTATCCTTCCTTGGGAACCCATCTACAGACACAAAGCTGCATTGGTTGTCTGATGTCAACAGGGCCTTCCAGCTTCAGCGTGAACTAGCTGAAGTCAAGATGGCTGCTGTCACCTCCCGGTTTGTCTACATCTCTAAGAAGCGTCAGGACATCATTGATAGAGTCAAGGCTGGTGAATTTTTGTCTCTGGCTCTCATTCTTGAAGACTCACCCGAGAGGCCTCGTAAGTTCCCCAGCTACATCCTCACCCGTTATCCTATTGATGTTGACCCGAAACTTGCCAAGGAATACCCTGGTGTGTACTCTACCCGTCGGTTTTTCCAAGATGGTTCCCCCATTGGCCGTATTGTTGTTGTCTGGAGTCAACCTGATCCACCTCCAAACGAGATTTCCTTTGATTTCCTCCCCTGTCTTCCACCGTGTGAGGTGAAGAAATTTAATAATGACCAGCCTTGGTGCTACAGGTGCTGGGGAGTTGGGCATATCTCCTGGTACTGTTCTGCCATGCCAAAGTGTGCATGGTGTGCCGAGGAACATGTTTCAAAGACGTGTCCTGTCAGGGATGAACGATAACGTCCTGCTGCCTCCATCTCTGAGTCTTCACCTCCTGAGGATACGTCTAGATCAGTGGTTCCCAAACTGGGGGCCATGGCCCCCTGGGGGCCATATAGAAAAATGTAGGGGGCCATAATCTGAGGCTATGCATAAATAAAACCAAAGGAGTTTAGCAGGTAGGTAGCCAGTGGAGGGAACTTACAGGTTCAGTACAGGTTTGTGCAATGCCTTGCTGCCAGACACATGAGTAATACGTCCTTTTTTATATGATTCTGTGTTCTTGACATAAAACAAGACATGGGGATGTATTAGGGAAGCAAGATAATTTTAACTCAACATAATTCTAATCTAAGGCTTCCTAAGCTGTGTATTCTGTATGATAACCTGGTCTTGAATCTTACGTATCAGCAAGGATGTTCATATTATTCAGTTAACGGGTTATGGTTGTGAGGGGGAGCCATGGACAAGGATCATGTATGAAAGGTGGGTAACGACCAGAAAAAGTGTGGGAACCACTTTTCTAGATGGAAGTGTCCACGATGCCTTCAGCCAGGGGTTAGTGTGTGGCATGGATGTACATGACGTCAGGCCCAGGCTCGTGCGTCTACTATTGCTCCTCCACCACCTCCTCCACCACCACCACCACCTCGCCAGACTGCTCCTCCTGCCTCGCCTCCAGACCTGGCCCTCCGCAAGTCTGTTGCTACCCTCATGGCACAATGTACTGTCCTTGAGAACCTCTTTTCTGCATTTGAAGCCAGGATTGATGGGCTGGTTGCCGCTCAGGCTGCCAATGACTCCAAACTGTCCACCTTGGTCGAGGCTCAGCAGGCCATCATCTCAACTGTCACTACCCTTACCGAAAAGATGGATACTGTTGCATCCTCCCCAGGTCACTCATCTGCCTCTGCTCACCGGACTTCTTCCTCCAAATACAAAGTTCGCTAGTGAGTGCCGGCTTGATGTCATCTCCTGGAATGTATGTGGTATCACCAGTTATGCTAAGCTCACTCAACTCAAAGCATATGTTTTTTGTCATCATCCCAGTGTTATTTTTCTTCAGGAAGCATTTCCAGGACGGCCAGACGCTGCTGGACAAGCTCCTCCCCTTTCAGGTTATGTGCCATATGTTCATCTGGTAAGGAATGGTCTCCTGACTTACATACATAGATCCTTGCCACATCGTCTTCTCCGTACCTCCACTGATCCTGACATGACCTTTCAGCTATTTGAGGTTCTACCTGGGAATGGAGTACTCCAATTATGTAATGTCTATTCTGCCCCAGCTAGACTCATTCTTGAGGCTCTTCCTTCTCCAACAGTGCGTGTTATGGTGTAAATGAGAGATTTTAATGCTCGGCATTCTGATATGGGTGATGGTTCTGGCTCTATTAATCGTAATGGTGTTCGTCTCCTTTCATATATCCGCAAGCATCATCTGACATGCTGGGACACTGGTGGTGCCAATCATTGCCGAGGAGGTACTCATAATTCTCTCCCTGCTGAGTCAAGTGCTTCAGCCACTCGTTTGTGTATTGCTATACCCCCTAAATATTGCCCGATTTACATCTTATTTATGGCCCATGTATTCCCTACACTTGATAATATCATCAGCTGAACAGTTGTACTCTGATCTTGTATCTGCTACTCATGACTTTCATAGGCTATACGTCTCCCGGCCACACCTCCAGCATCGCCAAGATCCAGGGAACCCCCTACTTCAACTGTACAATCTTTGTCTTCGTGATGGTTTTGTACCACGAGCCTGGACCAACAGCACAATAATACCCATCCCTAAGCCTGGCACTGCGAAGTTCAGGCCAATTTCCCTTACTTCCTGTTTTTGTAAGGTTGTGGATAGAATCTTACGTAATCGTCTCATGTAATAACTGCAGGATAGTGTTTCTCCATGGCTGTTTGATTTTCTTCCCCAGCGGAGCACACACCACTGTCTAGTCGATCTGTACTCTCGCCTTTCCAGGGACAGTGTGGTGGCCTTCATTGACCTTCGATGTTGCTAATAGAGATGTAATTTTGGATCAAGTGGTTGACTTTGGTATAAAGGGTAATCTACTATGGTGGATTCGGGGTTACCTCAGTAACAGGAACTCCCATGTGTTTTTCAGTGGTGCGCTCAGTCCTTTGCGCAGTTTTCATCTCGGTACGCCTCAAGGGGGTGTTCTCAGTCCATTTTTATTTAATATTTTGATGCATCGGCTGCTCACTTCTCTCCCTCATATTCCTAGTACTACAATTACGTGCTATGCTGATGATATTTGTGTTCATACTACCTCACCAAGGGATCTCCAGCAGTTTATTGATTCCTTTTCCGTGGCCTCCTCTCACTGAGTTATTATTGTCTCACCAGATAAGAGTAGAATATTCACCTACCGCCTTCCTCAAGCTCGGATTTCCACGTACTGTACTGACTGATCATATATCACTAACATTTGCCATGGTACAGAATGGTGATGATTTCACACTCAGAGTCAGTCGTCACCTCGCATACATCTCGGAATTTACAACAAACATACAGCACATCCAGAGTGAAGATAATACAGAGGCAGACGATCTCTCACGTGGAAATGAATACCCTGAACGTGGTTGTAATCCCTCACCTACACAAACACAACCACCGTCATCAAGCAAAAACATCAATGTATTCGACTATCATCTTCCAGCTGACCCACTTCCCTCCATCTCTCTCAACTACATTGACATAGCGAGGGTGTAGTCGACAGACAATGAGCTGCAATAACTCCTGGAGGGAGGGACACCACTCAGGTTACAACGTCATCATGTGGCCAACCACGCCCATATATCCCCCATCAATTTCGTCAGCAAATCTTCCAACATTTTCACTCCCTAGTTTACCCAGGCATAAGAGGTACACAGCGGCTGATGGGTAAGAGAGTAGTATGACAGGGAATGAATAAGGATATTCGGCAGTGGATTCGTGAATGCCTCCCTTGCCAATCTTCAAAAAATCATAAACACATCAAATCACTTATTAAAATTATTCCCATACCAACCCAGCGCTTTCATACGGTTCATGTGGACATTATGGGGACAATCCCACTCTCCCATGGGTGCAAATTAATTTTTGCTCACCTGCATCGACCGCCTGACTCGGTGGGCAGAAGCTATCCCCATGCAAGAATCCACAGCAGAAAGTACGGCATACCACTTCATCTCGGGCTGGGTGTCAAGGTTTGGTGCCCCACATACCATTATCGCAGACAAGGGGGTGCAATTCGAATCCCACGCCTGGGACCAACTCTTGTCATTTCTACACACAACCCGTCACCGCACCACAGCTTACCACCCTCAGTCAAACGGGATGGTAGAACAATTCCACCGTAGGCTAAAGGAAGCATTTTAAAGCTCAGAGGAACAACTCCCAGTGGGTTGACTCATTGCCGGTAATCCTCCTAACCCTCCGAACCACTGAGAAGGTGGATATCCATCACTCCCCAGCTGAGCTGGTGTATGAAGAGGACCTGCGGTTACCAGGTCAGTACACCCCAGAAGTAAACCAACCACCTTCCTTGTCGTTCTTGCTAGCCCTGCTGTATCTAGGTAGAATGTTGTGGTAATACTGTATCTAGGTAGAATGTTGTGGTAATACTGTATCTAGGTAGAATGTTGTGGTAATACTATATCTAGGTAGAATGTTGTGGTAATACTGTATCTAGGTAGAATGTTGTGGTAATATTGTATCTAGGTAGAATGTTGTGGTAATATTGTATCTAGGTAGAATGTTGTGGTAATACTGTATGTAGGTAGAATGTTGTGGTAATATTGTATCTAGGTAGAATGTTGTGGTAATATTGTATCTAGGTAGAATGTTGTGGTAATACTGTATCTAGGTAGAATGTTGTGGTAATATTGTATGTAGGTAGAATGTTGTGGTAATATTGTATCTAGGTAGAATGTTGTGGTAATATTGTATCTAGGTAGAATGTTGTGGTAATATTGTATCTAGGGAGACCATGCCAAGGGTGATAATGGTTTCAATGTACAGTCACAGTCAAATATAATCATCCATATAGGAGTAACTTACGTAAGAGTTTGACAGCTTCCCTCTGTTCATTAGATGATAAACTTGCCAATAAAAATAATAAGTACTATCTTTTAATTTAATACAAATAGCTACACACTACTTAAAACAATAACACACAGACACACACACACGTTAACTACCATCTTTTAATTTAATACAAGCAGCTACACACTACTTAAAATAATAACATAATAATTATGTGAACGTGAAAATATTAGACAGTAAATTGTTTGAGATACCCATATGTGGATGATTATTCATTATTTTTATTTATTTTTATTTTCATTATTGACCGTAAGTGTATGTGTGTGTATTCTGCCCCCAGTGTTATGTTAACAAGCCATTTTCTGTACTCGTTGTAACTGTTTCGTCTGTGGTGTGGGTGTGTAGGTGTTTTCCCAGACTTACATTGTTTTTCATTACCATACATACATACAGAAACAGTTTTCCAATGTACATAAAGTATAGAGGACTATGCTTTTATTATGATTATTATTATTATTATTATTATTATTATTATTATTATTACTCTCAGGAAACTTCTTAAATGACGTGTGAATGGAGAATTTTTTAATCTCTACCCAACCAACACTAGATTTCAATGGTTGGTTGGGGTGCATCCAAACAAACTATGGTAATAATGGAACTACCTGATAATGTGGTTGGGAAGCATCCTAACAAACTATGGTAATAATACAACTACCTGACAGTGTGGTTGGGGAGCATTCAAACTACCTGACAGATTTTGTGGATATAGATATTGAGCACCTCATAATAATAATTGAAGGGATTGAGTTGACGTAAGGTGTTGTATGATTATAGCTTGTTATGATACTGATTTATTTGTACGATGGAAGGAAAGTGTTGTTGGTTATTTGATTGTGACTGTTGGAGTGGTAAGTCACAATGACGTGAAGAGCAGCAGCATGCTGAGAAAAACCCACTATATGTCTATAAAAAGTGGGGTTTTCTCATCAGGATTGTGACTGTACACACACACACACCACTGTACTTCCTGACTCAGTACTCTACTACCTTAAATACTTTATTATTACAGTGGTTTGGGTGGTAAATAAATCTGGAGCAATTGATTCCTCTAAACTATTTCAGGCAACAGTGAACCATTGTATTTATTAATTGGTTCTGTTTCCTGGCATACCTTGGAGGAATCAAGACACTTCTATATACCAAAAGTGTATTACCCCCTTAACACTTATCATTATCAAGTGTACAAGTTTGGGAACCATATTCTCTAATAATGACCCAAATAAAGGTTTAAATAACCTGGCAGCTGGACATTTGTGTGTGTGTGTGTATGTGTGAGGGAGGGAAAATATGTGTGTGATGTGTGTGTGAGGGAGGACGTGTGTGTGAGGGAGGGTGTGTGTGTCTGTGTGTGTGTGTCATTTGAAAAACAAGGAATGTAGTATTGATAATGACAAGTTAAATTGTTGCCAAGTCGATTTGATATCAGAATAGTATACTAAGTCTTAATATGAATATGAATATGAATATGAGGAGTTTATTTTTTTCAAGGTATATCGAGATATTTTTTACTATTATTTTCTCAAGTATTTTAATGATACGAGAGGTTAAGGCATTGGGTCTGTAATTTGGTGGATCGACCTGTGATCCCTCCTTGTGAACGGGTGTTACCTTAGAGCTTTTAGCTGCATAGGTACAATACCAGTATTAAGGGGGGTAGGGGCATGAGTGTGAGGGAGAGGGTATGGGTAGAGTGGATGGGGAGTAGGGGGGGGGCATATCTCCCAAAACATTAAAATACGACGGTTTTGAACAATAAATGTGTTCATAAAACACTATAAAACATTGCAATCTGAAAACCTTCAGTCGAAACCAGATTATGGTCCAACACTTGACTACTACCCAAAACAGACGTGTTGTAACTTCCATTGCAATGGTTGTACGTACAGTGTTCATGAGGAATAGCACAATACCAAGGAAATAGTGACAGGTTCTAAATCAAAGCCCTTATGAAGATTACGTTTTATTCCTTCCAAGCAACAGAATATAACAACAATATGTATATTGTTGGTTACGCTTTATCAGTCTTGTCACTGTTATTATTATTGTTTGTTGTAACACTGATTAAGGATGAATTAAGACCACCCAGTAGGATGAGATGAGGAGGTGATAGAGAGGTGGGACAGCAGGACACAATGACAGGAAAGGACAGGAGGGACAGCTGAAAAATTCTAAGGACTGCCCAAATCACCATAGGCAATACCACCGTAATTGTTTTGTAAGACTAATGCGATTTTTGATGCTATAGATATATATGTCATGCCATGCAATAATAGCACAATATATTTATTTTTGTAATCATAATTAAAAGTTGCAATATCATTCCATATCATTTAGTTACATATAAGAATATATATTAAATATAAAAAATTGTACCAATAATAATAACATTCATAATTTTAGTTACAAATAGGAATTAATATTGAATAGGTTAATATAGTTTTATAACTGATACAAAATTTTGGATTAGTACCAGTAAGATAGCAAATAAGGATGAAATGGTAAAACACAATATTTCTATATCTGAGCATTTGTAAAATGAATACCGGTAGGTGATAAAAGAGGAGATAGAAAGAGGTGTTGGTGAGAGTACCATTTTTACATGGACCTCATAGTTCACAGACAAAGTACCTGGGAAATGTGCATGCATTATCATTGTAAGAAAAAGTTATACCATCTGTTTGGCAAATGATTTCCAAACAGTCTTCATTACCATAAGCATTGTCGGGTTGAACGCCCTCCCAAGGAAAGTTGTTAGGCAGTTGTGTACCAGAGAGCCAAATCCACTGTCCCTCACTCACTATGTCAGTTGCACCAATCCACAATGCCTCATTAACGGCCGATCCAACATCTGGCAAAAATGTACCAATAGTTTATATTATTTCACCTACAATATATATATATATCGTGAATACACGAAAACGCTTGGGACTCCGTGTTTCTCTCTTTCCTTTTGGACTTACGCATATTCCTGGATCACGTACTTCAAGTGATTTGTTTGTATATATATATATATATATATATATATATATATATATATATATATATATATATATATACTGTATATGCTGAAAGCTTACTTTACCATGAGATGTGTATGCAGAGTAACCACAGGAGCAACTGAAGGCAGAACAGTAAGTAATTTCGTATATTACATCTTCAGACAGAATGATACAGAAACATGAGATGGAGTGTTTGTATACAGTGGGAAATGGGAGGAGCTACACTCTGACACAAGCCTTCCTATTTCACTTAAAAAGTACTAATTTTGGAACAGGATAGGAATTCCTATCTCGTTTCCTAACTTCCTAAGTGATCATACTCAAACCATTTTTGGGACTTCCTAAACCCTTCTTAACACTTAGGAATTCCTAATTCCTCCCAGAGTTCCTCAGTCCTTCAGCTGCTGCTGCATTACTACCATATCATTATTCACTCACTTTTGCCGACTATTTCGTCTCTCTCTCTCTCTCTCTCTCTCTCTCTCTCTCTCTCTCTCTCTCTCTCTCTCTCTCTCTCTCTCTCTAATTAGCCATCATGTCTGACAGCCTTGCTGAAAATCCTCGCACAGGAAAGAAAAGAAGAGCCGCTATATTCACGAATAAACAGAGAACTAATGATAATATTACATGTAGTAAAGGATAGTAATAATGTACTTAGGTCATTTAATTAATTTGTGTAGTGCCTGCCAAAGACAAATACATTGCGTTGAGGGCTGTCACAGAGGCTGTTAATAGTATAATCAGTTTACTGAGGGACGTGCAGGAAATTAAGATAAAATGGCTTTTTTTAGGTAGCTTTTAAGTTAGACATGAAAAATAAGGCAACCAATGAAATAAGTTGATAGGTTGATGAAATATGGATAGATATATACATTTATTTCCTACAAAATATTTAAAACTGTACTGTATGGTGAGCATTCATTAAAGTAAATAACACCTAACGTTATGTATGTATGTGTAGGTATCATGTCACGTCGTGTGTCAAGCAATGTATGGCTCCAGTTCCTGGTAAAAGTTGATTTCCTGCCGAGGAAATCTATAATATCACATTAAGTGTTCATCAATAACATGTATTGGGTCTAACATATCCTTGTTTACTCATTAACGCCTTAATTAAAGTCTGTTCTCATACACAAATCAAAGTTCCCTCACTGTAGCAGTCTTTCCTACAACAACAAATGGTGTGTTTTGGTGGTAATAATGAGTTGTTATATCACGTTTTCTACGATGTTGGACTTCCTAACTCACTTAGGAGAGGGTGGAGGTATTTCTAAATCCAAGCGAGTTAGGATATCCCAAAATGGCTGCCCACAGTTTCCTAAATATTTTGAGTATGAGTTCTTAGCTCGACTGGGGAAGTTAGGAATTCCTAAGTAGTTTTGAGTATCCGGGGCCTGACCTGACCAAAGCCTACCAGGGCTTAGTACACAAGTCAACCTACTCCTCATTATTTAGCCCGGTGGGTATTGTTGCATCACCAATTCAGTTAATAATTTATCACATTTAAAATGTCCATAACTCATGTTAACATTATCTTGATATGTGTCCAAGATTAGGCACGACTCTATTACATTTCTTTCAAGGAGGTTTGTTGATTTGGCTATAACTATGGCACCAGCCCAATATATGTTATAGTCATAAGTGGCTTTTTGTTGGAATAAACCACTACTTGGCTGAGCTGTCCTAACGCTATACAGTACTAACTAAGTCTTGTGTTGTGTTAGAATTTTACCTTTACCTGTCTGTGCTAAATAGAATTTAATACATACTTTGCATGGAATCTTTTGTACACAACACCTGTGTTATTCGAAGGGCTGTTCTTGATTAGTGTTTTTTTTAACTGTGTTGTCATATTTGAAAACTACTTATACATCGAGTTTTTTAAGTACTGGTACAGTCGGCAGCATAAGTTCGCTTCATTTCTACTTGCATATGTATTAGCTATAGTGATGTTGCAATACAATTAATATGTAGAGATAAAATATGTAGTTTTTAATATGGCAAATTACGTATATTGTTGGAATAAAGACTGGTTCGGAATGCAACACTCTAGTTATATTAGCAATACAAAGTACGTGAGATGGACGTGAATTCAGGCGGCCAGCTGTACATTCTCTTAAAAGTTTTCATGAAATGGTAGGACTATGGTTTTATGGTTGTTTTGGTCATCTGTTTTTACTCTACCGTCAAGGAAACGTTTCTTTTGCCACAATGATTAAAAACATGTTTGATATTTTAGATTTTGCACTATTGCCATAATTATGTTAAGTTCTCCTTCCAAAATTTCAGGGTCTGAAATTCAGTATATTCTCAAGTACATTGATATGAATTCATATCAATGTAACGTCGGCCACAAGAATTCGTACACATTTATTCTGCACATATAGTAGGTATTGTCCTGCTGACTGATTCAATTATTACTCAAATATCATTACTAAAAAGTTTGATGTTTGGAAATTACTGGACTAAATTTTGTATAGCTGTTATAAGAACCTTTGATGTCAGTGGTGTATAGCATGAAGGTATAATCTAAAGGTACGTGTCCACTTGAGAGCTGAGAGTGAAATAAATGTCGAGAGTTGGTAAAAAGTAAATGGACACAGACTGGAGAGTACTCTCGGAGAGTTCTGCGATTTATGTCGGAGAGTGATTCGTGACACTAGTGGACACAGCTCTCCCACTATCCTGAGAGTACTCTCAGGCACTTTCAGTGTGTTGATATAGCTGAGAGTGAAAGGGCGGAAGTTAAATAGTGTAAATACAAGATACAACAACAAAAATAAAACATAATAATAATAAGTATAATATTTAATAATAATAATAATAATAAGCATATACAGCTGTCTTCAAAAACAAGTTTTCCAAAAAAATATTAATGTAAATATGATTATAATTTCAAAATATTGATTATTATGGATATTTCAGTGGTTGTCAAAAATATAATAATATTGTAAATAGATTATCACAAATATACTTTAATGTTTAGTAAAAGTTGACGTCAAAAGTTTGGTTTGGTTTAATTTCATATTCCATAAAATATATATATTATGTCACACACACACACACACACACACACTGAATTCACTTGAGACTCTTTACTCTCGGTGACTTGCTCTGTCTGTGTTTTCAGTGGACACGCTTCTGAGAGTTCTCGCGGACATTTTATCTCAGCGACTCTCGAGAGTGATATAGTTCTCTCAGGTGGACACGCTCTTTGTGAGTTCTCTCGACATTTATTTCACTCTCAGCTCTCAAGTGGACCCGTACCTTTAGAGGAGACGGCATGAGCCGCTCGTCCTGTACACCCAAAGTGAAGCAAGGGGCGGAGTCTATTACCCCCCCCCCCCCCCCATTGACTCAAAACATTGCCTCGCCCGCTTTACTCCCATTATAATTATGGTCTTATTTTCTCATACATCCTATAATCATAGCCAGAAAGAGACTTGAATTTGTTCCATATATGTACTTTCCTAGGAGTATGAATGAAAGAATGAATTGATTAATGAATGAATAGTTTATTTTATGCAAAAAGTATAGTAAAAGAGAAGGTGATAGCTTATACACCAACCCACAGACCGTATTATAACGTTACAGAGAAATAACAACAAGTACAGATGACCACACATGAATCTGGTATGCCTCGCTACTTGCGAGATACCTACAACAGGAAGGAAAGTGAGCAAAAGTTATAGTTTGTTGACAAGCAAATAGTAATAATATTTTACTGTCTGCCTGTCAACAAACTACATCTTTTTTCACTTAAATTTCCTTCCGTTGTAGCCACCTCACAAGTAACGAACCATAGGCCTACCAGCTTCATGTGTGGGTAACTGTGGAAGGCCTTGTGTCACTCTTTAAATATAGTATATAAATAAGATTATAATTATTCAGTAACATGTGTATAGTGAAGTGAAGATGTGTATAGTGTAGTGAAGATATGTGTGTGTTTGCTGTGAAGATGTGTGATATGCAGTGAAAATGTAGCCTACATAGTGTAGTGAAGATGTGTATAATGTAGTGAAGATATGTATAGGGTAGTGAAGATGTGTTGTGTTGTGATGATGTGTATAATTAAGGTAATGGAGATGTGTGTGTAGTGAAGAAGTGTATAGTGTATTGAACATGTGAATAGGGTAGTGAAGATGTGTATATGGTAGGCCTACTGGAGATATGTGATGTGTAGTGTAACACCCAGTACTGTCATGTAATTGAGTTGACACTCAGGTAAGTTGTCTTGTATCAAACATATTTTACCATTTATAAGCCACATGGAATCTTACCATGATGGCTGCATGTTACTGCATAAAGTGTGTCATAATTTCCTCAGTTTCAGTTCACTCTGATTTACACAGAAACATTAATTTTACTCATCAGTCCCAGGCAGTAATTTCACAATTATAAAAAACTCTTTCCGCACATTGCCTTAACTTAGACTACGGTTTTTTAACTTACACCTAAATTCTCAACAACCAAATAGTCTACATAGGAAACACAATCATAAATTAAATATCTTTAAAACATGATGAAATATGCTAAAACATTCATAATACAATCTCTCAACACTCGAGTTATCCTTCAGGCCAACCCTAACTTAGGCACAAATAGATCCCCCCATGGAGCCAGTTTATCTTTTATAACCCTGTCAATGCTATATATACGTCAGGTTATACATTAATAGTTAATATCACAACACTATAATAGCCTTGGCTTTACAGTTTTTGTGTGTACAGTATTAATATTCTACAGGACATGGGTACGTGTCGCGGTGTGCGAGGCAGGTGATGAAATTCACTTCGTTGATTTGTCAATTTCTGTCGTATATTTTTCTATATGACTTTCTTAACATACATATGAAATGTAGTAGAAATACTCCTGTCTCTCTGGGTACACCCATATGCTGAACACGCCAGCATTATCATAAAAAATGGCAAAGAATGTTGGTGAAATTGATGGTCCGACGTGATCAGCTGTCCAATGTTTTGAGTCAATGGGGGGTAGGGAGGACAGCCGACCAATAGAAAATTGGCTTCACCTCTGTGACGTCATGCCGCCTCCTCTTAGATTATACCTCCATTCCTGAAGCCGATTGTACTTGAGAGCATATAAAGTTCAGATCATGTCAGTTCCTCCCATTTCCCACTGTATATAAACACTTCATCTCATGTCTCTGTATCATTCTGTCTGAAAGATTTAATATATTAAAGTACTTACTGATCTGCCTGTGGTTGCTCTGCAATATATATATATATATATATATGCAGAGTAACCACAGGAGAACCCAAAGGCAGAACAGTAAGTACTTTCGTATATTACATCTTCAGACAGAATGAATACAGAGGAGTCAAGTTGGAGTATATATACATACAGAGTACAAAGGGTGGTGGGCAAGCCAATTAAATCACCGGATTACCTCACCTCACCTCACCTCACCCCACCTGTCCGTCTAGTCTGGTGGAAATTTCTTCTTTATTAATTCTGTTAACACTTTATCACACCTAAAATGTCCATAACTCATGTTTACATTTTTATCTTATGTACCAGAGATTAAACAAGATTCAATTACATTTTTTTCATGGAAACATTTAGTTTTGGCTAAAGTCTTACATTCTGTCCAATTGATATGACGGTTATTATTAGCTTTATGTTGAAATAATCCACTACTCTGCTGACCTGTTTTTACGCTATATTTATGCTGTGATATCCTAGTTTTCAAATTCTTCCCAGAGTGTCCAATATAAAAGTGGTCACAATCACGGCAGGGAAATTTATATATTATTTTATATATTATATAGATATACAAGTGAGTTAGTAAACACGAAGGAGTAGAAGGAAAAGATGGACAGCTGCATCCCTATAATGAACCAATACTCACAGGGAAGGAACAACTGATGCACCTTCTGCATGAAGGACATGAGGTCTCCAGTGGGCTGTGCCAGGTCACCTCCTCTTACTTTGCACCACCGACGGCTGTCCGTCCAGCTCAGCTTCTGCTCTCTGTTCACGTAGAATTTTTTTCCCTTGTGCTGGAAAAATTTTCCTGGAAAATATAGACATATGCTTCATTGCATTGAATGATATTTAGCATTATGGGGAAGATATAGATTTAATGACAAACGAAGACAGGGAGACCCTGCAGAACCAAGTAGATGGTGATAGAGTTGTGGGACTGGAAACGGGAGGAAAATAGAAGGACAAGCGGGTGTTATAGAATTAAAATTGGGTTGCTGGGGCCGAAGGAATGTTAAAGCCCTTCGAGTGCAGACCACATCACCTCAAGCAAGACAGGGTGTTATGGAGGAACAATCTCGTTTAGTTCCCCGAGAGTAGACAAGTGTGACGGTGTCCCTTCTGGTGAAAAATATATAGAGTAATTTCTGATAAAAGTTACCACGGTTCTTTCTAATAAAATCACATTTGATAAGGGTTATTATAATGGGGTCTATTGAAAGATATGATTCGCCAGATGTCACTGCAGTCTTCAGTGATAAATACTCCTGTGCTGTTTAAGAATTGCTGTGCGACACAGTGAATCATAATAAATATAATTTAACAATTTATAGATAGTATATATAAATAAGGTAATATTCAGTGAGAGCAACCTCAATATATCAGTGGTCCAGTATTATTACACATTTATGTATGTCTGTATAGTACAGTACACTGGTGCACAAAAGTTCATCCCCTCAACCAGCCGCATTATGATAGAGTTATTTGTAGTTCGAGCAACAAAACACCGCGCTCCATCGATTCCCTGTCATTAAAAATGTTCACCTAGTGAGTTGCTTTGGACAGGAAAGCCCCGCAGAAATATCAACGTGAATATTAAGATTATAAAAACCATGTCGAACCTAGGTTATAGAAATTAAACCCTTTCAAGACTGTGTTTTGATCAAGTAATCCAAGGTGTTGGGACGATCTCTCAGATCGTAGACGGTTTAATATGTGATATTGAATGTCTGTATTTACTTGGCAATAAATTTAACACGTGGAAGATGGGTGGCTGTATAATGCAGTCACACTTGCTATATAAACAAAGCCTGTGCTATATTTAGCGTGGATGTGAGTAGCTGCTCGCTCCCTAAGCACTCTCGAAGGCTGGCTTTAATTAACTTATAATAACATACATCCTTCTAGTTCTCAAAATGTTGGTATTATAGACCAAATTGCTTTGGGGATGAGGTTTGTAAAGAAGACAGCCCTAGTCCTGGAAGACCCTGTAGGACGAAGGAGAAGGTGAGATTACAAGCCCGAAGAAGACAGATGGAAAGGAGGGACAATTGAAGAATTGAACTGGAGTGGCTAGAGCCAATGGGGAAAATAAAACCCACATCACCTCAGGCAATACTCCCCCCTCTGAATTTAATATAATAGGAAACTCACCAACATAAACAAAGTTCTTTAATGTAATAAGGTCTTCTGTCAATGTGGTGAATTCTTCTACTACCTCCCTCAGGTGCCTCAACTCCTCCTGCACTTCACTTTCCATCGTCGACATCCTTTCATAGTTAGTTTCTGAAAAAAAAAAGCTTTGAATAGTGACAATGTAGAATATTAGTAACATCGTGTACATTACAAATAATAAAAACAATACTGTCTTACTATCTTTTATACCAATAGACGTTGCGGACAAGGTGTGAGTAATAATAAACATGGACCCCCTCTCCTAATCCCCCAACCACTTCCCATCCCTAACATTCCGTATGTCGTTCATATTCAAGGTTCACAATGTTGGTTTCTCTGGTGAATCTCTGGGCTTCCCCGGATCATTCGTGGTATACCGCAGATGAACCACAGATGAATCGGTGACGCACCTGCGGTAGGTTGCAGCAATTCATAAAAATCTAAAACTCGGCTGCCAGATCCCCGACTTTTGACATTTCTTCGTTAATTAGTGATGGCATCGGGAGCTTATTTGCGCATGTGTAAACTGGGCTTAAGTAGTGGGCGTTATCTCCCACGGCAATTCGTTCAGTTTCCACACCTCTTTGACTGTGGTAGCTCGCAGGTCAACTAAATGTAGTTTTTTGCACATTTTTCTTTCCTTACAGGAAAAGAGGAGTGATGAAAATATGTCCTTCCACCCTCACTGTTAGATTATCACTGACTGGAAGGTGGCTCAGAACCATTGGGCAATTTGTGGGCAATTTTTCGAGCCATTGGGGATGCTTTTTAAAACGAGTGGCCCACGGCGACCAGCGCTCGGTCCCCTTATCACTCTGTAGTAGGTAGTAGCTCTTGGCTCTTGGGGCCATTTTAACAATATATGATATATGAATATCGTTAAGCCTCCTTTGTTTCTTCGAGCGGTGGTCGACCAGGCCCTAAGGATGCCACTCACTGGTCGTGGTGCATTGCAGAAAGCTATAATTCCTGCTAACAAATGAAGACCCAGCAGGTCAGGGGTTGTGTCGATAAACCTTCCTAGCGATTTAGACACTGTAATGTTGACCAATGTATTTGCAAGTATTTCCTATGGCGCACTATAATAACCACTCTATTTATCAGCATTTTGGAGTGGTTCTCCGTATCCGTCTCATTTATGACAGTGACTGCAGATCCAAGAAGTGTTATATTACTATTAATATAAATGCTGCTGCCCAAGCAAGAAATTATGTGTCTGTTAGGGGTTCACACTACGCTTCAGATGGTGCGGCCAACGAATGTAGTTGAGTGACAATGACTACTGCCCTAACATCTTTGATGACTCTGTAGAGCATTTCCTTTTAAAAAGCGCCTCGTTCCTATACCCTTTTGGTTTGTGACGTACTACAGGGAGGGGCGTGGTAACCTCATCTATATATCTAAATGAAGAGACTCTGTTTGTCTGTCATGCTATAAAAATTGTCATGTGACCACCTACAGTGCCAGGAGTTCACACACACACAAAGTGTGTGACAGTGAGGGGGAACAGAGGATATTTTCGTCACAAAAAACACCCCACTAATTACTTACACATACTTCACTTTTATCGTACGCCTGGCAACCCACTCGGTTTGTACTGAGCATAGATAAACAGAAAATGTAACTGTTATATGGGAAACTATACTAATGCGATTTTATTTAATTATAATTATATTTTTTTATGTACTATCGTGTCCACGACTGTACGTGCGTAGCACGGGCTTATGGTCTAGTCCATACTTATAGGTTTCTGGAAAAAGAAACTGGATTACTGCCGATGGGCCACATAAAAAAGTATGGAAAGGGTGTTTTAATCAGAACCAAAGATCTTAGACAGGCCATGATGGTCCTTAATCTCCCCTGTCCTTCTGATGGCATGTTTTAATCATTTAAACCACATCGAACATTTAATTATAGCAAGGGGAGTATATAGAATGAGGATCTGTATGAATTCTTAGAAGAGGACATTCTTGCTATGTGCTCTGATAGTGTCCAACGAGTAACAAAAATGAGAGGCAGTAAGAATATGATCATCCTAACTTTCTATCGATCACATATCCTAGATCGCATTAATATCAATCCCACCTCTTTAGATCTGAAGCCAATTTTTGAGTGTCCATTACAGTGTTTTTGCTGTGATGAGTTTGAGAAGGGGAGGAGGAACTGTACAAATTGTTCCCGGTGTGGTAATTGTTCTGCTCTTGACTCACATCTTACTTCTGAGAGTCAGTCAGAGAGTTACTGCTTTTACTACAGGGATGATCATCCCATATGTTCTCGCCAATGTAAGATGTGTACCTCCTCAGGAAGGATACCCTCCTCTTGGCTAACTCCTAATTCATCAGCATTGGTAGTGCCAGATGGCAACTCAACATCTCCCAAGAAACAACTGCTTCCTACTCTGGTGAGAAAGATTCTCTTATTTCACTACATAATAGCTACTCTGTCTTGGAAACTGTATCATATACTCAGTCTGGTGACTCTTCCTCGATGACAATTCTCAGGCTTTAACTAAAGTGTCCATGTGGTAGAGATTCACGCTGCCACACACTCTCCAAAGAGGAATCCTAAGTCAACAAAATTGCAACAAAGGCGTCTTCGTGGTTCCTCTGAGACACTTGACTATATGCAATACAACCTTTTCTGTAGACTCGTCCATATTTTCGTCTCAATCCCAGCAGATGCTTTTTCGTGGCTCCGTGGCATCCGCCAGCACCTGGGTTTGTAGGGCTACAGCAGCCTTTCTAGTCGGTGGGAGACGGCACTTACCCGTCCCCGCATTGGCCACTCACGTTTGACTCATGGAGATTTAATGAAGAGGGCCTACCTTACCTACTTTGATGATTGTTTAGTCCCTTTGACAGTGCAGCATTTTTTTCTCGAGTGTCCCATCCTTGGGGACTTTCGTCGTAGGTATACCTCTCTGAGTATCAGGTAAGGGATGGTTCTTACAGTCAATCCCAAGTGCTCGGGGAGGATTTTTGTAGTGTAGGAGGGAGCAATCTTTCCTTTTTCTTTTTTTGTAGATAGTTCAATGTTTTATTTTTTTCGTTTTATTTTTAATTCTTATATATATTTTACTTAAGTTGATTAGATTATTTTAGTAAAATGTGAGGTTTAGTTGATACGTCCTTTTAATCAGTCTATTTTTCCCTTTTGGGGAAGTAAAGCCTGTATGAAATGTGTATATATTTTATAAATAATATAAATGACCATATTTTGAAATCCTAAGAAATTATTATTATGTTGGGTGGTATAATTATGACCCTAGCTGTTGCGTCGCCAGATGCCTAGTAGCATAATTCAATGAATCAATCAATCAATCACGAATATATAAGCTAATATACACCCAAAGGCCAATATGTTTAAAGCCACCCGTGGCCTGCTATCCCTCGCAACCAATGCTCTAATACTTAAGATAATTTAATACTCTAGATTAGAGTAATTTGGGGATATTTAATTTAAAGTTTTGACAATCTAAGGTACTTTTTATCGATTCTTCCGTTATTTCATTGGTTATCGTAAGAGAAAAATGCATTGCTGTGAAAAAGTATTATCATTTCATAAAAATATCGTGTGTCAAGGGTTCAGTTTATGTCGATAAGGTCACCTACTTCGGGATCTAAGGTAATTTGGTTACATCTAAGGTATTTTCAATCCAATTTTTAAGGTAATATCACAAATACTTCATGACAATCCTGCTCGCAGCCTTGAAAGTTGAACCCATTCTGGGTTGGGTCGCTCGCTCGTACAGACTTCTCTCATCATTGTTTTTAGCTCCGGCCTAAGCCGAGAGCTCTAGGTTTTATCGTAATTATTGTTCTTCTTGGGGCGACCACTTCTTAAAAGGGGTTCAACTGACTGACTCACTCACTCACTCACTCTCTTCCTCCCATCCATTTTCTTTTACCGACATTGAATCATTTATTATTATTATTATCATTTTTTTTTTCTTCTTGGGGTGACCACTTCTTAAAAGGTGTTCAACCAATATTTAAGAGGTTCAACCGAGAGGGGGTTCAACCGAGGGGTTCACCCTCAATAAAAAGGGTTCATTTTCATAATCTCAATACAACCATATGAATACGAAAATCCAGATAAAATATAATTAATATATTTGAGACCTTTACATATGGATATTTTATTATTTCACTTGAATCATTAAGAGCCGGAGCTTTTGAAGGGTTTTCCTTCATGTTCTTGTTTCAATAAATTGTCAAGAATGAGGACGGCATTCCAGGCAATGCACGGCACAGCAACCCTGTTAGAAGGGACCAAATGTGTAAAGAATACCGCTACAGAGCTACAGGGTGTGGTAGAGGATGTGCCATATGATGTCATCCTTTTTTTTTTTTTTTTAATATCTGTATATTTTAGAGTGAGGCAGCTGAACGCAGTACTTAGCATGGAGAAGAAGAAAGCACATCTTTGTAGTAATGATGACAGGAAGAGAAAGAAACTTAGATAAGTAACACTGTGTTGTCATAATCAAATGTTTATAAATATATATATTTTTTTTTGTACAGTATGACGAGTAATTATTACTATATCCTTATTCAGATTAGGCTAGCACAAAATTAAAGGCTATGTTAATTAATTCCTACTTAGAGATAATTTAAGAGAAATTTTAAAGTTTTAGCCAGCGAAATATCGATAAAAAAAAAAAATTATAGTAGCTATTCTCATTCAGGAGAGAGAGGGAGATCAAGTATCTATTCTCATTCGAGAGATTTCAATTATTTCTTATCTAGTTTGAAGAGCTATGTGAATCCCTACCATCGTTCTGCCTTTTTCGTCATAGTTGTTTGAGCTCGACTCACGACAATTTTTGCGGTCGTAGACTTTGTCCTGTATGTGTGTAAGAACCTTTACGTGGTGCTTTCATAACCGGAAGCAACACTAATTCTATGGGGTTTGTGAAGCGAAAAATGAGTAACTTAGTATCCACAACAGTAACTGGTACTTTTGCAATTAATTAACATACTCGTAGTTTTATTAATTATTGGGATATTTTTCCACAAGAAACATCAGTAACTACAGTAGACACGCTGACTGAGATCTGAGGAAGAAAAAAGATTACTCTGGGCCTTATAGGATGAGGGAGGTGATAGAGAAGAAGGACAGTAAACACGAAGAAAATTAAAGGAGAGGAGGGAGTTGAATTGAGAAGAATGGAGGAAATTGATATATTGAAGTACGAAACTACATGGGTTGCATGATGGTTTGCATGACTGATATTCTGTGTCCCATGGTAAACGAAAAAGTATAATGATATATGACAAAGCTGGACTAACCTGATGGATCTCTATTGAGCAAATGGAGGATTGCAAGTTGGTTTACGGCCAGGTTCTCTTCCAACTCATTCCCCTCACGACTGTTGACGTTACATGGAGGATCACGAGGAGTGATGTCTGCCGAACAAGGGCAAAGAAGCCCCAGGATGAGTAGAGCAACTTTAAGGAACGAAATCATGATGGAGAATGAGAATCAGAAATATTATGGAAGAAAGATGCTCACTCACCACAGAGACGTAATAGATAAACAGGGCTTACCCAGTTATACCCACATCCTGTTTATTACAGTACTGTATATAGGTTATCAAGAATAGTCGTGTTTCTTGCCTGAGTACCCCGTAGGAGGGTATTGCCTACATTAGTAATTTGGATGATACTTTAAGGATTTTGGCGCCCCTTCGGCCCCAGCAACTAGCGTTTAGGTCTTCAACTGCCCCTCTTTTGTTTTTAATTCCTCCCTACTTGTTATGTCACCTCTCTATCACCTTTTTCTGGCGCTGTATGACCTTGCTGTTGCGGAGCCAAATATCTATCTATCAAATAATCAATCAATTTTGCCTTCGTATATATAGCAAGAATTAACCGGTACTCTCAGTTTTTCACACACACATCTGGGAAACTTTAGAACACACAACAGTACTGTGCTTTCATTCATCTCTCCCCCTTGTTATGACAATGCTCCTTCAAACACAATGTGTCTAGACTTCTCGTACGAAACTGGACATGATTTTGGACTACTTCTGTGTTAATGTAGACGAGCGTGCTCACAGCATTTGTATATATATATATATATATATATATATATATATATATATATATATATATATATATATATATATATATATATATATATATATATATATATATATATTGACCACATTAGTCTGTCTTAATGTTTTATCTATACAGCTATTTATAAGGTTACTATCCCTGCAAACCACGAAATCAATGTGGTTTCAGCCTACAGAGCAGCGAAGAAGATTAAGTGTTCACTTATCTTACATAGAATAAAAATAACTTTGGGTGTTACCAGCTTTGTCTTTCAAGATTTGAGCGTCATGGCTACATCACTCATCATACACAATATAAAAATAACAATGGGATTTACCAGCTTTGATTTTATTTAAGATTTGAGCGTCCTGGCTACATCCCTTGGTTACTGTGGAGTGTATCAGTGATGGGAACGTGTTATTATATATTTAAGAATAAGGTGGCTGAAAATGATTCAATGAGACACACTTAAGGGGGTACGGGAGTAGGGGGACAGGCTTGGGGGATTTTGAGAGGTGCGTGAGTAGGGGACAGGCTTGTTTATTTTGGGGGGTGCGGGAACAGGGGGACAGGGTTGGGGGGTTTAGGGGGATGCATCAGTAGGGGACCGGCTTGGGGGTGCAGAAGTAGAGGGACAAGCTTGGGGGGTTAGGGGTGTGTGGGAATAGAGGACAGGCTTTCTACCCACCCCAAGCCTGTCCCCCTATTCCCGCACCCCCAACCGCCTAGCCTGTCCCCTACTACTGCACCCCCTTAAGCAAAGCATTTAATTGTATCAAAAGAAGAGAAGTTACATCAATACTGTACATTTGCCCACACATGAATCTGGTACGCCTCGCTACTTGTGA
Source organism: Petrolisthes manimaculis (assembly GCA_034508575.1). Taxonomy (NCBI): domain Eukaryota; kingdom Metazoa; phylum Arthropoda; class Malacostraca; order Decapoda; family Porcellanidae; genus Petrolisthes; species Petrolisthes manimaculis. Next base: position 1,823,447 of record JAWZYT010000517.1, read on the forward strand.
GATACCTACAACAGGAAAGAAAGTGAGCAAAAGTTATAGTTTGTTGACAAGCAGACAGTAATAATATGTTACTGTCCCTCTATCAACAAACAACATTTTTTTTCACTTTCCATTCGTTTGTAGCAACCGGACAAGTAACGAGCCATACCAGCTTCATGTGTGGGCAACTGTACATACATAGACGTGTAGGAGAATTGGTTACTCAGGCTGATTATAGAATTATGCTTCATGTCCACTCTACAGTTTCCCATTCCCATAATTGATTGATAGATGCTACTAGGCATCTGGCGGCGAAACAGCTAGGGTCTATACCGCCTAACATAATATTAAATTCTAAGGATTTCAAAATTCAAAATATGGTCATTTATATCATTATAATATATATACACATTTTATACAGGCTTTACTACCCCAAAAAGAAAATCAACATGATTAAAAAGACCTATCAACTAAAACTCACATTTTACTAAAATATATATTGTTAGTATAATTTAATGACAACATAATTTTTAAAAAGTGTTTAATGTGCTTAATTAATGGGGGGCAGGAAAGGGGAAGAATGTTTGAGAGTAGTAGCGATTAATGTGAATGGAATGGTGAATAAGGTGAAAAGGAGAGAGATAGTGGAGTGTGCTAGGAGTAAAATAGATTTGTGTGGGATATCTGAAACGTATATAAAAAGAGGGGGGTTGAAGAATGTGGGAATGTAGGGAAGAGTGTGTTGTGGGAAGGAATGGAAGGAGGTGTGATATGGACTGGTATGGATGAAAGGAGTAAAGGGAGAGGAAAGGAAGGGTGTGCATTGTTGGTGTCTAGGAGGGTGTGGACAGGAGTGGATGGACATGGAAGCACAAGAACAAAGATAGTATGGATGATAAGCAGGATTGGTATAGTGAAGTATGCATGGGTCTGCGCGTATGCATTATTAAACGAGCAGACCAAGGTGGGAAAAATGAAAATGAAAGATTTTTGAGATGAGTTGAATGACTGACTGAGAAGATTTGAGAGAGGGAGGAGGATAGTGCTTGTGGGGGACATGAATGAAAAGGTAGAGAATAAGAAAATAGGAAATGTATTTGGCAAGTGGAGTGTGAATGGAATAAATGAAAATGGTGAGTGTCTGGAGAATGTATGCGCCGAGCACAGACTGATCCACAGGTACACATGAAAAAGGAGAGATAAAATGTTTGATAGAATACATACCGTACTGTAGTTGTTGATGAAATGATAAGGAAATATATGATGGATGCTAGAGTGGTGAGAGGAATGTTTCAGTGCTCTAACCACTATACGGTTATGGTAAGGTTAAGGTCAAGGTTAAGTGGGAGTACAGTAGGAGAGATGGGGAGGGGAACATGAGGGAGGTGGCAACTGGAAGATTGAATGACATTGAGTATAGAGAGAAATATAGGAGGAGGGTGGGTGAGGTGCTGGAGGAAGCAAGGCTGAGTATAAGGGAGGGAGTGGGAGCGAATGATGTGTACGAAATGTTTAAGACACTAGTAATGAGGAAAGCTGCAGAGGTAGTGGGATACAAGACACAGAAGAGGGGCAAGAAAGAGAATGCATGGTGGTCAGAAGAAGTGAAAGATGCATTAGAGAAGGAAAATAAGGCACATATGAGAACATTATAGGTGCATGTGTCAGAGAAAATGAAAAAGATTAGGAAGAGAGAATACAATGTATGTTAGAGGCAAGTGAAGAGGATGGTGAGTAAGAGTAAAAGGAGAGTGGATGAGGAGTTTGGTAGGAAACTGAGTGAGAAGTTTAGAGAAAACAAGAAATTATTCTAAGAGAAAGAGAAAAAAAGTCTGTTAGCGTAAAAATAAAGAGAGAGGATGGAATTACTGCGAGTGGAAGTGAGGAAGTGAAAGAAGTTTGGGAGATTGACTGATGGATTGATATTTTGATGCAACTAGGCATCTGGCGGCACAACAGCTAGGGTCATATACCGCCCAACATAAAATTGTCATCTACTTAATTAATAAAACATAAACACCCGAAAAGGATAGTCACCATGATTAAAAGACACACAAACAAAAAAGCACATTATTACTAAAAGAACCCGTCGACATAACTAAAATATATATAAAAAAAATCAAAACTAAAAAAATATCAAACCACCTAAAAACCATAAATATCACATAAAAATCATAATTTGTGGAGGAGGCAAGCCTCCTCCACATAGGAGAGGGTGTTCCCTCCCACACTACAAGCCTCCCCCCCGAGCACACGGGAGAGACTGTAAGAACTGTCACCCACCCGGTACTCGGCGAGGTGCTTACGACACAGGTCCCCAAGACTGGGACACTCAACAATAATATGCCGTACTGTCAAAGGGACCAAACAATCGTCACAGTAGGGAGGGTTAATCCTGTCCATTAAAAAGCCATGAGTCAATAATGTGTGGCCAATGCGGAGACAGACAAGAGCTGTCTCCCACCGGCGGGACAGGCCGCTGTAGCTCCACAAACCAAGGCGTTGGCGGATGTCACGGAGCTTGTTACCCCCGACTGCGTCCCATCTGTCCTGCCAGCAGGAACGAACGGCAGCATCTATATAGGGTCGAAGGTCCACAGCAGGAACAGGATGACGCCTGGCAGGAGGCCGAGAATTGGAGACCACAGCCTTAGCCAGGGCATCATCTCGCTCATTACCATCGACACCCACATGGGCCGGGACCCAACAGAAAGTGACTTTGCGGCCACGACGACCCAGGAGGACAAGCCACTCAAGGATGGCCAACACCAGGGAATGGGAAGAGTTAAAATTGCACAAGGCCTGCAAGGCACTACAGGAATCACTATAAATAGTAAAAGAAGGCTGAGGGAGAGTAAAAATCTCTTGGATGGCATATAAAATGGCCGAGAGCTCAGCAGTGAAAACTGACGTGACAGAAGGAAGTCTACCACCACGGCAAAAGTCATGAAAGCCAACTCCAAAACCAACTCCAGCATCAGACTTTGACCCATATGTGTACAAAGGGAAGGACTCCCTGTGAGTGAAGGTATGTTCTAAAAAGAGGGAACGAGCCACTGGAGAAGGAAGAGATTCCTTTTTGTCTGTAAAATAGGTGCAGGGGAAAACTTCTGTAAGAAGCCATGGAGCCACAAAGAATAAATCTGGAAGTCTCCTCATGACCTGGAAGTCAAAGGGCCATGGTGTATGAGAATGTGAAAGGTAGTAATGAGACATGATATCAGATGACACCGCCAAGCAAGGAAGGGAGTCGGGAAGTCGATGTAATCAATGCCAACAACGAACCATCAAGGACTGGTGACGAAGATAAAGAGGTGGCTCATTAGCATCCACCAGGAGACGGGGGATTGGGGATGACCTAAACGCTCTGGTCGCCAGACGTACTCCAGCATTATGAACAGGGTCTAAAACTCTGAGACAGGCATCAGTGGCAGAGGAGCACACCTCACGCCCATAGTCGAGTTTTGACCTCATAAGAACATGGTATATACGGAGGAGGGTGGCTCGATCAGCCCCCCAGGAGGTATGGCTCAGGACCCTTAACAGGTTAAAAGCATTGAGGCAAGAGACCTTAAGTGTACGTAAGTGGGTAACCCAAGTCAAACGTTTGTCAAAAAGGAAATCCCCTAAAACGAGTCTTCTCGACACAACGTATCCGATGACCATACATGAATAAGTCCGGATCTGAGTGGATGCCTTCGATGCGGCAGAAGTGCATAGCAACTGTCTTGGCAGAAGAAAATCGAAACCCAAGAGAACCAGTCCAACGTAACACCCTGCCAAGGGTAAGCTGCATGCGCCTCTCCGCCACTGGCATACGGGAAGCAGCAAACCAGACTGCTATGTCGTCAACGTACAGTCGGCGGCAGAAGTCCTGTCGCCTCACCTGATTCACCAAGAGACGCAGTGTTCATGGACTCGAGTAATACACACGTTTTCTACATTTAAAATCTCGAGTCAATGAACATCGCGTGCCTCGGTGAAGCAAGTGAGGTGACAGGACTTTTGCCGCCGACTGTACAGTTGTCCAACGTTCCGTCTGGGCCACCCCTCTGCCAGATGTGGTTAACTGTGATGGCAACAGAGTTTATGTTTGTTCGTGTGTTCATGCTTGGCAAAGTTCGGATCATCAACACATTTCTTCTGAAGTGAACCTCAATAAGTATAGAATTGGGGGTGGCTTGACAAACTTTGGAAATATGAACTGTCAATGACCATATGAATAACAAAATTAAAGTGTTTCGAGTTTTTTACAGATTTTTTTTATTAGTATACTAGGGTAAAAATCATTAAATAAAGCGATAAAGGCAATGAAACATGAGGTCGTCAGTATGGCTGACGATTTCTACTGGACTTTCTAATTTGTGTCTCGGTGGGGAGATAAATGTTTCAAGAGTAAGATGACTTTCCCATTGGCTTAGCCACCTGCATTAATATGGTCTTACAGAAAATTATTGTTCGTGTGCCACAGGTCATACTGATCAAAGCCAAATTTTAAAGCTGGTGGTCTCGTTACGTAGATGTGACACCTGCGCTGATCGAGCTGGTTTGATCTCACTCACTGGTTCCTCCATGATATACAAAATATAACACGGCTTCATCGTCATACTTTCTTGAAAATAATTACAAAGAGCAATTACAACCTCTATTCTAAGTTTCACAAATATAGACCTGCAATTGTGAGAATTTGTGAGATTAAATAACATTTAGAACAGTCAACACAATTGCATAGCTGCCACATTTACGATACGAGGTCGTCAACTGAAAAAAAAAAAAGATGAGTTAATGAATGCTCTGTTAAAACCAACCATTTTCGACATCGAATATCTCCATGTCCTATTCTTTTTAATTAGTTTGAGTTTATATCCGTCCGACGAGTTATCATATAAGTATATTTGAAATTCCTTTCTAAATCTGTTAAGATTCATGACTTTCCATAGTCTAGTGTTGTACTGATTAATGACTTGCCTTATTTAATCATATCCCAGATCAAGAATGGCATTTTGTTAGGTTCAACAGAGATGGTCCAAGACAGGCAAAATATTAAAAGAGCAGTTAAATACCGGTATCTATATTTATAACGTAACTTATACCGTTTATAATGTCAAGTTATAACCCCATCATTTATTGGATGAACTCAGGCTGTAGCTGAGGTTCACTACAGATGAGGAGTGTTGATGATCCGAACTTTCGTCGACCACGACCACACGAACAAATATAATTCCCGACGTCACGAACCTCAGAAAAACTGCCACTTTTCACCAGATAAAATAATTGTTAACAACAAAGTTGGGGAAGTCCTCGATCGGTGATCTCTTTCCCGCATGATTTCGGCCTCATAAAAATGTATAATTAGAGGTGAAAATCTTTTCTGATTGCTCTCAATTTTTTTAACATAGGGCATTGTTCTTTCAGAAACATAGTGTTTTTTTGTTTTAAGCAAAAGGTGCAGGTATGAACTAATATAAATGTTATTAGTTCTGCCAACCCCAGTACTATTTTATGCTTGTAATTGCTGTTTTACTGTATGTTGCACACCAATTCTTATCTATGATGTTAATATAATTACTGAATAATAACATCTTAAAGTGCAGACGTACGATGTATCAGTAATTATCGCGGGGAAGATTTTACAAAATACATCTAACTCGGCCAAAACTCTGTTCCCCCACTTCCATATTAAAACCGCTGGCGATCACACGCAACCCTTCAGTTAGTGACCCCGGGAATTTTATACACTGTTGCCAGCAACGTTACTCACCTCTAACAGTGGGGTGGCCCGGGTGGAACGTTGGGCAACTGTACCTATATTAATACAAATTATGTTTGCATCTACGGTGAGACCGCATAGTGTGACAACGCGTGGCCTTACAGCTGTCGAGGCACGATCAAACGTAAATTTACCAGATATTACATCTTTCTTTCCTGCAAAACTTGCCACCATCGCCAGCAATTCTGCATTGGTGAAGTTAGGGTGCCGAGGTATTTTACTTCTTGGTTCAACTGCTTAGTGGGCTTCTTTGGTTATTCTATTATTCTATGATAAGATTTTTATAAAGCTTCAATTCTGATGTAGGTTGATTTTAACCCATCAACTGTCCATTAACTGTAATAACTGCAATGGATAAGATCTAAGTATATTTAATATAGGCATAAATGCCGAAATATTGACAGATAATAGTCTATTTGACAACACTATTCATTCATTTAACTTAATACCATCCGGTATATGCAGCAATCCGTCTCTCTGACTAGGTGTACAGTCGGCGGCATAAGTCCTGTCGCCTCACTTGCTTCACCGAGACAAGTAGTGTTCATGGACTCGAGAAATACGTATGCTTTCTTCACTTAATAATCTCGAGTCTATGAATATCACGTGCCTCGGTGAAGCAGGTAAGGCGACAAGACTTTTGCCGCCGACTGTACAGTTGCCGACGAATGGATCGAGGACAGGCCTCTCAGAAACATGGTGGTAGGATGCCTTCCGCATTTGGTAACACTGTTTTTTTTTTTTTTTTTTTTTTTTTTTTTTTTTTTTTTTTGGTACAGTCACGAGCTGATGGGATGAAGACACGAGCACACACATCATGGGGTCGCTTCTACCTGACGAGTTATGGAGGAGTATGAGAGGAAGAAGGGAGGGTATGGAGGGGCTGGTGGAGGGAGAAAGAACAAGACAGACGCCAATCACCGTGGTTGTAGGTCTTTCTTTATTTTAATGATTTATAGAACTATTGGAGATGGAATTCACATTAACAAGCCTATGTATTAAATATTAGCATTGTCATCACATTTTTAAAAGTATTCTCATATATAAGTATTGTTCGATATCAAAACTGTAATGACATCAGATGGGATGGGAATCTATAAAACTTGACATATTTAATGAAATTGCTATACTCAATGATAAATGTGTTATAATAATAATGAATATATTACACAAAATTATAAGAACCACAATTATCCATATATTTTATGTGAAAAGAATATTCTGTGGAACGGAATGAGACAATCGAATCTCTCCTGCAGAATATAGGTTTATTTTTGGTGAAGTGAAGGTTCGAGTCATGTGAACCACAGTTCCCTTTACACACACACACACACACACATACACACACACACCACATCTTGTAGCTTTTGTAGGCTTACCAACTTAACACACGGGAAAAAAAAAAACTTGTTCTCCGTTACATATAGTGTATTATTGGATTACAAGTAAATTTCTGCCCATAACAAGGACATCATTAACACGTAGACATTGTAGAATAAAGCTAGTTACTATTTGTGAAGCATATGCTAATTAGTGGTGACAACCTTGAGGTGTCAGCCTTCATGACAGAGTTATTAGTGAGACTCAAAAAGTTATTACATATCCAATAAATGTTCTAGATACTGTGTGTATTTATCCTTGAAAATGACCCCCCTAACGGGAACCGCCTTGCCGAGGTGGGGGGGGCTTGTGTGTCTCTGAGACCTGGCGAGCTAGACTAAAGGGGGCTCCGGCCCCTGCTCTGCCCCGATATCGTGGAGAGAGGGCTTCCCATGCTAGGAAGGTCGCCAGTGAGAGACCAGACTAAATAGTTCCCATCTTAAAGTTTTTCAACTATCCCTCTTTACATTTTATTTCCTTCCTGCCTGCTGTCACACCTCTCTATCACTTTTTTCTGGCGCTATATGACCTCGATGTTGCGGCGCCTAATATCCATCAATCATCAATCCGTGAAAATATTGGCTACCGTCAAGTACCGGTAACAAATAACATTAAATTATTATATTGTTGTTGATTACAGTGTTACTCACTGTTCTGTTATGTTTTGTTTTATTCTGTTGAAGCAAACCCTACAAGTTTATAATGACGAGTATTTATGTGCATATAAATAATTAATTCAATAGAAGACTACCATCAGCATCTTGCTATTACTTTTATGATGATATTACTTCACCTTGTATGCCACAATATTTATATTATACAACTCTTAATAGTGACAACATTAAAGTAAAAGACAATATACAGAAATACAAATTTCAGTTCCATTTCTATTAAACATGTTACGAATTCAGATATTATTTGTTAAATTTCCATGTATATGTATTGTATTTCTGGGTATCGAGTCTATTCCCAGTTCGAATACTGACTCATATTGTACCTGGCGGCAGATTAGTGCACTAGGATATTCAGCTGGTCTCACCAGCAGAGTGAGTGAGAGCCGGCAGTTAGTGACTTCAGGTGGACGAAGGAGGAGGCAGACGTTCAGATATTTTTGTGTACTTATTAAAGTGTTTGTGATTCTTGACGGAGATATCTCACCACTCTGTATAAGTATTTTGTTTGTTGTAATCATTCTTTTTAATAATTCATATTGTCATTCGTCCAGTGCATTTATCAATTTATTGTAGGATTAACATTATTATTGTGTATTATGATTTTATATTATTTCTTATATTGGGTTTCTATTATTATTGTGTAGCCGGTTGTTCAGCCTGGCCTAGGGTATGGTTGTTCTTGTTGGGTAATTCAATTTTATTAAGTTTCACTTTGGGTTTTGTATTGTATTCATACCATCTTTGATGGATATTTCTATGTTATTGCGATTGTTGTGCAGTTGAGTTTCGTGTGTGCTTTGTGTGAAAATATCTTGTTATTTTTTATTCTTATTTGTGCTTGTTTTGTTTTTTATATATATTTTAATTTGAGGGATACAGAGTTTTTCTTGCCCAGTTGTGGTAATATAATTTAATAATTCATTTTAAAACCTGGTACGCACAGGGTTGGAGAGACTTTTGGTGTTACAAAGTCAGAACTTTGGTCAGTTTCATAATTTCTCTTCTCTCCCCACTTGTGTCGTAACAAACATGTAAGACCACAAGGCATTGTTTATACTTTGATATTGTTAAACATTTATTATTCAAATAATTGTCAACCACCACATAACATTTTATATTACAATATGGGTCTAATATCTTGTCCAGACCCCCTGGACTTCAATAACATTAATATGCACTAACTCGTTGGGAAGTGGGAATTCAGTTTCAGTTTTTCGAATCCTCAACCTACTAATAAAACAACGAGCCAGCAGTAATCGGAGAGACTGATTGTGGTCCTTGCAGCCAGCGTCTAGGATGCTAAGTTATGTGGTGGTTGACAATTATTTGAATAATAAATGTTTAACAATATCAAAGTATAAACAATGCCCTGTAGTCTTACATGTGTTCTTAAATGAAAACTAAATAAATATAAGAAATAAAATACTGGGAGATAACAAAGTTCATACAGCTGTTGCTTCATCACGTCAAAGAGGAATGTGAGGTTTACTCCATGTCAAATATTTGAGAAGTCTACAGTTAATAGGGCCAGCCAAGCCTTCAGATACGATATTATACTCTATGTGATAGAATACACACGAGTTATGTGTATTTGTCTATAATGACATAGAGGAAATCGCAGCAATCTCACACCATATTATGTGCATAGGTCTTCAATTATATTATTAATTGTTATCAATAATTGGGGTTAAGTAGCAAAAATTCCAGTGTTGCCCTTGTTAATCTTCAGAGATCAATTATTACACAACGCACAAAGACGTTCTTATACCTGAGTTATGAAAAGGAAGCAAATGATTGACCTAAAGTGAATACGGTTTTGGCGGGACAACATAATTATGATGATGATGATTATAATAACTGCAATAACAAAGCAAAGCTACACTATTTTTAAGTTGTCAAAATAATAAAACACATATATAAGCAGACAGGATGTGGAGATTGAGAACTATACTTCCACTTATCCCCCTTTCTGCCTCTCCCTCTCACCAGTGAATGCTTCATATGGAGCTTCACAACTCATGGTTCGGGATTCGGGAATACTATCTTGGCTAGAGTTGACAACACTGTGGTGGTTCCCGTCCGTTTACCTACCCTCTCTGCTCTCTCTGACCCTGACTTCCACTGAGGGGGTACAGAAACTTTGGTGCGTGGCTGTACAGTTGGCTCCACTCCCGCGTTGCCATTGTTGAGCCACCCAGATATTCGAATCCCGAACGAAGCGAAGCACTCATGACCGAGTGAGATGAAGGGAGGGACGACTGAGTTGGGGAGATGGAGGTCATGAGTTCTTCGCTTCATTCGGGATTCGAATATCTGGGTGGCTCAACATTGGCAACGCGCAGTGGTCAACGCGGGAGTGGAGCCAACTGTACTTGTCCTCAATCCATTCATCGGCAACTGTACCAACTGTCTGGCCTTTGCTCCTCGACACCGCTATCCCAAGTTCATCTGTGGACAACTGTACACTTCACATACAGATACTCTGTCTCTCTATAAACATATCGTCTTAATGACCATTATGTAGTCGATAGGTGTTAACCCCAACACACACACACACACACACCTGGACATTAATTTATAATGGCTTGTGACGATACCAGAATTATACTCTCAAATTTTTTAACACCACTCACACATTAATAATCAAGTTTAATATTAAATACGTACTCTGGTATAAGATTCATTTTCCTATTCTGTCAGGTAATTCTTTGTGGTTCGAATTAACAACAAAACACAATTTGCCATCCATCATCTGTTGTTTGTTTAGTCATTGAATGCATAGCTGTATGATTCATTTATTTTGTGGCTGTCTGGGGGAACCGACTTTTTTTTTTTTTTTTTTTTGCATCATGGGACCGTATAAGAAGACACACATGAAACTCATACAAACACTACACAAAACATACGTAATGTACACTTCTCCACATTCCTCCATCACAGATCCATACTGCCTCTACTCTGATGGGTCATTGTAAGCCGATGGTGCAGCAGGTTGTGCTGTTTTCTCTCCTGACTTGGAGTCACCACCAGGGGTTGGGTTGGCCGTCGTCTCTGTAACCACTCCAGCTCAACATTGTGTGAACTGTATGCTATTCTGGATGCTGTTAGTCTTGTTTGTCAAAGTGGAGTGAATGCTGCCATCATTTGTGACTCCAGACCTACCCTTCAATACCTTTCTAGTGTTCAGCCACACTCTACTGTTCTTCAGCAGATTTTGTCGTTTTTGGCCTTTTTGCGTCATCGTAACTTGACTGTCAAATTTTTATGGGTGCTATTCCATGCTCGCGAAGGAAGCCTGCCATCTGCCTCCTCTGCCATCACAAATATTCCTACCGTCGTCGGGGCCTCATAGTTTGGAGGAACAAGGTAGTCTCTGCTCGTTTGAGGCTTGGCTACTGGCCACCGTGGCAGGTTGCTGGGATAGAGGGCGAACCTTTCTCTCACTGAATGTCGCTTGTGTCGATCACCTCGTGCTAACACTAGAGAATACTATTGCCTGGCCTGCCCCACAATCCGACACTTGCTGACCCCGGGGCCTGCTGCTTGATATGGTTTATCGACACCTGCTGAGCCACCAGGTTTTAGAGAAACTTCTGGTTCGCCACCCTCGTTGTGGTGGATTTAAATAGGTCACAATGTAAATATTTGTGTGTATTCTCGTGCTTCATACTGTTATGTTTTCGTGATGTGTGTGTGTTAGTGTGTGTATGTGTGTTTGTAGTCAGAGGATTTCCATGGGTTCCGCCTACCCTTATGTTTTGTTGTCTTATGTTATGTTATGTCTTTTGATTGACGTCATGGCACAATGAAAAAAAAATTCCAATATATCCATAAACACACACTCTATCACTCTATAAATACATCGCCTTTATGACCATTTTAAAGTTGCTAGTCATTAAGCCCTATCTGTCCAGCCTATTTTTAAAGCTATTCAGTGTTTTTGCATTTACAATCTCTCTTGGAAGCTAGGGTCAAGTTCATGAACATTCATGATGTTGACGATGGCGTTGTACTGGTACGATGACTCCATAGAAAATCAACTGAGCCATCGTACTGGTACTGTACCACGCCATGGTCAACACTGCAGATGTTCTTCTATACGGCTTCTTATTCCACTTGCCCACTACTCTATTTACAAATCAGTGTCTTCCTATTTCGTCTCTGAAATCGTATTTCTTCAAATACAATAATAACTTTGGTGTTGACGACCGATGGCATGACACAGGTACGATGGCTCTGTTGTTTGTCTATGCAGTCATCGTATTGCACCAATCACACACATTATCTGAAATCGATAAGAGATAAGTATTTTGATAGACAGATACGGACAACTTCACTCAGAGGAACACACGCCATCGAGGAAGTTCATACTTTCTTCTGTACAGTTACGAAAAGTGAGTGTTAGTAGATTCTTTAAGTGGGTAATAAACATTGGTAAATCTGGAACAATATATCCCTTCAGACTATTCCAAGCAACAAAATACCATTATTTTTGTTAAGCTAGTCCTATTTCCAGGCATAGTTTGGAAGAATATAATTATACTTGTATCCACCACTTCATTTTACACTCAGTCACTTATTGAAGATCTCTTAATATTTTCCCAGGCTTCTGTTACTCATTATCCTACAGATTAAGTGATTTACTAAAAGATATATGTGGCAAATTTAATCATCTTTTATCGAGGGCCTTCTATTCTGTTTATATTTGTGATTTACTGAGCCTGCGTTAAAAGAATAATATATATATATATATATATATATATATATATATATATATATATATATATATATATATATATATATATATATATATATATATATATATATATATATATATATATATATATATATATACAGCTAATACAAAAGAAATCGTCGCACTCGAACAAATTGCGACAGTTTCTAACGCCTTGTCTTTATTCTGGATTATCAACCTTACAAACTAATTAATACAACAAAAAACACCTATTAGGTAACTTTTGGTTTTATTTTCTATGTTTGAGTATTAATTTGTGTACTTAGTAAGGGTCAGTGAGGCCTACAGTGAGTGTGCTTGGGGATACACTACTCCCTATATCATTTGGCCAATTTTACTCCGCAGTCATTTTTTTTATTACGCTGCAAAATGTTTTCTACTAAGCTGACCATAGAGGAAAAGAACCAGACGATGGCATTAGCAAGGCAAACTCCCCAATATCCAATGTTGAATGTAGTGAAGATAAGGAAGCTTTGGGCTGAGGTTGATGATTATTGTAAACAATTGGCTGCCAGTATACCAAAACGTATCAAAGCTGTGTTAAAAGTTTATGGAATAATGACTAAAAACTAATAATCCTTCATGATATTAAAAAAAATTGTTTCATTCATTCTAAATAATATTATAAGGTTAGTAAATAATCCGTAGTTACGGATTTCAGCTAGTGCGGCGATTTCTTTTGCGTTAGCTGTATATACCAAGGGTCAACTGTGTAAAAAGATAGTGATAAATTTATTCATATTATATTTATGGGCCTATTGTATATATAAGTGATTTACTGAGTCTTTACTAAAAGAATAATACATACATACATACATACGTATACCAGGTCTTCATCTCCATGCTGGAGGTAGCCCCGTCACGTCACACACCCTCCGAAACAAAATGCCCAAAAGTAACCTCCCCCCCCCCCCCCACACACACATACTCCACATTTCAGCCCCCAATCCCTGTTTGAGGAGGGAGCCCCCCACCACACAACCGCATCCCCTTCTGGGACTACAAGGGGTACAGCTATGTTTACAACCATAGCAAGGCCCTACAGCAAAAGCTGGTTTACCCCTGCCACTGCACTACAGGGTAAACTCCCCCTCCAGCATCCAGCATTCACCACCCGCCACCACTCGTTTTTGTCACGCGCAATCACTAAACCTCACTCCACAGATACATTTCTTCCACTCAGAGCTCCTTTCACGGTGTCCATCCAACTCATCTGTGAAACTCCTCTCCTCCTTATACTTCCCACATCTGAGCACCCTATTCTCTCCACATGTCCAAACCATCTTAACACACTTTGCTCTGTACGGCCTGCTAACTCTCTCACAGCACCTGTCCTCCTCACTACCTCATTCTTGACTCTGTTCATTCCAGTCACACCACACATGTTTCTCAGACATCTCATCTCAACTACATTCAACTTTCTCTTCTTACATCCTTCCATATTCCAAGTTTCCGCTCCATACAGTGCAGTAGGCAGAGCTATTCCTTCGTACAACTTCCTCTTTACATCCATTCTGAGTGACTTACAATCAAACATTTTATTCATTCCTCCTAGCACCTTTCCTATTTCATTTACTCTAGATTTTACCTGTCTCTATTTTGCTATCCACTGTCACCTTTGACCCCAAATACTTAAAGCACTCCACCTCCTTCAATATTTCACTATTTAGCATTATATTCATCCTTCTACCCTCTACTCCCCTCCTACATCTCATTACTTTGCTCTTTGCCAGGTTCACTCTGTTTCCTCCTCCTGCACACCCGTCCAAACTCCTGCACTAACATACTCGGTTCCTTTTCTGACTCTGCCACTAACGCCTTATTATCAGCAAACGGTAATTGATTAAGGCCCATCTCTCAACTTCTGCTGTCTACCAGCTCAGTCCTCTCCCTATCATCCTAGCATATAATTCTCTTACCACGCCGTCCATATAAATATTAAACAACCATGGTGACATTACACAGCCTTGACGGAGTCCCACGTTTACTGGGAACCATTAACTCATGTTGCTTTCCACTCTAACACACGCTCTGCTGTTCACATAGAAACTGTTCCCCCCTTTCAATAACCCCCCCCCCAGCCCGCACAACTGCAAAACCTTCCACAATCCCTTTCTATCAATTCTGTCATATGCTTTCTCGAGATCCATAAATGTCCAAACTACTTTTCGTTCTTCACCAATCACAGCCTCCTTACCCTCTCTGACTCTCTTTATCATCACCTTCCCATACAGCTTTCCTACTACACTTAACAGGTTATAACATACCCCTGAAACTAATAATTGGTATACATTTCCTTTTCCCTTATATATAGGTACTACACAAGCACTCACTCAATTTATTAGGATCTTACCACTGTCAAAACATACCATCAACAACCTTACCAACCACTCCATCATCCTTGTTCCACCATATTTCAGATATTCTACAGCGCAGCCATCCAAACCTGAAGCTTTCCCCGTTTTCATCTCTCCCACTGCCACCTCCACCTCCTTCTTTCTTTCTTATCGGCTGTTTACTCCATTTCCCCTTCCAAACACAACAATCTCAGATTTTCTATTCTCATCAACATTCAGCAATCCCTTAAAATACTCGGCCAACTCCTCTCAGCTGCCTTCTTCTCAACCCCAGCATGGTACAGTCAGCGGCAAAAGTCCTGTCGTCTCACTTGCTTCACCGAGGTACACAATGTTCATAGACTCAAGATTATTAGGTGTAGAAAACATGTGTATTTCTCGAGTCCATGAACACTGTGCGTCTCGGTGAAGCAGGTGAGGCGACAGGACTTCTGCCGCCGACTGTACAATCACGGTCAAAAGTCCTGCAACCTGGTGAATGAAAGAGGCATTTGAGTGTATCTTATGAACCAATATTGCAGAGACCAACAACGATGGTTTCGGATCATTTTACGAAGTCATCTCATTGGAAGATGTTGCAGGATTATTGAACGTAACTGTACCATCCTCTGCTTTCACCCTTTCCTTTTTCCCTGATGTCCCTTTCCTTATCCTCTTGAATTTTTTAGTTAATTAACTTTCCCCTCCACCTATCATCTGCCCTTACTTTAGCATCTCGAACAGCTCTCCTTGTTCTATTACTCTTCTCCTTGTAACACTCATACGATTCCTGATCTTTTCTCTGTAACCATACTTCAAACGCTTGCCATTTTTCCACTATAGCTGCCTTAACTTTCTCACACTACCATTCACTACTCTTCCTCAAAATACCCCCAACCCGACTCCAACTACAAACCTCTCCGTACAGTTGGCTCCACTCCCGCGTTTCTCCCCTGTCGTTGCCAATGTTGGGCCAGTCAGAAATTCATATCTTTCGAGTATTTAAATATATATATATATATATATATATATATATATATATATATATATATATATATATATATATATATATATAAATTCGTTGAATTTGTTCCTTACTAGTTGGGCTCCATATTAACATGCAGTAATCTATTATACTAAGGACAAATGTCTGCACTACTAATATTCTTGTTTCTTTTGTAAGTACGTCCTGAATACGAGTTAAAAAGATAAGTGTCCCCATAACCTTTTTAGTAATTTCATCAACATGTATATTAAATAACATAAAGCGGTCCATATGTAGTCCTAATTTTTTTACACTATTACTAGGTATGATAGCAGCATTATTAAACATAATTGTTGTGTCACTAGAGATGCGTGTGATATACTGATGTGATCCAATAAATATACATTGAGTTTTCTTTACATTAAGCAATAGACCATTTCTATAGAAGTAGTTTTTTGCTTTCATTAGTGTATTTTTAGCTTTCATAATTAGATCTGGTACATTATTAATTTTACCAACATGTAAAAATTGAGTATCATCAGCATATTGCACTATCTCACAATCATCTATAATCTTTGACATATCATTCACATAGATAGTAAATAAAATGGGTCCCAAGATAGATCCTTGAAGAAACTGGGTTGTCAATGCGGACAGATTGTGTTCTATTTGTCAGGTAGTTTGTAAACCAAAGAGGATCAATATTTAGCTGATGGAATTTATTGATAATGATATCTTGGCTTACACTGTCAAATGCTTTAGACAGGTCAATTAGTGATAATACAGTTATATTTTTTTCATCCATATTTTTATAAATTGCGTCAGTGACTTTTAAGAGAGCTGTCTCTGTAGATAATTTAGGCCTAAAACCATGCTGACTAATAGATAGCAATCTGTTACATTCCAGATAATTTACAAGCTGTTTTGCAACTATTTTTTCAAGTACCTTAGCTAGTATAGACAAAAGAGATATAGGGCGATAATTGTTAACACTTTCTCTATCACCACCTTTATGTAGAGGCACAACGAGCGCATGTTTCCACAGTGTGGGAAAAATACCAGTTACCAATGAAGTATTAATGATGCATGTT
This sequence comes from Petrolisthes manimaculis, assembly GCA_034508575.1. Classification (NCBI taxonomy): domain Eukaryota; kingdom Metazoa; phylum Arthropoda; class Malacostraca; order Decapoda; family Porcellanidae; genus Petrolisthes; species Petrolisthes manimaculis. The sequence continues at coordinate 1,840,418 of JAWZYT010000517.1, forward strand.
AAATAAGAGGCTATTACATACAAAAAGTCCCTAATAAACTGAAGAGGAATACAGTCAGAACCATACGACTTGGTGCTTCTTAAATGCTTAATGGTGAGAATTACACTTTGGGTGTCTACTGGTTGAAGTCTAAACAACTCCCTTTGAAATTCTGGGTTATCATGGATGTCTACATCACCAACACCTTCGTCACCAACGCCTTCATTTGCAACACACTCTTGAGTTGGTCATAAGTATTTTTACCAACATTTGCAAAAAATGTATTAAAGTCATCTACTTTATCGGCTAAAGTAAGACTAGTATGGATAGAATTGTCCTTGTTGTTAGGTACCAGTGTTTTCAAAATGTTCCATATGCCAGAAGAATCACCCTTGTGCTCCTGGAATTCTTTATGATAATATTCTGATTTAGCATTACTTATTATTTTCCTTACATAATCATGCTTATATTTTTCTTGTAATAGAACATTGAACCTGTCTAATTTTAACTGTCTGTGGATATCATTCCTAACTTTTTTTGCACTGTGAATGTCATTATTAAACCAGGGAGCATGTGGCCTTCATAATTATTTTGTCACTATCGCTGCACATGAATTTAAACAGTCATTAAAGCATTTTGTAAATATCTCAACTTGCATATTGACGTCATCAGTGTGTAGTATGCGATTTAATTTTGCGGAGTCATTTAATAACAAGGCACAGAAAGTATCTGGACTATAGTTTTTCATCTGACGAAAAGTCTTTAAAACAGGTAGACGTTTAGGCTTAGTTATATTAACTGTGACTGATATAAGGTCATGATCAGCAATTAGAGAAGGGACTACATCTGTATGGAGGACAATGTCAGTATTGTTAGTTATTATAGCATCCAGTAACGTAGAAGAGTGAGATGTGCATCTTGTGAATTTATCAATAATTTGAGAATATTTGGAATTGCATATGATTTTCTTTAACTTACTATTACAGGAATGTAAATCGTCATTAAAGTCTCCGAGTATAAACACTGTTTTCTTCTTTAAAAGCAATAGTCTAAAAACATCCTGTATAATTATACGGTAGTTAAAAGAGCCATTTGGAACTTTTGGGTGGCGGTACACACATCCTATAATAATAGATGGTAGCTTCCGACACTGTACAGATATCCATATATCCTCAATTTGATCATGTTTATCAACATCAATTTTTAAAAGAGATACATTTAAATCGTTTCTTACATAAATACACACTCCACCTCCTCAAATTTTATCATATCGAAACACAACGTAATCAGGAATATTTATGAAGCTATCTAAAGTATGAGGAAGGAGCCATGTTTCACTTATACATAAAATGTCTATACGCCTATCTATTATTAAAGTTGAAACTTCATCTAACTTAAATAAAAGCGACTGATCATTAATATGTTCAATTTTTAGACATTTCTTTACATCATAGGGAGTATAATTTTCGGCACGGTCTTCTTTGCCAAAATCCTATGGGCTATATTGGTTATAGGAACGTTGTTTGTGTCCTAACTGATGACAATAAAAACTTTCTATTTTATGATCAAATTTGCATTGAGAATGATGATGGATGTGTTCTTCACAGTTATAACACCCTTGGCTAGGTTTGTCAGAATACGTACTAGATAATAATTATGTGGTGATCATGTGCGTGTGTGGAGAATATTGCGGGGTGGTTATTTGTTTGTCTTCTCCTGTGAATCTGTGATTCGGCTGGTATGAAGGTCGAGAAGATCAACTTGGTAAGTCAGGTCGTTGGTCCAGCACCTCCCATCTGTTGCTGTAGCTGTGAAGAGAGCGAGGTGGGGGTGGAGGGGTTGTTCTGGTGGCCCCAGGATTACCGCGACCATTAGCGCAGGTCAGGTGAGGTGGACTAATTCCGGTTTGGTGAGCCTGATTCCTGCCAGCAGGGGGATCTCTAGTGGGGGTGGGGGATAGGGTTGTCCCTGGAGGTCTTCAGATTAGTGCGATTTCTGACCACCTGCCAACCATCATGATCAACCCTTGCACCCTTGGGGGATCCTGTAGGGGTGGTAGTGGCGGGTGTGGTCCTGTGGTTTTCTCCACATGGTCTTGACTCTTTGTTTGAATTTTTCTTAATTTGAGCCCAGTTCAAACACTCATTAAAGGAAGGGTATTGTGTAGCAATAGCCTTTAGTAGTCTTACAACCGCGATCTTGCTTAACATTGAGCCCAGGTTTTCTCCATATGCATCGAAACTGTCTTCGTGTATTTCTCCTGTTCCAAGCCTAAATGAGAGGTCAGATTTGATAGTAGTTATATCATTTTCGTCAGCCCATTGTTGGATGTTGTCATTTAGCTCATTTATCTGACTGCAAACTCGGTGCAATCTGAGCAACGCATATTTCCATATTTTCATTTATATTTTTCAGCACACATATTAGTTCACTCAAATTGTCTGTGACCACTGACGGAACTCTACTTTCCATTACTTCAAAGAGACCACCATATATAACACACTTTTGAGGAGCCCATGTTAACTTGTCCTGCACCCAGCAATTTAGAAGGTCAAAGTTGGCTTCATGCAGGGTTCTAATGGCACAGTTTTTGTGTAAGTCAGACATTTTAAACATTGTTGAGATTAATGTCTCCTAGAAGTAACACGTTTTTCTTTGTTGTGGACTCGTTTGGCGTATTTATCTGCCCGGCGCTAATATTAGATTTTTCTTCTCATTTATTGAGTGGTGTGACTGTGTTCTATTTGTTGGTTGACTGTACCCTGGTGGCCAGGCTGGGGTCAAGGTCGCTACTGCGTCACGAGTGTTGTTATTATAGACTCCAGTGCCTTCACACGCTCACATTAATGTATCATGTATTTTCTTAATTTCTTCACATAAATCACTGTTTTCTGTTTCACTGTTGTTAGTTGAGGCAGCATCCTCACCAACATGAGCACTGTTTCTTACCGTTAGTTGATCACTGCGCGGGTTTGTTGTCGGTTGTTTTTCTATTATCTTTTCTATGAGCAGATTTTTCTTTACCCACACACTAGTCAAACCTAAATTGCGACACAGGTATTGGAGTTGTGTTTTAGTGAAGTTTCTGTCAAGAAATTCTGCAGTAGGATTTTCTATGGAAGGTCCTGTGTAAGATGCATGTGCTGGTCGGTCTCTGTCAACTGGGAGGTGTGGGGACTGGGGAGTAGGAGTACTGCTGGACGCCATTACTGGAGGTAATTACTGGGCGACGAGAGGAGCGTCAGGTCGATCAGTACATTCGACCCCTACCACGGTCAGAGGAGAGTATCCGAAACACATACCAATTTGAGTCAGTGGGAGGTTGATTGAGGGGTGGTGGGAGTTTGGGTGTGTCGTGGTGTTCTATCGAGGCAGGGTATGGCTGAGACTGTAAGCAATAATACAGTCGTCTCAGCCAGGGTCTATTTTAAAGAATATTCAATATAGGTCAGAGATAATTTATAGTAACACATCGTATAGTTATTATTTCATCTTCTACATTATAACATTAATGATAGTTACTACACGTACTTATCTCGTGTGGAATTTGAGCACGTCAACGTGTTTCTATAACATTCCACACCCCCATTAAGCCTCATAAGTAAGGATAAGCTCGTACCTGCAAGTATGTCATTGCAATATGGTAATTATATTGTGACGATTACAGATTTGTCAGCAACAACAATGTTCAACATTTGATGATCATTATGAACAGTGGTAATGGCGTACTAACTGTAGCGGTGAATTAAGATTTTATTATAATTAATTATTAATTAGTGATGTTGTAAAAATACCAGAGCTCTGCGTACCACATACCTTGGTCACGAGAATGTGCAGTGACAAGCTAACTCATTATTTTTCCTCGCCTAATTCACGTTTCACTACAACAAGCATTCAATTATCATTCGTACTTGTAACATACCAAGCTCTTACTTAATATATGTCTCCCTCCATCACATCATCGCTGCATATGACTTAATACAGTATATGTTACCGATATTCTAGACAATCTTAACTCTCTCATATCCTAATAGAAGATATCAATACAAACTATGTTGTATTATACATTGCATATATTAAATTACTGTATAATTTACAAAATTAGATGTGAAAAACTATCTGCTTTAAACATTTATCTCAATTCAACCAACTGAGGAAAAAATGTAACTGAAGGGAGATAGCGCATAGCTTTACCTCTATTAATCATTTCAGTTCATGATTTGTTTATGCAAACAGATAAGATAATAGTTAAGCACATCTCCACAGCTACAACACTTTCATCATAGTGTGTATGTTGTTTGTGTAGAAATACGGCCTCAGTATGACTGGTTATGTAATCATAACATTCTTCCCTGCATCATAATTTTCTTCCCTCCACAGTAAAAATGCAAAGTGAGAAGTGGGGTCACCTCACCCTTACACCAACTGTGTAGGGAATCTCATTTAACATCTGGTGAATAGGCATAACTTATTGAAGAAGTGAGGAAACTAACGGTTCTCTCTAGTGTCACCCTATAATGAGGCAGGATATAAAAATAGGGTAGAGAATTCTTTATTTAACTCTTATTGTCTTCCTTTTATTCAATTTTAACTCCCAACAAATTGCCGTTATCCTTCAACCATTCTTATCCCCTCCTCTTTTCTTCTAGACAGAAAAAGAGGAAGAAGAACTAGAGAAAAGAAGTGGTGATAAGGAGAAGAAGAAAAATAATAAGGAGAGGTGATAAAGGAGAAATAATAATTACAATAATAATAAGAGGTGATAAAGGAGGAAATAAAAAAAGGAGAGGAGAAAGAAAATTAAATAGAAACCAAAAGTGCAAAAGGAGAAGAAGTTGATGATGGAGGAAGGAAGAGAACGTGACAAACCCAAACAACTAAACACCTTCGAGGACTTGTTGGAGTTAGTGGGAAGTGACGGACGATGGAATGTACTACTATACCTTACATGTTCACTCAGTAAGTGTGTGTGTGTGTGTGTGTGTGTTAGGCCATAGAATGTACTACTATACCTTACATGTTCACTCGTTAAGTGTATGTGTTTGTGTGTGTGTGTGTGTGTGTGTGTGTGTGTGTGTATGTGATAGGCCATAGAATGTACTACTATACCTTACATGTTCACTCGGTAAGTGTGCGTATGTGTTTGTTAGTGGGAAGTGATGGATGATGGAATATACAGCCAGCCACACTACTTCACACTGGCCAAGATAGAAACCGCGAAAACTACAACACCTTCACCTTCAAATTAAAAAAAGATGAACTTCAGATTAAAAAAGATGAACTTCAGATTAAAAAAACTGAACTTCATATTAAAAAAACTGAACTTCATATTAAAAAAACTGAACTTCATATTAAAAAAACTGAACTTCATATTAAAAAAACTGAACTTCATATTAAAAAAACTGAACTTCATATTAAAAAAATTGAACTTAATATAAAAAAAATTGAACTTCATATTAAAAAAATTGAACTTCATATTAAAAAAAAATGGTAAGCCTATTCCACTGACAATAATACTTACTCTCACTCTAACACCACCTGTCTTCTCACTCTCACTTCACTCTCACTTCACTCTCACTCTTCTTTCCTGTCTTTCTCTCCACTCTCATTCCACTCTCACTTCACTCTCACTCCTCTCACTCCCCACTCACTTCACTCTCACTTCACTCTCACTTCACTCTCACTCCATTCTCATTCCACTCTCATTTCACTCTCATTCCACTCTCATTTCACTCTCATTTCACTCTCATTCCACTCTCACTTCACTCTCACTTCACTCTCACTTCACTCTCACTTCACTCTCATTCCGCTCTCATTTTACTCTCATTCCACTCTCACTTCACTCTCACTTCACTCTCACTTCACTCTCACTCTTCTTTCCTGTCTTTCTCTCCACTCTCATTTCACTCTCACTCCACTCTCACTTCACTCTCACTCCACTCACACTCCACTCTCACTATTCTTTTCTGTCTTTCTCCCACTCCACTCTCACTATTCTTTATGTCTTCCTCTCACTTCACTCTCACTCCATTCTCAACCCAGGAGTGGAGTGAAGTGAGAGTGAAGGGAGAGTGGAGTGAGAGTGGAATGAGAGTGGAGAGAAAGACAGGAAAGAAGAGTGAGAGTGAAGTGAGAGTGAAGGGAGAGTGAGAAGACAGGTGGTGTTAGAGTGAGATTAATAAGTATTATTGTCAGTGGAATAGGCTTACCAATTTTTTTAATATGAAGTTCAATTTTTTTAATATGAAGTTCAGTTTTTTTAATATGAAAGACAGTTTTTTTTAATATGAGAATCAGTTTTTTTAATATGAAAGTCAGTTTTTTTTAATATGAAAGTCAGTTGTTTTAATATGAGTCAGTTTTTTTAATATGAAAGTCAGTTTTTTTAATATGAAAGTCAGTTTTTTTAATATGAAGTTCAATTGTTTTTATATGAAGTTCAGTTTTTTAATATGAAAGACAGTTTTTTTTAATATGAGAATCAGTTTTTTTAATATGAAAGTCAGTTGTTTTAATATGAAAGTCAGTTGTTTTAATATGAAAGTCCGTTTTTTTAATTTGAAGGTGAAAAGGTGTAGTAGTGAACTAAGCTCTTTTCATTTTTCTGTGACGACACATTTCTACACCATTATCATATCGCATCTCTTTCTCTTTCTTTTCTAGTTCAGGGTACTTTGCTTTTCTAGTCCTACTTCATATATTAGTCGACTAAGGCTTGGTACCCCTCTTGTTACTGCTCTTTGTACTTCCTCTAGTTTTGTGATGTGTGTGTGTCTGTATGTGTGTGTTATCCCGTGGAGATGGTGTCAAAAACACCTTTTCACCCTCAAATTAAAAAAGATGAACTTCAAATTTAAAAAGTTGACTTTCAAATTTAAAAAATTGAACTTAATATTAAAAAAGTTGACTTTAATATTATAACAACTGAACTTCATATAAAAAATTACTCATATTAAAAAAATGAACTTCATATTAAAAAAACTATACTTCATATTAAAAAAATTGAACTTCATATTAAAATAGTTGCCACTCAGTTACAAAAAGTGCAGTTCAAATTAAAATCCTTTTATGCTGTTATTGTTTAATTAATAAACAGTGCTTAGTGTTTATTAATAATCAGTATATTCAATACAGTAAAACGTACATTAATGTTACATACGATATTTTTGTGTTACATCTTAATATTAACCTCTTAACCGTGGGTGACAAAATAAGTGGACACCACCAACAAGTGTGGGAGACCACAGGTGACAACATATGCCGACATCGCAATTTTTTAATTTGCTCGCTCAAGAAAATGCTAGTTTTGGCTGGCTACACTGAGGGTGAGATCCAAGGGACTCCTCAGCATTTAACCAATAACCAGTCACTACCAGTCAGTGTCACAAGAGCAGTGTAGGTGGGAGGATGTATTTTCAGCACTCCCGCTTTTCCTGTAATTACCATATATGCACGTCACTCAGTGTTGTTAATTTGTGTACCCCACAAAGTGTGAACCGCCAGTTATAGACACTCTTGCTCACACTTGCTCCCTCCTTCCCCTCTGTACCTGCCATGCGCCCTCCATCCTCCTTTCTCTCTCTTATTCCCTTCCTCCCTCTCTACCTCTCTTCCCTCATTCCACCAACTCGCTCTATCTGTCATTCTCACTTTCCTTTTTCCACTCATACCCACAATCTCTTCGATCCCAGATACCCTCATACTCCAAGCTTTTTACCTCGCTTTGAGTTCGAATTTTTTTTCGTATGTTATCTTTTATCTATGAGGAGCGTTTCTTAACCTGTTTCAAGGTTTATTAGGTATTTATTTTTTATCTGACTTATATTTCTGAGTGATAATTGCATCTGATGGGTCATGAAATCAAAGAGTTTGTATTTCATAAGGGTGGACTCCACATTCATCCTAATCTTAAAGGCCTCCATAGACTATCTTTCATGCCTGCGCAAACTGGGTGGTTGTACAGGCATAACTGTCGTGTGTTGGTGTGATTGATGGTTTACGAAATGACTGAACAATATCCAACAAGCTTTTGGTCAATCATACCCACCCCTGTACAGTTGGCTCCACTCCCGCGTTGACCACTGCGCGTTGCCAATGTTGAGCCACCCAGATATTCGAATCCCGAACGAAGCGAAGCACTCATCAAAATTTATGTCATCTAAATTTTAATGCAGCTTTTTTGTTGAGATTGACATTTGTTTTGCTTTTTAAGGTCTTCAAACATTTTCTTTTACACACTTGATAACTGAGTTATAAATATTTGTTTTTGTTTATGCTAAGGAGAAACGGTGGGCAGGTATAATCTAACAAGAGAGTTGGTTGAATCACATTTGTTGTCGGCTTTGGCTGCATTAATCTATCGAACCTTGAGGGTTGAAGCCTAAGGGTTCATATTCAATATTATGGTGTTCTCTGTCCTTGGCTGCCGTCAATACATAACGTGATAAGCAAAGATAGTCGGGATAGAAAACAAGAGAACTACACAATTGTAGGATCATAAACCGATAAAAATACGATACTAGATTACAATATGACAGTCAACTTGGCGGAGCTACCTTATATGAAAACGATCCAGATGTATAAAAATCAATTTTCCAAAAATGAATGGTTCTGTGCTTACTCATGTTTAAATCTTTTCCCCTGTTTTACATATGCTTAATGAAGCCAATGTTTAAAATGTGAGGAGTAATACCTTTTCAGCTATGTTGGACAAATTACATTTGTAAATATTCGGTTGCTGTAAAAATGGGTCATAGGCTTCAACAAGAATGGTCGAGTGTTTGGAATTACTTCATTACTTTTTACTCAAAAGAATAAATAATGTGGCTCATATTGACATTTGTGCTCAGAATGGAAATTATAATGACCCTAATAATTAACACGAATGTCACTATGTAAATGATTGATAACCGGGTGTATTTTCATAATTGTTACAATTTCTGCTCATCTTTCATCTCCTCTAGAACCATCTCTCATCTCTCGTTACTTGCTGTCACACCTCTCTATCACATTTTTCTGGCGCTATATGACCTCGCTGTTGCGGCGCCTAATATCCAACAATCAAATTGTCTCATCTCTCGTGTTCAAGACGACCCTACACTATACCTCCTCAACCCCCTCTTACCCCACTAGCCCCCCCCCCCTTCTCCTGTATCATTCTCATAATTAGTGAGAAATTTTCCCGTAATATAATATATTTACTGTGAACATTTCCCGATTTATATTTTTAACACTATCTTTTTTTTTACTGTGAAATATTCCCTTTATGTTTTAGCGTATTATTATATACTGTGAACACATTTCCTATGTTACATATTTAGCATTATCTTAGTTACAGTGAGATTATCCATTATATATGTTCAGCGTTATTATTTACTGTAATCTTCTCCCATTCTACAGTTTTACTTTAAACTATTTTTTGGTGACTTTAAAATAATGTTATGTATGTGAACTTTTTGGGTCCCATTATGTAACTTCTTTCGAAGCTTAACTCACATTGCACAATTATACGAACTGAATGACGATGAGAGCTTGCTTTTTGTCGAAGTAGTTTTTTACTCAAAAAGCTCAGTATCCACATTCATCAAATTCAAGTAGTTTTAAAATCACAATCACTGCATAATTAAGTCACCAAACTCGTTAAACAACAAAGTCATAAGTCATTTAGGCAGTTCATTTTCTTTCGTTCGGGTGCTTACTAACCACCTCGAACCGATGTGCCAAAGTATGTCTTATTTCCATTGTCCTTTAATCTGTCCTGCAGCGGCGTTTGTGTCACCCATGTTGTTGATGTCGTATCAGTTCCTTGGAGCCACACCCGACCATTGGTGTTTGGTGCCCGAACTACAGGAAGCAAACTGGACGCAACACCAGGTTATCAATGTTGCCATCCCACACCACAGGTACAGCTCCAAACAGATCAAGGGTCCACACCCGTCCCTTACCGTTTATCTTTTCTTTCTCATATTTTTTAACTTTCTTATTAGTTCTTAAAAGTTTTATTGACATAGGCCTTTCTCCCTTATCACTTATAACGTCTTACACTTATCACGTCTTCTCTACCTGATCATTCGTTACCCCCCCACATTACCGCCTACATAGCCCCACCCACATTTCTCTCCTCTCCCACTAACGTCTCCCCTCCCTCCACCTGCAAATGTTGCCAGATTCGACGAGGCCTAAACCAAGTCGCTGATGGATGGGGTGTGGACCCTTGATCTGTCCGGAGCTGTACAGTTGCGGAAGCATATTCTGCCCCACATTTGTTTGGCATGTAGACATATCTGGCAACTCGCTCTGAATAGACAGCAGCTCATACGAACGCCAATGACTGAACCACCAAATTAACTCCATTCATGAAGAGAGTGTGTGAAATTCCAGGTCACAAATCCTATTCAATAATTTTCATTGATGGGCATAGTCGGCGGGAGTGTGATGACGAGCAGTGGTCGGCGTCTTTTTAACAACTCGACGAATTAAGTGCCACATAGAAGCCACACTTGTTTGCTGGTTGGTACTGTCTGTAAACCGCTGCCAAGACTCAGAGTGAGCACACTCCTGCAGGGCAACTAAAGCATCCCTAGACATCTGGTAACGATGGAGTAGGTCAGGAGTTGGATTGTCTTGAAATAATAGGCCATCACGTTCAGCCTCCTCCTTTGCCTCCTGTATACGTGCATCAAGCGTCCAGGAGTGAGCAGTATGGCGATGTTGGAGGTGTGGCCGGGTGACATATAGCCTATAAAAGTCATGAGTAGCAGATACAAGATCAGAGTACAACTGTTCAGCTGATGATATATCAAATGTAGGTAATACATGGGCCATAAATAAGATGCAATACACAAACGAGTGGCTGAAGCACGTGACCCAGCAGGGAGAGAATAATGAAACCGAAGAGCAATGTGATCAGAGAATAAGTCTGGCACTGAGGAGCACTGGACACGAGATGCTATCAGGCCAAACGAGAGGATGTAATCCAGAGTACCTCCCCGGCAATGATTGGCACCACCAGTGTCCCAGCGTGTCAGATGATGCTTGCGGATATATGAAAGGAGACGAACACCATTACGATTAATAGAGCCAGAACCATCACCCAAATCAGAATGCCGAGCATTAAAATCTCCCATATACACCATACCACGCACTGTTGGAGAAGGAAGAGCATCAAGAGTGAGTCTAGCTGGGGCAGAATAGACATTACATAATTGGAGTACTCCATTCCCAGGTAGAACCTCAAATAGCTGAAAGGTCATGTCAGGATCAGTGGAGGTACGGAGAAGACGATGTGGCAAGGATCTATGTATGTAAGTCAGGAGACCATTCCTTACCATATGAACATATGGCACATAACCTGAGAGGGGAGGAGCTTGCCCAGCAGCGTCTGGCCGGCCTGGAAATGCTTCCTGAAGAAAAACAACACTGGGATGATGACAAAAAACATATGCCTTGAGTTGAGTAAGTTTAGTATAACTGGTGATACCACATACATTCCAGGAGATGACATCAAGCCGGCACTCACTAGCGAACTTTGTATTTGGAGGAAGAAGTCCGGTGAGCGGGGGCAGATGAGTGACCTGGGGAGGATGATGGACCAGGAGAAGGGACTGACTCGAAAAGCTTTTCTAGTCGAGATGCAACAGTATCCATCTTTTCGGTAAGGGTAGTGACAGTTGAGATGATGGCCTGCTGAGCCTCGACCAAGGTGGACAGTTTGGAGTCATTGACAGCCTGAGCGGCAACCAGCCCATCAATCCTGTATTCAAGGGCAGAGAAGCGGTTCTCGAGGGCCGTACATCGTGCCATGAGGGTAGCAACAGACTTGCGGAGGGCCAGGTCCGGAGGCGAGGCAGGACTGGTAGGAGGAGCAGTCTGGGGAGGTGGTGATGTTGGTGGAGGAGGTGGAGGAGCAATAGTAGACGCACAAGCCTGGGCCTGACGTCGAGTACATCCATGCCACACACTAACTCCTGGCTGAAGGCATCGTGGACACTTCCATCTAGACGTATACTCAGGAGGTGAAGACTCAGAGGTGAAGGCAGCAGGACGTGATCGTTCACCCCTGACAGGACACGTCTTGGAAACATGTTCCTCGGCACACCATGCACACTTCGGCCTGGCAGAACAGTACCAGGAGATATGCCCAACTCCCCAGGACTTGTAGCACCAAGGCTGGTCATTATTAAGTTTCTTCACCTCACACGGTGGAAGACAGGGGAGGAAATCAAAGGAAATCTCGTTTGGAGGTGGATCAGGTTGACTCCAGACAACAACAATACGGCCAATGGGGGAACCATCTTGGAAAAACCTTTTGGCAGAGTACACACCAGGGTATTCCTTGGCAAGTTTCGGGTCAACATCAATAGGAAAACGGGTGAGGATGTAGCTGGGGATCTTACGAGGCCTCTCGGGTGAGTCTTCAAGAATGAGAGGCAGAGACAAAAATTCACCTGTCTTGACTCTATCAATAATGTCCTGACGCTTTCTAGAGATGTAGTCAGACTGGGAGGTGACAGCAGCTATTTTTACTTCAGCTAGTTCCCGCTGCAGCTGGAAGGTCCTGTTGACATCAGACAACCAACGCAGCTTTGTGTCCGTAGATGGGTTCCCAAGGAAGGATAGCTTAACATAGGCATTTCTCGGGGCAAAAGCAGGAAGGTTGGATGAGGGCAAGGAGTTGGTATACAAAGAAGAAACACCACGTTGAGGCAGAGAAGGTATGTCATGCACAGTTGAAGCACCCTTCGCAGTCTTGGCAGCCGCAGGCAAAAACCACACCATCGGAGTCGGACGAGACATCAACAGGTCGCTTGGTAGAGGTTGAGGAGGTAGAAGACTGCAACCTGAGCTGCAGAGTGACCGAGGACACATGCATCTGAACAAGCCACGAACATGATGGCTAACGTGCCGTATACTTTAAAGTTTCAAAATGCTGCAAATACAGCTTCGATCAAGTTCAAAACCTTAAGATATTCCACATGAGGTAACGTGAACGTACAGTCTCCTCCACTCCCGCTTTCACCAGTTCAGCGTTGCCAACGTATACACCCGGCATCGTGTGAGCTACCAGTTCCGAAACACTTGCCACCAACCCTTACTCTTACTGGTAGGTGTTTCGGATTCGAGAGTCGGAATTGGTAGCTCACACAATGCGTGTGTATACGTTGGCAGCGCCGAACTGGTGAAAGCAGGAGTGGAGGAGACTGTACACACTGCAGCATCTCGAGGCATTTTCAGGGTTTGAGCGTCTAAACGAGACTTGTCGAACTTGGATGCGGACAAATATTTTCTTAGCCTTGTTTCGAGCAAGGCCAAGAGATATACCAGGTCAGGACAATAATCCCCCTTTGCATCACGTCACTGGCCATCCAAGGGAAACGAGAGATTGAAGGAGACATTGGTAGGCGAACAAAAATATTTTCCAAGAAGTCTGTTGAGAGAGAGAATTATATTATATATTTGGTATTTGGAGAGAAAAAGAGAGAGAGAGGCATTAGAAGAAAGTGACACATAAACATTATATAAACAATTCATACAGACACACTATAACAATATAAGTCATATGCGTATTAATTAACAAATATCTGTTAATAACACTACTATTAATAATAAAAGTAAGAATAGTAATATAAGAGAATCAAACAGGCAGAATGACGAGAGAGAGAGAGAGAAAAAAAAAAACTATGTATGTGTGTGTGCAGAGAGAGAGAGAAGCTGTGTATGTGTGTGCAAAGAGAGAGAGAGAGTATGTGCGTGCGGGTATGTATTTATAGGTAGAGAGGGAGAGAAAGTATGTGTGTGTGGGTGTGCAGAGAGAGAGTGAATGTGTGTGTAGAGAGAAAAGAGTAAAGATAAATCTGATAGTGTTCTAGTATTTCCTGCTCCTACAGTTTTCTTGTTATTCGCATGGTTGTCTGCCTGTTCACCAATGAACAGGCACTTTAGCTAGGGCCACGAATGTTCTCGGTTTCACAAGATTTCTGAATATGTTCTTGGTTCCTGCAAGAACTAGAATGTTTTAAGTTTTACAAAACCTCGTACAGTGATTATTGCAATTTCTACACATGGTTTCTATTACACCCTTATGTCATTCATCTAGACACTTTCTGCGGGGCTTCCCTAATGTCTATGTTTTTCCTGTACGCGAATTTTGGGAGGCTCGCCTCTCCATTCCCTTAGGAAAAAATAACAGTTTAAAATATATATACTTACCGGTATCTTATGTTTCATATTATTTTTATGTTCTACTGTACAGTCGCGGTCAATAATAATTATCCACATATGAGTATCTCAAATAATTTGCTGTTTCCTGTTTTCAGGTTTACATATGATGTTATTGTTTTAAGTAATGCTATGCTGCTTGTAGTAAATTAGAAGATCGTACATAACCTATTAATTGAAAAGTGTATCAATTAAGGAGCTCTATATGGATGATAATTATTGACCTCGACTGTACATGCTAGTTTTTGGACCATCACGTGCTTTCTGTTATTGTTCCCGAATCTGGCAAGACAGCATACTGGCCACTTCCCTTGTTCTTTCTTTACCCTTCCCGTCCCAATACTACGTCCCTTGTGCGGTACTTCGGTTTTTTTTTTTTTAATCCAGAAAGTTGTAGACTAACGGCTATGAACCAGCTTATTAACCCCGATATCGGGGAGAGAGGGCTTCCCATTCTAGGAAGGTCGCCAGTGAGAGACCAGACTAAATGGTTCCCATGCATTACCCCGTAGGGGGGTATTGTCTGTAGCAATATGGACAATACTTTAAGGGTTTGGGCGCCCTTTCGGCCCCAGCCACAAGATTTCAGTTCTTCAACTATCCCTCTTTTCTTTTTATTTCCTTCCTGCTTGCTGTCACACCTCTATATCACCTTTTTCTAGCGCTATAGGACCTCGATGTTGCGGCGCCTAATATCCATCAATCAATCAATCAATTATCTGCATAGTACATAGTAAGAGTGGGCCAAAATCAAGTTCAATTTCGTTCGAGATGTCTAGACACATTGCTTTTGAAGGAACATAAGTCGTAGTAAGGTGGAAAGATGGATGAAGGTAGAGTGTTCCAGAGTTGACCAGTTGTGTATATGAAAAATTGAGAGTACCGGTTACTCTTGCATTAGAGAGTTGGACAGAAAAGGAGTGAGGACGAGAGGCTTGGCGAGTGTTGCATGCTCTCCTGAGGGGAGGAAGCATACATTGAGAGAGTTCAGAAGAGCAATGTTCAATGTAATAGTGATAGAAGAGAGAGAGAGTGATGCAACATTTCGACGAAGAGAGAGAGGTTGTAGTGAATCAGTAAGAGGAGGAGAGTTGATGAGACGAAAGGCCTTTGATTCCACCTTGTCCAGGAGTGTTTGGAAGGTTGAGCCACCTCACACATGAGAGTCATACTCCATACAGGGGAGGGTGAGACCCCTGTACAGAGACAGCAACTTTGAGGGGGTGAAGTATTCACGGAATCTGCACAGCACACCCAACTTCTATGAGGTGGTTTTAGCTAGAGAGGTAATATGATCTCTCCAAGAGATTTTGTGAGAGAAAGGGGCTCAAAGAATATTAAGGGAGCAAGGAAGATCAAGTTGTATGTCACTGAACGAGAGGGGATAGTCATCAGGAAGATTAGTACGAGTTCAAAGATGAAGGAACTGTGTTTTAAAGGCATTAAAAGCCACAAGATTATCTCTGACCCAATTGGAGATGAGGGAAAGATCAAAAGTCAGGCGTGCTACTGCATCATCACGTGATTTGGAGAGGAACTGCTGGGATGGGCAGTTGTCAAAGTGAGTGAAGTAGTGTAGGGTGGAATCATCAGCATAGGAGTGGATAGGGGAAGAGGTACAGGTAAGAAGGTCATTAATGGAAAGGAGAAAAAGGGTGTGTGATAGAACAGAACCCTGAGGAACACCACTATTAATAGATTTAGACAAGAGAAAGGCTCCTGATTGGCTGATATTGTAGATGGTGCCGAAATTAACAACAGTTTCAGAATATGAGTCCCAACCTGATCACTGAGGCCATCCTGCACAGCCCAGCTATGCTACCAGCAGCCCTTTCCCCAATGACGGGGAGTAGTTCCTTACCAACTCCATCATTCCAAAGCCACTAGAGGTCACCAGGTGCCATTCCGACCCAGATTCAAGCCCCTATTAAAGACTGCTCGAATGCCTCTCATGTTAGGCCTCCGTCTGGCCTTCCCACGGCTGGGTGGCAAAATTCGTCTGACAGGATCTCACTGGTCATGGCTGTAAAGTATTTTCTATATACAATTATATATTTCCTCCCCACTTTAGTGTGCTATTCATCACTAACCCCTTCTCTCTTCTCTTGTAGCTATTGTGCCTACCTCCTTATGTATTTACTAATGTTTGTAATAGTTTCAAAAAAATTCCAATTTGTTTTAATAATTATTTCATTTAAGCTATTTTTACACTTCCCCTTATGCTGTTCTGTAGTTACACACATGTGAATGGCTATAACTGCAGAGAGAGAGATCTACCCCTGAAGCCTCCTCTCTCTTCCCCCTCTTCCCCCTCCCCCTCCATTCTCTCTCTTTACGTCAGACAGGTGAGCCAACATATTCGAACTCTGAACCCCAAATTTCCTGTACCAGGAAATTCAGTCTGAAGCTGTACCTGGACTACTGGCTAGTGTTCTCGCCCACCCAGGGCCTGGATGCAGCCAGCATCCAAAAGACGATGGAGGTGTTAAAGGAAATGGGAATGCTAGTCAACATTCCCAAAGCTGATATTACCTCCACACAAAAACTAGCTTGTTCGGGTATAAAGTGGTCGACACAGGATACCTCCCGATCCCTCGACCCCAACAATGCCCTATAGACTCTCTGCTAGATCTGCAGGGCTCACTTTTCCCACACACTTTCGTGCAGGCAGTGGGGTGACTGGTGCGGACCCTCAACTTCGCCGCCCCTATCCTGCTCCTGGGGACTGCTCCTGACACTGCTAACTGACCAGGTCAACCTCACCATCCCCATCCAACCCAGGGACCTTCAGAGGCCTGTCCCACATGACATTCACCGTCTTCTTCACCTGTGACTCCACCCAGGAGCTCTGCGCCAACAAGTGGTCTGGGTGCCCCCCACAAAACCATCCCTACTAGTGGCCAAGGATGCATCTGCGAAGGATGGTCGGAGGACCTGTCCTTTTACCACATCAACTTCAGCGAGATGTATGTAGTGTAGGAATAGTTGGAGCGAAACCCCGTCCACTTCAACATGGATAACTCTACCTCGGTCTGAGAAGGCAAGGAATGTCCCACTCGGAGTCTCTCTTGTCCCTGTCCTAAGTGATCCTCTTGCTAGCAGATCATCTGGGCTTAACACTGTTAGTTAGATATGTTCCAGGCACAGAGAACTATCGGGCAGACTCCTTCTCACGTTGCAAGGGAATGTCGGTGGAGTGGGACCTCCATCCCCAAGAGCTCCTCTCCCTCATAACCTGGTTCTGGATCTTAGAGGTCAACCTTTTTGCCTCGAGAACTATGGCTCAGCTATTCGTTTTCCTCTCCTTTACAAAACAGCTGCTGGGGGACTGAACACCTTCGAGGACTGGAACAAATGGAGTATCGTTTGCCTTTTTTGACCACCAGCCACAGCAGTACTCTCGAAGTTGGTCCTGAAACTCCGGGCCTTTAGCGGAAAGGTTCTCATAGTTGCTCCTTTCTGGTAAGCCCAACTATGGTTCGGGGACCTGATCCAAGTCTGCCCTTAAACTCTTCGCCTCGGGTCTGCCTGCCTAGCTGACTACCTCACCTCCACTGTAGACATCACTGTGTCTTCACACCTAGACTTTCTTTGGAAGGGACTACGAAGACAGTTCTTGAAGGAAGACACAGTGGCAACAATGATGAGGGCCTTACGCCCCTCATCAGTGGAGGCAATATGAATTATGTTGAAGGAGATTCAAAGACTACCTCGCCAACAACGTCCGACCCCTATCATCATCCACTGTCTTCGACTTCCTCAACTGGCTAGCAGGTGTTTGGAACCGGGCTCCGTCTACCATTGCAGCCAACCATGTTTACCTAGAGAACCCCCTATTCTTCGGAGCCGAAATCAAGCCCAAGTAGAGGGCCCTTCATCTCTGAAAGTGAGGGATCAAGGAGAACACTATACTGGGACCAAGAATCTCCCTCGGTGGTCCCTTCACTCGGTACTCCTCTATTTATCCTTCCCTGGAGCGACACTCAATTAGAACTTCCACCTAAAACTGTTCTTATTCCTACTCCGTTTGGCCACGCACTTCAGAGCTTCCCATTTAGCAGTTAGTTGCTATACAGCCACTACAACCATACTAATATTTTCATCTCTCTCTCTCTTTCTCATTATCATTATTATAGCTTCATTGACACACTACAAAACCATTGTACCAATACTACATTATCATCAACACCTTGTATGATTTTGCATATGATAGTGTGGTACCTGTACGATGTCTCTAAAGGTACAATACAGAGTCGTCGTACTGATACCACACCATCACCAGCACCATGGATGTTCTTGCATAATTTTGTTATGGCGGAATGTTTCACACAGTAACACATCGGACGACCATGATCAGTGCACCATGTACAACTACAACTATACTGAGGTGGTTGATATGGGTTACGAGGCTGCTATTGTTAACAAGTCATCACTCACCATATTGTCACCAAACCCTGTCAAATGTTTACACAGAGACTTCAACCACAGTCAGTACCAGTCCACTGTAGTTACCGAGGTAAGTCATATGTTTATATAATTAAGGGGTTAGTAAATTGTCCGTGAAAATCAGGAGCGACCGATTCCTCCAAATTATTCCAAGCAATAGACTACCATTAGTTTTATGAAACTCGTCCTATTTCCTTACATACTTTGGAGGAATCAATGCACTTAAATGGACCAAATTAATATTATCCCCATTATAAGGTATAGGGAAGTGACACCCTCTATTGGTGATTTGTCAATATAAAAACCTTCACCATTTTAAAACATTAACTACCTTTATACTGTAATTCATGTAATGATATTTCCTTGTTGGCCAAATGGAAGGCTACTGATTCCTCCTAACTATAGCCGAAAACAGACCTTCGATTGTACTAATAATTCGAGGAATTCGATACCTTCCAATTCACCAACTAAAGAATATGCCTTACACCCGTAGTTTAAAAAAAATTGAGGGCCCTTACTGAAGCTCTATGAATTCTCCAAACTACTCCAGGCAACAGATTCCCTATTCGAAACACTGAAGCGTTTTGTGGCCTGGATTATTTGGAAGGTTCATAGAGCTCCAGTAAGGGCCCTCAATTTTTTTAAACTACGAGTGTAAACCCTATATTGTGTGAGGTGACCCCATCGTTGTTTGTGTGTGTGTGTATGTGTATGAGAGAGAGAGAGAGAGATGACCACTGTACAGCCATGGCTGAATTTTCCAAACCATTCTCAACGTTGAGAGAAGTTTAGAAGACTTACTTTTTCGAACTCTGTTCAGTTACTCTCCAACACTCCTTGGACCCTGGTCATGCACTATCAGCCATGGCTGTACTCCACTTACATTCCATTTAACTAACCCTATGTTGGGTTGGGTTACCCCATTTTTGTGGACTTAAGCAAATTGTATGATCTAGTTTCTCGTGATTATCAAATTATAATATTTAAGAGTATATATCCCAGGGGTGTTTCGGGTTAGACAAGCCTCACCCACGTTTTGAGTCCTGTTTATTGTATTTATGAACGAACTTATCAGGATGTTCGAGCAGGGATGCATGCCCAATGGGTTCATGGGCTGGCTCCATACACTGGTGTTATTGGGCGACACTGTATTGTTTTCTACGAGTAGGGAGCCATGGGAAATATGATAAAGATACTACAGGAATACGGTATTTTAAAGACCACGGCTTGGTTGTTAACGAGGCAATAACTAGGTCTTTCGTTAATAGTGGGACAGAGGGTGATAATGAGCCGATGCAGGTGTAGGGATTAGTTATTGTTCCTTACAGCTTATATGCATGTACAGTTGGACACATGAATGAGTAGTACAGCCCAAGGGAAAGATGGTTAATTTCTCCCAATATCAAGTTCCTTAGTGCCAAATAGGAGACATCAGGGGCAGAAGTCAGTACTGAGGATGGTAATAAAAAGAGGGTACCTGATAATAGACACTGGTTACTGAAATGGGACAAGTATCTTTCACCTTTGCTGTACCACCCATTCATGTGTCCAACTGTACCTTGGGTTGCCTTCACCAGCCATGTCTCTGTCGTACGCGGTCGCGCTACATTCCCAAAACAAATTGACCCACATACTAAAATTTGTATCGTTCGTAAAGAAGAATAGTGATGTACCGTTTGTGGCATTAATTTATTTCATCATTACATCATTACATCATTACATCAATTTGGCGGGATCTGACCTAAAGCCTATTGTTAAGCTTGCAGTGTGCTATACCGAGGTAGGATGCCCTTCACTCTATTATTTAGTGAAATTATAACAACTTAGGTTGTTCACCAAGATTAAATCGGAGATAAAAAAAAAGTGGATAATCCTCTAATGTTTGCCATGAGTGCTAATAGTTACTAGCCGGATGATAATGGTATATATTGATACCATCGTACCTGAATCACATCAATGAACTATTGAACAATGTGCATATACGCATCATGGCATCTAGTGGGTATTTTTTGTTTTTTCCTTAATGCGTATCACCGTTTTTGTTGGCATTAAGGCAGTCTTACACTTTTTATTTTTCTCTTTCTTTTTTCCCTCTGATGTCCTTATAGGCCTTCTTGTTGCTGGTGACAGTTGTCGTAGATTTGGTGAAACTGGTACCCAGTGTCGTCCTGTTTCATCCACCAGTCCATGATGACAGTCCCCCTTATCTGCCATTCCCCTTCATCGTTCAGGTCCATGTTGTCGTCGATGATGTCCTCTCTCGTAGTATTGGAGGTGGAGGTGGAGTAGGAACTGGTGTCGGTGTCGTGAGTATCCTCCTTCCTCTCGGGGTCTTGTTTCACGGTTGAGTGGACGGGGTAGCAATATCCGGCGACGGGGGTGGGCCGGTGTCAGGGTTGGTGACGCATCCGCTCTGCCAGACATTTCTTCTGAATATGTCCAGGAAGAGGTCAGAGAGATGACCTAGTATTTCTGCAGCTAAGGCAACAGCAGTCTTAGTGCAGCCGGTGACGATGTCTGCCTGCTGCTTCCGTTGCTGCAAAAGCTGGGTGTCGGTCGTCCTCCTCCTACGGGTGTAAAGTAAACCGAGGACCTTGGTCACTATTAAGTCCCGCTACATGTTTTTTATTATTTATATCCAGAAAGATGAGGACTATAGGGTGTGAGTCCGCTTGTCGTCCTCATCTACATAGTACAAAGTGAAAGTGGTTCAAAATCATGTGTAATTTCGTTCGAGATGCCCTGACACATTGCGTTTGAAGGTACATAAGTCGTAGTAAGGTGGAAAGATGGATGAAGGTAGAGTGTTCCAGAGTTGACCAGTTGTGTATATGAAAGACTGAGAATCGCGGTTCAATCGATATATCTTGCATTAAGGTGTTGGACAGAAAAGGAGTGATAATGAGAGGCTTGGCTAGTGTTGCATGCTCTCTTGAGAGGAGGAATCATACATTGAGAGAGTTCAGAAGAGCAATGTTCAGTGTAATAGTGATGAAAAAGAGAAAGTGCTGCGACATTGCTGCAATGAGAGAGAGTTGTAGTTAATTAGTAAGAGGAGGAAAGTTGATGAGACGAAATAGCCCACACATGAAAGCCATACTTCATACAGGAACGGATGAAACCCCTGTACAGAGACAGCAACTGTAATAAGCCTGCTTCACATCATCCCAGTTGACAGTGCTGTAGTGCCTCAGCCGCTGGTTCCTGGGAGGGTCCAAAGGTTTTACTGAAGTGATAGGATAGGATACCGAAATAAGATTGCGATAGGAGGGACCCAATGGAGAGAACAGATCAACAGTATATACAACTAGATGAGAGGTTAAGAATAAGTCGAGGATATTGGGCTGATCTCCAAGGCGGTCTGGAATACGGGTAGGGTGCCGAATTAACTGCTCTAGATTGTTGAGGATAGAAAAGAAGAACGATTGTTCACCAGGTGGATCAGTGAAGAGATATGAATAGTCCAGGCAAATTAGCATTTATAAGGAAAAAAAAAGTTTTTTATATTTGGCAGGAAGACTCCTCAAGATCTATAGAGTTCCCCTCCGTCAAGTGTGTACTTCCCCCTCTTTTGAGGGGAAACCCCCTTTTGGAAGGTACTGCTCCTCATATTTACTGTTTTTTCTCCAAGTTCATATCTATGTCTTTTTGCTCTAAATATTACGGTTTTTGCACCTGAGGAGAATTCATGCATGCCTGGCCATTACACATGAAACACATTGCAGAACAATTCAATCCAACTCTATAACACAACCACACCGCTTCCCACAACCGGACTTACAACTGCATGCAAATACTTTTATTATTTTAGCTGGTGCTGGAGGTGCAGTTGTGTAAACAGGTGACAGGCCATCTCCATTTTTTTTCCAACCCCAGATATCTGGCTGTTTTACTTCTCCTCGCCAGGTTTGAATTTGATAGTAGACTCGATAGCTGTGTTGTTGAGCTACTGTATATGTGGGCGGAACACCTGATATCAATACAACATGACTTGAATGACTGACATTTTTGTTAAATGAAATAAACCTTTAATGGTTGAGGTCTATATCTGTTGGTGCATGGAACATTATAGAGGGAAACAATGAATTTCTCTCCTGTGGCTGCTACATCATCATGTGTTGATAGGGGATTGTTGAATACTGCCACAATGTCTTGAACGTGGTCATATTTGTTAAGGAGACTAACAATTTTCATTTTTCCATTGAATGATTATGTATCACAGCCACTAAAGGAATGGCCAAACATCACTGATTCCTTGATGTTACGTAAGATGCTGAATTTCTTGAGAACTGTCTACTTTTCTGGGGATATTACCCTGTTTTTCCTTCAGCATTAAAACATTTTTTTCTTCAAGGTTAGTGCATCTCGGGGGGGGGGGGGGGAGGAGTTGTCAACATAGGGTCCAGGCCGAGGGGAGTTTACTAGCACATCTCCAGGGGCCCATGAGGCATTACTGTTAATTTTATTCATAATTACAATGTAATATAAATTTGAGAGGATACGAAATTGGATAAAGGGTGTGGTGTGTGTAATGTGTTTGATTGTAATATGAAAATAGGAAGAGTGATGCCTTTGAGTGTATATTGGACTACTCTCAGTGTATGTGAGACACAAAAAAGGAAGTTCCAACGCTTCATATCACCAGTTCCGCGTCCACTCAAGGAGTAATGCCCTGTTCGGCTGGGGTCTCCAGCCTCCTCCTCCTGTTGTCTACAGGAGAAGGTGTCTCTCTCCTTTCCTTCATCCAACCAATGTGAAAGACAACTCTCCGTCCCTCAGTGATGATGGTGAGGAGTTGGTGGATGAAGTAGTTTTGTTCGTTGCAGGTGATGAAGCTATGGCCCTTCAAATGGTTAAATCATTTCACCCTGCCAACAAGACGGTCGGCAAGGGAAGTGGTGGTGTTAGCTGTAGGTGTTGACTGGATCATGGCTGTAGTTGAACTTCGTCTCAAGTCAAGGTGTGTGGTTTCCCGAAATATAGTTCCCGACTGCGTTTGAATTTCTTTTGCTCGTTTCTGTGTCTCAGGTCAGTGTCTATACATCGAAACTGGAGGTGAAATAGGTGTGTGCGAGGCCGTCTCCCACTGGAGGAACGTCTGTGTATATGTGGTGAGGTGCAAACCGAGGGACATGTTATAGAGTTTTGTCTGTTTCATGTGATATTAGGCAAAATATTGGTCTGATACGTTTGGAAAAGCATTTCAATGATAAATATAAACACGATGAAGCTTGCAAAATAATAATTATTGCGTCCCAAATTTTTATGTATGGTGGTGATTCTTACTTGTCTTATTGAAAATTATTTGTATTTTTTGTTAACTGCAGTTCATGTTCTCGTATTCTTAGAGAGAGAGAGAGAGAGAGAGAGAGAGAGAGAGAGAGAGAGAGAACCACTGTACTCCAATTACAAGCCATTTGACCCAATTTTAATTGAGGTGCCCTCATCTTTACAGTGGGACCTGGTTTGTGAGAGACGAGCCTTGTACTCCACCACACAGTCAGCTGTTATGTTGGGCAAGATGCTTGGTACACTCATCATGGGTTGGCTGCTTGATTTGTGAGTATAAACATCAATGCCAAACAAATAAGGTTTATATAGTACATTGTTAGGAAATCTAGAGGAACTGATTTCTCCAAACTATTCCAAGTAACAAATCACCATTCTTTTGTTAATCTGGGCCTGTTTCTTAGCATATTTGTAGGAATCAATGTCTTCTAGTGTACCCAAGGTATATTTCCAACTTAATTCTCCAAAGTATGCCAGAAATCAGGACCAAAGAATAGAAATGATGGTGACTTCCTTGAAATTGCTTGTTTGGAATAGTTTAGAGGAATCAATTTCTCCAGATCTACGAAGACCACGTGGTCGGTATTTATAGTAAAGTACAGTTTCCTCAAAACTAACTAGAACAGCGTCCGGTGGGTGTGTAGATATGTGGCGTCCGGTGGGTGTGTAGATATGTGGAGTCCGGTGGGTGTATAGATATGTGGAGTCCGGTGGGTGTGCAGATATGTGGAGTCCGGTGGGTGTGCAGATATGTGGAGTCCGGTGGGTGTGCAGATATGTGGCGTCCGGTGGGTGTGTAGATATGTGGAGTCCGGTGGGTGTGTAGATATGTGGAGTCCGGTGGGTGTGCAGATATGTGGCACCCCTGTGTTTGTTTACATATTGTACACCTACCAAGGGGCAGGTAAAAGATAAGATCAGCTAAGGTAAGATAAATAGACTACCTGGCTACAATCAGGTACACAACAGATAACTAGATATCACCAGCTACCTATCAGCACATGTAGCTAGAGATAGGCATTAAGATAATCAAATATCACAAACTACTTATACCTGGAGTATAGGAGCAAGGGTCCTTTCAGCTACCTGAGGCATGATAACGGTTCGACATTATTCATCTGCCACAGGACAACACACAATAAAATCATGACCCATCAAATTGGTAATATTGGAATTCAGACTTTGCTGGTAAATCCAGTAGAGAATGTATTTAAGATGATAAGTTAAACTAGTAAATAGGATACTTAAACACTGACTCCAAGAGCTGTAGACTTGTCTTCACAGAGAGAGAAACACCTGCGGCGGTCTAGCAGTAGTAAGTGGAACCCTACTGGAACCCATCAACTGCGCATGCGTGTGGGCCCAACATGTCATACCGCGCCACAGTACACAAAACACACGACTTTCGTTATGATCAGACATCTCTGCCTATGTATTTCCTTATGGGAAAAATGCTCCGGCAGTAATGTTTTTTCCAATTTCGAATTTCGTTTACTATGTCAATATTTATGTATGAAATAGCAAACTCGATTTGATTTGCAAGCGATTGGCACCAAAAACAGCGCATGGAATATCCTGAGACCTGAGTAAGGAATAAATGTCATAAATAAATAGTCGCTGTATGAGGAGGGCATGATGAGCTCTGCTCCGTACCACCAGACCCTATATGACTCTACGTACCACCAGAGCCTATATGACTACGTACCACCAGAGCCTATATGACTCTACGTACCACCAGAGCCTATATGACTCTACGTACCACCAGAGCCTATATGACTCTACGTACCACCAGAGCCTATATGACTCTACGTACCACCAGAGCCTATATGACTACGTACCACCAGAGCCTATATGACTCTACGTACCACCAGAGCCTATATGACTCTACGTACCACCACACTACGGTCCATATAGTACTATATGGACCGTGCACCACCACACCAGAGCTCTGCGTACCACATACCTTGATCGCGAGAATGTGCAGTGACAAGCTAACTCATTATTTTTCCTCGCCTAATTCACGTTTCACTACAACAAGCATTCAATTATCTTTCGTACTTGTAACATACCAAGCTCGTACTTAATATATGTCTCCCTCCATCACATCATCGCTGTATATGACTTAATACAGTATATGTTACCGATATTCTAGACAATCTTAACTCTCTCATATTCTAATAGAAGATATCAATACAAACTTTGTTGTATTATACATTGCATATATTAAATTGCTGTATAATTTACAAAATTATATGGCTATGAAAAATACTTTTAACACATTTTTTACATCTCGCATTTTACCCAGCTTTGTTACAGCATAACTTTATTTTGCTTGTCATTTTCCTATTCATATGTCTACAAGATTTTTTTCTTTCTCTTTGTCAATTATTTTGTTTAGATTTTTCTTTCTGATATACGCAGATACTTTTACAGAACACTACATCTTTGGGCAAATCAATTCCCATACGTTCTATTGCAAGTGAGCTAAAGCAGCGTTTCTCTTCACCATGTGAAACACTATCTGCTTTAAACATTTATATCATTTTAACCAACTGAGGAAAAAATGTAACTGAAGGGAGATATATAGCGCATAGCTTTACCACTATTAATCATTTCAGTTCATGATTTGCTTATGCAAACAGATAAGATAATAGTTAAGCACATCTCCACAGCTACAACACTTTCATCATAGTGTGTATGTTGTTTGTGTGGAAATTCGGCCTCAGTATGACTGGTTATGCAATCATAACATTCTTCCCTGCATCATAATTGTCTTCCCTCCACAGAAAAAATGCAAAGTGAGAAGTGGGGTCACCTCACCCTTACACCAACTGTGTAGGGAATCTCATTTACCATCTGGTGAATAAGCATGACATATTGAAGAAGTGAGGATACTATATTATAAGGGTTCTCTCTAGTCACGCAGTGGTTCCCAAACTTGTTCTGGTCGTTACCCACTTTTCATACATGATCCTTGTCCATGCCCCCCCCCCCCTACAACCATAACCCGTTAACTGAATAATATGAACATCCTTGTTGATACGTAAGATTCAAGACCAGGTTATCATACAGAATACACAGCTTAGGTAGCCTTAGATTAGAATTATGTTGAGTTAAAATTATCTTGCTTCCCTAATACATCCCCATGTCTTGTTTTATGTCAAGAACACAGAATCGTATAAAAAAGGACGTATTACTCATGTGTCTGGCAGCAAGGCATTGCACAAACCTGTACTGAACCTGTAAGTTCCCTCCACTGGCTACCTACCCACTAAACTCCTATGGTTTTATTTATGCATAGCCTCAGATTATGGCCCCTTACATTCTTCTATATGGCCCCCAGGGGGCCATGGCCCCCAGTTTGGGAACCACTGCAGGCTGAGTCTAGTGTCACCCTATAATGAAGAAGGATATAGAAATAGGGTAGAGTTTTAAATTTTCCCTAAACTTTGACTAGTGGTAGAAATTGACCATTATTTCAATTCTTAAGGATAAGATAATTGTGCCTGTACTATAATTATGTACAAATAAACAGTACTGTAATATTTTTAAAATGATCACCCTTGACTATTTAGGCCACTGTTCTTATACCACAACAAATTAATACACTAATTAAGTAGCTAGCCAAATTATTGGGCAAACTTGGTTCATGTTGACATTACATAATATTATATTATTTCTTGTATACAGTATTAAGATTAGTATTAGCAGGCCCTAATGGGTCTTATGTCACTAGCAGTGTATGTATTTGGAGGAGGCATAATATAGGGTTGATAGGAGAGCAATGCCAGATGTATTAAGGATTTACGGAGTTGGTGGGTACTTGCTGGAGGGGGTTGAGGCCTTCTACAGAGGTAAAAGCTTGTGTGAGGGTCGAGGGTGATTTGAGTGAGACCTTTTATATCAGTGTAAGATTGAGGCAGGGGTGTGTCATGTCACCATGGCTTTTCAATATCTTTATGGATAGTTGCATGAGAAAGATGAAGGCAAAGGTAGAGGGCCTGGGTGCAAAACTGAGCTTGAATGGAGCAGATTGGTCCTTGGTTGCAAGATTATTTGCGGATGACACTGTGCTGCTGGTCGAGAGTGAAAGGGAGTTACAGAGGGTAGTGGATGAGTTTGAGTCAATGTGTAAGCAAAGAAAACTGAAGATAAAACTGGTAAATACTGATAAGAGTATGGTGATCGTATTTGAGAGGACCAAAATAGAAGTAATTGACTTTGCTACACCCTACAGAGTGGCTGTGCCAACTGGGACGGAATGTGAGATTACTTTAGGGGGTGAGAGGATGGAGGAGGTGAGGGAATTCAAGTATCTGGGAACAGTTTTGTGTAAACATAGAACTATGGAAGAATAAATCAGGGAGAGATCAGTGAGGGGTAGGCAGGTCATAGGATCACTAGGGAGGATTATGAAGGGTAGAAGTGTGTGTATGGAAGTGAAAACGGGACTGAGAAATAGTATAATACTGCCAACACTGACATATGCGTCGGAGACATGGACATGGAATAGGGCTCATCAGTATAGAATAGGTGCGGTGGAAATTAGTTATCTGAGAGGAGCATGTGGACTTACTAGGTGGGATGGAGAAAGTAATGGGAGTGTGTATGAGAGATGTGGTATGAGTTAGAGGCAAATTGTATTGAGTGTGGAGTGGTTGAGAGAGTGTGGAGTTTGTAAATAAGGTGTACGATAGAGAAGTTGTGGCACCTGGTGTGAGAAGCAAACCGCCGGTTAGATGGCAGAACAGAGTGGTAGAGTATGTGAGAGAGAGAAGTGTGAGGGGGGATGGAGCAAGTGAGGAGGGAGTGTTGAAACAGGGCAGAAAAGTCTCCTGTCGTGCCCACTCCCTTGGTGGAAGTTCCCGGAGGGAACGAGGCATCGAAGCTACAGATAGATAAATTTTAGAAAATATGGACAAAACATTATAATTCTTAGTATTACAGTAATTTTGTTTTATCAAATATTAAATAT
This sequence comes from Petrolisthes manimaculis, assembly GCA_034508575.1. NCBI lineage: Eukaryota > Metazoa > Arthropoda > Malacostraca > Decapoda > Porcellanidae > Petrolisthes > Petrolisthes manimaculis. Next base: position 1,869,324 of record JAWZYT010000517.1, read on the forward strand.
AGCATTCCATCTCTTATTTGTTGATATATTTGTTAAATTAACAACAAATATCTGTCAGCCAAGTGTGACAATGCAGAAGCAAGGCAAATTTACCTGATTGATGTGTGCATCTTCTAAGTGTATTTTTATAAGTTTAAGATTATTAAATATCAATTATATGGCCAATCCGAAGCACAATGTCGTTATGGCGCTAGATGATGGTAAACTAAATTCTGACCTATATTTCAAACAAATTTATTTTGTATTTTGTCTAAGTACAGTAATTGGCCTCTTATGTTACATCCCAGCCACTGTGTCCTCCAACAGGACCACTGTGCTACAATTTGAAACTATGGGCAGGTTATCAAAATTCTTCAGGACTTTCCTTCTATCTGCATCTTGTTTGAAATATAACATCTTGTCTGAAAGTACAAGAATGAAACTAAAAGATTTGTCAGTTAAAAAATTCCATATAAAATCCATATCACACTAAGTACACACACAAGATCCTCTTCACTTGCTTTCTATATACATACAAATTTAATAAATACATACCAATTTAATAAATACAGTTTATTACCACTGAATTAAGAAACAGGTTTTAATACATCATCAGAATCAAAGAAGTTTGTAACATTTAATTTTCTCATAAACATTAAGAGGTTTATTTCAGTAAGTATAAACTTATCTCAACTATCCATCTGGGTGAAGAAGTCCATTATATGTGAACCATTCATTCCTACTGTATATACCATCCACGAGGGTGAAACAAAAAAACGAGATAGGAGTCATTTCTCTACACCGTACTTGACACTCTAGTTTCAACATCACAATCTAGAGAGATATCAGAGAGGGCAGCTCCTACAAAATACTATAAAATTCCGCTTTCCATGTGATAAGTATATATTTAATTAGGTAAATAAATAAATAAGAAGAGAATAAATCAACAGTACAAACACTGATTGAGTTTAACTTTAGATGTTTGTCAATTTCATATACAAAATTAAAAACTACTGACAGGCTGCTCCCCAAACAGATACCTAATGTATATTATAATATAATTTGCCTGCTTCATTCCACTCAAAAGATGATGAACGATTCATTATACTCTTCTTCTCAGCTTTGGTGAGTCCATCAACATGTTGTTTTGTCTGTAGGAGCGAGTGTATCAGTGTAACAATCACTGCTTTTGGGGGGATAGCCTTTTCAACGGCCCACCTGTCGTCCTCTATTTTCTCTTTGTGTTGCCTGATTTCAGCTTTCCTCTTTGTTTTCTCTCATTATCCACATATTATATAATATTTCGTTAATCTGTTCTGTCTCTTCTTGGCTGTCTAGCTCAAACGAAGGTTTTCCAATTATTCTGTCATTATCTTCTTCAATGAAGTATACATTTTTGCTAAATTGGCAACTCTACTCTCTTGCCATCGTGACTCATGGAATGGCATTCGCCGCAGTACTTAGTCATGACGCCATGACATCTGCGCATGCGCGAGTTCTCTCCTTCCTTTAATTAAATAATTTTCCCTAGCTCATTCTGGCAAAAGTGGAGGATGGCCTGTTTGATATGACTATGGCGTCAGATGGTAAGGGTTATTTTTACACATACTATTTTTTTTTTTACTATTTTCACAGTTCCCGGTAGTCTGCCCCAATTAGGTCCCAGTAGTCTGCCCCAGTTAGGTCTCGGTAGTCTGCCCCACTTAGGTCCTGGTAGTCTGCCCTCAGTTTGGTCCTGGTAGTCTGCCCCAGTTAGGTCCCGGTAGTCTGCCCACAGTCAGGTTAGGTTAAGTTAGGTTGGTTTTGTTTTGTTAGGGAGTAACTTTGTCATGACGTCATGAATAAGCGTCTGCGGCGAAGCCCTCCCGACTCGTGCGCCTGACACCTTCAAACCACCACGCATGCATAGTTGATGGGTTCCAGTGGGGTCCCACTACTTACTGCTACACCGGGCTACATTACCTAATACATTAACTGCCACATCCACTCCAAGAATTACCAATAAGTAAGGCGCCAGAGTTCAAGCCTTCAGAACTGGTACAATAGCATTCCTATGGTTGATTATATAGCAAAGAGTGAGTTCTATTTATTAATTTATTATTACTACTGATAAACAAACACAGGTGTTTTTTTGTATGTTCTGACACTGGACATAGGCTTCATCAAACCAGTTACCGTGGCCCAGGTCATCTGCTTCTCATACACACTGAACTGGTACCCAGCCACAGAGAGAAGGAAGTGAGGGTAATTCCCAAATGCTGCAGCTGTTATGGTACCAGTGAGGGTGTTTTACGACGTACGGTGGCCTTATAGTTAGTGCCTGAAATACAAATCGGAAGAGTAATAATTATTCTCAAGCAATCACCTAAGAGGATCGATCTCCCGACCTCTAGGTTATGAGTCCAGAACACTAACCACTCGGCCAGCTCCCCTCCGAACGCTGTACTCGTTACAAGTGGAAGCAACTGTACTACACCATTAATTATCGGCAGAGTTGTGTTGGTAAATCTGGAGTAACTGACTCTTTTAAATCTTTACAATAATCCAAGTAAACAACAGGTCAACAATATTTACATCATTCTGGTAATAAGTGAAGGCACCAGTATTCATGATAATCAAATCTATCGTTGTAATTTTCGTATAAAGTATTCTGACACCTGAGAAGATGGATACTGAACAATTGCTTGTTTATTCCACAGACCCGTGCCAATTATTTACAGTACCTTCAGATCACTACTGCTCGATATTTATGTTGTTTTCGTGTGTATGTGCGTACACTTACGATCCATAATATATATCTAGGTCAGTTTCGAGAATTTTGATGATGGAGTATTACCCGAGCTCCATCAAGCAAAGGATAATCCTTGTAATTGGTTCAATAGTATGTTTCATGATTCGAAACTTCAACAACAAGACCTAGTTACTTATTATTGCTCGTGACTGTACTTCTGTTGTTGTTTTAAAGGGTTGAAAGGAGTCAATAGCCAGCTATCATGTTGTTGTTTTACAGGGTTGGAAGGAGAACAGTAGCCAGGGTATCATCGCTCTTTTACTTCCTCACAGCCATCCTGGTCATTGGTTCCCCTGATGTCACTCTCTATATCATAATGAAGGCCATCACATCTGCCATGGATTCAGGACTCTACCTCTCAAGCTTTATCATATGTAATGTATTAATAATTATAGTCTATTGTATTTTCAACATCACTATGTATTCTTATTTAATTATTCCTCTCTCTCTCTCTCTCTCTGTAGCCTCTAAATTCCTATGTTAAGTCGCGGTCAAATATAATCATCCATATACAGGTAACTCACGTGTGAGTTTGACAGCTTCCCTCTGTTATTTAGATGATAAACTTTCCAATAAATTTTCCCTCCGATTGCAACAGACAATTGATTGGTCAATAAGGTAAGAGAGAGGCTTTTTCTAAATTCCTACGATGCCAGTCGAGGCTGCCTTGGTTTCATCGGGAAGGCTCGTGAGTACAGTGATATTGTGTGTTGACATTGAAAATTTAACAGGTGTAGGATATTATCTTTAACTGACATTATCTTTAATTGGTTTTAGATTCCAAACTCGACAGTGTTAGGTTGCAATTGACATATTATTTAAAGTAATTGAGTTCTTAAACTGTCACCTAACAAATAATTTAAAACAATGTTAGACTTGATTAATTATTCACATTGAGTAACGTAAGATAGCCTTATAGTGATTGATTGATTGATACTGGGTGCCACAAGCTTTATCGTGAGAAAAATCGTGAGTCTATGTAGCGATCTTGGTTTTAGATTCCAAACTCGACAGTGTTAGAGTGTTGGAGAGCAACTGAACAGAGTCCGAGCAAGTGAATTTTCCAAACCATTCTCAACACTCCAACACTCCTTGGACCCTGGTGACCTGGTCTAGCAATATCAGCCATGGCTGTACCTCGAGTTTGCTTTACCTTCCGGAAGGAATGAGGCAATGGCATTAATTGCCGCTGTAAATGTGACACTGAGAACACTTCCCTGGGGGACACCCTCCTCCAGTACAACGGGTGCTGAGAGGGCTGTACCAACTCTCGCAATAAAACTGCGACCATTGAGAAACTCCTTAAGAAAGTGTGGTAGGCGACCCCGGAGGCCATATGCATACTATAGATGAGAGTCTGTGCTTTCAAATCATGTACGAACTTGTAAGTCGATACAACGAATACTAACTACACCAGTGGACTATGATTGTAATGTTGAGAAGTGAGATTTGTTTCATTTGTTCTGGTAATTTCTAGATAAGTGTATGCGATGTGTCAGAATTGCCAGTTAGCCTATTATGTTTGAAAATTTGTTCGATTGATTTTATGTTCTATTGTGATCTTATTTTCTCTTTAATAATGTGATTTTTATCTTAGTTTCTGTACTCAAATAAAGTTAGTGTTAGTAATGAAATATGAGTGTTAGTGTTTCTGTTAATTGTGAAGCGATACCTTTGTTTACATCTAGTAGTTGTCAGAAGTCGCCGGTAACTTCGTGAGTTTTCTAGAATTAGTTAGGCTGTTTTATATATAGGGTGGAGCAGAGGTTAACTCAGTCAGTCAAGAAAAGAGTCGTCAAGAGAGCCAAGTGATAATAACAGTCAAAAGAACCAAGTGAAAGGAAAGTGTTATCATCGAGTGCTGTGAAGTTAGCAAGCAAGTGATATTGTGAAATTAGCAAGAGTGATATTGTGAAATTAGCAAGAGTGATACTGTAAAGTTAGCAGAATAATCCTGTGAACTTGTGAAGGTAGCAAGAGTGATAAAAGGAGCAAAGTGTACAGCACAATTATATTCCGTATTTGTGTGTACAGTTGGAAAAGGTGTGTAACTCTGGTAATGGACTGGTTGACGGTCGTGTACAAAGTATAGCCTATAATACAATAACTTGGGCACTCCTGATCATGGAGATACCAATATTTTTCCCATATGAGTTGAAATTCACGAAAAATAAGGGAAAATAAGTGTTGGAGAAACACCGTACCTCACACTGTTTCGTGACGTCACCAGGCCTATGTGTACCGACAGCTACTATGGAGTTACTACACACAACACTAATAAATCTCTTTTCTGGAGCGTTTCCACTAATGTTTTGCATTTTGGGACAAAACACCATTGCTAGCTATTGATTGGCATGGTGAATATGAAGTATATCCTCCGTAAAAGCACAAGAATACCGCACATCTCCCCTAGACATCACAATCTCTTTCTTTCAAAGGTAATAAAGCGTTGGCGCGGCTTAGGCGTCTGGTTGTTGACGTCACGGATACGCGCCATCAACTTCCATTATGTGCAACTTTGATGGCTTTTATATGCCAAACAATATATTCCTTTGTCAAATAAATTACATAACAGGACAATTGAGCTTATTTATTAACGATATAAATTGTTTAATAGAACATTTTTTTGACCGTCAACCAGTCCATTGTAAAGACAGTGTAATTGTGAAAACTGAGTGTGGTTAATGGTATATAAAGAAAGTGATCTTAGTGCCAGAGTGGATTTCCTTCGGCTGCCTACAGTGTTCGAGTCTGGTGCATCTTACTGAAACTGTGATCCTAAGAAGAACGACTCACTTCAGTGACGTCACCTTTCACACCGTTCAACTGCTGTTGGAGCGGTACCAGTGTGGAGAATGGGACGCAACAATATACACTCCGCCTGGCTCAAATAAGCTCTATCTCTATGCTACGATATTATCATCATAATTGTGCCACAAGATCGACTCGTGACAATATTCTCTCACAGGTGCTCGGGGAGGAGGCTTGTAGTGTTGGGTGGAATACCCTTTCCTATCTCCACAAATTGTGAATATTATTTTATGATATGCATGGCTTCTTAAATAGTTCAATGTTTTGAATTTTGGTTCTTTTATATATTTTATTTGAGTTAATTAGGTTATTTTAGTAAAAAATATGCTTTTTAGTAGATATGTCCTTTTAATCATGCTGTCTATCCCTTTCGGGGTAATGAATGATATAGATGACCATATTTCACAATCCTAATTAGAACTTAATATTATGTTGGGTGGTATATGACCCTAGTGGCCTATATGAATTCTTCAATCAATCAATCAATTAATCAATCATAAAGAAGAATTTATTGACCCAAATTCAGATATTATTTTCAGATATTTGGTAGTGATACTTCAAAGTACTACACAACAAGAAGGGACTAGAACATGCCCCCATATAATACTATCCGAAAGTGATATATCTTATTCCAGTTATTTGGTTGGAAAAGATCATCAGGCCATTAGAACTTGACACATCACTTAATAACTCAGTCAGGTTAAGTCTCAGATATCGACAGTCAGTAAGACTTGGCACATCCTTTGCCACTTTCGAACTACAATTGACCACAACTCGTATCCCTCATTATGATCTGCTTCAGGGACCTCCTCATTGAATATATACTCTTATTGCCCTTTATTTTTTTTTATCATATACGGATAGTTCATCGGGTCTCTTTCGAAGCCTCTCTAACAACGTGATCAGTTGACTCTAAGCGGCTTATAATTTGTCGGTATAGCAGGCACATTCAATTTTGGAAATCTACAGTCTCTTGGGAATAATTGTGGGTTGTAACAGATGTATTCCGGGGGTGGAGACCAATCGGGAGGCATGTTTCAAATATTATCCACAATTACAATAACGGATACAAATGCATTTTGCCACTACCAATATGGTACCATCACCACCTCCATCAAAATACACCACCAACCACCCCCACCTCCACTACCTACAATCCTACATCAACTGCCACTGCCAATAACAACTACCATCACCTTTTACCACCTCCACTACAATCACCCTTTACCATCTCCACTACACCACCAACCTCACCATTTCACCACCACCATCGCCACTATTACAGTAATGGAGACGAGTGCAACGAGACACAGAGCAGCCATGGGTACCCTCTTCGTCATACCCTGGGCACTTGGGTACATCTTGGTTCCCGGTATAGCATATATACTGAAAGAGAACTGGAGGTGGCTCCAGCTGGCATACTCTCTACCAACAACACTCTTCATTGTGTACTTTGTGTGAGTAGACAATAAAGAACCATAATTTAAAAATTATGACTTCCAAGTGAATTTTCCACTGTTTTGAAATGCGTGTATGTGTGTGTCTGGACAACACCAAGCTTATACGAAAAAATAGGATATCGTACGGTATGCAAGAACATGTATTTATGATCCACGTCGAGTGCTGTATTTACTAGCAAGAGTGGTCGTGTGCCTGACCGCAAAGATTTTCTATTGTTTTGTGGAGATGTCTTGCTATAGATGACTACCAGAGCCTATAGATTGATGTTGTACCGAGTAAATGAGTGTCTGTTGATTATTGTTGTTGCTGTATAGGTGGCTGCCAGAGTCACCCCGTTGGCTCATCACACAGGCCAGATTCCAGGAGGCCCTCAAGGTCCTCAAGTGGGCAGCCAAAGTCAACCGCAATACCTTACCCTCAGATGACGTCATTCTTGATGTTATGTCATCCATTAAGAAGCAGGTTAGTGTCGAGTATTATCACAATGAAATTAAATAGTTATATCTAATAGGTAAAGTTTAAGAAAAGCCGCAAAAAGGGAAAGCTGAAATTACTCTCTTTATACAGTATAGTATATATAGATATGAATAATGATAAAATCCTGGTTTTTAATAAGTTGAAATATAAATGCTACAATGCATTTTAACCAAATTTGCCCGAAATCGACTCCATACCAAAATAACCTAATCTAGACCAGGATATACTACTAGGATAAGACCGGGGACAAATACTGAAAGATAACCTTGACCGGTTAATCTACACATGTATATCTTTATTTATTTAACACATATATACTTGCTTGTACAGTCGCGTGCACCAATCAGTATCCCCCCTCTATTCTGTAGCCCATGGTGAGAAATGAGCAGGGAATCGAACACATTATTGTTGATTACCTCCTGCTGGTGTGTTATGGACGGTATTGGAAATTCAAGTGAATGTTTAATCATACATATCAACATCAATAGTTAGTTATATCACACCTAACTGGCAACTATCCCACCCAGCCCCGGTATGAAAGTTGCCGTTAGGCGTGATAATACTGATTATTAATGTCGATATCTGTGATAAAACATTCACTTGAATATTCTCTTCCCGTTGTAAAGAGACCTCTTTTCAATAAACTTTGACATTACCGAGAAGCTTATAATTTCAAAACACCTTGTATCTTCGAAGAATACCGCCGACCAACGCTACGTAACCAATCACAACAACCATCAAAACCACCTAATCAACCTGGATATAAACTTCAAGGGGATATAGAATATGGTCAAAATATACTGTTGCACTGTCTAATGACTTCATAAAGCAAAATCCACCACCAACCATAATAAGAAGGAAACTGGTAAATAACTTCCCTCTATAAACCCTTCATAACTATTACCCTTTAATATTTATAACCATGGACATTGTAAAGGGAAGATGTACTGTTTGCCTTTATTAAGGTCCAAGATAAGGAAAGCGGGTCTAAGTGAGTGGATAGATAAAAGTCATAATAAAATTATGAATTTAGTACAATATCTTCCCAACACCAGGGATAATATAACTGTCCAAGAAAAAGACACAACTTTCACAAAACCACAAATTAAATAGAGAAACTCCTCATCAGCCCACTAGATCAATATTTACCCAATATACAAAGCAGAGACGTATTGGAGCTTATCAGTGACGAAATTACAGGGTTGTTGCTAGTAGGAGTCTTGGTTGTATCTCCAGAGCGGGTATCTCTACCTCGATTACACGGCGATCTTGCTCTACGGTCACAGAGACAGACATGAGGACTTGGGGTTTTGCTTGTTGAAGGTCTGACTGAGCTGAAGGAAGAGGGTAAGAATCGGGACTCCAGCCCAACGGACGTCCAGTTTCACGAGAACAGCAACAGAGAGCGAGGAGCTAGTTGTTGTCGGTAGAAAGTCTGGCTGTGCTTTGCCTGTAGTCAGTAAGGCTCGTCAGTTGTAAGTTCTGGATGTGAGTAGAACGGGTGTCAGAGACTCGTTCTAAAATCATCTGACCAGGAGAAGTGGTGAAGGACCAAACAGCTAGTTCGGGCCTTGACAAGTTGACATTGCCCCCCAAACAGGAATCTACTGCAAAGTAGATTAGGATAAGTAAAATAAAGTAGATCTACTGAGATCAGCCACCAGATTTCCCCTTACCAGCAATATAAATGACTCTGTACTTGTAGGCCTGTAAGCTTAAGAACCATCTCATCAGTCAATAATTTTTCACTTTGAAAGTATTCAAGTAAATGAAGGGCTTGTGGTCAACTTCTAGTATGAACTCCTTCCATCTGAGGTAAAAGTCAAATCTTACGACTCCAAACATTACTGTCAAACATTCTTATTCAATTGTAGAATACTTTGTTCAAGATCCAGTCTTTCCGACTGGCATAGGAGACCGGATGTGGAAACTCGCCATAGTATTGAAAAAGGACCTCCCCCAGCCCGTAGTTTGAAGCATCTTTTCAAAGCACAAAGGTTAGACAAGGGCTACACAGTCTCGCCCCAACCTTCATGGAGTGAAGACACGTTTTTGGCGATCTCCCTGTGTTGTTTGTATTGTTTTTTGTGTTGTTTCAATGTTCCTTGTTTGTGTGTTGTTGTTTCTGTTGTGTTCTAGGTGTTGTTGGTCTATTCTGTCTCGTCATTTTTTGTGTTTTTTCTGTTTGTGATTTATTTGTTTTGTTGTGGTTCTGTGTGTGTATGTACAGTCGGCCACACTTCTGACTGTTACAGTCAGTACTACAAACTCCAGGTGTCTACCGTTTGCATCCCTGACTTTCTGAATCATAGGCTCGAAGATTCTTAGTGGTGAAGAAGTGAGACGGTGAAGGTCCCCCTCCCTCCCCCTTCTCTCCCTCTCTCTTTCTCCCCCTGCACCGTCTCACTTCTTCACCACTGAGAATCTTCGAGCCTATGATTCAAAAAGTCAGGGATGCAAGCGTTAGACACCTGGAGTTTGTAGTACTGACTGTAACAGCCAGAAGTGTGGCCGACTGTACGTGTGTCTGTGTGTTCAGTTGTTCGCTTCCCATCTAGGCCTTGCCTGGCCAGATGGAGAGTGCAGATTCGGATGTGGCCTCTTGCCTGGAAGCTGACTTGGCCATGTCGGAAGAGGATGAGTCTATTATCGAGGATCACTGGCCAGAGCTGCCTTCTCGCAACCTTCCCCGCCTCTCCTCAGTCACTCCGTAGCTCAGGTTGCAGCCTTCCACCTCCTCAACCTCTAGAACCAAGCGACCTGTTGATGCCTCGCCCGACTCCGATGGTGTGTACTGTTTGCCTCCAGCTGCCAAGACTGCGAAGGGTGCTTCAACTGTGCATGACATACCTTCTCTGCCTCAACCTGGTGTTTCATCTTTGTATACCAACTCCTTCCCCTCGTCCAACCTTCCTCCTTTTGCCTCGAGAAATGCCTATATCAAGCTATCCTTCCTTGGGAACCCATCTACAGACACAAAGCTGAGTTGGTTGTCTGATGTCAACAGGGCCTTCCAGATACAGCGTGAACTGGCTGAAGTCAAGATGGCTGCTGTCACCTCCCGGTTTGTCTACATCTCTAGGAAGCGTCAGAACATTAATGATAAAGTCAAAGCTGGTGAATTTTTGTCTCCGGCTCTCATTCTTGAAGACTCACCCGAGAGGCCTCGTAAGTTCCCCAGCTACATCCTCACCCGTTATCCTATTGATGTTGACCCGAAACTTGCCAAGGAATACCCTGGTGTGTACTCTGTCCGTTGGTTTTTCCAAGATGGTTCCCCCATTAGCCATATTGTTGTTCTGCCAGGCCAAAGTGTGCATGGTGTGCCGAGGAACATGATTCCAAGACGTGTCCTATCAGGGGTGAACGATCACGTCCTGCTGCCCCCACCTCTGAGTCTTCATCTACGGAGGATACGTCTAGATGGAAGTGCCCACGATGCCGTCAGCCAGGGGTTAGTGTGTGGCATGGATGTACTCGACGTCAGGTCCTGGCTTGTGCGTCTACTATTGCACCTCTTCCACCACCACCTCCCCAGACTCCTTCTCCTACCTACCTCGTCTCCAGACCTGGCCCTCCGCAAATCAGTTGCTACCCTCATGGCACGATGTACGGCCCTCGGGAACCGCTTCTCTGCCCTTGGAACCAGGATTGATGGGTTGGTTGCCGCTCAGGCTGCCAATGACTCCAAACTCTCCACCTTGGTCGAGGCTCAGCAGGCCATCATCTCAACTGTTACCGAAAAGATAGATATTGTTGCTTTTCGCCTAGAAAAGCTTTTCGAGTCAGTCCCTTCTGCTGGTCCATCATCCTCCCCAGGTCACTCATCTGCCCCATCTCACTGGACTTCTTCCTCCAAATACAAAGTTCGCTAGTAAGTGCCGGCTTGATGTCATCTCCTGGAATGTATGTGGTATCACCAGTTATGCTAAGCTCACTCAACTCAAGGCATATGTTTTTCGTCATCATCCCAGTGTTATTTTTCTTCAGGAAGCATTTCCAGGACAGCCACTCGCTGCTGGACAAGCTCCTCCCCTCTCAGGTTATGTGCCATATGTTCATCTGGTAAGGAATGGTCTCCTGACTTACATACATAGATCCTTGCCACATCGTCTTCTCCGTACCTCCACTGATCCTGACATGACCTTTCAGCTATTTGAGGTTTTACCTGGGAATGGAGTACTCCAATTATGTAATGTCTATTCTGCCCCAGCTAGACTCATTCTTGAGGCTCTTCCTTCTCCAACAGTGCATGGTATGGTGTATATGGGAGATTTTAATGCTCGGCATTCTGATTTGGGTGATGGTTCTGGCTCTATTAATCATAATGGTGTTTGTCTCCTTTCATATTTCCTCAAACATCATCTGATACACTGGGACACTGGTGGTGCCACTCATTGCCGGGGAGGTACTCTGGATTACATCCTCTCGTCTGGCCTGATAGCATCTCGGGTCCAGTGCTCCTCAGTGCCAGACTTATTCTCTGATCACATTGCTCTTCGGTTTCATTATTCTCTCCCTGCTGGGTCAAGTGCTTCAGCCACTCGTTTGTGTATTGTTGTGCCCCCTAAATATTGCCCGACTTACATCTTATTTATGGCCCATGTATTACCTACATTTGATATATCATCAGCTGAACAGTTGTACTCTGATCTTGTATCTGCTACTTATGACTTTTATAGGCTTGTGGCGGCTAGAATCATCTACCCACCACAAGCATGAGCCCTATCGCCTGATGGGTTCTAATAGTGTAGCAGGCAGGAAACCTTATATTCATGTATTCCAGGTTCACTGTAATACGTTATATACAGTGTGTAACCTGAATCAATAAACAGATAAAAAACCCACATCTCTTAGTCTCTATTCAAACCTCACCAGGAGACTAAAGTAGCACCTGATACAGGTTATACGTCTTCTGGCCACACCTCCAGCATCACCATACTGCCCACTCCTTGACGCTTGATGCACGTATACAGGAGGCAAAGGAGGAGGCTGAACATTATGGCCTATTATTTCAAGACAACCCAACTCCTAACATGCTCCATCATTGCCAGATGTTTAGGGAATCTTTAGTTGCCCTGCAGGAGTGTGCTCACACTGAGTCTTGGCAGCGGTTCACAGACAGTATTAACCAGCAAACAAGTGTGGCTTCTATGTGGCACTTAATTCGTCGGGTTGTTAAAAAGACGCCGGCCACTGCTCGTCATCACACTCCTGCCGACTATGCCAAACAACTTGTTGATGCCTGGTCAGAACAATCTACCCCAGCCAGTCTACCCATCCACATACAAGATGTACTCGCTTCCCGTGCTGCAGTCCATCGGCTACGTCTAATGTCTGCTCTGCTACAAGATGATGACGATGATGCAGAGCAGACAACTGAGGAGGAGTTGCGCCGTGCTCTCTCCCGGGGTAAAGCTTCTTCCCCTGGTGATGATGGTATTACTTATGCTGTGCTGCGCCTACTTCAACAAGTTCCTGGAAACCCCCTACTTCAACTGTACAATCTTTGTCTTCGTGATGGTTGTGTACCACGAGCCTGGACCAGCAGTACAATAATACCCATCCCTAAGCCCGTCTCATGTACAGACTACAGAATCGTCTTTCTCCATGGCTGTTTGGTTTTCTTCCTCAGCGGTGCACACACCACTGCCTAGTCGACCTGTACTCTCGCCTTTCCAGGGACAGTGTGGTGGCCATCATTGACCTTCGAAGTGCCTTCAATGTTGCTAATAAAGACTTCATTTTGAATCAACATGTTGACTTTGGTATAAAGGGTAATCTACTATGGTGGATCCGGGGCTACCTCATTAACAGGACCTACCGTGTGTTTTTCAGTGGTGCGCTCAGTCCTTTGCGCAGTTTTCATCTTGGTATGCCTCAAGGGGGTGTTCTCAGCCCATTGTTATTTAATATTTTGATGCATCGGCTGCTCACTTCTCTTCCTGACATTACTTGCACTACAATTACGTGCTATGCGGATGATATCTGTGTTCATTCTACCTCACCAAGGGATCTCCAGCGGTTCCTTGACTCCTTCTCTGTGGCCTCTTCCCACTGTGGTATTATTGTCTCACCAGATAAGAGTAGAATATTCACCAGCCGCCTTTCTCAAGCTCGGCCAGTGTTCACCATTGGAGGGACTGCCATTCCCATGTGTTCCCAGTACTGTTACCTGGGTGCGCCAGTTAATATTTGGCCAATTGTTCCTGCTAGACCTCAAGACTATCCTATTGTCCAGGACTTGTTGACTCGTCTCCAGCGCCGACTTACACCACTTCAATGGCTCTCTAACAACTCCTCAGGCATCTCCATCCCAGTAGCCAGGACCATCTATATTGCTTTTATCCGTTCAGTTGTTGATTACCTCTCCCCTGATCTAATTCAACTTCCCAGGGCTACACTTGAAACTTTAGAAAAAAAATAAAATAGAGCCATGAGGATAATTCTCGGCTGTCCAATGTCGACCAGGATATTGAACAATGCAGCGTGAGTTGCGTCTTGCCCCATTAGTGGAGAGAATTTATTCTAATGTTACTTCTTTACTGTCAAGTGCCTCCATTTCCCACATCTTTCACCTCATTACTCTCAGTTAGTCAAAACTTCTCGTCGACCAAATTACCCTGTCCCTCCCATACAGCCTGCTGGACGTACTCTTTTAAGATCTGTTTCCTCTATGCTTCATAGTCTTAATATAGATATAATGGTTGCAGACGTCCCCCCAGGGCCCCCTCCGTAGATGCTACCAACACCTGATGTGAGCTTTACACCTACTTCCAAGTCGGAACTGCCTTCTCTACAGCGACAGTTGGCTCTTGAACACATAGAAACGGTGATGTCCTCCATCACAGATCCATACTGCCTCTACACTGATGGCTCATTGCAAATGGATGGTGCAGCAGGTTGTGCTGTTTTCTAACCTGATATGGAGTCACCTCCAGGGGGCTGGGTTGGCCGTCGTCTCTGTAACCACTCCAGCTCAACATTGTGTGAATTGTATGCTATTCTGGATGCTGTTAGTCTTGTTTGTCAACGTGGAGTGAATGCTGCTATTTGTTGTGACTCTAAACCTGCCCTTCATTCCCTCTCTAGTGTTCAGCCCACACACTCTTCTGGTATTCAGCAGATTTTATCGTTTTTGGCCTTATTACGTCATCGTAACTTGACTATCAAATTTTTATGGGTACCATCCCATGTAGGTTTATTTCACAATGGTACAATTGACAGACTCGCAAAGGAAGCCTGCCTTCTGCCTCCTCGTGGTGTTGGCCGTCCTCTCTCCCTGACATGTTACCTCCCTAGAGTCTGCTCCACTGCTCTCCTTCCTGTACGGCGACGCAGGGATGCAGAGAGGCCCTTCAGCATCTCCATCACCCATTACGAGTCTGTCTGCCATTACAAATATTCCAACCATCGTCCAGGCCTCATGGTTCGGAGGCACAAGGTAGTCTCTGCTCGTTTGAGGCTTGGCTACCGGCCACCGTGGCAGGTTGCTGGGATGCAGGGTGAGCCTCCCTTCACTGAGTGTTGCTTGTGTCGAGCGCCTCGTGCTAATACTATAGAGCAGTATTGCCTGGCCTGCCCCACTGTTCGACACTTGCTGCCCCGGGGCCTGCCACTTGATGTGGTTTGTAGAAACCTGCTGAACCATCAAGTTTTGGAGGAGCTTCTAGTAAGCCACCCTCGTTTTGGTGGATTTAAGTAGGTCATAATGTAAATATTTGTCTGTATTCTTTTGCTTCATTCTGTTATGTTTTCATGATGTGTGTGTGTGTGGCTCTAGTAATTTGATTCTCATGGGTTTTGCCTACCTGTATGTATGGTTGCAGGTTTGTTGGTTGACGCTACGGCGCAATTACAAAAAAAAAAGACAAGGGCTAGGCAGCCGAAGCAAGGGAGCAGTAGATAGTGCCAACTTGAGGTTTTCGAAGCGGTTGAGAAGGTCTTCACTCCAAGTAAGGGGTTCCTGAGTAGTCTTCTTCAGCAGGTCTGACAAAGGTCTGGTGTACTCAAAAGCCTGTGGAATAAAACTCTTATACAAGGATATTAGACCCGGAATCTAGGCATGAGCTTCTGTTGATTGCAGAGATCTTTTCTTGCATGGGCCAAAAGTTGACACCATCCAGCCAGAATACGAGGTACCGGATGGATTCTACCCCAAAACGACATTTAGAAGGCTTGACAGTGAGATAGTGGTTCCTCAGCTTGAGTAGGACGGACTGAACAGCATCTAGGTGGGTAGACCAGTCTGCATGAATAGATGAATATGTTGTCAAAATAAAAACAGATATTAGGTAGTCCAGCCAACACAATTCTCATCAGGCGGATGTAGGTGGCACAAGCATTGACTAATCTAAATGGCATTCGACAGAACTCCATTATTCCTAAATGGGTAGCAAAAGCAGTGAAGGGTTTTGCCCCTTGTGACCGGGGTACCTGATAATAGATTTTGCATAAGTCTAGTTCAGAAAAGTATTTGGAACCTGAAAACTTGTGCAAATCTTCCTCCATATTACAGGCAGATTCTGCATCGAACACAGTTATGGAATTCAACTGACGATAATCAACTGCCATCATATAGGCGCCGTCTAGCTTCTTTACCATCACTATTGGAGAACAATGCCGAGAGGTAGAAGGCTGAATGATACCTTGCTGTATGAGTGTCTCTACCTCCTCCTCGAAGGTTCAGAGCCGTAGATAGAAAGAGTCACACAGGCGCCATGCTGTTACCCAACGTCTCCGTCAGTATCCCTATAGCCACAGTAAAAAATGCCTTGTTGTACATCATAGGGTTGTTCAACGCTCCCAGAAATGGGCAAAACAATGCACAGGTTCCTAAGAGATACCTAGAGGAGGCCACTTTGGGCAAATAAAGTCAAAAGACAACATTGGAGCCCAAATAACAACTCGTTTAGCACAGTGCCAGGACTTCTATAGCTT
Organism: Petrolisthes manimaculis; assembly: GCA_034508575.1. Lineage (NCBI taxonomy): Eukaryota > Metazoa > Arthropoda > Malacostraca > Decapoda > Porcellanidae > Petrolisthes > Petrolisthes manimaculis. The sequence goes on from JAWZYT010000517.1 coordinate 1,885,783, forward strand.
TCTTTCAAGCTTTTATATTATTTTACATAACTTTATAAATTATTGTATACTTAATTAACTGATAAGTTAATCAGTGAATTGAAGCACCAAGCCCAGAGGGATTATTTCTTCTATATATAGGCCTATATGTGTACCTTACTGTAACCTTATAAATTATATAGTACGTAATTTTTTCTTGTTAGCTCCGGCCTAATCCGAGAGCTCTAGGTTTTATCGTAATTACTGTTCTTGTTCTTTTTCTTCTTGGGGCGACCACTTCTTAAAAGGGGTTCAACTCACTCACTCTCTTCCTCACATCCATTTTCTTTTACCGACATTGAATCATTTTATCAACCGAGAGGGGGTTCAACCGAGGGGTTCACCCTCAATAAAAAGGGTTCATTTTCAAAATTTCAATATAACCATATGAATACGAAAATCCAGATAAAACATAATTTATATTTTTGAGATCTTTACATATGGATATTTTATTATTTCACTTGAATCATTGTTAATTTTACCTTTAAGAAGTACATATAGTTTATTCCCATATTTTTAAATGCTTGCACTGAAATAACAAAATAACATTACAAATATAAAAAAGCTCTATAACCTGGTAATTAGACTATACCAGTAGAAGTTGTACTGTATAATACAATAAACTGAACTACTAAACCCTCATACTTTGGAAGAATGAAGGCACTCCAATTCACTAAAAGGAACATATCCCCTTATTTTTAATTACATTGTCTAATGTTATGTTACGTGGGAAGTACAGTGTTGGTAAATGTGTAGCAAATGATTCCTCTAAACTATTCCAAGCAACAGAACACCATTATTTTTGTTTATCTGGTCCTGTTTCCTGACATACTTGGAGTGTTCAAGACACTCCAATGTAACAAAAATGAAGTACCAAAATAAGCATAATGATTTAATATAAAATGTGTTTACTGTCTAACCATTTATTTTGCCTACAAAACTGTGCCGCGTAATATAAGCTATGAGTGAGTCCGTCTACTTGGTGTACAACATGGCGCCTGTCCGATGCCTGGCCAAACTCTATCTACGGCTTTCCGAAGGCTGGCTTTGGTCTGCACTCTGTCGGTGGTTTGTAGAGAAATATCATGGACAAGTGTATTAGTACAGCCAGGGGAGTTGGAAAATACATCACCAAATACCCCTAGAAGCTTCTTCAAGTCTTCTTGCTGAAATGTTGTCAAGTTCTGCCCTGGCTGTTCTGTCCTTGAGAACCAAACAGCCAGTTCGGACCTTGACAGACATACTATAGTATTTAAAACATTAACATTTTGGCAGCTCACACATTAACACAACTAGGTCTAACGGCATGGAATCATTTGCTTACTACACTGTAACCATTTTCATCATACTGCATGACTAGTTATGCCGGTCGTGTGACAGTATCCTAAGCAACTGATTTCATGTAACTTGTTGTGTTGATGTGCGAGCTGCCTTACAGTAATACTCTGTGCCCTGAGTACTGACTGTACGGTAGCAACGTTTCTACAATTATTATTAATTATTAAACCATCTTGATTTTCACTATTCTTTTAGACCTTGTTGGAGAGAAGTGAGGAGGAGAAGGAGGAGGAACTGAAGGAGGGAAGTTGTCAGAGAAGTGAGGACCTGAATGAGGAGGAACGGAAGGAGAGTTGTGAGTCGTGGGCAATGAAGGTGGTGAGACATTTTTTTATCCTGCTGTTGAATCCTCACCTAAGATTACGAACGTTGGTGATTTTCTTTGGTTTTTTCTCTGCTTGCATGGTTTATTATGGAGTTTCTCTCAACGCTACCAACCTGGGGTGAGTTGTATGTACTATGTAGCAGTCACGGAATAAACTAAGGGCCGTATACAAGAACATTAATGGTGTGACGATGCATGGTACAGGTACGATGCCTGCATAGAAAAAATCAGAGCCATCGTACCGGTACCAAGCCATTGTCGACACCACGGATATTCTTGCATATGATGGAGTGGTACCGGTTCAATGACTCCATAGACAAATAGCAGGGCCGTTGTATTGGTACCAGGTCAACGTCTACACCATTAATGTTCTTGTATACGACTCAAAGTATCTAAACACTTATTTGTGATTTCTGGCAACAGTCACAAGAGTAATCACGATGAACCTCACTTGTAACGAGCACAGCATCCGGTGGCTTTGGTGAAATGTTGAACAACTGTGTTTGTTTACTTGTAGTATTGTATGTGAATGGACAGAATTTACTCTTGCTCTAGTATCCACCTTAAGGATGCTATGTAAACGAACACAGTGGTGCCACATTTAACCAAACCCACCAGACACTGTGCTCGTTATTAATGGAGACAACAATGTATGTCAAAAATTTATACTGGGAAACGTTAGTTTTCCATTCATGAACTTTAGTTTGATTAACACGGACATACTTACAGTAATGTATTGCATTGATTTGCAATGTTGTTAAGGGTATACATTGCACTGTTTTTCATGAATCGGTGTAAGCCTTCCTCATCCACTAGGTTTATGGGTGTATTATGTACAAAGAGGCTTTACTCTACACAGAATCAATACAAGCAGGGCAATACATACCTATACCAGTAGTGCGAAACAAGGCATTACTATACTTTTGGGATTAGTGCCAAAAGCTGTCAACTATCTTCAGATTCTTTGTTCCTTAGTTGTGACTTTAACTAGATGTCGACTGGCGCCACTGTATGTGTACCTGAAATAAAAGTAAATGATTGGACAAAGCTCGCCAAAACCGTTCAATCTTACACTAATACTACATATAAACAAAGTGGAGCCACATTTTGCCAAAAAACACCAAATGCTCTGCTCGTCAGCGTAGGTAACTGTACCAATATCAGATAAAATACAGTCGGGGACATAAGCTTCAATATACATATGGATATTTCAAGCAAACTGCTGTCAAATGCTTTCACATTTTTAGTTATGATGTTATTGTTTTGAATAGTAAATATATCTTTCTGAAGTATATTTGAAGATGGTACTTAAAAGGTACGTGTCCACTTGAGAGCTGAGAGTGAAATAAATGTCGAGAGTTGGTAAAAAGTAAGTGGACACAGACTGGAGAGTACTCTCGGAGAGTTCTGTGATTTATGTCGGAGAGTGATTCGTGACACTAGTGGACACAGCTCACCCACTATCCTGAGATTACTCTCAGGCACTTTCAGTGTGTTGATATAGCTGAGAGTGAAAGGGCGGAAGTTAAATAGTGTAAATACAAGATACAACAACAAAAATAAAACATAATAATAATAAGTATAATATTTAATAATAATAATAATAATAATAAGCATATACAGCTGTCTTCAAAAACAAGTTTTCCAAAAAAATATTAATGTAAATATGATTATAATTTCAAAATATTGATTATTATGGATATTTCAGTGGTTGTCAAAAATATAATAATATTGTAAATAGATTATCACAAATATACTTTAATGTTTAGTAAAAGTTGACGTCAAAAGTTTGGTTTGGTTTAATTTCATATTCCATAAAATATATATATTATGTCACACACACACTGAATTCACTTGAAACTCTTTACTCTCGGTGACTTGCTCTGTCTGTGTTTTCAGTGGCCACGCTTCTGAGAGTTCTCGCGGACATTTTATCTCAGCGACTCTCGAGAGTGATATAGTTCTCTCAGGTGGACATGCTCTTTGTGAGTTCTCTCGACATTTATTTCACTCTCAGCTCTCAAGTGGACCCGTACCTTTAGCGTATTTATTGGAAAGTTTCTCATCAATTAAACATGCGGTAGCTGTCAAACCCATTAATGAGATATCCCTGTGTGGGTGATCATTATTGTGGCAAATGTATAGTCACGAGCCATAGTAAGTGTAGTGATATGCTTCGAATTGACTGGTGGAGTATTAAGCAAGCTCCAGCCTAGTAAAAGCGTTATTATTCGTTCTCTGTTATATCAGATAATTTGAAACTTCGACAATGTCAGGATAATCATTATGGCTAATGATTGTACAGACTTGTTGAAGTTGAAGGTTGAAATCACCTGACATACCGGTTGAATAATTATAACGCTTATCCTATCATATATTTGCTGGAGTTCGTTTACTACTTTATCAGGATATTTTAAAGTAGACCTGGATACTTATCATGAGTAATGACTGTATCTCTCTCATGCAGTACTGACCCTTACTTGTATGTGTTCCTTGGAGGACTGCTAGAAGTACCATCGTACCTGTTACTGTGGCCTATGATGGTGTTTGTGGGGCGTCGGAGATCACTGGCACTGTTGTTCTTCACGTGTGCAGTGTGTATCTTTTCAGTCATGGCCCTCATGTTGATACAACTTAATGGTAAGCTGATCTAACCTGATGGAAACTGTATTGTAATTCAGTAATACCTTGTTTTGCATTGTTTTTATGAGTACTATACAATTTTCTATGACTCCGTGTACAGTAGATCTTATCCCTAATAATTATCCACTGGATTTATGGGTATGTATATAATGTACAAAGAGGGCTTACAGTACTGTCCACAGATTTATTACACACACATTACAATGCACATCCATAACAATAGTGCAAAACTAAGCATTACTGCACTATCTTGGTTCAGGTAATTATGGGAGTAATACACTTTTGTTGCACTAGAGCACCTTGATTTCTCCAAGGTTTTGTTACTAGTCTATTTTTACACAAATTCTTTACAAACAGTGCAATACACATCCATAACACTAGTAGTACATAACAAGGCATTACTGTACACTCAACTTTAATTAAAGGACTTCTGATATAAGATACTCCATATTCGACTTGGCAAACTGACAGGTTCATTGAAATCATCTGACTGCTTGATATAGTTAGTATTTTTTTCATTATTTTTATTTTATTTTGTCTATCAAAATGCCTCCCCATGTTGAGTAAAGAAAGCGGGTGAATCTTATTTACAGGTATGTAGTAACTAGAAGTATTTGGAAATGTGGTATAACAAAAAAAAAATTCATGTAAGGGACATTTTCAAATAAGCAACAAATTGATTCCCCGTTTTCTCTCATATATTGAGGTTTGTGTGTCTAATATTATTGTTATAACGTGTTTTTACTAGTTGTGTATGTGTGGTATCTTGTTTGACAGAGTTGGTAGTGGTGGTGTTGTCACTGGCAGGGAAGGTGGCAATAACAGCAGCCTTGCAGCTCATCTGGGCCTACACCAGTGAGCTCTACCCCACCAAAGTCCGCTCTCTTGCTTTGGGTGAGGCTAACTTCCTGGGCAAACTGGGATCACTGTGTTCACCCTACATCAATGACCTCTTAGTAAGTTAAAATCTAATTAATTTGTGATATATACAGTAGGCCCTCGATATAATATAATCAAATTAAACAATCACGTTCAGTAAATCACTTAGTATATAAGTTTGTATGGTAATGAATAACAGAAGCCTAGGAAAATAAATGGCGGTCTTCAATGAGTGACTTAGTGTAAAATGAAGTTGTGGATACAAGTAACTATTCATTACGTATCTAGGGCCTACTGTATATGCACTGTCTTAACCCTATATCAATGACCTAAATTAATATAGCTATCATTATGATTCGTCCTTGCCTATACGTAGCTTCTTGTATATGATGATCGTCTATGAAATCATCCTATCGGTCCCATGCCATCGTGCTTAGCCAAACGCAACATAGCTGAAACAGCTCTGCTGCTTTCAAAGCCTAAATGACAAAGAGTAAATGGCGATATTTGCTTGGCCGTTCGAACAGCAGGTTATTCAGTAATAATTTGGCTAGTTGAGGAAATCAATATATATATATATATATATATATATATATATATATATATATATATATATATATATATATATATATATATAGTGATAGCATGGTTGGCCCGAAATCGCGATCTGGTTATAAAATGCAATAGAAAGAAGAAACAGCTATGGAGAAGTCATCAACGACCTACCACAACAACAGAACACTATCTAACGCAACAAAGAAAACCTGCTTAGTAGGAAAATACACAATGTCAACCATGCTATCACTTTCAATAAAACCTGTACATGTTCGGATCACATTCAGAAACAGTGAAGTTTTGTGTTACCCCTAAATATGATTCAACAGGGAGATTAGTCTCATTCATCTTTTCCAGGAACAAAAGATGAGGTAAAGGAATACCTTGAGACAACTGTACAACCAGAGTTTTCTGTCCACAGATATATTACAGTCAATACACACCCATACCAACAGTGTAAATCAAAGCCTTTTTCATTTTGTGTTGTTGTAACTGTGATGGCTGTCTTCCAGGGTGTGATTGCAGTGTGGTGTCTCTCAGGTTATAACTGTGAATGGTGTGGCTTCCCTGGACATTGTTTAGGTTGTAATTGTAATAATGTGTTACTGTATGTGGTTGTGGTGTAGATTCCCTGGGCAATGTCTGGGTTGTAATTTTAATTGTCGTTTTTTCAGGGTGAAGTTGTGGTGTGGGGACCCTCTGCACTGTTTGGGTTGGTATCACTGATGGCAGCTGCACTTGTCCTCATATTGCCAGAGACCCGCCATAGTGACCTGCAGGAGGCCCTCAAGCACTGACAGGAACAGTGAAAAAACTCCACCTGCCATGATATGAAGCGAAACTAAATGATAGATACAATGACCTGACATGACGAAAAACGAAAGAACCTGACTCAACCTGACCAGAACAATGACTTTTCTTGCCTAGACCTGACATGACATGACAATAAGCAAACCAACCCGACATGACCAGTGATGTGACCGGACACAATAGGAACAAAATAATGGTGCCATAATTCGCCAAATCCATTGGACTATGACATTTGTGCTTGTATCCGCGCCCGTATCACGCCCACGACAACCCCATGGATGGAGGAGAATTCCGTTAGGGTTGAAAGCAGTTCATACCAGTTCACCAGACACAACATCCTTCAAATTATGCTGACTAGACAGTGTGGTAGGAACTTTCCGTGCTGAGGGCCTGATTACTAACTCCACCCTATAATTATTTATGTGTTGTACTCTATACTATAAGAATCACCATATTGTCATCTTCTATGTAGAGAAAGGGACAATATATAATTACTCATATTATTCTTATATAAACTTGTATCCAGCATGTATATATTTGAAACATAACCTTAACATTATTAACGCCACCGTTACAATTTGTGACGTACGGTTGTCATGGCAGTTCAGAGGGTAGCAAGAGGGGAACAGCACACTCCGGGCCCTGCCCTGATTGAGGTTTTCCTCTCTTGTACTTGTACTTTGTACAGTCGGCCACACTTCTGGCTGTTACAGTCAGCACTACAAACTCCAGGTGTCTAACGTTTGCATCCCTGACTTTCTGAATCATAGGCTTGAAGATTCTCAGTGCACCGTCTCACTTCTTCACCACTGAGAATCTTCAAGCCTATGAATCAGAAAGTCAGGGATGCAAACGTTAGACACCTGGAGTTTGTAGTACTGACTGTAACAGCCAGAAGTGTGGCCGACTGTACATATTTTTGGCACGACACGAATTAGGTGTCTTATATATTCTGTAGTCTTGTAACCCTGATATAAATCAGTAAATAGAGGCACTTCCAAGTTTTAACTCTAAAACATGCATATGTGTAATTCCTCTTAGTTCCCCAGGCAGACTGTGGGTGGTAAGTGACACCAGCCCCATTTAAATAAGTGAGTCCGGCAGATATTTCCACAGGTACGCCAACGTAACAGTTGAAGACACCACGGATACATAGTCATTAATAGTGTAAGCAACTGTACACCATAGATGTAGACAGGAAAATAGTCGGCGCTACCTCCACATCTCATTTAACCATTAATATGTCGTCACACATGAAAGAGGGTCACAGACAAACAATGTCAACCAGAGATGACAGTCGCAGCTATTACAGTCTACCTTCTAACAAGACTACACTAGTATCCACTGAAAGGAAACACCTCTGTTTTCCGTCAGTGAACACATGGTGCTGGTGCTAGATATTCGTAAATATATTCAAACTTAGCTGTGCATATAGACCAATATGACGATAACTAATTGCAAAGTGCAAGACTAACAACAGTGCAATATAAAGTCACATACACTCCCCCATACAGCTTGGAATCAACTCGGCCTGCAGGATGACCCAAAATGACTTCCAATGACCAAGACAATTACCTGCAACATTCAAACCTGCAACCCTATAATATGTTAATTCTGCAACAAAATAAACGATAAGAACAATTCGTTAAAATATACATAGAGAGAGATAAACAGTTTGTAACAATTGTATAAACATGTTCAGAATATTACTGCGCATGTGTCACAAACTTATTGTTCAAGTTTGTAACTAGCTTGTTTGAGGATTCGAACTAATGTATTGGTTCAAGGTTACTCGAATCTTGGGTTCGAATAATGTATTAAGTTTTGTTTCTCTCTCTCTAAAATAGCTGACCTCGTACCGGCCAGCCAGACAGAAGGTAAGTGACCTTTTGTTCGCGATCGTGACTGCATCTACCAGCCATAACCCCCCCCCTTATCTGTGACTTGAGGCCCTGATATGTGATCCGGAATTACGGTGCCTACCAGTAACAGTCAGGAAGAAGGTATAGTTGACTCCACTCCCGCGTTTCTCCCCAGGCGTTGCCAATGTTGGGCCAGTCAGAAATTCGAATCCCGATCCACAAGTAAAAATGTCAAAACATTCATATTTCGAGAGTGAAAGATATGAATATTTCGATTATTTAATCTGTGAATTGGGATTCGAATTTCTGACTGGCCCAACATTGGCAACGCGTGAGTGGAGCCAACTGTATGGTGTGGGCTAGCGGCCCGAGTGGTAACCAGTGTCGTTCTTAACCTACCTTTCAAAGACAGGTCTGAATATGGTAGTTTGTGATTGTGGATTCCCCCTAACTGGAATCTCCTTGACGTGGTGGTGGGGGGCTTACGTGTCTGTGAGACTTGGCGAGCTAGACTAGAGGGGGCTCCGTCCCCTGCTCTGCCCCGATTTCGGAAGCTTGCCAGTGAGAGATTATAGACTAAATGGTTCCCATGCAATAAGCTGCCAGTACGGGCCAACAGTGCTGCCCTCCAAGGGGACCGCCCTGTAGGGGTCGTCGTATGTTGGATGGTTGGGTGTCTGGGCCGGGAGATGTTGGGGAAGGGGGTCTCAGCACCGCCGTGGGCAAACTTTCGAGCCATTGGGGCTGCTTTTTAAAACGAGTGGCCCCGTGGGAGAAGAGGTACTAACGAATGTACAGCTCCGGACAGATCAATGGTCCACACCATATCCATCTGTGACTTGGTTTGTGCCTCGTCGGATCTGGTAACAGTTGCAGGTGGAGGGAGGGGGGGATGTTAGTGGGAGAGAAGGAGAGAAATGTGGGCGGGGTTATAGGAGGGTAACGAATTATCAGGTAGAGAAGAGGAGGAAGGAATGAAGCATAAACTGTGAATGGTATCAAATCACCAATAGTTCAAACTTTTTCAGTCGTGACCCAGTTATGACTATGACATCATTCTCGTGACCCATACAAAAAGATCTTTTACATATGACCAGAATTATCAATCTAAGAAAATACAAGGCCAGAAATTGAAATGCAATAATTATAATTAAAAGGCATTTTAACCAGAATTATTTACAGAATTATAAACACTGTGGCCACTACCTCATCTACCCCTCCCTCCATCTCTCTCTCTCTCTCTCTCTCTCTCTCTCTCTCTCTCTCTCTCTCTCTCTCTCAAGAAGGCTAATATTTGTGCAATGATTTTGTTTTATTGATAATTAAATATATGAATATTCGATTATAAAAATATTTTAGGTGGATTTGTGTATGAACTTCATATTTATTTAATGTCACGAACATTATTATTCTATTTAATTCATGCGTTAATTTTTGTGAGTTTGGAGGAATTCTGGACCCGTAGTTTGAAGAACCAGGGTTTAGAGAAGTGCATACTGCATTAACGTAGGTGGATATTGGAGAGAAGAAATGTGATGATTTGAGGCGAGGCTGAAGGGGAAGAGGGTAAGAAAAATTAAGGTGATTAGTTGAAAAGTAATCATAATCAAATATAATTAGAATATCTGTTATATTATATCCTTTAAATAAAGGCAGTGTCTTTTGTTCACCATCGTAGTGGGATAAACTACTGAATATATATTATCCTTTGGATATTAGACAGCTATCCCTGTATTCCTTTTATCCCTCGTGCTTGCCCCGGAGAGGGGTATTGCCTGTAATGATGTGGGCAATACCTTAAGGGTTTTGGCGCCCCTTCGGCCCCAGCCACAAGCTTACATTTCTTCAACTGTCTTTCTGTTCTTCCTATTTCCTTCTTGCTTGCTGTCACATCTCTCTTATCACCTTTTCCTGGTGTTATTTGACCTCGCTGTTGCGCCACCTAATATCAATCTAATCCCTCGTGCTTGTAGTCTAGCCTAACTTTTTTAATAATCATATTTGTCAACAAATTCATTAAGCTATTTACCAAGATTTTTTCTTCTATATATGCATTTCCTTAAAAATAATCGATTTTAAACTTGAATGGCGTTTTCAATAAACTTGGTATAATTTTATACATAGGCTATAATTATATATTACAGTATCTCGCAAGTAACTGGCAACCTTACACATCCTCCCTAATGTTTTATCCCTCTTTCGCTTGCCCTTCCCTCCTTTCTTACCGTTTATCTTTTCTTTATTATATTTTTAACCTTTTCATTCGTTCTTAAAACGTTTTATGACATAGGCCTGCCTTTCTCCCTTATCACTTATAATCCAATTATATTATTCGAAAAACTGCACCAGAAAACGGTGATAGAGAGGTGAGACAGCAAGCAGGAAGGAAATAGAAAGAAAAGAGGGATAGCTGAAGAACTAAAACCTAGTGGCTGGGGCCGAAGGGGCGCCAAAACACTTAAAATATTGCCCACATCACTACGGGGTCAATATGTAGAGAAATTAGAAAACAACTAGAGATTTATGGGGATAGATATATAAATTATTTAGAATAAAAGTGTTGTCAGATACACATTATTGACGGGATTATCCCAGCCACAGTATTTCGCCTTCATAAAACTGAAGGACTATAGGTTTAATGCATTGCCATTTGACAGTCTGTTGCTAGTCAGAATGTTAACTTGTTTAAGCCATTGAAGAAAAGAGAAATCTATTATATATTTTTTTTTAAAGTTACTAATAAGTATTTTTTATTAAAATCTGTTTCGATATACATTACCTTACTTTTATCTAGTTCCAGCATTACTGCACAGATCACCATATGACACAATAATGACCATAAGGACAGTAATGGTGATCAATGTGATGCTCATATATCTCTCTATAGGTTACTGAACATAATGTTTTATGCTCCACTTAAGAATTATGTTCTCAGTATCACTATGAGTCCCTATGGGTCTGTATATACATTAGTTGACAGTTAGTAAGTACACTCTCTGAAAAAAGTATCGGCATGACTGCCTAGCTGGTATGGAAAAACTAACCCAAACCACAGGTGCGATACTTCCGTAGGGTTGGCATTCGTGGCAGTAAGTTGCTAGTATTTTATTATTTTACTACGACATATTCATGCTCTAATGGGCTACACCGTTTTGCATTATGAATTAAGGTAGTCATGCAATAGGAGATGTGACCACATGCTGTATGCAAAGCTATACCCTAAGCAATTACAAGTGTTTGTTCTACGTAATTATACCTGAAAATGACTCTTATAACACAATGATATGG